>CM019714.1:5714811-6914811 GCA_009760885.1 Achatina immaculata
AACAGAATATCAGGGGTAAAAACAGTCTGGCAAAATTCAGAACTTTGCCTAAGTCCTTAATGAGCACACGAAGTATAAAACAAACTTTTCTTTTTCATTAAAAAAAAATTAAAACCTATTGGTGGTCATTTTATCAATAACATCATTTGAATATTTTGTTTCGTTGCTTGGGCCTTTATTAGTTTTCATTTCGTGTATCCTGCCAGTAGATAGCCCATGTGATATTTATAAAAGATAATTTATCAACTAAACTGGTAATAGGAAAATACAGCGCCGCCTAGAGGCCATAGGAAAGTACAGCGCCGCCTTGAGGCCATAGGAAAGTACAGCGTCGTCTAGAGGCCATATAAAAGTACAGCGCCGCCTAGAGGCCATAGGAAAGTACAGCGTCGTCTAGAGGCCATAGGAAAGTACAGCGCCGCCTAGAGGCCATAGGAAAGTACAGCGTCGTCTAGAGGCCACGGAAGTGTAGATCCTTAGTAGAATGCTAAAGATACCAGGAACAGCGGCGAGATCAAACGAAGAGGTCCTGAAAGAGGCAAAAGAAGAGAGACAAGAGATAACAAAATTCTGGAAGAGGCAATATAGATTCCATAAGACACGTCACGAGAGTAGGTTGACTGGGATATTTGATAACAACAAGGAAGATAGAGAGGAAATGAGACCAAGGCAGACAAAGAAAGAAGATGACAGATGGACTGATAAAGTGGCTTGGAGAAGGAACATCAGTCCAGCTCATAAATGATACCCGGGAATTGTGGGAAAACATGGCCGTCAACACATATTGGCATGGGACTGGATAGGTAGACATGGGACTGGATAGATAGACATGTGACTGGATAGGTAGACATGGCACTGGATAGGTAGACATGGCACTGGATAGGTAGACATGTGACTGGATAGGTAGACATGGCACTGGATAGGTAGACATGGCACTGGATAGGTAGACATGGGACTGGATAGGTAGACATGTGACTGAATAGGTAGACATGTGACTAGATAGCTAGACATGGGACTGGATAGATAAGACATGAAACTGGATAGGTAGACGTGGCACTGGATAGCTAGAAATGGCACTGGATAGCTAGACATGGGACTGGATAGGTAGACGTGGCACTGGATAGCTAGAAATGGCACTGGATAGCTAGACAAGGCACTGAATAGGTAGACATGGGACTGGATAGGTAGACATGTGACTGAATAGGTAGACATGTGACTAGATAGCTAGACATGGGACTGGATAGATAAGACATGAAACTGGATAGGTAGACGTGGCACTGGATAGCTAGACATGGCACTGGATAGATAAGACATGGCACTGGATAGATAGAAAATGTAATTAGCTGGAAAAAAGGTAAGTAGGAGAGAGTTCATGAGATCTGTGAGATTGTTAATTCTGGGTAGGAGAGAGTTCATGAGGTCTGTGAGATTGTTAATTCTGGGTAGGAGAGAGTTCATGAGGTCTGTGAGATTGTTAATTCTAGGTAGGAGAGAGTTCACGATGTTTGTTAGATTGTTAATTCTGGGTAGGAGAGAGTTCATGAGGTCTGTGAGATTGTTAATTCTAGGTAGGAGAGAATTCATGAGGTCTGTGAGATTGTTAATTCTGGATAGGAGAGAATTCATGATGTCTGTGAGATTGTTAATTCTAGGTAGGAGAGAATTCATGATGTCTGTGAGATTGTTAATTCTGGGTAGGAGAGAATTCATGAGGTCTGTGAGATTGTTAATTCTAAGTAGGAGAGAATTCATGAGGTCTGTGAGATTGTTAATTCTGGGTAGGAGAGAATTCATGAGGTCTGTGAGATTGTTAATTCTAGGTAGGAGAGAATTCATGAGGTCTGTGAGATTGTTAATTCTAGGTAGGAGAGAATTCATGAGGTCTGTGAGATTGTTAATTCTAGGTAGGAGAGAATTCATGAGGTCTGTGAGATTGTTAATTCTGGGTAGGAGATAGTTCATGAGGTCTGTGAGATTGTTAATTCTGGGTAGGAGAGAGTACATGATGTCTGTGAGATTGTTAATTCTGGGTTGGAGAGAGTTCATGAGGTCTGTGAGATTGTTAATTCTAGGTAGGAGAGAATTCATGAGGTCTGTGAGATTGTTAATTCTGGGTAGGAGAGAATTCATGATGTCTGTGAGATTGTTAATTCTAGGTAGGAGAGAATTCATGAGGTCTGTGAGATTGTTAATTCTGGGTAGGAAAGAATTCATGAGATCTGTGAGATTGTTAATTCTAGGTAGGAGAGAGTTCATGAGGTCTGTGAGATTGTTAATTCTAGGTAGGAGAGAATTCATGATGGCTGTGAGATTGTTAATTCTGGGTTGGAGAGAGTTCATGAGGTCTGTGAGATTGTTAATTCTGGGTTGGAGAGAGTTCATGAGGTCTGTGAGATTGTTAATTCTAGGTAGGAGAGAGTTCATGATGTCTGTGAGATTGTTAATTCTAGGTAGGAGAGAGTTCATGATGTCTGTGAGATTGTTAATTCTAGGTTGGAGAGAGTTCATGATGTCTGTGAGATTGTTAATTCTGGGTAGGAGAGAGTTCATGATGTCTGTGAGATTGTTAATTCTAGGTAGGAGAGAGTTCATGATGTCTGTGAGATTGTTAATTCTAGATTGGAGAGAGTTCATGATGTCTATGAGATTGTTAATTCTGGGTAAGAGAGAGTTCATGATGTCTGTGAGATTGTTAATTCTGGGTTGAAGGCCCGCATCTTCTTTTCGATTATTGACCTTCAAGTCAGACACGCAACAGGGTGAGAAAATCAGAGATAATGGCAAACTGAAACTGGAGGCAAAAGAGGTAAATGGAAGCAGATGAAGAGGGTAATAAACCGACCCTTTAGTGAGAGGGTAATCTTCCACTTGAGATGATTTCTGAGCTGTATCTAGCGCGAAGCCAGGTTTAGTTCAGCCTGCTTCAAGGACTGCCATATTTTTGCACTAAACCAGTGCTCTCCCACGGTGAGAATTTGAAATATGGCGTTTATGCTAAAATGTGTTATCAGATATGTATATCCACCCTTCTTTCAGCTGCCTTATTTGTTCTGTCAGCTGTCATCAATTTAGTTTTCTTTGCATTAAGATAGAATATCACAGACACAAAAAAAGAACAAATATATCCATACTAGAAGAACTTAATATTGAATAAGGCTGGCTAGTAAAGAGGATTAAACAGAGAAAACTTAAATATTTTGGAAACATTAAACGTCTTGAAAATTTAGAGAAGACTGTCTTGGAAGGGCACATAATGGGAAAAAGAAAGAGAGGAAGACCAAGGGGAAGATGGCTGCAAGACATCGTTGATGATCTGCAAATGGATGCATCAGCAGTAGGGCATCTTGCTCACAACCGAGAGGCCTACAGGAGAGCTGTTAGGGAGGCAAAGTTCGTCAAGGGACATGCAAATGATTGACTGATATTCACCCTTCTTAAAGTGTAATATTTCCAGATGTGTACATTCAACCTTCCTAACATGTGATATTTTCAGATGTGTACATTCACCTTTCCTAAAGTGTGATATTTTCAGATGTGTACATTCACCTTTCCTAAAGTGTGATATTTTCAGATGTGTACATTCACCTTTCCTAAAGTGTGATACTTTCAGATGTGTACATTCACCTTTCCTAAAGTGTGATATTTTCAGATGTGTACATTCACCTTTCCTAAAGTGTGATATTTTCAGATGTGTACATTCACCTATCCATGGATTTCTGTCATCCGCAGAAGGTCAGAGGCAGTTCTGTCTGCCTGTGTCCGCAATCTTTGAATGAGTCTGCCAAGTATGAGCACCAATATGGGAACTCAGCCCACAAGTAGCAGCAGCGACAGCAGCAGCAGCACAGCACCATCAGCATCACTAGACGGCCGTGGAGGTAGGCGCTTCTTGTTCTGTGTTAGGTGTGAATAGTGCGAGGTTTTGTGATAGATCTGGGTGGTAAGTTTGTCCTTACAGAGAGAGTTTGTGATAGATCTGGGTGGTAAGTTTGTCCTTACAGAGAGAGTCTGTGATAGATCTGGGTGGTAAGTTTGTCCTTACAGAGAGAGTTTGTGATAGATCTGGGTGGTAAGTTTGTCCTTACAGAAAGAGTTTGTGATAGATCTGGGTGGTAAGTTTGTCCTTACAGAGAGAGTTTGTGATAGATCTGGGTGGTAAATTTGTCCTTACAGAGAGTTTGTGATAGATCTGAGTGGTAAATTTGTCTTTACAGAGAGTTTGTGGTAGATTTGAGTGGTAAATGTGTCCTTACAGAGTGTTAGTTTATCTTTACAGTGAGTTTGTGATAAACTTGAGTGGTAGGTTTGTCCTTACAGTGAGATTGTGATAAACTCGAGTGGTAAGTTTGTCCTTACAGAGTTGTTAACATTTTAATGAAGCTGTTCTTGGCTCTGTTTCTGAGATTTTCCTGCCCGTAAGCTCATGGTCTTGTAAGACATCATTCACTCTCACAGACCACCACTCACACTCCCACGAATAAGCACTCACACTATCACAAATCACTACTTACACAAACCACCACTTACACAAACTACCATTCACAAAACATTCAGCTGCTCATATAAATCATCACTCACACTTCCACCTCTCCCACAAACCACCTCTCACTCTCTCATAAACGACCACTCACTCAAAATATTACTCATACTCATATCAACCACCACTCACTCTCCCACAAACAGCCACACCTACAAACCACCACTCTTTCTCCCACAAACCACCACTCACTCTCCCATAAACAGTCACTCACTTTCCCACAAACAACCACTCCCACAAACCACCACTCACTCTCCCACAAACAGTCACTCACTCTCCCACAAACAATCACTCACTCTCCCACAAACCACCACTCACTCTCTCACAAACAGTCACTCACTCTCCCACAAACCACCACTCTTTCTCCCACAAAACACCACTCTTTCTCCCACAAACCACCACTCTTTCTCCCACAAACCACCACTCATTCTCCCACAAACAGTCACTCACTCTCCCACAAACAACCACTCCCACAAGCCACCACTCACTCTCCCACAAACAGCCACTCCCACAAGCCACTCACTCTCCCACAAACAGCCACTCCCACAAACCACCACTCACTCTCACACAAACAGCCACTCCCACAAGCCACAACTCACTCTCACACAAACAGCCACTCCCACAAGCCACCACTCACTCTCACACAAACAGCCACTCCCACAAACCACCACTCACTCTCACACAAACAGCCACTCCCACAAGCCACCACTCACTCTCACACAAACAGCCCCTCCCACAAACCACCACTCACTCTCCCACAAACAGCCACTCCCACAAGCCACCACTCACTCTCACACAAACAGCCACTCCCACAAACCACCACTCACTCTCCCACAAGCAGCCACTCCCACAAACCACCACTCACTCTCACACAAACAGCCACTCCCACAAACCACCATTCACTCTCCCACAAACAACCACTCCCACAAACCACCATTAACCCTCACTAAGCCATTACTCACATAAAGCATAATCTTATAACCATCCTACCATATCTAATCATTCACATTTGTATAACCCGTCAGCAAGTGCCTAGTTCAGTCAAGAAAAGTTAATAATTTGCTAGTGTCTGTGAGCGGTAGTGTTGACTGAGTTGCTAGTTAACAATTTGTTACTATATTCTGTTGTCCGTTGTTGATTGTGTTACTAGTTAACAATTTATTACTGTATTCTGTTGTCTGTTGTTGACTGAGTTGCTAGTTAACAATTTACTACTATATTCTGTTGTCTGTTGTTGACTGAGTTGCTAGTTAACAATTGTTACTATATGCTGTTGTCTATTGTTGACTGTGTTACTAGTTAACAATTTATTACTATATTCTGTTGTCCGTTGTTGACTGTGTTACTAGTTAACAATTTATTACTATATTCTGTTGTCCGTTGTTGACTGAGTTGCTAGTTAACAATTTATTACTATATTGTGTTGTCTGTTGTTGACTGTGTTGCTAGATAACAATTTGTTACTATATTCTGTTGTCTAAGTTGTTGACTAATTAACTAGCCTTTGATGAAGCCAGTAGCCTTTCCTGTAAATCACCAATTACTGACTGATAGTCCACCAGTCATTGATTTGTGGTCCACCAGTCATTGATTTGTGGTCCACCAGTCACTGATTTGTGGTCCACCAGTCACTGACTGATAGTCCACCAGTCATTGATTTGTGGTCCATCAGTCACTGATTTGTGGTCCACCAGTCACTGACTGATAGTCCACCAGTCACTTATTTGTGGTCCACCAGTCACTTATTTGTGGTCCACCAGTCACTGACTGATGGTCCACCAGTCTAAGTCCCCATAAGACCCCAAGCATGGGCCACCACTGAGCTTGTCGTGCCTGTCTCATGACCACATGGAAGATGGACTCTCTAGTCAATGTTCCCTTTTATCTTTAGATCTGCCAGTAACATCAGGACAACTGCCATTCGTCGGCTCTCCTGAAGCTCACATGGGATGTGCTAATTTTAACCCTTATGAGAAAGTAGGACACGTATACTCCTTAGTCAAGGACTCTGGTAAGTCATTCTCGCCATCATCATCATCATCATCATCATCTGCCTTCACAACAGCGCCACTCTAAGCGAGTCCTTATTTATTCTTCTGAGCAAAATCTCAGGACAATGTCGCAGCTTGTTTTCATGGTTTCTTTGTTTTCATGCTTTCTTTGTTTTCATGCTTTTTGTGTTTTCGTGTCTTTCTTTGTTTTCATACTTTATTTGTTTTCATATTTTCTTTTTTTCATACTTTCTTTGATTTCCTGTCTTTCTTCGTTGTCTCTTCCTTCATCAAACATCTAAATGTTTCAAAGACTGTCTTGGAATCATTAATAAAACATACTGACTCTCCAAGATTATCGAGTAGAATGACGCTGTAAGATTGCCGAGTAGAATGACGCTGTAAGATTGTCAAGTAGAACGATGCTGTAAGATTGCCGAGTAGAATGACGCCGTAAGATTGTCGAGTAGAATGACGCTGTAAGATTGTCAAGTAGAACAACGATGTAAGATTATCGAGTAGAACGGCGCTGTACTTATTCTTGTACGAACTCCCTGTAACTGCGAGCTGTTGTTCTTTGCAGCCGACGCTGTAGAGATTTGAGGCACAGCATCGTATCAGCGTGGGAGCGGGTTATGGCGGCTACTTTTTCAGTTCCGGAGTACAGCTAAAAAGCAGGGGGTGTGCAGTGCTTCTTTAGCAGACTCCACCACCATGGAGACTATGGCGATCCCTGCCCCGGTAGCCAGGCTAGGCCTGTTAATGGGGGTACTACGGAGAGGTGGGACAGGGTCTTGGTCAGCTATGGGTCGCTAACCCTGACGCTGGCATATCAGCTATGGGTCGCTGATTACCTCATCACTCCCTGAACGACGCTGTAAGATTGTCGAGTAGAACACCTCTCTCGTGTAAGACAGAGCTACTTTATACATGCACGAGAATAGGACATTCTGAAATGCAGACAGAACTGGCCACGTTGGTACAAGAGAGTTAACATATTTTTACAGTGAACCTAGAGATGTACCTAGACATTTTTTCTCCACATAATCTTCTTCACAGTCCACACATGTGCGTACATATGTTGGTCACGTGATGAGAAGAAATGGTCAGAGAATCCCAAAACAAGCTGTCAAGTGGAACACAACAGGCCAAAGAAAAAGAGGCAGACCGCGTGAAACTCTGAAGAGGACACTGTTAAGAGAGGCCAAATTAACGGGCATAAAATCCTTTGATGAGGTTGAAAGACTCGCCGAAGACAGGAAAAATTGGCAAACTACTTTGCGAGCCCTATGTGACGTTTAACGGCACGGGAAGGATATAAGATATAAGATATAGAGAAGATAAACACGAATCTGTGCTGGAAAATAATGCTTGTTTTTGTTGTTGCTGCTGTTGCTGTTGTTGCGTTTTGACCAGAAATTTTTTCTCCACATAATCTTCTTCACAGTCCACAAACTTTTGTCGAAGCTCCACGTGTTTTGTGATAATGTCACCATAAAACTGTAGAGTTCTAATTTGGAAGCACAGTTACACACGAGACAGGGTTTTAGCCAGTTGTTGTATACAAGCAGGGACAGTTACCTATAACAGTAATCTTTGCTGTCAGTGTTATCGTTAGTATGTGCGTGAGTTATGTTATGAGTTTGTGCGTGAGTTATGTTGTGAGTATGTGCGTGAGTTATGTTATGAGTATGTGCGTGAGTTATGTTATGAGTATGTGCGTGAGTTATGTTATGAATATGTGCGTGAGTTATGTTGTGAGTTTGTGCGTGAGTTATGTTGTGAGTATGTGCGTGAGTTATGTTATGAGTATGTGCGTGAGTTATGTTATGAGTATGTGCGTGAGTTATGTTATGAATATGTGCGTGAGTTATGTTATGAATATGTGCGTGAGTTATGTTATGAATATGTGCGTGAGTTATGTTATGAATATGTGCGTGAGTTATGTTATGAATATGTGCGTGAGTTATGTTATGAATATGTGCGTGAATTATGAAAGCGGCGTTGGCCACTATTCTGTATAGAACAGCGATTCTCAGCGGGGAGATAGGTGACCCCACCCTCACCCCTGTATAAATTTCAAGTTAAAGGAAGTTTTTTTTTTTAATTCCTCAAGGAGGGAGTAGGGAATAAGAAAAAAAATGTCCTCCCCTCCGACTTGAAATTATTTCCTGGAGTGCCATCAGCCTACACTCTGAGAATCAGTGGTTTAAAGTAACGTAATTACTCCGAGGAGAGGTCGATTTTAGAAGCGGGGGGGGGGGGAGAGAGGGGAGGGGGTGAGAATCTGGCTGCAGGGCTGACTGAGAGAGAGCGGGTTCAGGCATCCTCGGTGCCAGTATCGATCTTCATTGTCACATTTTCGGGCATGACCTTCGTGTGTCTCTGGCCTTGACTGGGCCCAAGTTTTTGTTCGTGCAGTCATTAACCGAACTATCGGCGAGGTCGTCAAAGGTCTCACAAAGGGTGAGTGTGTGTGTGTGTATGTGTGTGTGTAATTTGGTTTTGGGGGGGGGGGGCTGTATGGAACTGAACGTTGGAAAGTGTTGGAGAATTAAGAATATCAGCTGAACAGAGATGCAGTTAGTGGCGAGAACAGTTGGTGGATCACAGCTTCTTCTATTTTATCTCTGCTCTATGAACATTGCTTCATTACTTTCGTGTGCAGGCGCTGCCCGGTTTGTCAGTACCCGTACCCAACATGCTAGCCTCAAGGTTGGCGAACCATTGCTGATCAAGACCCTGCCCTACTTCTTCGTTTGTACGCCCCAGTAACAGACCCAGCATAGCTAACGAGGCAGGGATCGGCATAATCCCCATAGTGGTGGAGACTGCTAAAGAAGTACTGCTCATCCTCTGCTTTTTAACTGCACTTGGTGACTGAAAAAAAAAATAGCTGGCATAACTCGCTGCCAAACTGACACAATGCTGTACCTCAACATCTTCACAGAATCAGCTGCAAAGAACATGAGCTGGCAGTTCCAGAGAGTTAGAAGACAAGACAAGACAGTCTCTTCTGCGCACTGTTACGTGTCGCAAGTGACTTGATTATCAGTGTTTCATGTAAGCCATGTGATATCGTTGATAGGCTGCCACACGTTCTTTATTTAAGTTCTCGCGAGTTCTTCTCGGCCAGCCTTTTCCTGGGTCGTCTTCCACTTTGGTCCTTCCTGGGGCTTGCTATGGCCTTGTGGTGCAGGATGGCTTGGCCTCACTCTCGTCAGATGACCAAACTATTCCATCCAGTCTTCCAGTATTCTGTGTCACCGAGGTTGTTGTTGTGGTGGGCTGTATGTCTTCACTTTTTTTCTATCTGGCTGCTTCTACAGTGTCAAAGTTTGTCACTGACAACAGTGTTAATATGAATATTGTTTCTGCCAGCAGGTTTTTGACTTTATCTGGCCAGTAGGATGAGGTCAGGGTGAAGGTTGTGTGATAAGATACTTTTGTTTGCTTGTAATATGGACTGCAAATATGACTCTTATTTACCTTCTTTACATACTATGAACCTTCTTACATCCTTCTCGTGTCTTTAAACGTCACAAAGGGCTCGCTTGGTAGTTAGCCAGTATTTCCTGTTTTCAACCTAATCAAGGGATTTTATGCCTACTAATTTGGCCTCTCTGAACAGTGTCCTCTTAAGTGCCACGTGGTCAACCTCTTTTTCTTTGGCCTGTTGTGTTCCACTTGATAGCTTGTTTTGGGATTCTCTGATTGTTTCTTCTCATCACGTGACCGACATATGTCCTTCTTCTTTTTCTGATCACTCTTGAGACTGGTTGTTGCTTTCTCATCTTCCTTATCTCTGCTTTGTTCTTGAATTGGTTCCACTTATACCGAGTATTTTCATTTGTTTTCAAAAGAGTCTAATTTCTTGTCTATTTCTTTAGTTGTTTTCCAGCTTTCGCTAGACCTGTTTTATTCACCAAACACAGAGTTTTCACTTCGAGATTTTTCAAATTCTGGTTACTATGGTGCCATGTCCTCGTCGCCTCCAAGGCCGTGTCTGTAAGCAGAGGTATCTTATTTGATGAAGGGAAGGCTACTTGGAAGCAGAGGTATCTTATTTGATGAAGGGAAGGCTACTTGTAAGTTGAGGTATCTTATTTGATGAAGGGAAGGCTACTTGTAAGTAGAGGTATCTTATTTGATGAAGGGAAGGCTACTTGTAAGTCTTATATCTTATATCCTTCCCGTGCCGTTAGACGTCACATAGGGCTCGCAAAGTAGTTCGCCAATTTTTCCTGTCTTCGGCGAGTCTTTCAACCTCATCAAAGGATGTTATGCCTGTTAACTTGGCCTCTCTTAATAATGTCCTCTTTAGAGTTTCACGCGGTCTGCCCCTTTTTCTTCGGCCTGTTGTGTTCCACTTGATAGCTTGTTTTGGGATTCTCTGATCATTTCTTCTCATCAAGTGACCAACATATGTCCATCTCCTTTTCCTGATCACCCGTGAGACTGGTTGTTGTTCAGTCATCTGTCTTATCTCTGCATTGTTCTTGAATTCATTCCACTTGATGCCGAGTATTTTCCTTAGGCATTTGTTTTCAAAAGAGTCTAATTTCTTTTCTATTTCTTTAGTTGTTTTCCAGCTTTCGCATGCATAAATGAGGGTGGATATTACATTTGAATTGAATAGTCTTAACTTGGTTTTTGTGCTTATAACTTTTGAATTCCATGTTCTCAAGATTCTTGAAGATTGATGCTGCTTTTGCAATTCTGATCCTAACTTCCTTTCTAGTGTCACCATCCTGGTCTATGTAGCTGCCAAGGTATGCAAATTGATTGACTTCTTCAATATCTGTCCCTTCTATGTGTATTTTTCCATTTTGATTGATGGGAATTTTCATTATCTTTGTTTTGTCCTTGTTAATTTCAAGTCCTATTTTGCTAGCCAGTGAAGATAGGCTATCTGTTTTTTCTTGCATGGAATTCACATTATTACTGATAAGAGTTATGTCATCAGCAAAATCAAGATCTTCTAGTTTTGTCCCATGTACCCAGTCAATACCTGTGTTACCTGTGCAGCATTTTGTCATTATGAAGTCTATTGTAATCCCAAAAAGTAAAGGAGACAGTATACATCCTTGTTTCACGCCTGTTTCAATCTGGAACCATTCACTCATCCCTTCTTCTGTCTTGACTGCACAACCATATCCATTGTATAAGTCCTTAATGATGTTGACAATTTTAGATGGTATTCCATATAGACATAAAATTCTCCATAATGAATCTCTGTGTATGCTATCAAATGCCTTCTTAAAATCTATGAAATTCAGTATTAATGGTTTTTGCTTTTCAATATGTTCTTCAAGTATTATTCTGAGAGTAAAGATCTGGTCGAGACAGCTTCTCCCTTTTCGAAATCCTGCTTGTTCTTCTCTCATTGCAGTATCCACTATATCTTTGAGTCTATTCAACATGACCTTGCAAAATACTTTTGACACAACTGATATTAAGGTTACTCCTCTCCAGTTGTTACAGTCACTAAGGTTGCCCTTTTTTGGTATTTTAACAATGATTCCCTTCTTCCAATTAGAAGGGACCTTTTCTTCTTTCCAAATCTTGTTAAACATTCTCTGTAGTTGTCTCATGTTGTCACTATTGATAGCTTTTAGCATCTCGGCTGTTATTTCATCTTCACCTGCAGCTTTGTTGTTAGCCATTAAATTCACTGCTGCTTCAATTTCATGCAATTTAATTTCATCTAGATTGACATTTAGTTGTGGGGCTGGTAAGTCAGTTTCAAGGTTTAACAATTCTTTTGGGTGTGGTCGATTGAGTATTTCTTGGAAGTGTTCAGCCCATCTTTGCTTTTGGTCTTTATTTGATGTTAATAGTGTTCCAGTTTTGCTAAGGATTGGTCTTTCTTTAGATGTAATAGTACCTGTTAGCCTCTTTTGTATGTTATATAAAGTTTTGCTGTCTCCTGTTTTTGCTGCTTTTTCTGCCTCTTTCGCCATATTGTCTATGTATTCTCTTTTATCCCTTCTAGCTGAACTTTTTACTTTCCTGTCTATGTCTTTGTATTTTGCTTTTGACGAATCTCTTTCATGATCTGCTTTTGCATTCAACATGTTTAATTTGGCTGCTCGTCTTTCATGTATATACTTCCATGTTTTATCTGATATCCATGCTTTTCTATTTGGTTTTTCCAATCCAGCGCTTACTTTTGCTGCTGTGATTATGGCTGTGCTGTACGAATTCCATAACTCATCTATACCTATCTCCTCAACTTCACTGGGTGTTTTGGAATGATTGGCAAGTTCCTGATTGAAATTAATGTTAGTATTTTCTTCTTGTAGGCTGTGGATGTTTATCTTTCTGTGTACTGATTTCTTGTGTTGACTTTTCAATTTTAGTTTTATTTTCCCTATGCACAGGTTGTGATCACTGTTGACATCTGCACCCCTATAAGCCCTTACATCCATGAGAGATGTTCTGTATTGCTTTCTAATACAAAAATGGTCTATCTGGTTTCTAGTTCTATCATCTGGAGATATCCACGTTGTTTTATGTATCTCTTTGTGTGGGAATATTGTGCCTCCAATGACCATGCCCTCTGTTAGACATATTTCAATTAATCTTTCTCCATTCTCATTAACCATGTCAATTCCTTCTTTCCCCATCACTTTTTCAACGTCGGTATTATCCTTCCCTACCTTAGCATTGAAGTCCCCCATAGCAATTAGGATGTCGTGTTTAGGGACTTTGTTGATGATTTGTTGTAGTTGGTGATAGAAGTCGTCTTTCACATCATCATCTGCATCATTCGTGGGTGCATAACACTGTATTATTGTCATTCTTCCGTGTCGTAGGTTGTATCGTGCTTTTATTATACGACTGTTCACTGGTTCCCATTCTACAAGGCTCTTTGCAGCTACATTTGACATAATAATGCCCACTCCGTCTCGGAATTTATTGTCATTTCTGCCTGAATGTATAATTAACGTACCGTTTTCCGCCGATCTTTTACCTGCTTCTGGCCATCGCATTTCGCTGATGCCAAGTATGTCTAGATGGTATCTCTCCATTTCTTTGATGACCTGGGTAGTTTTTGTTGGTGCTGCCATCGTTCTCACATTCCAGAATCCGATCTTTGTCACGTGTTTGGGGCCGACGAATGAGCTCTTCGGAGTTGGCATCCCTGATGCTCGGTTGGTTTCTCTGCGAGTTTCTTTTTCTACTTGTAAGTAGAGGTATCTTATTTGATGAAGGGAAGGCTACTTGTAAGTAGAGGTATCTTATTTGATGAAGGGAAGGCTACTTGTAAGTTGAGGTATCTTATTTGATGAAGGGAAGGCTACTTGTAAGTAGAGGTATCTTATTTGATGAAGGGAAGGCTACTTGTAAGTAGAGGTATCTTATTTGATGAAGGGAAGGCTACTTGTAAGTAGAGGTATCTTATTTGATGAAGGGAAGGCTACCTGTAAGTAGTGTGATTTGTTTGAAGTCCTGGTCAGGATTCAAAATCGAGTTTCTTAGAAAGCTCCACTACCAAGGAGTCTATATAAAGCCCTTCATTTTATTTTTATCCACGCTGAAGATGTGTGAATACTTTACATGGTTGGTTGAGGTGAGATCTTGGCCTGCTCTGATTAGCCGGGAGTGATAACTGCAGCGCTTCTGTCGCAAACCTTGGACTAGGATTATACGACAAGTTTGCTCGGCGACAAACGTAACATCATGAAGACACCATGTTCTAGAAGCTAACTAGGTCACTGAAATCAGAGATCCAGAAGATCGCCTACTTACTGCTGAACTGTGTGAAGATCAGAGCACTAAGCTGTCCTTTCACGTGACCTAGACCACACTGTTCTAACATAACAATATGACGGACCTCATACTCATTAGCTGCCGTTCTCAGACCAGGCAAACAATAATTTGAGAACCGTTTGTACGATTTGTAGAAGAAAAATTTTAACTCCTTAAGGGTATGCACAGTATCCTTTGGGTTTATTCCATGATATTTTAACAAATATTGAAACATGTTAATACATATGTTAAGATCTTGTGAAGAAATTAACCAACATAATTATAATGTTGGCTCAAAATTGTGACTGTTTATAGTGTATATCATGAGCTTGTTAAGTTTTTAAACTTTCTACAGTTTCTCTGAGAACTTATAGGTTCTGTTTTTCAGGATTGTGTTGTATCTTTGTCCACAGCCACATTTTCTTTTGTTGTAGTTTCTTGTTCATGTGTTTATTGTCAAAGTATGAGATTCACATATTTGTTTATTATTAAGGTGTATCAGGTTCACATGTTTGTTTAATATCAAGGTGTATCAAGTTCACATGTTTGTTTGTTATCAAGGTGTGTCAAGTTCACATGTTTGTTTATTATCAAGGTGTGTCAAGTTCATATGTTTGTTTATTATCAAGGTGTGTCAATTTCATATGTTTGTTTATTATCAAGGTGTATCAAGTTCATATGTTTGTTTATTATCAAGGTGTATCAAGTTCATATGTTTGTTTATTATCAAGGTGTATCAAGTTCATATGTTTGTTTATTATCAAGGTGTATCAAGTTCATATGTTTGCTTATTATCAAGGTGTGTCAGGTTCATATGTTTGTTTATTGTCAGTCTTAATGCATTCATCTCTCACAGACAGGTATGTGGTTCAGGTGTGACTGGAGGAGCCATGGTCACCTGGTTGTAGAAATAGGTACCCAGTTTCTACTGGAAGTGCAGAAGAAAAGGCAGCCAGGCAAGATGCTGACCACATCAGGGCATGTTAGGGTTATGTTTCTTGTTCTGAGAGTTGCAGAAAGTCATAGTAAGTCCGCTTTTTTTCTGAGAGTTGCAGAAAAGTCATAGTAAGTCCACTTTTGATCTGATTTAAAGCTTGCTTTTAAAGTCTGATGTTTCTGTGTCCACAGGTGATGTGTACGGCCATGCTAGCAACCATTATGGGGATGTCCATAGCTCAGCCCTTCTAGCCTGCGACCGAAGCCCGTCACCCCCACTTCCACCACGAGTGTACAAACCCTGTGTAGTTTGTAATGACAAAAGTTCTGGCTACCATTATGGTGTTAGCTCATGTGAGGGGTGTAAGGTTTGTAGCCATCATAGTTGTTGCCACATATATTCTCCATGGTAATGTGTCTAGTGTCACATTTATTCTCCATGGTAATGTGTCTATTGTCACATTTATTCTCCATGGTAATGTTTCTATTGTCACATTTATTCTCCATGATGATGTGTGTGTTGTCATATTTATTCTCCATGGTAATGTGTCTATTGTCACATTTATTCTCCATGGTAATGTGTCTATTGTCACATTTATTCTCCATGATGATGTGTGTGTTGTCATATTTATTCTCCATGGTAATGTGTGTATTGTCACATATATTCTCCATGGTTATGTGTTTGTTGTCACATATATTCTCCATGGTAATGTGTCTGTTGTCACATATATTCTCCATGGTAATGTGTCTGTTGTCACATATATTCTCCATGGTAATGTGGATATTATCATATTTATTCCTATGATAATATGATTTTTATCACATTTATTCTTCCTGATGATCTAGATTTCATGTTTATTCTCAGTAATAATGTCGTTATTATAAGCAGTTATATCACATTTATTCTCAGTACATGTAATAGTAGATGTAGACAAAGAATATTACAATGTCATAAAAATTGGAGGTTATGAAATACCAGAGATTAGATATGCTGATGACACAGTATTACTGTCCACAACACAAAAGGGAATGGAAAAACTAATTATGTCAGTCCGTAAGAACTGTGAAGAACAAAACCTCTATCTTAATGCGAAGAAAACTAAATTGATGACAACTGACAAAACAAACAAGGCAGCTGAAATATGTATCAATGAGGAAAAATTGGAAGAACTGGAAAGTTCTGAATATCTTGGATCACTGCTAACAAATAATGAGATACAATGAGGGATATATCCAAGGTGGGCATCTATCACTCTTCAGAAAGTTAAAAAAAAAAATAAAGAATCTGTGGAGAGGAACAGACAGAACTACAGAAATAAGATTTTTAAGGGAATGCATCTTTCCCATTGCAACATATGCCTGTGAGACCTGAACACTTAACAAAACAGCTGAGAAACACATAAAAATGCTTTTGAATGTGAATGCTATGGTAGAGTTCTTCAGATATCATGACCACAAAAAGGAACAAATATATCAATACTAAAAGAACATAATACTGAAGAAGGCTGGCTAGTAAAGAGGATTAAACAGAGAAAATTAAATATTTGGACACATTAAACATCATGATAATCTATAGAAGACTGTCTTGGAAGGGCACATAATGAGAAAAATAAAGAGAGGAAGACCAAGGTGAAGATGGCTGCAAGTCATTGTTGATAGTCTGCAAATGGATGCATCAGCAGCAGGCCATCTTGCTTACAACCGAAAGGCCTACAGGAGAGCTGTTAGAAGGCAAAGTTCCACAAGGGACATGCAAATGACTGGCTAACTGACATGTAATAGTATAGTTATTTATTATCATTTGTTATCAGTAATAGTAACTGTTATTATATGCAGTTATATCACATTTATTATCAGTAATAGTAACTGTTATTATATGCTGTTATATCACATTGATTGTGATACTGTGAGAGTAACTTAATTTTTTTACATACACTTGTATGTAGTTACTTTCTGTACTGAGTGCATGGATAAAGTTAAAAGATAAATTTTTTATTTTATTATTTTGTGGTCTTTTTCAGTGTTAATTATTTGTTATACGTGTAGTATATTTGTAGATGTGTGGCCAAGAGGGAAAGTTGTGTGATAGAGGGCTGAAGGCCAGATGGGTCTACATGCCCAATTGTTAACCCTTTGAAAATAAAGATCACTCACTCACTCACCCACCCTCTCACTCACTCATAACATAGCTTATGTTACACTCTTTCAGGGTTTCTTCCGTCGGAGTGTACAGAAGAACATGCAGTACATGTGTCACAAAGACAAGAGTTGTGTCATCAACAAAGTCACTCGTAACAGGTGCCAGTACTGCCGTCTACAAAAATGCTTTGCTATGGGCATGTCCAAGGAAGGTATGATCCCAAAAGCTGCCAGTGTTTGTTTTTTTAATGGAGTCATCCAACCACTGTATCATCTGTTACTGATTCCACAGAGTTGTATGTAAGAGTATCATGTCATGTTCATACTTCCAAGCATTTGGCAGAGAGTTCATGCAGCTTGAGGACCATGTAGGTGCGAGATCCATGTAGCTGTGAGGACCATGTAGCTGAGGACTATGTAGGCGTGAGATCCATGTAGCTGCGAGGACCATATAGGTGTGAGCTCCATGTAGCTGTGAGGTCCATTTAGCTGTGAGATCCATGTAGCTGTGAGGACCATGTAGGTATGAGGACCATGCAGCTTTGACGACCATGTAGCTGTGAGGACCATGTAGCTGTGAGGACCATGTAGCTATGAGAACCATGTAGCTGTGGACCATGTAGCTGTGAGGACCATGTAGGTGTGAGGATCATGTAGCTGCGAGGACCATGTAGCTGTGAGGACCACGTAGCTGTGAGGACCATGTAGCTGCAAGGACTATGTAGCTGTGAGGACCATGTAGCTGTGAGGACCATGTAGCTGTGAGGACCATGTAGCTGTGAGGACCATGTAGCTTTGAGGACCATGTAGGTGTGAGGACCAGAGCTGACTTTCCAGTGTTCCGTGGTGCACAAACTTTTGGACAGTTCTCTGCAAGTCCTGCCATACTTTTTTTCACTCTCTTCATATCTGTATTTTTTTTTTTCATTGTCCTTGTGGCTGTGATAACCAGATTTCATGTACGTGTATTTTTTGTGTGGCTCATATTTTCTCTCATTCTCAGAGATCTATCTTCAAGAACATTTTGGTAAAACAAGATTACCCCAAATGTAACTTAACCTTTCCCTGTGCTGTATTCCCAGTTTTTCAGTTTTTCTTCTACTACATTTGAGTGTATATATTTGTATATCACTGACATTAAACACAACACGTACTGAAGCAAACATACAACTTGACATTTTCACACTAGCTTTCAAGAGAGAGACAATTGGTGAAAGACAGTATTTATTTACCTGAATAAATTATGTATTTCGGTTCATTTCTCCTGACCCATTTCTGTGATTTTGTTAGTTACAGGCTCTAAATGTCAAGGACATGTTACTACAGAGAAATATGACTATGTTCATAAGTTACATGCTCTAAATGTCAAGGATGTGTTACTACAGAGAAATATGACTGTTCATAAGTTACATGCTCTAAATGTCACTACAGAGAAATATGACTGTGTTCATAAGTTACATGCTCCAAATGTCAAGAGGCATGTTTGAGTGAGGAAACCTCACTCAGCTGAGAGAGGGATGTTTGACTGAGGAAACCTCACTCAGCTGAGAGATGGATGTTTGACTGAGGAAACCACAATCAGCTGAGGGAGGGATGTTTGACTGAGGAAACCTCAACTGAGAGGGGCTTGTTTGGCTGAGGAAACCTCACTCAGCTGAGAGAGGGATGTTTGGCTGAGGAAACCTCAGCTGAGAGAGGGTACATTAGCCATATCAAAATCTCCCAGCCACTGTCCGTATCTGCCATTAGCTGAAACTGCAGCATAAAGACATTTTTTTTTCCTAGATCACATGATAGCTCTGTAAATGTGGAAAAATCACAAATTGTGAATGTGCAGATAGTGAAATCTAACTGTACTATGAGATACAGCTATGTTATAAACTGCATGAGATCCAGTCATATGTTCAGAATTCCATGGTTTCAGCTATTTTGTATATTATATACCATTGGACTCAGCTTTGTTGTAACGAAAAGAGAATCAAGCTGTGTTTGTCACAGACATAGGTATAGAGGAAAAAAAAAATTGTTTAGCAACAAAAATTCAGGCTAGGAGGAGAAGGTAAATGTGTTCTAACTACACATTCTTTGCCTCCCTTGTCCCAGCCGTGAGGAATGACAGAAGCAAGAAAAAGAAACAAAAACCGGAGAGTTCATCAAATATATCTGAGGAGCTGACGGAAGATGACCAGATGCTGCTACAGGAGGTGCTTGATGCTCATAGAGACACAACTCCCAGCAGCCTTTCCACTGGGGCACTCTCTGGCAGCAAGACTGGGGAGGGAGCTTCCACAGCAGCACCTCTTACCTCCATCACAGTAAGTTACATTTCATTAATTATATCTTGTGTACTTGTCACACATGAAATAATACAGTCAGTGGTGAACTGCCTTCCTATTCCCAGGGCTTTGAGTTTGAGCCAAGCTGCTCTTGTTGACCCAGCTTACAAATAGATGTCAAGTGTAGTATCAGGGAAATCATAATACCTTTAGAATTAGGGAAATTATAATACCTATAGAATTAGGGAAATTATAATACCTTTAGAATTAGGGAAATTATAATACATTTAGAACTAGGAATACTAGATTATGCTGTCTGTTCGTGATGGGAAAATAGGATGTCACATAAAAGTCAATACTGTGAATGTGGAACTCCAGGTCAGCTATATTTTAACAGAATGTGGAACTCCAGGTCAGCTATATTTTAACAGAATGTGGAACTCCAGGTCCACTATATTTTAACAGAATGTGGAACTCCAGGTCCACTATATTTTAACAGAATGTGGAACTCCAGGTCCGCTATATTTTAACAGAATGTGGAACTCCAGGTCCACTATATTTTAACAGAATGTGGAACTCCAGGTCCGCTATATTTTAACAGAATGTGGAACTCCAGGTCCACTATATTTTAACAGAATGTGGAACTCCAGGTCCACTATATTTTAACAGAATGTGGAACTCCAGGTCCACTATATTTTAACAGAATGTGAAACTCCAGGTCCACTATATTTTAACAGAATGTGGAACTCTGAGACCAGAATGTGGAAATCTATATTCCCTAGTCCACAGTGGGTTGGTTGACTGATTGTGGAACTCCTAGTCCACAGTGGGTTAATAGAATGTGGGACTCTCAGTCCACATTGGGTTAAAAGAATATGGAACTCATAGTCCACATTGGGTTAATGTAATGTGGAACTCCTAGTCCACATTGGGATAACAGAATGCAGAACTCTCACTCCACATTGGGTTAACAGAATTCAAAACTCCCCAGTCCAAAATGGATTAACAGAATTCAAAACTCCCAGCCCACATTGGGTTAACAGAATATGGAGCTGTAATACTACAGTGGGTTAACAAAATGTGAAACTACAAGCTGAACTCACAGGTGACACCAAGTATGTTTGGCACCAAGTTAGACTGGAGCACATGCTGAAAGACATTTCTAACTCATTATTCTGTTGTCAAAGAAGAGAAAATATCATCCTTGGGGAGATGTCCTAGTGTTCAGTACCAGGAAGTTGGGACCAGCCAATCAAGATGTCCACCTAGGTAGTGGAACCTGTCAAAAATCCTGCATGTTTTGTTTACGCCAGGGAATAGATCATACCTTGTAGATCATTCTCCTTCTGAATTTGATGCCAATGTTTAAAAATGAATCTCAGAAGACAGTGTGAACGTTTGTTTCTGTTGAAAATGTCTCTTATTTTTCTGATTTGTTGGATCACAGCCCAGAATTAGAAGTGCACAAAATATTGGATCATAATCCAGGATTAGAAGTGCAGAAAATATTGGATTATAGTCCAGGATTGAAAACTTAAATATTTTGGATACATTAAACGTCATGATAATCTTGGAAGGGTACATAATGGGAAAAAGAAAGAGAGGAAGACCAAGGCAAAGATGGCTGCAAGACATCGTTGATGATCTACAAATGGATGCATCAGCAGCAGGCCATCTTGCTCACAACCAAGAGGCCTACAAGGAGAGCTGTTAGGAAGGCAAAGTTCCGCAAGGAATGAATGAATGAATGAGTCCAGGATTAGAAGTGCAGAAAATATTGGATCACAGCCCGGGATTAGAAGTGCAGAAAATATTGGATCATAGTCCAGGATTAGAAGTGCAGAAAATATTGGATCACAGTCCAGGATTAGAAGTGCAGAAAATATTGGATCACAGTCCAGGATTAGAAGTGCAGAAAATATTGGATCACAGTCCAGGGTTAGAAGTGCAGAAAATGTTGGATCACAGTCCAGGATTAGAAGTGCAGAAAATATTGGATCACAGTCTAGGATTAGAAGTGCAGAAAATATTGGATCACAGTCCAGGATTAGAAGTGCAGAAAATATTGGATCACAGTCTAGGATTAGAAGTGTAGAAAATATTGGATCACAGTCCAGGATTAGAAGTGCAGAAAATGTTGGATCACAGTCCAGGATTAGAAGTACTGAAAATATTGGATCACAGCCCAGGATTAGAAGTGCAGAAAATGTTGGATTACAGCCCTGGATTAGAAGTGCCGTTGCTGTGGTGAAACATAGGACAGTCTGAATAAAAGATGAACATACTTTTATAATTCTATGATTAAAACACTGAATTTCTTCTGTAATTCTACCATTAAAACACTGAATTTCTTCTGTAATTCTACCATCAAAACACTGAATTTCTTCTGTAATTCTACCATTAAAACACTGAATTTCTTCTGTAATTCTACCATCAAAACACTGAATTTCTTCTGTAATTCTATCATTCTTCTTTTCCTGCTTATTCTTCTTCCAAACCATTAAGGCTCATTCCTGCAGATAAAGTCCACCTCCATTCCTCTCTGTTCCTAGTCTTCTCTCTCCAGTTGGTGACACCAATTTTTTTTATATACTCTTCTATACTCTGTCTTGGTCTACCCCTTGGTCTTGTTTCCTTCATCTCTTGTGCATACATCATTTTCATTTGTCTGTTCTTTTCCTTTCTTTCTACATGCCCCAGCCTGTTCAGTTTCTGTCTGTTCATTTTCAAGACATTTATAAATCGCTGGGATTTAAAGAGCAGAAAAGTACTGGGAATATGGAAAAGAAGTACATAATATCTTTATTGACTTCTAGAAAGCCAATGACAGCATAGATAGGAGCAGCTTATGGAAGATTATAAATGAATTTGAGATACCTAATAAATTCATCAATTCTACAATTAAAACACTAAATTTCTTCTGTAATTCTACCATTAAAATACTAAATTTCTTTTGTAATTCTACATTAAAATACTAAATTTCTTTTGTAATTCTACCATTAAAATACTAAATTTCTTTTGTAATTCTACATTAAAACACTAAATTTCTTCTGTAATTCTACCATTAAAATACTAAATTTCTTTTGTAATTCTACCATTAAAATACTAAATTTCTTTTGTAATTCTACCATTAAAACACTAAATAACTTTTGTAATTCTACTATTAAAACACTAAATTTCTTTTGTTTTTAATGTGTTTCTTCAGGAGCCAAGCTCTGCTGAGGGCAGTTCAGAATCCTCCAGTGTGTTTTTGTGGGAGAAGATAACAGAACTTTCGTCCGCTGGTATTGTTTTGATAGTGGACTTTGCTAAAAAGATTCCCGGTTTCTTATCCCTGTCCACCTCAGACCAGATAACTCTGTTAAAGGCAGCGTGCTTAGAAATCATGGTAAGACTGTTGTCCTGTGACATCTTTGTGCTACTTCTTTTTTTTTTTTCTCTTTTCATTTTATTGTTTTCTCATTCAGTGGTTCCCATCCTTTTTCAGGAAGTGGACCCTTGATTCCACCGCTGATTTGTCACAGCCATCCTGCCTGGCATTAAATTAAAAACCTTCACATGTTTCTAACATTTTACTTGATACAAACTTGCTTTGGCTGTGTTGTCTACCGCAGCGGCAAACATATAAACTTGCTACGGCTATGTTGTCTACCGCAACGGCAAACATATAAACTTGCTACGGCTATGTTGTCTACCGCAACGGCAAACATATAAACTTGCTACGGCTATGTTGTCTACCGCAGTGGCAAACTGGTTGCTGGTAAATCAGAAGCCTACGCTACCACCACTTCGAGCATGAGAATGGAGGTGCAGGCAGCATCAGAAGCAGTTTCATGGTTGGTGGAGCAGGGAGACTTTCATGGTGTTATTGTAACAGACTCCCAAAATATTTTACGGAGAATCAAGAGATACTTCTTCATAGGGAGTGGATCCAGCTTTTAGAGGCCTCTCGGTTATCCAGTTTGACGTGGATCTACTGCTCAGTTCATGCGAGAGTCAAAGACAGTGAGAAAGCGGACAAACTGGCAGGCGTGGCATCAATTCAGGCCGCCCTAAAACTGGACAAGCAGGAGACTGCAAGAGTCACCTTCGATTGGCTGCATATGGAGGATGATATCGAGTTTGGTGACAACAATCACATCAGCAGGATGATCGAATTGAGGAGGAGAGCGGAAGTGGACGTTTTTCTGAACGAAGTGGTTTAACGAGCATTACCCACAACCAGTGTGCGACTGGCTCCATCTAGCAGGCACACACTTCAGTGGGTGTTGGAACGGAAGGCGGAGCATATATAGGGATGCCCGGAGTGCATGGATGCCAGTCTCTGATTACAGATTATAGACTTGCTATGTGTCTCTACAAAGTCCTGGAAACATCCAGGATGGAAACTGATGTTCTGTGTTACTGAGCCCTGACTGTGGGTCTTTGGAAAAATTTATAACAGGCAAATCTTACTTTCTCCAGCTAATTCATTGTGAATTTTTAGTTTAGAATTGTCCAGCAATAGCTCTCCTCGTCTTAGATGATGCAATTGACACATCATGATGGTTCCTATTTATGAAAGATGACAAACATCAGCTCATCTTACAAATACTTCATCAGGTAGCGGAAACAGCAAATCAAGTATATTTTACAGAGCCGTACTCTTTGTATCTGCATGTTCTTTTTCATGTTTTGCCCTAAATTCCTCCTCAGATGATGTCCTTCTTTTGTGGAGTTGCTGTCCAAATGATACTTTTACACATTATCTCTTATGATAGAAAAGATTGCTCATGGATGTCTTGCAGTTATCCTTGTATGTGGAAGATGCTGTCCAGTTTGGCAGTCAGAAAGCAAGGCTGACATGCTAGTGTCGGGGCTGGCAAACAATAATAAAGACCTTGTCCCACCTCTCTGTTGGTACCCTCAGTAACAGACCAACCCTTTCTAATAGGGCAGGGATCACAACAGTCCCCATGGTGGTGGAGCCTGCTAAAGAAGTATTTCACACCAACCTGCTTTATAGCTGCACTCAGGGAGAGAAAAATATTGCCGCCATGACCAGCTCCCAAGCCAAGATGGTGCTGTGCCACATCTCTGCTACATCAGCTGCAAAAAACACCAGCTCGCAGTTCCAGGGAGATTGAAGAAGAAGAAGAAGAAGATCCTTGTATCTTGAATGAAATTTGAGGGATTTTCTGTTGTACTGTACATGTAAAGCAGTTTTTATTGTTGTACAAGAAGTGGTTCATCTTGTAATGGATTTATGACACAGCCAGGTTTATAAACATCATGAATGGGCATCCCTGATGATCTGACACGGTGAAATTTTTTTTTAAATCAGGCACTTGTCCAGAAGAATTTGATGTTGAGCAGAGCTGCTAGAACAAAACCAAAGCTAGACAGGTCTAAGATGCCTTTGAGTAGAACTAGAATACTAGGACAAAACCAAAGCTAGGGAGGTCTAATATGTCCTTGAGTAGAACTGGAATGCTAGAACGAAACCAAAGCTAAGGAGGTCTAATACGTCCTTGAGCAGAACTAGAATGCTAGAACGAAACCAAAGCTACTGAGGTCTAAGATGTTCTTGAGTAGAACTAGAATGCTAGAACAAAACCAGAGCTAAGGAGATCTAATATGTCCTTGAGCAGAACTAGAATGCTAGAACAAAACCAAAGCTAGGGAGGTCTAAGGAGGTCTAATATGTCTTTGAGTAGAACTGGAATGCTAGAAGAAAACCAGAGCTAAGGAGGTCTAATATGTCCTTGAGTAGAACTGGAATGCTAGAATGAAACCAAAGCTAGGGAGGTCTAATATATCCTTGAGTAGAACTAGAATGCTAGAACAAAACCAAAGCTAAGAAGGTCTATTATTTCCTTGAGTAGAACTGGAATGCTAGAATGAAACCAAAGCTAGAGAGGTCTAAGATGTTCTTGAGTAGAACTAGAATGCTAGAACAAAACCAAAGCTAAGAAGATCTAATATGTCCTTGAGCAGAACTAGAATGCTAGAACAAAACCAAAGCTAGGGAGGTCTAAGGAGGTCTAATATGTCTTTGAGTAGAACTGGAATGCTAGAAGAAAACCAAAGCTGAGGAGATCTAATATGTCCTTGAGCAGAACTAGAATGCTAGAACAAAACCAAAGCTAAGAAGGTCTAATATTTCCTTGAGTAGAACTGGAATGCTAGAATGAAACCAAAGCTAAGGAGGTCTAATATATTCTTGAGTAGAACTAGAATGCTAGAACAAAACCAAAGCTAAAGAGATCTGATATGTCATTGAGCAGCACGGGTGAACTGTCAGGGACATTTTTGACAAAAGAATTTTAAAGGTTTAAAAAAAACATTTTTATGTTCTTCTATTTATATAAGTGTTTAATTGTCCAAGATATATCCATTCATAAAATTTCTCATCGAGCAGTCATTTGCTACCTCTGCATCAAGGGCTTATCATCGAAGGAGATCATGAGGATATGGTAGAGACTCTAGGGGAGAGTGTCCCTTCCTATAGCACAGTGAAGAAATGGGCAGCTCATTTCAAACATGGAAGGGAAAGTCTGGAAGATGATCCCCGTCCAGGAAGATCAAGAACGGTAACCACCGATGAAACCACTGGCAGAATCCATGACATGATAATGGAGGATGGATGACTAACTGAGTGGTATATTGCTATTGAGTTGGGCATCTCCCAGGAACATGTTCATGCCATTATTCACAATGATCTTCAAATGACAAAGCTCTCCGCTCGATGTTTCTCAAAACTTCTTCGAGCTGATCACAAACGACAGTGTCTCAACATGTCAAGAGACAATCTTGGCCATTTTTCTGCAGATCTTGAAAAGTTTCTTCAGCAATTTGTGACTATGGATGAGACTTGAGTTCATCATTTTCAACCAGAAACCAAAGAACAGTCAAAGCAGTGGAAACATCATGGATCCCCACCTCCAAAGAAAGCAAGGATGGTTCTGTCTGCAGGCAAAGTGATGGCTTCCATCTTTTGGGATTCAGAAGGTGTGCTATTGATAGGCTGTCTTCAAAAGGGCAGAACGGTCACTGGGGCCTATTACACTAATCTTGTGAAGCAACTGCGGGTCAAATTGAAGGAAAAGTGTCAAGAGAAATTGATGAGAGGAGTCATCTTTCATCAAGACAATGCTCCAGTTCACAAGTTGGTGGTGGCAATGGCTGCCATTCACGAATGCGGCTTCCAGCTTCTTGAACATCCTCTTTATTCCCCAGATTTGGCCCCTTCAAACTATTACCTGTTTACCAAACTAAAAAAGGAGCTCAGGTCGCAAATTTTCTTCAGATGATTACATCATTCATGCTGTAGACCGCTTTCTACTGGCACAAGATGCTGACTTTTACAAAGAAGGGATCTGTATGCTCCAGGATTGCAGGACTAAGTGCATAAACTTGCAAGGGGACTATGTTGAGAAATAACCCAAAAAAGTTGTCCACAAATAATCTGTTGTACCTTATGCAGAGAACTTATCAATCACTCCTCGTATATTTGTTCATACAAATTAGATAGATAAGCTTACTTATGTGTTTAATTGTCCAAGATGTTATCCATTCATACAAAATATGATACATAAGCTTACTTATCATCTTTATATGGTGTGAGAAGTTAAGATATTAAGCTTCAATTCATATGTTCTCAGCATAATAAATGCCATTCTTATATTCGTGAGTTTTTTTTTATGAATCAACATAAAATTATATTTTTTTATGAATGAGCATAAACAGTTATCATCCATGTGTCTCTACTGATGTTACATATCAGTAAACTTAAAAATGATTCTAGTATGTTCTAGAAAATCAGCTATTTTATTATGATTCATATCTTCTCTACAAGTTTCATGAATTAGCTTCTTTCTTAGACTCCATCCATCACATCAGGGGAGCCAGTGCACTCTGTGCCACCCATAAATCATCATTTACTTTACGAGCAGTGGTAACAGTCTGCGTGTCTTTGACAGATCTTACGAATCAGCATACGCTACCACTTGGACACAGACACTATGCAGTTTTCTAACGGCCTGTCCTTGACCAGGGAGAATCTTCAGAAGGGAGGGTTTGGACCTCTGACTCCAACGATATTTTCATTTGCTGCATCCCTGAAGCGCATGAACTGTGATGAGACAGAATATGCCATGCTGTCATCTATCTGCTTGATCAGTGGCGGTGAGAGGATGTCTTTTGGTCTTAGCCACATGTCATTTGAAAAATCACAAGTTTCATGTGTTTATGCCGCATGTCGTATGAAAAATCACAGGTTTCATGTGTTCCAGTTTTATCTTTTTGTTTACATTCAGAGCACTCTGTTGTCATTCACTGGAACAATAAAACTGTTACATATTTGAATTTTGACAAAAATCTTAAACACAATCATCCACCATCTTAGAAGTTTGCAGTTTTGGTGGATAATTATAGATTAATTTTTTTTTAACCTCCTTCTTCTTCTTCTTTGTCCCTAGAAGTGAGAGTTTGATGTTCCTCACAGTCGATGCAGTGAAGATGTTGAGACACAACATCATGTTGCTTTGGGAGTGTTTGGTGGCTGTTTTTTTCAGTCCCTGAGTGAAGCTAAAAAAAGCAAAGAGCATGCAGTACTTCTTTAGCAGGCTCCACTGCCGTGGGGACTGTGGTGATCCCTCTCCCCCTTAGCCAGATTAGGCTTGTTACAGGGGGTGTCCGTGGAGAGGTATGGGACAGGGTCTTGGTCAGCTACGGTTTGCCAACCCTGACACTGGGCATGTCTCAAGTCGCGGCTGCCAAACTGGACACTGTCTTTGCCACTGTGGCCCCCTCCCCTGCCCTCATTTTTCTGGTAAGATCTACTGGGACAGAAATATTAACTTGATGAAAATGTTTGGCAGTACAACAGTATTATTTGAGTCTTTTTTTTTTTTTTTAAATGTAGATATTCAAAATTTCTTCGTAATTTGGACAAATAGAAACTGGAGCTGTAGTTTTTGACTTTGTTATTTTCTAGACCGCTCTGGTCTCCATGACACTGAGAAGATAGAGCAACTGCAGGAGCCCCTGCTAGAGGCACTGAAGCACTACATCAGATCACGCAGACCAGACGAGAGGCACACATTCGCAAACATGTTAATGAAGTTGACAGATTTGCGCAGTATAAGTGTGAGAGGTCAGTTCTGTTCCCTTTCTTCGTGGTTGATTTTTTAAAAATGTTTCATTCACAAAATTCCTTACTTTGTGTGTTCACAGAGTGTAGCATCTCTCCTTCTTTAGGATAACCAAGGTATCAACACAAGGTTTCTGTACGAAGTCTAGGACCAGAATTAAAGCTTCATTGATTGGAGAAATCATGATTGTGCTGAAGGGATGGTGCTGTTGCTCAGACTGGCATGGCAGACCAGAACTTGCCAACACACTGTCCCACTTCACTGTGATGGTGCACTCTGTCCTCTGAAGAGGACATTGTTAAGAGAGGCCAAATTAATAGGCATAAAACCCCTTAATGAGGTTGAAAGACTCGTCGAAGACAGGAAAAATTGGCTAACTACCTTGCGAGCCCTATGTGACATTTAACGACACGGGAAGGATATAAGATATAAGATAAAAAGAAGTGGGCATGAGTAGTCTAGTCAGTGTGGCATGTCCTCTCATCTAGTGATCCACCAGAACCTTCACCTTAGTTGACTTGGGAGTAAGAATGGGCACCTGCCACATCAGTGCTGGGAGATGGTCTCTGGTGATAGAATATCTGCATGCATGGTGAGGCACATTGATTGCTCAGCACACATCACTGTCAGATAATGAAGGGAGTATAGTAGGTCATGCAGTTTCTGTCCGTTGAGTCTTTGCCCACTCCACAGTGGATGAAAACAAAAAATTTCATCTTTGTCATCATTATTCTCTGCCTTGCTTATCACAAAAGTGAGACACCCAAAAATAGGCAGTCTAGACATTAACTTTCTAAAAAAACTTGGAAGCAATAGCTGTACAGATGCTAATAATGGTTCTTTTCATTGAACTTACAGTGAAGTGATGTAAAACTGCAGTCAGTCATTTGCTAAATTGAGAAAGCCCAATCAGAGCTCTAACGTCTTTTACATTTCAGGATTAAATTTATTTTTATTATGTATTTCTTCTTTGTTCCCAGGTGCTGAGAAAGTGTTAAATTTACGACTGGAGAGATATGCCAACTTACCTCCCATTGTTGTGGAAATGCTGGAGAGAGTGGAAAATGTTCGCCTTCCTTGACGGAAAGAGTGGATTAGTTCATGTTAATTAGGTCCTGTTATTGAGGTCACATTAATAGAATCTTGAGGAAAATGTCTTTTCCGTATCTGGAGAAAAATACTACAAGAAGCGCTCACAGCCATCAACAACAATATGCAAGAATCATGCATATTAAGATAGAACACTCAAACATCGAACTTTGGCTGGAGGAGAGATTTTATGACAACTCCATGTTTAAGTGGCAGTCAGGATCTTCAGACATCCATGTGTGAGTAGTGAGAGCTCGTGTTATATTGGCACACATCTTCACAATTATACTTACACAAGTGTGCTCACTAGATTTCCTGTAGGTACCAGCATGCTGTTGGCCTTGGCATTGCAGCTGTTGTTGGCTGAGATATGAGAAACCCTGCTCTCAGATCACTTTTGGGCACATACTTTTGTTTTGACAACCAACATATCAAAAAGAAAAAAAAAAACAGAAAAAAAAAACTGATGCAGTTCTATTTATATGGATCCATCTGTCATTCAATAATGGTTCGTTATTTTGTTTTACTAAATATGAGAAAGCACAAGTTTTATAATTACTATATTCTCATGGCACTTGTGACTTGTCATATTTGTGACAACAATAATAGTGACATTTTAAATAATTGTTTGTACCAAAATGTGGCAAATTTTATTTCCATTGAAAATATCGGTGACCTTATTACTTTCATCATTTATCTGCATTCATTTTACCTGTGACCTTTACCCCTTTGACCCTTATGCAAAAAAAAGTATATTGCATTGTATAGATAATTGCATCTTATGGTTGTATGTTTGAGATATGTCCCCGGTGTATACAAGGAGCCATGTTTAAGAAGTGCAATCTCACATGAACTGTGTTTATTCTTAGAATGAGAACTCTGTCTTCCTGCCTTACTTGACTTTTTCTTTGTTGTTTATTGTCTTCCTGTCTTCCTTGACTTTTTCTTTCTTGTTCATTGTCTTCCTGCCTTACTTGACTTTTTCTTTCTTGTTCATTGTCTTCCTGTCTTCCTTGACTTTTTCTTTCTTGTTCATTGTCTTCCTGTCTTCCTTGACTTTTTCTTTCTTGTTCATTGTCTTCCTGCCTTACTTGACTTTTTCTTTCTTGTTCATTGTCTTCCTGCCATCCTTGACTTTTCTTTCTTGTTCATTGTCTTCCTGCCTTCCTTGACTTTTTGTTTCTTTTCATTGTCTTCCTGCCTTCCTTGACTTTTTCTTTCTTGTTCATTTTGGTTTTCTTCTCCTCCTTCACCTTGGCCTGGTCATGCTAAATCAGTAGCCTTGCTACTAGGCTAAAGTCCACAGTCATTTCTGGGTTCTGATTACAAGCCCCAAATCTTCTGCTGCAGCAGATCCACACCCTGATTGCCCAGGTATTCTTATATTAATGACTGAAAAAGATTAATCTTTGTGGGTAACCCAAGGGATCATTGTTTCCTTAATGATGTAGAGACAGTGTTTTCCTTAATCATGTGGAGAGGTTGTTTTTATGATGTGGAGAGACTGTTTTAATATGTGGAGAGACTGTTTTAGTGATGTGGAGAGACTGTTTTAATGATGTGGAGAGACTGTTTTAATGATGTGGAGAGACTTTTAATGATGTGGAGAGACTGTTTTAGTGATGTGGAGAGACTGTTTTAATGATGTGGAGAGACCACTTTAATGATGTGGAGAGATTGTTTTAATGATGTGGATAGAATTTTAATGATGTGGTGAGCTTTTTTTTATGGTATGGAGAGACTGTTTTAACGATGTGGAGAGACTGTTTTAATGATGTGGAGAGATTGTTGAGCAGTTTACTGGAGGGTCTGTTAAGTCATCATTCGTGCATCTTTTGACTGAAATAGTTTTCTAAGTGATTTCAAATGTAGTATTGTGGATTTTTCACAAAATGTTTCATGACTGTGTCAGGTTAACATTGAAAAACAAAAGTTGGGACACAAAAAGTTTCATGACTGTGTCAGGTTAACATTGAAAAACAGAAGTTGGGATACAAAAAGTTTCATGGCTGTGTCTATTGAAAAACAGAAGTTGGGATGCAAAAAGTTTCATGGCTGTGTCAGATTAAGACTGAAACACAAAAGTTAAAGTACAGAAAGTTTCATGACTGTGTCAGATTAAGACTGAAACACAAAAGTTAAAGTACAGAAAGTTTCATGACTGTGTCATATTAAGACTGAAACACAAATGTTAAAGTACAGAAAGTTTCATGACTGTGCCAGATTAAGACTGAAACACAAAAGTTAAAGTACAGAAAGTTTCATGACTGTGTCAGATTAAGACTGAAACACAAAAGTTAAAGTACAGAAAGTTTCATGACTGCATCAGGCTAAGGTTGAAACACAAAAGTTAAAGTAGAGAAAGTTTCATGATTGCGTCAGGCTAAGGTTGAAACACAAAAGTTAAAGTAGAGAAGTTTCATAAGAATTTCATCAGTTTATGATCTTATTCAGAAGAAGAAGAAAACAACAGGGAATTTCTAAAGCTTCAAGTGTCGCTCCTTTCAGACAAATGCTCACTTAATAACGCAAAGATCACAATTTTCATTGTCCCTGCGGACTGAATGAATGATATTTACATGACATGTCAATCACTATTGTGACAGGTTTGTTTGCTGAATTCAGCCGTAGGTCCATATAAAGGAGAGTGGCATCTTACAAACACTTGCCTACAACTTTCGTAAGAGACAGACCAGAACTAAGATATAAACACAAATTTCCCCAGCAAACATTAGAACTGGAAACGGCTAACAGAAGATCTCTCTGTCTAAAAAAAGATCCAGTCTTTATAAGTGCATCTGCTACCTCTTAGTTATGTAAGACTCCAGTGTGTGTGCTGTCATGTAAGTGAGTTATGCTTGTTAGCTGATCTTCTTTCAGAGCTGTCACTTATCTTATTGCAGTATAGGGTTGCTTTCTCATATGCATCTCAAATGTTACCTTCATCCAGTCTTCTTTCATGTTGTATTTTATTTAATCAGTGATCGCACTAGGATTTTTCTTTAAACTGGTACAAGTATACCGGTTTTTCACTTTGCATGAAGTACTTTCCGAAATAGTGATTTTGTCAATACAACATTTAGTACTTTATATTTTTTTTAATGTAAAACTAAACAGTCTTTACAAACAGTAGAAAGTAAATGTTTGCATGAATTATTTTCTTGCTTTATGTGTGGAGAGATTTAATCTTTGCAAAATGTTCACATGCTGAGCCAAAGTTAGAAGTGGCTGATTCTCCTTCACGGAAATTGAGTATCATCAACCTATTGGCCCGGTTTTCTTCAGCTGATTTCTTATTTTTATGAAGATTTTGATACTATAAGCCGGTTACAGTAACTAGCGACCTCCAAAAGCTTTGGCTTTTCTCTTCTTCTATTGGTAATTTACTGGTAATAGCCTGTTAATTGACTTAATTCTTTTATCACACAGTGCAAAAAAAAAAAACCAGACAAATTAATGTTTTACTCAATGGCTGATGTGTTCTGGTCACATTTCTCAGTATTTTATTTTTTTGCACTTGCTGCCACATGATGTTGATGAAAGTGAGTTTGGAAGCAAGCGTTGGCAGCAAGAAAACAAATAGTTGAAGCTTGTGAATAAGAAGTGTTACATTCACATCTTTTGTGGCAAGTTTGAGATCAAGTCATTACCTTCAGTTTGTGAGTGGGGTACCATAGTCCATGTCAAGACTTCACAGTGACTCCGTCCACGTCAAGTCTGAGTCAGTAGACTCAGGTCTAAAATAGCACTCCAAAACTTTGTTACTGTCATTCTGTTCTATTTATAGTAGCATTAGTAGCCTCCCTTAGCCATTTCTTACCACAGAGTGATGTGCTCTTGAAGCAACACTGATTTATCTCGTTCTTTTTTTTTCACCTTTTTCTCTTTCGGATCTCCTCTGTCTGATGCCTGACATCAGGACATGGGCCCAAGCATGGTTAAGTGGAGAACAAGATGTTGCCTGATGTTCCCCAGCTCCTTGCAGCTGATAGTGTCAAAAGAAGGACAAGGTCGTTATGTAACTCCATCATTCATAAATCTTACATCCTTCTCATGCCATTAATCATCACATAGGATTCACATAGTTGTTTGCCAAGTTTTCTTGTTCTTGGCAAGTCCTTCAACTTCATCAAGGGATGTTACGCCCACTAAACTGGCTTCTCTTAACAATGTCCTCTTTAGAGTTTCATGTGGTCAACCTCTTTTTCTTCAACCTGTTGTGCTCCACTTTATAGCTTGTTTTGGTATTCTCTGATTCTTTCTTCTCATCACATGGCCTACATTATGTCCATCTTCTTTTTCTGATCACCCATGAGACAGGTTGTTGTTTGCTCATCTGATTTATCTCTGTGTTGTTCTTGAATTCGTTCCACTTTATGCCAGGTATTTTCCTTCATTCATAAATACCTACAGTATAACTTGCTAATTATGTCACTGACTGTGAGTACAGACCAAGAGGCATAAATCAAATGGCAGTAATATTTAAAATATCATCCAGATTGTTGAGTTTGTTCGTAATCAATATTAGATTATAATCATTTGTGTGGTTTTTTTCTGCCGATTTTTGTATGTGAAAAATTTTGCATTGAAGAATGTGTACAGGATCTTTATAAACAGGATCTTTTTGAGTACAATCTTGATTCTTTTTTTCTTCACAGATTCATTTTGTTAGAAATTACACAATCTAATTTACATATGATTTAGATACTACATTCACATTTGAATTATCTAGTTTATTTTCTTACAAGAAAATCACACACTGATTTGATGAACTAATCACAGTTTTTTTCTAAAAGAAAAAGAAAATTAATCCACATTTTTATGTAACTCGAAAAGTAAAATCTTGCAGGGGGAGTCTAGATGAACACCCAGAAATAGATCGTTGATGTCCGATGGCAGATAACATAACAGCTCTTACTGATGAGAGAGAGAGAGAGAGAGCAGATGAAAATTATGTCTGTCTAAGCAGAGAGCAGGCAGAAATAATCTTCTGAATATAAGGTTAGCCTGAATGAAGACACATTTTCGTTGATACTCTGTATATTACAGTTGAACATATGAAAAATAAAACTTGTATTGGATAATAGTAAGTATTTAACCAGAAATAAAAGTCTTGTTTCATTTGAAATAAAAGACTGTTTGTAAATAAAAAGTACATCGAACTGGTGTGTTGTGATATTTTGTGATGCTGAGATCAACAGTGTCATTGCTGTCATAGATAAAACAGCAGTTGTTGAAGTGATAGCCTGAAACTATGAGCTGGTGTTCTTTACAGCCGATGCAGTGAAGATGTTGAGCCACAGCATCAGGTTGTCTTGGATACGGGTCATGACAGCTATTTTCATCCTGGGAGAGGGGGAGCTAGAAAAAAAGGAGGGGGTGTGTGCAATGCTTCTTTATTAGACTCCACCACCATTGGGACTATGGTGATCCTTGCCCAATTAGCCAAGTAAGGTCCATTACTGGAGGTACCAATAGAGAGGTGAAACACGGTCTTGGTCACCTATGGATTGTCATGGGTCGATGATTGCCACATCAGACAGTCCCTTCACACCCAAGTTTATGATATATACTCAGTTAAGCAGTTTTCGTAGTGAAGCTGCGAGCTTGTTCTGCTTGATCAGTTTTGGTAAAACCATGTAAAAAACTGAAGGCCAATTTGTGCACCATTGAAAACTGTGACGGGAGAAAAGAAATGCACAAGCCAGTGTCTGCGCAATCTTAGCTGTCACAGTCCAGTCTTCCTGTGTTCGTGTCTCTTTGTTTTCTAGTTTGTTCCTCACTGCCTTCTTATACAATGAACCAAACAGAAAACAGAGGAGAGAGAGTGTGTGTGGGTGTGTGAGAGAGAGAGAGAGAGTTTTTATGTTGGACCTGACTCACTCACACACAAACACAGTTGTTTCATATCTGCACTAGAACTAAAATCAAATCTGAATATGGTTTTCCAAAAGATGAAAGGCAAAATGTTACAATTGATTTCGTTAATAAATGAAATTGCTCCTTAATTTTAAAAAAAAATCAGTCTTGTATCATAGAGAGCTTTTTTTTTTAACAGTACCGTATGTCCTTGACTAAACGCCGGGTCCGAAATAGTAACTGGTCACAGTTTAACGCCGGGCTGGGGGGTGGTGGTGAAGTTTCGAATAAAAGAGTGCTTCAAATAAACGCCGGGTCTGAAATAAACGTCTAATCAGTTCAACGTCTCTGTCTTTCTATGGAAAGACGTATAGTATAGGCTAATACCGATGCAGTGGAACCGTACTTGGCATTTTGCAAATAAACGGCGAATCATAACAAGTTAGTGAATAAACGCCGGGTACATTTATAACAAAAAGAAGACTGAAGTGATGGTCATCTCAAAGAAAAGAATATCATTAAAATGTAGCATTACCATCGATGGCACAGAACTGATACAAGATGATAGATTCACGTACTTAGGAACGATTATGACAATTGGTGGGAAATGTCACAACGAAATAAAAAGCAGACGTGCTCAGACCAAGTCAGCATTCTAGAAAATGAGAAACATCTTGCGCAACAGATCCATATCAGTAGAAACAAGATTCCAAGTACTTAAATGTTACATTTTGTTTTATGTGTGTGAGAAGCATGGTCTATGAATAAGAGAGTACAGCAAGAAGGCAATGAAGATGTGGTTTGTAAGAAGGATGTTGAAGGTACCATGGACAGCCAAGAAAACCAATGATGAGGTCTTAAGAGAGGCTGGAGTTAAAAAGCAAATTATAGCAAAGATCAGAGACAGACAAGCGAGATTTATAGGACATTTCATGAGAAGAGGAAAATTGGAACACATTGTGGCAAATGGAAAAACTGAGGAAAGAAGAGACAGAAGAAGATAGAAGTTACAGGATGAGCTGTCAGTGTGGCTAGGGAAAAAGTCATCGGCGGATCTCATAATCAAGTCTAAAAACCGGGAATTGTGGAGAGAAATGATCGTCTACGCCACGCGGCAAGGCACTTGAACTGGCACGGTCATTCGCCAGTTTTTCCCCTGCCAAGCATATATACATATTTTGGAAATATTAAAACTCGAACTACATAAAAGAACAAGGCGTGAGGAAGAACAACAACAAAACAAAACAAAAACTATAAAGTCAAGAGGCATGTTCTTCTGAAAGTACAGCTCGCACCGATTTTTGGTTTCTTTCATAAACTGTGTTTATCTCGGTTCATCTTTTTTATATTTGCACAGCAACCAATCAAAAGAGGCCGGAAGTTTCCGTTACTAGCAACGCCTTTACCTACCAGAGTCATTTTGAAACGGTTGTAAGGCAAACATGTAAGTTTTAACAAGATGTTTTAAAAACTTTTATCGCGTTCTGCTCTATGAAAGTGCATCATTCAGAATGTGGGATTTCTGGAATATATGTACTTTAACATATTAATTTATGATGATACAAAGCGAGGAAAAAGAGGCAAAGCTTGACCTATGGATCAGAATGGGGAGACTGAAAGGGAGCCCGATGTGATCTAGTGTCGCTGCTGATTTTGGCGCGGAAACTATATTGCCTAACAACTTTTTTAATCTTAAGCGAAACTACAACACTTTTTAACTGGACTGTCCACAAATAATATAGCATATAGCGCGCCCAGCACTATCAGCTGCGAGACGGTCTTTGAGAAAATCCTCGCCATTTTTATTATTTACAGTCGCACCCGTTGATGATAGTGCTAACATTTTAAAATTATTTCATTGTGTCTGTTGTACTCAGAGAATAACCTATGAAACTGCTACAATCTGCTTTTACTATTGCCTAACCTCCTTTAATCTAGCAAAATCATTAAACCGGCACGATGCTGGGAGATCAGAGGTGAAGAGAATATGGGATGCTTTCCCTCAATAATTAGTGTACACGGAGCCACTGCAGTAAAGCTGTGATGCCAAAATATATAAACTAGGAAAAAAGTAGGAACAGCTTTATTACTTAAATGTACAATGTAAAATTACCATATTACTTAAGCTTTATTTCATCATGTATGTGTTTGTATGATTAACTCTTAATTAAGCTCACGCCAAAACGTCACAACTTTGTATTCATTAAGTAATAAAGCATAGTTGTTAGAGCGCTCGTCTAGCAACCGAATTGTCGAGGGTTTGAATCCCCAGTTGAGCAGGATTTTTTTTTCCCGACCAATATGGCCCCGAGGTCAACCCAGCCTTGTAAAATGGGTACCAGAGAAAATCTGGGAAGGAAAGGCAGTGAGGAAGGGTACTGGCCACCCTACCTCATTCTCTGATGGCCCAGCATAATGAGGTCTCTAACGCTTCATCCCCCACGGCATTTGCTATGGGACTATCTGTCTATCTAAGTAATAAAGCTGTTTCTGCTTTTTTCCTAGTTTATACATTTTGGATGCTTTCTCTGTACTAGGAGGGGAAGAAACTCTATTTCTAGAGGACCAGAAGGTGGACCAGAATGACAAGCGTAATACAAATAAAAAAAAATAAGGATATTTTTTATCTCAGGATATTTTTTAATAGTTACAACAGACATATATCAGACTTTAGAATTTTCTGTAACAGTCACATACAGACGAAAATCAAATATGGTAATGTTTTCTCATAACCACACACAGAAATAACATTAAGTCTGAATTATTTTCTTAACACAGAAGTACAATTATGCACCAGGTTACATCCACATTTGAGACCAGCCATCCAGCTTTAACTCTATCAGGTCCTCCCATTCAAATGTGGTTGCTCTGATTATGTATTTTTTTTTTTGGTGCCCGTGTCATAACATTTATGGCATCTAGTTGTAAAATTCAATGTAACACAGCAGTTCTGTGTTCAGTCTATGCTTATCATATATGAAAGTACATGTAAATGAAAGAGGATTTAACGAATAAATTTTTTTAACAAAAGATAAAGAGGAAGAAAGAAACTAGAGTGAAAATTTGAAAAAATCATTCATTCATTCATTCAGTTGCATGTCCCTTGCGGAACTTTGCCTCCCAAACAGCACTCCTGTAGGCCTCTCGGTTGTGAGCAAGATGGCCTGCTGCTGTTGCATTCATTTCCAGATCGTCAACGATGTCTTGCAGCCATCTTCGTCTTGGTCTTCCTCTTTGAAAAAATAACATTATCAATTTAGGCATAAAAAATAAAATTATGTTCAACTTACCATAAATTTCTTGTATGTCCCATTAGATTGCCATGTTTTGTCACTTAGAATTTCAGTCTATAAACACCTGCACTTTTTGTGACTATTTCTAATACTTTTGTGCAAATAAAAGCATTTTGTTACAGTGTCTACAACAGGCAGTCAGTATCATAAAATAAATGAGTGGAAAAAACATATACCGATTTAGATTAAAAATGATTAAATTTTCATTTCAACCGACAATATTTACAAACGGTGCCATTGAAAAAAGGAAATGGATGTTCTACTTTCAAATGACACGTGCAGTGACAAAGTAAATAAAAATTAGCACTGTTTCTTTAGCAAAACAAAGCATTGAACAATGTACTGTTGCTAGACTGTGATATGGAACAACAGCTAAAAGCCATAAATGGATAGGTGGATTGGACTTCTTCTTCTTCTTCGTTCGCTTCTACCACCAAAACCGCACTGTTATCCTACTGAATTTACGCCTGTGGTCCTCGTTAGGTCCCGTGGTCTCCTGTGTGGTCCCCAAAAGGACCACACGAGATCCACGTGAGGACCACAAGGGGTTCAGAGTATCACAGGGCTTTAGCCTGTATTCTTGGTGGGTCTCTGAAGCGGGATTGCGTGACACCATGGTTTCATTGCACCAGTTTAGTCTAGGGTTGGACTTTCTCACCGGAAGACCTCGACGTGTTTAGGATATCAGTGCATCCCCGCTGGGTGAGAGGCGGTAGCCCACCCAGGTCAGAGTTGGACCTTCTCACCAGAAAACCTCGATGTGTTTTGAGATACCCATGTATCACCACCAGGTGAGAGGTGGTTGCCCATCTAGTCCAGAGTTGGACTTTCTCACCGGAAAACCTCTGCGTGATTAGGATACACAAACATCCCCACCGGGTGAGAGGTGGTTGCCTGTCTAGACTGCCCTGGTCCAGTGTCTCCGACTTCAGCATTTTGCGGTCGTGGCCGCTACCCTTCCTAGTTGTGACCAGGATGGAGCTTTTGTCCAGGAGGACGAATCCTCGCCACTAGTGACTTCTACCCCTGGGTTGAGCCGGTTTAGGCATATTATCCCAGTATGGGCGTGTTTGGGACGTGACTGACCTCTAGAGCAGAGGTACTGTGACATGCATAGCCTTCAAGATTCACCCCTGGTGTGAGCCGGTTTAGGCAAAGTTCACCAGTATAGGTGTATATCAGGCGTGACCGACCTCTAGAGCGGAGGTGGCATGACATGTCTAGCCATCAAGTTCCACCCCTGGTGTGTGCCGGTTTAGGCATATTTCACCAGTGTAGGTGTATTTCGGACGTGGCCGGCCTCTAGAGCAGAGGTACCGTGGTATGTATAGCTATCGTAGCGATGCTACTGGACATACCGATTAAACTTCACTTTATCCTTTCCACCACCTTTTCACATCGGCGCCGGACAGCAACCTTTATTTCTTTTCCACATTCTTCCTTGACCGAGAGGAGCTTCACTCCACGCGCGGCATTTGAAGAGTCTCACCAGCAGTGTCTTAACCTCTGGGACAAGCCGGTTCATGCATTTCACCCGATATGACTGCACTCAGGATGTGGCCGACCTCCAGACCAGAGGTGCCGTGATTTGACTGTTTGTTTCGCTTTATCCTTTCTACCACCTTTTCCGCAGTGATGCTGCGCGGCAACCTCATTTGCACCTTTCTTCATTGGCCGGGAGGAGCACCGCTCCACGCACGGCAAATGAAAAATCTCGCCAACAGCGGTGGATTGGACTGAGTCAGTTTGCCTTTTTTTGTCAGTCATTATAGAAGGAGGTGAGGTACTGAGTAGAGCACGTTACAAGATGAACAGACACGTTTACCGTCGTTTCAAATACTAACAGAATGTGTGTTGGCACAGTAACTTTGTGTGGAATTAAGCACAAAACATGAATCACAACACATTAAATAAAGAATCATACTGCAATAACTTTTCAGTGGCATGCAGAAATGTACATTCATTTCATTCATTCATTTGCATGTCCCTTGCGGAACTTTGCCTCCCAAACAGCACTCCTGTAGGCCTCTCGGTTGTGAGCAAGATGGCCTGCTGCTGTTGCATCCATTTCCAGATCGTCAACGATGTCTTGCAGCCATCTTCGTCTTGGTCTTCCTCTTTTTCTTTTTCCCATTATGTATCCTTCCAATATGGTCTTCTCTAAATTATCATGACGTTTAATGTGTCCAAAATATTTCAGTTTTCTCTCTTTAATCCTCTTCACTAGCCAGCCTTCTTCAATATTAAGCTCTTGTAGTATAGATATATTTGTTCTTTTTTGTGTCCACGATATTTGGAGAACTCTTCTGTAGCATTTACATTCAAAGGCATTTATGTGTTTCTCAGCTGTTTTGTTAAGTGTCCAGGTCTCACAGGCATATGTTGCTATGGGAAAGATGCATGCCCTTAAAAATCTTATTTTTGTGGTTCTGTCTGCTCCTCTCCACAGATTCTTTATTTGTTTTACTTTCTGAAGAGCGATAGATGTCCTCCTTTTAATTTCCCTCATTGTATCTCCATTATTAGTTAGTAGCGATCCAAGATATTCAAAACTCTCCACTTCTTCCAGTTTTTCCTCATTGTACATACACATACTTTATACACGTACCCACATGCATACATTCTGTAGTCACAAAATCAGCCCAGTTACTGGCTGTTACGCTGTAGAATTTAATGAAAAGTGAAATATCCACTTCACAAGTTCAAATTTCCATGGTAACAAGAAAATGAAAAAATAGGAAACAGATAATCAAGGATGTCATGCTGAAACAAAACTGCTCTACTGCATATTTACTGAACACTGTATTTTATTATTTTTTAAAATTAACTATACAAGTACCTGCGAGGCCTCAGCTGTAGGTACGAATGGCTGTAACTCTGTCACCGTAAGTCAGCACTTGACTGTTTAATCAAAATCAATAATTTCCTTCGTAAACACTTGTCATCCAAACTCATTATTTTCGTACCCAAAAACAAACAAAAATATCGTTCAGTTAGAGAATTTTCTTCTTAAAATGGCGTGCATAAATAACATAAAATTTGAACATTTTGTCTTGTAATCACATTCATATTGAAGATTGTTATCTTGTAATCATATTCAGATTGAAGGTTGTTATCTTGTAATCATGTTCAGATTGAAGATTGTTATCTTGTAGTCATGTTCAGATTGAAGATTGTTGTCTTGTAATCATGTTCAGATTGAAGATTGTTATCATGTAATCATGTTCAGATTGAAGATGTTATCTTGTAATCATGTTCAGATTAAAGTTCTTGTCTTGTAATCATGTTCAGAGAAAGCTAACATTGAGTAAAGATGGCCAGGAAGAAGCAAGAGATACAGCTACAGAGAGAGATAGAAACACAGGAAGAATGGGAAGAGGTCATGGCTATGGAAGGCCTCTGGGGTCAGTATTTTTACTTTTCAAGTTTCATCATCATCATCATGTGCTGTGCCAGCAGGCATTAGCAGTTGTGCTTCTCCATAGATCTAGATCCTCAATATTTTCCATCAGCTCAGTTGGTGACTTTTTAATATGTCATCGTATTAGAATGTTCATGATTTTTTTTTCTTGACCTTCACCTGCCTCTCTTCCCATTTGTCTTTCCTGTTGTTATGTTCTCAAGTTCCTCTGTCAGTTTTTTATGGGTTTACTTAGATTCCTTTCTACACTTTCTTAGGCATTCCCAGTTTGTCATCTTAGCTGTCCATGGTACTCGTACTTTTCTAAGAAGCCACATCATCGTTGTCTCTAGTGATCTATATATAGATCTGTTCCAGGCTTAGTGTTTATATTTTAAAGTATTTTGTACCTAGATTTGGCCACAATTTTATTGCCTCGAAAACCAAAACTAAATTAGGACATAGTTTGTCTGAGAATTTGTTCCTGTCTTCTTTATATTTGATATCCCTTTTTGCTTGCTTCATCTATTGCTTGCTTCATCTATTGCTTGCTTCAGCAGTTGCTTGCTTCATCTGTTGCTTGCTTCATCTGTTGCTCTCTTCACGCCTGAATACACATATATATAGTTTTTATGTGCTAGAAGATAACAAGGAAAGACGCTGGTGATGGTTGGGACATGTACTCCAAATGACTGACAACTCACTACCAAAAATAGCACTAAGATGTACACCACAGGGAAACAGAAGTAAGGGTAGACCAAAAGAGACATGGAGAAGAACAACAGAGAGGATGTTGAGCAATAGAGGGCTCACCTGGGCAAGAGCAGAAAAAAAGACAAAGGACAGGCATTTGTGGAAAACCCTTGTGGAAGCCCCATGTGCCCGGGGCACTTAAGGTTCAGAGAGAGAGAGAAAGAGAAGATAACAAAGTATTATTGTAAAAGTCAGACCCAGACTCCATATAAGGGGACCTGTAAACAGAAAAAAAGAAAGGCTGAGACCAAGGTCACTTATCCAGAGTAGTCACCATGTGGTGTGCAGGACAAACAGGCAAAAAATCCCAGATGTGACTGAGATTTGAACTCATGTTTCCTGCAAGAGAGCCTGCTGTTTCAACATGTGACCACAGTACCTCTGACAGAAAGTGAGTTTAAGTAATAAAAAGGAGAAATCTTTGGATCTAAACGATGATGAAAATAAAAAATTAAAAAATTAAATGGCAAACTATGTAAGTTTTCACTAAATTGTCAGAATTTGCCAAGTATTTCACTGTTACAAATGTCAGTTAATGCTAAATTCATTTTTGTATGACAGTCCAGACAAGTGTAAAAATGCTGTCTTCCCTTTTGTTTGAGTATTTGATTTATCTACAGTTATTGATTTGTTTCAGGAAACATTTTCCACAGTTAGCAATGTGTATTAGGAAACATCTTCCAGTTATTGATGTGTATTAGGAAACTGAACTTATCTTTTACAGTTGTTGATGTGTATCATGCAGTTTAACTTATCTTCTACAGTTATTGATGTATGTCACAGAACTGAACTTATCTTTTATAGTTATTGATGTGTATCACAAGGCTGAACTTATCTTTTACAGTTTTTTTTATATGTATCATGAAATTGAATTTATCTTTTACAGTTATTGATGTGTATCAAGAGTGGTGTGGTCCTTGTCTAGCACTTGTAGGGAACTTCCGAAGACTGAAAAATGAACTGGGAGATCCACTTCTCAATTTTGCCATTGTAATTATTGCAGATGTGTCGCTGTTTGTAAGGTCCTGTTTGTGGAGTTCTGCTTGTAAAGATCTCTTTGTAGAGTTCTGTTTGTGTGAGGTTCCATTTGTAAAGTCCTGTTCATGAAGTTCTGAGTTCTGTTTGTAAAGTTGTAAATACTAATTTATAAGCATAAAGAACATTTACAGAGAGAAGTTTTTTATTAAATTGTTACATTTTATAAGTAAATCAGCAGAATAGTTTAAATGTATCAGAAGAAAGATCTTTTGAATATAAAAAAAATATAGGGCAAGCTTTTTTTTTTTTTTGTTCTTTATATTTTTATAAGCTCTTTCCCTGACACTGATTAGTATTAAGGTTTGTTTCAGTTTTTATGAATATTAAATTTTTATTTCTTTAAGGCAAAAGCAGACACTATCGATGCACTGGAAATATACAGAGGGCGCTGTGAACCAACCTTTCTGTTTTTTGCTGTAAGTTTCTGCAGATTTGTATACCAGTTTGATGTTGTGTTTTAATTTTCATTGTGTTTTCATTACTGAAAACCAGAAGATTTGAAAGTAACTGATAGTTGAATGTTATGTGTGTGCAGAGACTTGTGTGTGGAGGTCTGGAATGTGTGGAGGCATTCTCTGTGTGATGACATGTATGTGCAGAGACCTGTGTGTGGAGATCTGGAATATGTGGAGGCATTCTCTGTGTGATAATGTATGTGTGGAGACTTATTGAGTGTGAAGATTTTCATAAAGTGAAGACCCTCTTTATAGGATGAGATCCTCTGTGTGTGGAAACTTTCTGGGCAAGATCTAACTGTGAAGATCTTCTGGATGTGAAGACCTTCTGAGTAAGTGATATTCTCTGTTTAGAGACCTTATTCATGGAAATGATCTCCTATGAGACATTTTCCTCCGTGTTCACGGCTGACTAACCTCGGCTGTGCAGCTTCTTGGCACGTGGTTCCACCTTGAACTCGGCTTTGAGAGGAACTTGTCTTTGAAGGAGGAGACATTGAAAAGAAGATCATAGCAGCCATGGGTGTGTCCAGAGTGCATGAACTATGGTCCCTCCTGACCGACTGACTAAATATGTAGAGACTTGAGTAGGGATACCATCTTTTTGTGTGGAAAGTGTCTCTGTGTGAATACTTTCTCTGTGTGGAGATCTTCTGAGATCTTGTTTTAAAATTCTGGAGATGGTTAAAGAATGCATCAGCCACATCATCATCATCATCATCATCATCATTCTTGAACTTCATATCGAACAATAACCTTAACCCCCCCACCCCCTTAATTTTCTCGTATGAATTCATACACTAAGAAGCACTGTTTCCTCTAAGCTACGCAGCCGCGCCCAGAAAAAAATTGTACAGTGCACAAAATTTTTGGAACCATGCAAAAAAAAAATAGAAACTGCTACTCCCTGCTAAAATTGCAGTCAAGAAAAGTGCAATGATGGTATATGTTTTTTCCTTTGCTGTTTCTTTCTTGTTGAGATATGACTTTCAGGTCGGATGTTTCAACTGGTTTTTTATTGCGTAGGTTTGGTAGCAGAGTCGTGATGAGGCAAGTGGGCACACAGAGAGTAGAGGGTCATTTAAATAAATGGGCAGATGAATCTCCATTGCTGAAAAGTACAGCAGGTCTAGTCTGTTACTGAATGTACAGACCTTTACTCTGTGCGTGCGTGTGCATGCATGTGTGCGTGCACGTGCGTGCATATGTGTGTTTTTTTTTATATATAGTTATACATTGTTGTTATGATCATTTGCGCACAATATATTTTTGCATATGAGTTGAACATGTTCCTTAGAGGAAACATTTCTCAGAAGTGAACGTATATGGCCAACTGAAGTCCAAGAATGAGGTTAAATTGAACATAATAAAATAATCTGTCAGTATTTTAGGAAAAAACTTAACATCAACTCAAAAACTTTAGTAAAATTTGCTCTACTGCAAATTTTCTGCGGTTTTTAAGAATACAAATTTCTTTTTAAACAAAAAAAAAGAAAAAAAGTCATGGAGACTGACTAAAAAGAAGAAAAAATCCAACAGATTTTAAAAAAAAAAATCTCCACACACACCTGCACCAAACAGACAACTCAGCCACCATATTTTCTATATCATTTGAAATTGATCCTCACGGTTTTTCTAGTTTATTCATTATTCCGTGTTTTCTATATCATTTGAAAGTCTTCTTCTTCTTCTTCTTCGTTCGCACTGTCTGTCTATATCTGCAGTCCTGTCTCTTGGATAAATTTCACTGTTTTTTGTAACTCATGTATGGAACCGTAGAGCTTATCTTCTTTAGTGGTTTCACTGGGCCAGTAATTATTTCTCAGTGTCTCGTAGTTGATGCAGTTCTGGAGGATATGTTCCACGGTTTGGGGCACCTGGGCACATGTACATAGATTAGTAGTACCAACCTTAAACTTTGTATACATATGACTTCGGAGTCGGCTGTGTCCTGTTCGGAGACGGAAGATGGTGACTTGTTCCTTTCTGTTTAGCATGTGATAGTCATCATGTGGTGGTGTTTGTGGCTTCCTGTAGGTTTTTATCATGCTTTTCTTCTGATTATAGGTGACTGGTATGTCTGGTTGCTCCATTTCAGTGCCCTCTTTGGCCAGATGGTCAGCTTTCTCATTGCCTGGTATCCCACAGTGGGAGGGAATCCATTGCAAAGTGACTCCGTGTTGTAAGCCAATTTTTGACAAGGCATCCTTAAGGTATGGTAGTTTTTTGCACTGAAGAGCCTCCAGTACTGATCTTGCATCTGTGAGAATTACTACAGGACATGTATCAATTCTGGAGTCTGATAGTTTTTCAACTGCAGCAATAATTGCCCTAACTTCTGCATCAAAGTTGTTGCAGTATTTACCAGTGGGTATGGAAATCTTGTCAATGGTGTTGTTTGGATATTCAATATATGCTCCTGCCCCACCATTCTTTATGGCATTATGTGCAGATTCATCTGTATACACACGTATCCAGGTGTCACATGGATATTTGTCATCTAGAACACTAAGTGTGGCTACTGATCTTACAAGACTGCTCTGCATCTTACCATTCTGCACACCTTTCACTTCAGTCTGAATAGTTATTTGTGTATAATCTGCTTCTTTCCATGGTGTATGCTCTGGTACAGATGATAATGTAGTGACTACAGTTGGAATGTCAGGTATCAGCTTACGCATACGCTTTGCCTGATGAATGAAGCTGCTTCTTTTAAGCCGTCCTAATGCCAAGTTATTGAATCTCTCCTTCAGGGGATGGCTTACAGAGCTAAGGAATTTTTCTCCCATGGTCATGACCTTTGTGTCTCTACGTTCCTTTAGTGGTTGAACACCAACTATTTTCTGCATTTCTACTATTGGTGTGGACCTCATGGCACCTGTGATAATCCGTAGTGACTGATTTTGAACCTTGTCTAGATTATGCAGCATAGTGTTTGATGCTGTGCACCAAGATGTTGAGCCATATTCTAAATGTGGTAGAATACTTTGCTGATATACGTTCTTGAGGATTCTTTCACTAGCTCCCCATGTAGTTCCACTCAATTTTCTTAATATGGCTAGTTTTCTTCTGGCTTTTGCTTCTGCACTGTTGATGTGTTGCTTCCAAGTCAGTTTTGAGTCAAGAGTCACTCCTAAGTAAGTGGGTTGGTTGTCCATCCTTAAGGGTATTTCATTTACAAAGATCTTACCTGCTTTCTGTTTAGATGAGAGGGTGAACAGAGTGGTACTTGATTTCTCTGTGTTGATACTTACACACCATTTGTTTGTCCATGATGTCAAGATGTCTGCTGCTCTTTGGAGTCTCTGTGTAGCAACTGTCGCATATTCATCTGTACACCACATGACCAGATCATCTGCATACAGTGCCGCTTTGATTCCATAGGGAAGTTCCTTGACCAGGTCATTAATGAATACAAGGAATAGTGTAGGCGAAAGGACTCCTCCTTGTGGTACACCGTGTCGCAGAAGTACTTTCTGGCTTTTGTGTCCATCCATTACTACTCTAGCTCTTCTATTGTGTAAATAGGACTTTATCCAGTTGTACAGTCTTCCATTCACATTGCAGTTTCTTAGTTTCCACAGCAGACCTTTTTTCCATACTTTATCAAAGGATTTGAAAGTGATCCTCACTGTTTTTCTAGTTTATTCATTATTTCATGTTTTCTATATCATTTGAAAGTGATCCTAACTGCTTTTTCTAGTTTATTCATTATTCCATGTTTTCTATATCATTTGAAAGTGATCCTAACTGCTTTTTCTAGTTTATTCATTATTCTGTGTTTTCTATATCATTTGAAAGTGATCCTAACTGCTTTTTCTAGTTTATTCATTATTCTGTGTTTTCTATATCATTTGAAAGTGATCCTAACTGTTTTTCTAGTTTATTCATTATTCTGTGTTTTGCTGCCAGGGTGGCATCCTGACCAGTTACATCCATGGGGCCAATGCTCCGCTGGTACAGAAGGTTATCACAGAGCAGCTGGCCTCAGAGCACAAGATCTTGGAGGGAACAAGTGAAAGGAAGGAGGTGGGGTTTGTGAAGAAGTAGTTTGTGCATTGTTTCCCTTCCTTCCTTCCTTCCATCCTTCCTTCCTTCCTTCCTTCCTCCTGTTAGCACTGCAGCTTCTTGTGTTTTCAGCAGCTATCTGATTCATGTGACTGGCTAATGTATATGTTTCATATGATTGGCTGCTGTAACAAAAAAAAAACCATGTTTGTATTGCAAGGTGCAGTCCTTATGCCCTTGTGTCTTCAGCTCTGATGTTCATTTTCTTCTGAGATGTCACGGCACTTCTGCACAGACTCACCTTTCATGTGGCTCAGTTTTTTTACATTTCTACTTTGTCCTGATGGCCAATGCAAAACTATCTCTCATAGATGGCCTTTAATGTCCTCGTCTCATTTCTATCACTCTCAGACACCCAAGAACTCTACCATACATGTTTCTTTATGGATATGTCAAGAGACACAAAAGCAGAAACTGAAAATGATGTTCACCAGAAAATTTCAGGGCAAAAGAGAAAGGGAATGACTGTGGTAAATATGGATTTAAAAAAAAAAGCATCAAGAGGTGGACAAGAGACAGATTTATCATCAAGACAAGAGAAGAAATAGACTAGACTAAGAGATCTATTGTAGTTAATCTATCTGGGGAGATGACACATGATGATGATGGTGATCATGAACTAAGTTTCTTTCAGGAGGAGTTTTAAATTAGGTCATTTCTTATATCCAGAAAATAATCTCCTGGACTTAAAATAACTGACCCATATATTACAGGTCAAAGACCCAGTCATCACTCGGGCCCAGGAGATTGAGCATGAAAGACGTGAAGAGGAAGAGGCCATGAGAGAGGCAGAAGGTCTGTTGTTTGTTCTTTACCAAATTTTCTTTTTTTAAGCTTCTCCTAACTGAACTGGTCATCATCTTGAGACTGTTTGAGTGGACACGGATGTTAATGTTTCTCTGTATATTTTTGAAACTTTCATCCGGAGTAGAGGCACTTGGAGGTGAATGGTTCCATTTTAGCAAAAAGATAGAAACAGAAAGGAAACAGGGAAGAAACAGTAGTAGTAAAAAAAAAAAAGAGGATGAGCATGTAGAAATGAAAAAGAGTAGCCAGCCAATATTTTGGTGTGAGCCTTTTTCGAGGATTACATGCACAACGAGACCAAAAAAAAAAAAAAAAATGAAGAACTTATCTTAATGTGGGAGACAAAAAAAATGAACTTATCTTAATGTGGGAGGCCACATTAAGATAAATTCTTCGTTTTTTTGTTGTTTTTTTTTTGGTCTCGTTGTGCATGTAATCCTCGAGAAAGGCTCACGCCAAAATATCGGATGTTATATGTTTTTCATTTATACATTCTCATACTTTCTATTCGTTTTTTCTCACTTTATTCACTCCCTCCCTCACTTTGTAAAACTGCACCATACACCTCTATCTACCTTTTGTATCTGATTCATGTGACTAACTATTTATATGATTCATGTGACTAACTGTTGTATCTGATTCATGTGACTTACTGCTATATCTGATTCATGTGACTGGCTAATGTATATGTTTCATATGATTGGCTGCTGTAACAAAAAAAAAAACCATGTTTGTATTGCAAGGTGCAGTCCTTATGCCCTTGTGTCTTCAGCTCTGATGTTCATTTTCTTCTGAGATGTCACGGCACTTCTGCACAGACTCACCTTTCATGTGGCTCAGTTTTTTTACATTTCTACTTTGTCCTGATGGCCAATGCAAAACTATCTCTCATAGATGGCCTTTAATGTCCTCGTCTCATTTCTATCACTCTCAGACACCCAAGAACTCTACCATACATGTTTCTTTATGGATATGTCAAGAGACACAAAAGCAGAAACTGAAAATGATGTTCACCAGAAAATTTCAGGGCAAAAGAGAAAGGGAATGACTGTGGTAAATATGGATTTAAAAAAAAAAGCATCAAGAGGTGGACAAGAGACAGATTTATCATCAAGACAAGAGAAGAAATAGACTAGACTAAGAGATCTATTGTAGTTAATCTATCTGGGGAGATGACACATGATGATGATGGTGATCATGAACTAAGTTTCTTTCAGGAGGAGTTTTAAATTAGGTCATTTCTTATATCCAGAAAATAATCTCCTGGACTTAAAATAACTGACCCATATATTACAGGTCAAAGACCCAGTCATCACTCGGGCCCAGGAGATTGAGCATGAAAGACGTGAAGAGGAAGAGGCCATGAGAGAGGCAGAAGGTCTGTTGTTTGTTCTTTACCAAATTTTCTTTTTTTAAGCTTCTCCTAACTGAACTGGTCATCATCTTGAGACTGTTTGAGTGGACACGGATGTTAATGTTTCTCTGTATATTTTTGAAACTTTCATCCGGAGTAGAGGCACTTGGAGGTGAATGGTTCCATTTTAGCAAAAAGATAGAAACAGAAAGGAAACAGGGAAGAAACAGTAGTAGTAAAAAAAAAAAAAAGAGGATGAGCATGTAGAAATGAAAAAAGAGTAGCCAGCCAATATTTTGGCTGTGTGTGTGTTTTTCAAGGACAGCATAACTGACAAATCAGCAGATATATGCAAGCAAAGAATACAGAAATCTTAACTGTCAGAGATCCTCCAAGTATGAAAGTCATGTACAAAATGGTCATAGATGTAGTATGTTAAGACTGAAATGAAAGAAGGTGGTTGGCCGAGAGGTAAAAGATAAGAAATAATGTCTAAGAAGCTCAGCTGGCAACAGAATATCATCTCATTTCCTGGGCCACAAAAATATTTGGAGTGTAGACTTGGTAGCTGGCTACTAGGAGCACACAGAGGTGGTGGAGTGTAGACTTGGTAGCTGGCTACTAGGAGCACACAGAGGTGGTGGAGTGTAGACTTGGTAGCTGGCTACTAGGAGCACACAGAGGTGGTGGAGTGTAGACTTGGTAGCTGGCTACTAGGAGCACACAGAGGTGGTGGAGTGTAGACTTGGTAGCTGGCTACTAGGAGCACACAGAGGTGGTGGAGTGCAGATTTGGTAGCTGGCTACTAGGAGCACACAGAAATGGTAAAAAAAAAAAAGAAGAACTTATCTTAATGTGGGAGACAAAAAAAATGAACTTATCTTAATGTGGGAGGCCACATTAAGATAAATTCTTTGTTTTTTTGTTGTTTTTTTTGGTCTCGTTGTGCATGTAATCCTCGAAAAAGGCTCACGCCAAAATATCGGATGTTGTATGTTTTTCATTTATACATTCTCATACTTTCTATTCGTTTTTTCTCACTTTACTCACTCCCTCCCTCACTTTGTAAAACTGCACCATACACCTCTATCTACCTTTTGTATCTGATTCATGTGACTAACTATTTATATGATTCATGTGACTAACTGTTGTATCTGATTCATGTGACTTACTGCTATATCTGATTCATGTGACTGGTTAATGTATATGTTTCATATGATTGGCTGCTGTAACAAAACAAAAAAACCATGTTTGTATTGCAAGGTGCAGTCCTTATGCCCTTGTGTCTTCAGCTCTGATGTTCATTTTCTTCTGAGATGCCATGGCACTTCTGCACAGAATCACCTTTCATGTGGCTCAGTTTTTTTACATTTCTACTTTGTCCTGATGGCCAGACCAAAACTATCTCTCATAGATGGCCTTTAATGTCCTTGTCTCATTTCTATTACTCTCAGACACCCAAGAACTCTACCATACATGTTTCTTTATGGATATGTCAAGAGACACAAAAGCAGAAACTGAAAATGATGTTCACCAGAAAATTTCAGGGCAAAAGAGAAAGGGAATGACTGTGGTAAATATGGATTTTAAAAAAAAGCGTCAAGAGGTGGACAAGAGACAGATTTATCATCAAGACAAGAGAAGAAATAGACTAGACTAAGAGATCTATTGTAGTTAATCTATCTGGGGAGATGACACATGATGATGATGGTGATCATGAACTAAGTTTCTTTCAGGAGGAGTTTTAAATTAGGTCATTTCTTATATCCAGAAAATAATCTCCTGGACTTAAAATAACTGACCCATATATTACAGGTCAAAGACCCAGTCATCACTCGGGCCCAGGAGATTGAGCATGAAAGACGTGAAGAGGAAGAGGCCATGAGAGAGGCAGAAGGTCTGTTGTTTGTTCTTTACCAAATTTTCTTTTTTTAAGCTTCTCCTAACTGAACTGGTCATCATCTTGAGACTGTTTGAGTGGACACGGATGTTAATGTTTCTCTGTAGATTTTTGAAACTTTCATCCGGAGTAGAGGCACTTGGAGGTGAATGGTTCCATTTTAGCAAAAAGATAGAAACAGAAAGGAAACAGGGAAGAAACAGTAGTAGTAAAAAAAAAAAAGAGGATGAGCATATAGAAATGAAAAAAGAGTAGCCAGCCAATATTTTGGCTGTGTGTGTGTTTTTCAAGGACAGCATAACTGACAAATCAGCGGATATATGCAAGCAAAGAATACAGAAATCTTAACTGTCAGAGATCCTCCAAGTATGAAAGTCATGTACAAAATGGTCATAGATGTAGTATGTTAAGACTGAAATGAAAGAAGGTGGTTGGCTGAGAGGTAAAAGATAAGAAATAATGTCTAAGAAGCTCAGCTGGCAACAGAATATCATCTCATTTCCTGGGCCACAAAAATATTTGCTGCAGGGGCTACATTAGCAACCATCAAGATGGCATAGGAGATGTCAATGAGAAAACATTTCTTCTCTGTCTACCTCTTTTCCACTTGTCTACCTCTGTTCCACTTGTCTACCTCTGTTCCACTTGTCTACCTCTGTTCCACTTGTCTACCTCTGCTCCATTTTCTTCTTAATCTTCTTTCTGTTTTTATTCATCCTCACATTATCTTAGTTTTCTCTCCTCCTCCTCCTCCTTCTTCTTCTTCATTAATTTTTGTGGTTTAATTTGTTACAGCGGCTAAATATGAGACAAGTATATGCTGCAGTGTTTGAAATTTCATGTTATTGTTATTTTCTTAATTGTTATTTGCTGTTTGTTTCATTTGTTTCATCATTCACTTTGCACTTTAAACCACAAATTTATATATTTTTTTTCCAGCACAAGCTATAAATGAAATAATTTCTTCATACTTGTTTTATATGTTGTTTTTATTTTCAGTCATGATTTATATGAAAATTATCATGATTTATATGAAAATTATCATGATTTGAACCACTAACTTAGATTATAATTTTTTTATTCACATTAATGGCATGAAAGTATTTGTTTTAATATCTTCCTTGTGTCAAATTATCATGTTTTGATGTATGATTTATGAAAGAGAAATAAGTTTTTGCATATGATTTATGCAAAATTATTGCACAAACACAAAATATTTATTGCAAAAGTAAAAGAAATGCAATGATGGTCCTAGCAGTAAATAACGGTTTAAATAGCTCTCCTAATGAAGCAGGTTTTATGAAAATTCCCCTGCATTAAAGTACATAAAGTTCTTCCATCCTTTGTTAGACATTTATTTGACAAATCACTTTTGTCATTCCTGTTTTGAGAGAATGTTTTCTAAGATCAAATAAGAATTCAAATCAGAAACTATATTTTTTAAATTAAAAAATTACACACAGAAATAATTCATTCTTTCAGATAAATTATCAGTTCATGTTTTAAATTATCTTTATGGATTTCACAAAGCAGTCAGATATATAAGGAAGGAAACAAATCAAAATAAACACAAGGAAAAAAAAATCTGTCAATAAACTTGATTTTAGAAAGGTCATTATGTTATTTAACTAAGAAGAATTGCTTAACTCACATCATATTTTAGGTTTTAGAGCCTGTGTGGTATTTTGAATCTTAGTAACATTTCTTAATGAAATTGATGCTCAGAGTTTTATATGTTTTTCTCCTGCGAATATTTTCAGTATAGCTCGGTATTCATGAGCATAGTATAGACAGCTGTATTTCTCTAAAACTGTTTTACAGCTTGGTACACCATCACTGATATATTTAATTTCCCTGGTTGAATTCATACTTTGTTATCATGAGGACTTGGAGCACCTGTAGAAAAAATAAAATCTGGCAAGATATATGACTACTCCATAAATTTTTCAGATGAAAGTCAGCATACATTTTCTGAGAAAAGGGAGGAGGAAGGATTGTCACCTGATGATGATTATATCACAGAGTCTGTGAGTGAAGTATCACTCAGAGGTTTCTCATTGTCTAGCTCATCTTATGATGCAAGCTATCTACTATCTGTATTAGAAGGTGGGGCATCCATTTTGGGCTGTCTGTGCAAGCTTAACTGCCCTATCCTGGCCATGGGTGTGAATAAGTGTTAATTGTTGCCAGTAGTACTTCTTTATTTTCTACAGAAAGAGATATTTTTGGAGGCTGCTTCCCACACACAAACATTTTTTGATTCTTTCTTTCATTCCATATGTCATTTAGAGAGTTCAGGAACTAAGTTCTTTCAATCAACAGCAACTTTAACAAGTTGTTTTCTTTGCTGGCATCCTTTTACTAATTTGCATTTAGTGCTAACCAAATGATACCTTCATTTGATTTTCTGCTGCAGAGCACTTGTCTGTAGTTAAAGTTCATCATTTTCCTGAATTGTGATGTTCTTCACTTAATCAGTGTCCTGAATTATGATGTTCTTCCCTTAATCATTTTCCTGAATTATGATGTTCTTCACTTCATCATTTATATGAAAATTATCATGATTTGAACCACTAACTTAGATTATAATTTTTTTATTCACATTAATGGCATGAAAGTATTTGTTTTAATATCTTCCTTGTGTCAAATTATCATGTTTTGATGTATGATTTATGAAAGAGAAATAAGTTTTTGCATATGATTTATGCAAAATTATTGCACAAACACAAAATATTTATTGCAAAAGTAAAAGAAATGCAATGATGGTCCTAGCAGTAAATAACGGTTTAAATAGCTCTCCTAATGAAGCAGGTTTTATGAAAATTCCCCTGCATTAAAGTACATAAAGTTCTTCCATCCTTTGTTAGACATTTATTTGACAAATCACTTTTGTCATTCCTGTTTTGAGAGAATGTTTTCTAAGATCAAATAAGAATTCAAATCAGAAACTATATTTTTTAAATTAAAAAATTACACACAGAAATAATTCATTCTTTCAGATAAATTATCAGTTCATGTTTTAAATTATCTTTATGGATTTCACAAAGCAGTCAGATATATAAGGAAGGAAACAAATCAAAATAAACACAAGGAAAAAAAAATCTGTCAATAAACTTGATTTTAGAAAGGTCATTATGTTATTTAACTAAGAAGAATTGCTTAACTCACATCATATTTTAGGTTTTAGAGCCTGTGTGGTATTTTGAATCTTAGTAACATTTCTTAATGAAATTGATGCTCAGAGTTTTATATGTTTTTCTCCTGCGAATATTTTCAGTATAGCTCGGTATTCATGAGCATAGTATAGACAGCTGTATTTCTCTAAAACTGTTTTACAGCTTGGTACACCATCACTGATATATTTAATTTCCCTGGTTGAATTCATACTTTGTTATCATGAGGACTTGGAGCACCTGTAGAAAAAATAAAATCTGGCAAGATATATGACTACTCCATAAATTTTTCAGATGAAAGTCAGCATACATTTTCTGAGAAAAGGGAGGAGGAAGGATTGTCACCTGATGATGATTATATCACAGAGTCTGTGAGTGAAGTATCACTCAGAGGTTTCTCATTGTCTAGCTCATCTTATGATGCAAGCTATCTACTATCTGTATTAGAAGGTGGGGCATCCATTTTGGGCTGTCTGTGCAAGCTTAACTGCCCTATCCTGGCCATGGGTGTGAATAAGTGTTAATTGTTGCCAGTAGTACTTCTTTATTTTCTACAGAAAGAGATATTTTTGGAGGCTGCTTCCCACACACAAACATTTTTTGATTCTTTCTTTCATTCCATATGTCATTTAGAGAGTTCAGGAACTAAGTTCTTTCAATCAACAGCAACTTTAACAAGTTGTTTTCTTTGCTGGCATCCTTTTACTAATTTGCATTTAGTGCTAACCAAATGATACCTTCATTTGATTTTCTGCTGCAGAGCACTTGTCTGTAGTTAAAGTTCATCATTTTCCTGAATTGTGATGTTCTTCACTTAATCAGTGTCCTGAATTATGATGTTCTTCCCTTAATCATTTTCCTGAATTATGATGTTCTTCACTTCATCATTTTCCTGAATTATGATGTTCTTCACTTCATCATTTTCCTGAATTATGATGTTCTTCACTTCATCATTTTCCTAACTGCAGTGTTCTCTTCTTCATCATTTCCTGTCTTCCTGACCATTTCAAGGTTATTTCACTTTAATCAGCAAATAGCTTTTTTTTTTTTTTTGCTCAGATTTTATTGGTTAACCTCATTCTTATATCATATGTAGTTTCATGTTAAGTTAATTAACCCACGTAGCCCCTTTTCCCTTCAAAATCTCCATCGAATTTGATTTTAGAGGATAGGCTTTTGTTCAAAGGGTTAAATTTACAAGTAACATCAATACATTGTTTTCTTATTTTTTTATTATTATTATTATTTTTTTTCTATGTGTTTAAACTAGTGATTCTCATGTGCAATGACATGGCACTCTTGTATACACAGAGTCTATATGTAGAGGCTGTATGAGATAATATGATTAACAATATTTTTTAAAATGTCCAGAGTTATCAAACTCTTGTCTCATTAAATAGGTTTATTTGAAAAACCAAATAAAAAAACTTCTTTTTTTTTTTGTTTCTTTTTAAACAAACTATGTATATCTTAGACTGATCCATTTTTTAAAAATATAGTCGTTATATTTAATGAGTGTTATATTTTGTGGGTATAGAAATTATTATTTTTTTTTAAAGGCACTTCTTACCTGCTGAATCATATAAGTGTATCATGAGATTAACACTTGATTTTAACACCCTTGTTGTGCCAAGAGCATGCAAAGTATGAGAACCACTGGTTTCATGCAAATATTATTTTAATACCCAATGAGTAAGATGTTTGCATGTCATTTATAGTTTTTGTTACTGTTTGGGTAGAACAGAATTGGTTTAAATACATGTTCTTTAGCTTGACTTTGTTGTACATTTGTTGTATGTTGTGCAGAATGTAATGACAGTCTTTGTTGTCATGAAGATTGTGTATGGTGTACTTTTTTGTTGGACTTTTTTCACAACTTTATGTTTGTCTGCTGTACTTGTGATTGTCTGTTGTGTTTGTAAGTCTCACGGCCAGTCAGAAGAGTGAAATTCCTTTACTGTAGCCACCAAGCCTGATTATTATTGGAGCATAATTTGATATAAATTTTAAATGAAATGACAGTCATGTTTAAAAATAAGAATTGGGTTTATTTAAAGGAACAATGTTCTTGTGATAAATCATTTGCTAGGTGGTCAGAGATGACAGGTGATCAAGATGCATGGAAATAGTGCAGGTCACAGTGTATCAACTTCTCATGTGCAGGCTTTGGATTGGTGACCCACTGTCATCACGCTCCAGCTTGACCCAGCTGTAAAATGTGCAACCTGACAAATTTGTGTCAGGAAACCAATCTCTGAAAAAAAAAAAAAAAAGAATGTCAGTGTAGTAAATAAAAGCAAATTTTCAGGTAAAAAAAAAAAACAGCACTTGGAATATGGAGCTACGACTGAGCTTGTACTGGGTAAATACAACCAAAAAGAGTGTGAATAGAAGAAGCTGTCTACAAGATCAGATTTTGGTGAAGTAACAATATGAAGAAAACCTTTATCTTAATGCAAAGAAAATTAAATTGATGACAACTGACAAAGCAAATAAGGCATTTGAAATATATTTAAATGAGGAAAAATTGGAAGAAGTGGAGAGTTTTGAATATCTTGGATCACTACCAACTAATAATGGAGATACAATGAGGGAAATTAAAAGGAGGACATCTATCGCTCTTCAGAAAGTAAAACAACTAAAGAATCTGTGGGGAAGAACAGACAGAACTACAAAAATAAAATTTTTAAGGGCATGCATCTTTCCCATCACAACATATGTCTGTGAGACCTGGACACTTAACAAAACAGCTGAGAAACACATAAATGCCTTTGAATGTAAATGCTACAGAAGAGTTCTTCAAATATCATGGACACAAAAAAGAGCAAATATATCTATACTACAAGAACTTAATATTCAAGAAGGCTGGCTGGTAAGGAAGATTAAACAGAGAAAACTTATTTTGGACACTTAAACGTCATGATAATTTACAGAAGACCATCTTAGAAGGGTACAGAATGGGAAAAAGAAAGAGAGGAAGACCAAGGCAAAGATGGCTGCAAGACTCATTGATGATCTGTGAATGGCCTCATCAGCAGCAGGACATTTTGCTTACAACCAAGAGGCTTACAAGAGAACTGTTAGGGAGGCGAAGTTCCTCAAGTGACATGCAAATGACTGACTGACAGTATGAAGCTAGCAATATAGAACCAAGAAATGTGGACCTTGCTGGATGCTGCAAAAAGTGAAAACTATGCTTGTCCAGATTGGTTCATTGCTCCATTTTTTTGTTTTATTAATTCAGAACAATTCAGAGAATATAGAATACTGACTGAACTTTTAATATTATGATGAATATTTAGATATCAAGCACCTATTGTTTAGAATAGGAGACACTCTTCTTAATGAATCTGAGCTGTTCTCTTATGCAGCCTGTCCCTAAGTAAATGTTGTGCAAAGGTGTTTATGAGCTTCTTGTGCATTTCAAAAGTTTGAAAAGTGGGAAGTGCCAAATGTTGCAGAAAAATGTCATTATCTGTAAATTTTGATTGTTAAAATTTTAAAATAAAATAGGATCTCCAATAGAACAATCAAAGCATTCAGACAAAATCAATTATTGCACTCTAAAACTGTTGTTTTTAATTTTTATTTCAAGGAGTCATAGATTTCTTATGAGTTTTGAGCTGTTTTTTTTTAAAAATTGTATTCATAAGTAAAATTATTTATAAAGTATGAACTACACAGGGACGTCAAAGACACTTTGTTTTTTTTTAATTGTATTCTAATGTTGTTTTGTGAAGCCAATCAGCCCACATTGTGACCTTGAAGATGTATACATAATTAATCATATATTTTAAAAATTAATTATCGCTAGCTTTATGACAGAACAACTGTTACAGAGCTTCTGAAACTGCAACTTTTATATTTAATCTTACACATAATTAACTGTTTATTGAAAGAAGTGATAATCTGTGAAAAGTCAAAATATCACGATTTTGTGGCAAGTGTTAAATGGTAATGACTTTCTAATCTTCATGATTTAGAGTTCCTGCCTTTTATCATGGCAACAGGGAAAACTGGAAGCAGGAAAGAGAGAGGCAGACCAAGAGGGAAAATCTTAGAAGGCTCGACAAACTGGCGTGGGAGAGGCACAATAACAGAACCAATGAATAACATGAAAGATCGGAAACTGTGGAGAGATATGGTTGTCAATATCTCCAGGCATGGCACATGATGATGATGATGATGATGATGATGATGATCTTTTATCAGTTTACAGTAAAACTCTAGCAGGAGTTAGAGTACAATTTTATTCAAAACAACATGTTTAATTTTAATTTAAAAAACCAGTTGTTATATTTTGGCTTTCTAATACACAAATGGTCTATCTGGTTTCTAGTTCTATCATCTGGAGATATCCATGTTGTTTTATGTATCTCTTTGTGTGGGAATATTGTGCCTCCAATGACCATGCCCTCTGTTAGACATCTCTCATGGATGTAAGGGCTTATAGGGGTGCAGATGTCAACAGTGATCACAACCTGTGCATAGGGAAAATAAAACTAAAATTGAAAAGTCAACACAAGAAATCAGTACACAGAAAGATAAACATCCACAGCCTACAAGAAGAAAATACTAACTTTAATTTCAATCAGGAACTTGCCAATCATTCCAAAACACCCAATGAAGTTGAGGAGATAGGTATAGATGAGTTATGGAATTCTTACAGCACAGCCATAATCACAGCAGCAAAAGTAAGCGCTGGATTGGAAAAACCAAATAGAAAAGCATGGATATCAGATAAAACATGGAAGTATATACATGAAAGACGAGCAGTCAAATTAAACATGTTGAATGCAAAAGCAGATCATGAAAGAGATTCGGCAAAAGCAAAATACAAAGACATAGACAAGAAAGTAAAAAGTTCAGCTAGAAGGGATAAAAGAGAATACATAGACAATATGGCGAAAAAGGCAGAAAAAGCAGCAAAAACAGGAGACAGCAAAACTTTATATAACATACAAAAGAGGCTAACAGGTACTATTACATCTAAAGAAAGACCAATCCTTAGCAAAACTGGAACACTATTAACATCAAATAAAGACCAAAAGCAAAGATGGGCTGAACACTTCCAAGAAATACTCAATCGACCACACCCAAAAGAATTGTTAAACCTTGAAACTGACTTACCAGCCCCACAACTAAATGTCAATCTAGATGAAATTAAATTGCATGAAATTGAAACAGCAGTGAATTTAATGGCTAACAACAAAGCTGCAGGTGAAGATGAAATAACAGCCGAGATGCTAAAAGCTATCAATAGTGACAACATGAGACAACTACAGAGAATGTTTAACAAGATTTGGAAAGAAGAAAAGGTCCCTTCTAATTGGAAGAAGGGAATCATTGTTAAAATACCAAAAAAGGGCAACCTTAGTGACTGTAACAACTGGAGAGGAGTAACCTTAATATCAGTTGTGTCAAAAGTATTTTGCAAGGTCATTTTGAATAGACTCAAAGATATAGTGGATACTGCAATGAGAGAAGAACAAGCAGGATTTCGAAAAGGGAGAAGCTGTCTCGACCAGATCTTTACTCTCAGAATAATACTTGAAGAACATATTGAAAAGCAGAAACCATTAATACTGAATTTCATAGATTTTAAGAAGGCATTTGATAGCATACACAGAGATTCATTATGGAGAATTTTATGTCTATATGGAATACCATCTAAAATTGTCAACATCATTAAGGACTTATACAATGGATATGGTTGTGCAGTCAAGACAGAAGAAGGGATGAGTGAATGGTTCCAGATTGAAACAGGCGTGAAACAAGGATGTATACTGTCTCCTTTACTTTTTGGGATTACAATAGACTTCATAATGACAAAATGCTGCACAGGTAACACAGGTATTGACTGGGTACATGGGACCCAACTAGAAGATCTTGATTTTGCTGATGACATAACTCTTATCAGTAATAATGTGAATTCCATGCAAGAAAAAACAGATAGCCTATCTTCACTGGCTAGCAAAATAGGACTTGAAATTAACAAGGACAAAACAAAAATAATGAAAATTCCCATCAATCAAAATGGAAAAATACACATAGAAGGGACAGATATTGAAGAAGTCAATCAATTTGCATACCTTGGCAGCTACATAGACCAGGATGGTGACACTAGAAAGGAAGTTAGGATCAGAATTGCAAAAGCAGCATCAATCTTCAAGAATCTTGAGAACATATGGAATTCAAAAGTTATAAGCACAAAAACCAAGTTAAGACTATTCAATTCAAATGTAATATCCACCCTCATTTATGCATGCGAAAGCTGGAAAACAACTAAAGAAATAGAAAAGAAATTAGACTCTTTTGAAAACAAATGCCTAAGGAAAATACTCGGCATCAAGTGGAATGAATTCAAGAACAATGCAGAGATAAGACAGATGACTGAACAACAACCAGTCTCACGGGTGATCAGGAAAAGGAGATGGACATATGTTGGTCACTTGATGAGAAGAAATGATCAGAGAATCCCAAAACAAGCTATCAAGTGGAACACAACAGGCCGAAGAAAAAGGGGCAGACCGCGTGAAACTCTGAAGAGGACATTATTAAGAGAGGCCAAGTTAACAGGCATAAAATCCTTTGTTGAGGTTGAAAGACTCGCCGAAGACAGGAAAAATTGGCGAACTACTTTGCGAGCCCTATGTGACGTCTAACGGCACGGGAAGGATATAAGATATAAGATATTTTGGCACATGTAAATATTTTTGAGTATAGTTTCCATTGTAAAACCCAATTGTTTTCTTTTATAGCACATATAAACATATTCATATATGATTTGTTTCATTTTTAGTTGAAAAATTGATTGCTATAATACAGAATATATAAACATATTCAAATGTAGTTTGTTTCATCTTCATGATAAAACTAAATGCTTTCATGTGTAATACCTTGTAATATTTGTGCAGCATGTAGTGTATTTTTGTTTAGAAGATTTTCTGATGATAGCAAATGAATAAATTAATGTTCCAGAGTAAAGAAGATAATGTTTGATAATAAATAAATTAATGTCTTATTTCTTTTTTATCAGAGACGAAGGGTTTCACTGTGGTCATCGTCAAACCTGACGCTGTTTCTCAGGGTAAAACTGATGACATTATTAATGAGGTGAGATAGCAATGACATTATTAATGAGGTGAGATAGCAATGACATTAATGGGGTGAGATAGCAATGACATTAATGAGGTGAGATAGTGATGACATTAATGAGGACAAAACAAAAATAATGAAAATTCCCATCAATCAAAATGGAAAAATACACATAGAAGGGACAGATATTGAAGAAGTCAATCAATTTGCATACCTTGGCAGCTACATAGACCAGGATGGTGACACTAGAAAGGAAGTTAGGATCAGAATTGCAAAAGCAGCATCAATCTTCAAGAATCTTGAGAACATATGGAATTCAAAAGTTATAAGCACAAAAACCAAGTTAAGACTATTCAATTCAAATGTAATATCCACCCTCATTTATGCATGCGAAAGCTGGAAAACAACTAAAGAAATAGAAAAGAAATTAGACTCTTTTGAAAACAAATGCCTAAGGAAAATACTCGGCATCAAGTGGAATGAATTCAAGAACAATGCAGAGATAAGACAGATGACTGAACAACAACCAGTCTCACGGGTGATCAGGAAAAGGAGATGGACATATGTTGGTCACTTGATGAGAAGAAATGATCAGAGAATCCCAAAACAAGCTATCAAGTGGAACACAACAGGCCGAAGAAAAAGGGGCAGACCGCGTGAAACTCTGAAGAGGACATTATTAAGAGAGGCCAAGTTAACAGGCATAAAATCCTTTGTTGAGGTTGAAAGACTCGCCGAAGACAGGAAAAATTGGCGAACTACTTTGCGAGCCCTATGTGACGTCTAACGGCACGGGAAGGATATAAGATATAAGATATTTTGGCACATGTAAATATTTTTGAGTATAGTTTCCATTGTAAAACCCAATTGTTTTCTTTTATAGCACATATAAACATATTCATATATGATTTGTTTCATTTTTAGTTGAAAAATTGATTGCTATAATACAGAATATATAAACATATTCAAATGTAGTTTGTTTCATCTTCATGATAAAACTAAATGCTTTCATGTGTAATACCTTGTAATATTTGTGCAGCATGTAGTGTATTTTTGTTTAGAAGATTTTCTGATGATAGCAAATGAATAAATTAATGTTCCAGAGTAAAGAAGATAATGTTTGATAATAAATAAATTAATGTCTTATTTCTTTTTTATCAGAGACGAAGGGTTTCACTGTGGTCATCGTCAAACCTGACGCTGTTTCTCAGGGTAAAACTGATGACATTATTAATGAGGTGAGATAGCAATGACATTATTAATGAGGTGAGATAGCAATGACATTAATGGGGTGAGATAGCAATGACATTAATGAGGTGAGATAGTGATGACATTAATGAGGTGAGATAGCAATGACATTATTAATGAGGTGAGATAGCAATGACACTGTTAATGAGGTGAGATAGCAATGACATTAATGAGGTGAGATAGCAATGACATTATTAATGAGATGAGGTGAAAAAGCAATGAGATTATTAAAAAAGGATGAGATAGCAATTACATTAATGAGGTGAGACAGCAGTGAGATTATTAATGAAGTTAGACAGCATGAGATTATTAATGAGATGAGACAGCAGTGAGATTGTTAATGAGTGAAATTTAAAATTGGCGCATGCTTCTTAGAGATGTTTTAGTGACCGAGGAATTTGTGCACTGTTTTCTCATGGCTGCTTGGGTGCACGTCCTGCTGGGGTCTGGAGTTTCAACATCGGTCATCCCCTGGGCACTTTTCCGTGCCTCTAAATTATTTGTTTGCAGTTTTCTGGGTCTGTTTGTAACAACTTTTCTCACACACTGTACATGCACTCAGGTCTCATTGTTTCCAACCGTTGATTACTAAATCATGTTAAGATAATGACTGCTTTATTAATGAAGAGAGAGTAAGTAGTTGAGACAGCAGCGAGGTTATTGTGAAGAGAAAATACTGGGGTAAGATTTTAGTTAGATTATCAATGAAGAGAAAATACTGAGGTAAGATTTTGGTGAGATTATCGATGAAGAAAAAATACTGGGGTAAGACTTTGGTGAGATTATCAATGAAGAGAAAATACTGAGGTAATATTTTGGTTAGATTATCAGTGAAGAGAAAATACTGGGATAAGATTTTAATGAGATTATTGATGAAGAGAAAATACTGAGGTAAGATTTTAATGAGATTATTGATGAAGAGAAAATACTGAGGTAAGATTTTAATGAGATTATTGATGAAGAGAAAATACTGGGGTAAGATTTTGGTGAGATTATTGATGAAGAGAAAATACTGGGATAAGATTTTAGTTAGATTATCAGTGAAGAGAAAATACTGGGATAAGATTTTAGTTAGATTATCAGTGAAGAGAAAATGCTGGGGTAAGATTTTAATGAGATTATTGATGAAGAGAAAATACTGAGGTAAGATTTTAATGAGATTATTGATGAAGAGAAAATACTGAGGTAAGATTTTAATGAGATTATTGATGAAGAGAAAATACTGGGGTAAGATTTTGGTGAGATTATTGATGAAGAGAAAATACTGGGATAAGATTTTAGTTATATTATTGATGAAGAGAAAATACTGGGGTAAGATTTTGGTGAGACTGACTGAGTCAGTTTTGCAAGTTATTCTTGTGTTTGTTTCCTATTCAGAACGATGCCACTAAGATAAGTTATATGTCATTTTGTTTGTGTATGTAATCCTTGAAAAAGGCTCACGCCAAAATATCAGGTGTTCTATGTTTTTCATTTATACATTCTCATCTTACTGTCATGCTTTCTGTTCATTTTCTCCTCATTTTACTCACTTCCTCTGTTGCCTTGTAAAACTGCACCTTACACCTCTGTCTACCTTTATTATTTGAACCAGTTTTACTGCAGTCGCCATCCCTTTTATTTGGAAGTTATTTAGAACTATTGATTTCTTGTAAACAAATAAAATTAATAAGCAGAAATTTATTATTATCATAATTATTATTATTATTATTATTATTATTTTTGCCTGCTAGATAAAAGAACAAGGCATTGAGATCTTGATAGAAGAAGAAAGAGAGCTCACTTTTGATGAAGCTCAGGAAATTTATTCTAATCTAGAGAGTGAGGTAAGTCACTTGACAACAAGAGAGGCAGATAAGAAACTGGACAATGATGGTTGTTAGATGACAATGCAGATAAAATTCAAGCTGTAAAAACAATCAGTGCTATCTAGAGGAGTGAAGTACAGTGTCATCAGTGCTTTCAAGATGAAGGTCAGTTCTGTGTGCTAAGCCACTGAGCTTGGTCCTATGGCACCACTGTGAGCTGTGAACTTAGCACAGACGGCATCGATGATTCTTCGTTATGTCTACTCAGCCAGTGGTGAACTTTGATGGTCTTTGTGTGTTTTGGTTCGGCTTAGCACTTTAGTTACAGAGTTCGTGCCAAGAGTGATGCTGACTAGTTTCACATTTGGACTTTTGTAGTAAAAAAAATGGCATTGTCACAGAGTGGCTTATCATCAAGGACTGATGCAAAGGATCATTGATGAATATTCTGTGTGATATTCACTGGCACAGGTAGTGGAACGATTATGGGAGTATCTCATTCGCGATGACACAGACAACCAAATACTGAATACCGAATATAGGAGTGAAATATAATTTAATAATAAGATAAATAACCTTCTCATGTAGACTGAATTTTAGTTTTTAAAGTTTCTCCACTTAAGTATGAAGATTATAGTGTGGTTCATGTGATATCTAAAGTCCTTGTTTGAAGACCGTAGTGTGGTTCTTGTAGTATCTAAAGTTCTAGCATGGAGACTGTAGTGTGGTTTATGTAACATCTAAAGCCCAAGCATGAAGATTGTAGTTGGTTTATGTATCATGTAAAGTCCAAGGATGAGGATAAAGTCTATAAGACACCCTCAGCTTAAAAAGTTTGTCTTGCTCAAAATTTGCTGACTACACTTTGTTCATCATGTTATGAAAAAATGCATTGATATATGGAATTTTGTAGCTCATTATTGCCTGGCTAGTTTTGAGTAAAAACTCATTATTTTCATTTCTTTCACCATCATTTTGGGTGATCTTCTGCTCATATACATATATTATGATGAAGAGTCCATATGTTTCGCCAGACTACCCAAGGTAGCCCATAATTTGAAAAAAAAAGTTTAATGACCCCTGCTTTAACAGAAAACTAGGGGAAAAATTACAGCTGAACTCATATTTAAAACATACTGGCTTTTGTAATGTTGATGAGAAAATGTAGCAATATTATCAGTTGTTAAATCAAAGGGAGCATTACTACATGTAATAATTCTTTTTTTACAGCCATATTTTGATGAACTGGTCAGGTATATGGTCAGTGGGCCGTGCCATATTATGGTCATCACTGAGGGTGAGTCAGGACAGACGATTGTCAAGAACTGGAGGGAGATGATGGGTCCATCTAATGTGGAGCAAGCCAAGGAAGAAGCCCCTACAAGGTGAGGAGTGGAGAGAGAGAGAGAGGAGGTTTCACAGGAGGTTGAAGACTGAGGGGTTTCTGTTGGAAGATGGAGGGAATGTGAGGGAAGGCTGAGGTTTTACAGGGGGCATTGCTAAGAAACAAGTGTAGAAATGAGTAGCATGCAGCACAGCTGAGGTACAATACAAAGACTGGCCGCAGACCATGAAAGGTGGAGAGAATTTGTTGCTGCCTCGAAAAATACCACAGGGTGTACTGGGCAATAGTTGCTTAGCCAATTGCCAACCAAGGATATGGTAGGATAGATGGATGATAGGCTGCTGGGGGAAAGAGGATGAATGCTGGGCAACAGTTACTTAGACAGTTGCCAACCAAGGACATGGTAGGATAGATGGATGACAGGCTGTTGGGGGGAAGAGAGGATGAATGATTTTGTTGACTATAAGAACAGATCTCCATGAAAATTATATCAGATTTTGCCAACAGTAAGAACAACATAACTCTAAGTGAAAAAAAAAGTAATTTTGCATACTGTAAGAACACCAGAACTCCAAGAGAAAAATAATGAATCAATTTTGCTGAATGTAAGAACAGCATAACATTTAGTGACAAAAAAATAATGCAATAATCTGCAAGAAAAGTATAATGCACTTTGCCAACTATAAAAAGTACAAAACTTTAAATTTGCAAACTAATTTATGTGTTATAAAAGATATTTGGCTGACTGTTTAAATTTGTAGGGGAACTTTGCGGCAGATCATGGGATTAGCTTTTTTTTTTTTGGTATCATCCATATAAGGATAGTCACAAAATGCCAAAATGTTTAATTTTCATCTGTTTCTCCTGTTTTTGTCTGTTGTGTTGTTTTTGTATGTGATCCTTGAAAAAGGCTTTTGCAGAAATATTGGATTGTTGTATGTCCTTCATTTATACGTGCTAATTGTATTTTCTGCCATTCTCGTGTCTGCCAACTTTCCTTTTCACTACATTCTTTCTGTTTTTGTAAAACTGAACCATACAGCTCTGTCTGCCTTATTTCATTGTATCACATGGTTAAAGGCCTTAATTCATTATATCACACAGTTAAAGAACTTAATTCATTATATCACACAGTTAAAGACCTTAATTCATTATATCACATAATTAAAGACCTTAATTCATTATATCATACAGTTAAAGACCTTAATTCATTATATCATACAGTTAAAGACCTTAATTCATTATATCACACAGTTAAAGACCTTAATTCATTATGTCACACAGTCAAAGACCTTAATTCATTATGTCACACAGTCAAAGACCTTAGTTTCTTGTGTCATACTGTTAAAGAGCTTAGTTTATTGTGTCATACTGTTAAAGGGCTTAGTTTATTGTGTCATGCAGTTAAAGACCTTAATTCATTATTTCACACTTTTTTAATCTTCTATATTTATAATTTAACAGCTTCAGAGCCAAATATGGAGACAAAGGTTATATGAATGCAGTACATGGCTCCTCAACAAAAGAGGCAGCAGCCAAGTAAGAGAGAAAAGAATGATGCAAATTTTCGTTCCCTTTATTTGTCGTATCCATTCTGGCAGCATGAAGTTAGACTGGCAGTTTATTTTTTAATGTTTCATTAAATATTTATTTATTTAATATTTCATTTTATATTTATGACAGCATAAACAGGAACAGCTTATGAAAATAATGAAAGAATTTGAGATATATAATAATTCAATTCAATTCAAGTGCCATGCTGCGTGGTGTAGGTGATCATTTCTCTCCACAATTCCCTGTCTTTAGACTTGATTATGAGATCTGCCAGTGACTTTCTTCCTAGCCACAATGACAGCCCATCCAGTAACTTCTCCTCTGTCTTCCTCTATCTTTTCTTCCTTCAATTTTTCAAGTTGCCACAGTGTGTTCCAATTTTCCTCTTCTCAGGAAATGTCCTATAAATCTCGCTTGTCTGGTTCAGATCTTTGCTATAATTTGCTTTTTAACTCCAGCCTCTCTTAAGACTTCTTCATTGGTTTTCTTGGCTGTCCATGATACCTTCAGCATCCTTCTTTTAAACTACATCTCCATGGCCTCCATTTCTCACTGTACTCTCTTATTCATAGACCATGCTTCACATCCATAAAACAAAATTGGCTTGATGTAACATTTAAGTACTCGGAATCTTGTTTCCATTGATATGGATCTGTTGCACAAGATGTGTTTCATTGTCTGGAATGGTGACTTGGCCTGAGCATGTCTGCTTTTTATTTCATTGTGACATTTCCCATCAGCTGTTATAATTGTTCCTAAGTACTTGAATCTATCAACTTGTTTCAGTTCTGTGCCATCAATGGTAATGCTACATTTTGGCGGTATTCTTTTCTTTGAGATGACCATCACTTCAGTCTTCTTTTTCTTCAGGCTGAGACCTTTATTTTTACTTTTATGAACCATGATGTCCAGAAGAGCCTGTAGCTCCCCTTCACTTTTAGCAATCAGGACTATGTTGTCTGCATATCTTAAGTTGTTAAGGTTGTACCAGCCAACTGATATTCCTGGCTTGTTCTCTATATTTCTCATTATGTTTTCACTGTACAAGGAGAATAGGTCAGGAGATAAAACACATCCTTGTCTCACTCCCAATTTTATGTCTTGGAATGCTCCTATTTGGTTCTTAACCCTCATTGCTGCCAATATATGTTTTTGAAAAGTTTCAGATCTTTCCTATCTATGTTGATGTCTTCCAGCATTCTTATAATTTCTGTGTGTCTCACTTTATCAAATGCTTTACAGTAGTCTATGAAGCATAAGTATAGGTCCATTTTTACTTCTATTGATCTCTCCATCAATGTTCTTATTATATATATGGCATTACTTGTACCTTTTCCTTCAGCGAAGCCGCACTGTTCTTCAGCGATTTCTGGTTTTATTTTGCTCCTGACCCTTCTCATAACAATACGAAGTAGGATTTTGGTAACATTAATCAATTTGAAATTAAAAACAGAGGAAATTAAAAGAAACAAACAGAGAGTAAAATATACTTCGTCTTGCAACACCTGTTAAAATCCAAAATCCTGTCCTAAAACACCAAAATAACAATCTACAAAACTATAATAAGACCAGCCATCATGTATGGATCAGAAACATGGAGTACAACAAAGAAAGATGAACAACAATTGCAGATCTTTGAGAACAAGATTCTAAGAAGAATGTCTGAGCTGATAAAGGATACCAACAGTGGGGAATGGAGAACTAGAAAGAACACTGAACTGAACGGCTTATTTAAATCCCAACAAATTATAAATGTCTTGAAACTGAACTGATTATGCTGGTTGGGCCATGTAGAAAGAATGGAAAAGAACAGACAAATGAAAATGATGTATGCACAATAGATGAAGGAAACAAGACCAAGGGGTAGACCAAGACAGAGATGGAGAGACAACAGAGAAATGGACATAAATGAAATTGACATCACCAACTGGAGAGAGAAGATTAGGAATAGAGAGGAATGGAGGTGAACCTTATCTGCAGCAGTGAGCCTTAATGGTTTGGAAAGCTGAAGAAGAAGAAGAATAATATTTCATACATTGTGATACTTCATTTTAGTTAATCTTAGCTCCTGTAGCCACACAGAGAGGATGGTTAATTTACATAGTAAAGCTTGAACCCGTTCCATACTGTTTTGTCCAGAATTTTGTGTGTGTACTTGGTGATGTTAAATTTAAATAATCTGCCAGTGAAAATATATGTGTTAGAACATTTTTGAGAATTCTGTTTTTGAAGTAAAATTTGTTTTTTTATTTATTTTTTTGTTGCTTTGGTTCTGTACTTTACAGAATGAGTCTGTAGGAAATTAAAAACATAACATTAACTATAATAGTAACATTTATAACAATAGGCTAGGGGAAGTTTGAAGAAAAGATTCACGTATTACAATATCTGGCTTATGATACACAGGAAACTTACATGCTGCTTTCCCATGCTGATTTGTCTGTGTTATCATCTAGATCTGATAATATATTATCTGTGTTATCATCTAGATCTGCTAATATATTGTCTGTGCTGTCATCTAGATCTGCTAATATACTGTCTGTGTTATCATCTAGATCTGATAATATATCATCTGTTATCATCTAGATCTGCTAATTTATTATCTGTGTTATCATCTAGATCTGCTAATATATTATCTGTGTTATCATCTAGATCTGCTAATATATTGTCTGTGTTGTCATCTAGATCTGCTAATATATTGTCTGTGTTATCATCTAGATCTGCTAATATATTGTCTGTGTTGTCATCTAGATCTGCTAATATATTGTCTGTGTTATCATCTAGATCTGCTAATATATTGTCTGTGTTATCATCTAGATCTGCTAATATATTGTCTGTGTTATCATCTAGATCTGCTAATATATTGGTTTTTTTTTCTATTCCTGTCCCCAGTTTTCTGTAATTATCTGTTTTCCTGTCCCATATCTTTTTTTTTATGACTGCATTATTCTATGATTGTTTTTTTCTTCTGTCTCAAGTTTTTTATCATTCTCTTCTTTCTGTCCACGGTATTCTGTGATTGTGTTTTTTCTGTCTCAGTATTCTGTGATTGTTCTTTTTTCTGTCCCAGCACTCTATAATTCCTTTTTTCTGTCCCAGTATTCTGTGATTGTTCTTTTTTCTGTCCCAGCACTCTATAATTCCTTTTTTTCTGTCCCAGTATTCTATGATTGTATTTTTTCTGTTGATAATATTTTGTGATTGTATTTTTTCTGTCCCAGTATTCTGTGATTGTCTTTCTTATCTTTGTAAGTGTTCTTTACTAATTCATCCTCATTTAGTTTGTATTGAAAGTCGAGTTCTTAGACTTTATGTCCTTGACCTCTAGACATATTGCATTTTTCTTTCCCAGTTAGTCTATGCTAACATGACAAAGAGTGTGAATCATAACCTTGACACATCTATGTATAAAGCTTGCCCTTTTCCCTCATATATTGTGTGTTAATTTTCCAGAGTCTGCGGTTACTGGCTGTGATGATCATTAGTGTCAGAGAACTTGCATTCTCTTCCACAGTTGCTCAGTTAAAAGTTTCTATAGAAACTAACTTATGATCTTAAAGCTCATCTGTTTGTTCTTGTCCAGTTGTTCTGATCCAATGTGCCGATGTTTCTAGTTCTCATCAGTTTGTTCTTGTTCAGTTGTTCTGATCTAGTGTGGTGATGTTTCTAGTTCTCATCTGTTTGTTCTTGTCCAGTTGTTCTGATCTAGTGTGGTGATTTTTCTAGTTCTCATCTGTTTGTTCTTGTCCAGTTGTTCTGATCTAGTGTGCTGATGTATCTAGTTCTCATCTGTTTGTTCTTGTCCAGTTGCTCTGATCTAGTGTGCTGATGTATCTAGTTCTCATCTGTATTTCTTGTCCAGTTGCTCTAATCTACTGTGCTGATGTATCTAGTTCTCATCTGTATTTCTTGTCCAGTTGTTCTGATCTAATGTGCCGATGTATCTAGTTCTCATCTGTTTGTTCTTGTCCAGTTGCTTTGATCTAATGTGCCTGATGTATCTAGTTCTCATCTGTTATTCTTGTCCAGTTGCTCTGATCTAATGTGCCAATGTATCTAGTTCTCATCTGTATTTCTTGTCCAGTTGTTCTGATCTAATGTGCTGATGTATCTAGTTCTCATCTGTTGTTCTTGTCCAGTTGTTCTGATCTAATGTGCTGATGTATCTAATTCTCATCTGTATTTCTTGTCCAGTTGTTCTGATCTAATGTGATGATGTATCTAGTTCTCATCTGTATTTCTTGTCCAGTTGTTCTGATCTAACGTACTGATGTATCTAGTTCTCATCTGTATTTCTTCTCCAGTTGCTCTAATCTAATGTGATGATGTGTCTAGTTCTCATCTGTTGTACTTGTCCAGTTGTTTTGATCTAATGTGCCGATATATCTAGTTCTCATCTGTTGTTCTTGTCCAGTTTTTCTGATCTAATGTGCCAATGTATCTAGTTCTCATCTGTTGTTCTTGTCCAGTTTTTCTGATCTAATGTGCCAATGTATCTAGTTCTCATCTGTTGTTCTTGTCCAGTTGTTCTGATCTAATGTACTGATGTATCTAGTTCTCATCTGTATTTCTTGTCCAGTTGCTCTGATCTAATGTACTGATGTATCTAGTTCTCATCTGTATTTCTTGTCCAGTTGTTCTGATCTAATGTGCTGATGTATCTAGTTCTCATCTGTATTTCTTGTCCAGTTGCTCTGATCTAATGTGCTGATGTATCTAGTTCTCATCTGTTGTTCTTGTCCAGTTGTTCTGATCTAATGTGCTGATGTATCTAGTTCTCATCTGTATTTCTTGTCCAGTTGTTCTGATCTAACGTACTGATGTATCTAGTTCTCATCTGTATTTCTTGTCCAGTTGTTCTGATCTAATGTGCTGATGTATCTAGTTCTCATCTGTATTTCTTGTCCAGTTGCTCTGATCTAATGTGCTGATGTATCTAGTTCTCATCTGTTGTTCTTGTCCAGTTGTTCTGATCTAATGTGCTGATGTATCTAGTTCTCATCTGTTGTTCTTGTCCAGTTGTTCTGATCTAATGTACTGATGTATCTAGTTCTCATCTGTTGTTCTTGTCCAGTTGTTCTGATCTAATGTGCTGATGTATCTAATTCTCATCTGTATTCTTGTCCAGTTGTTCTGATCTAATGTGCAGATGTATCTAATTCTCATCTGTATTTCTTGTCCAGTTGTTCTGATCTAATGTGCTGATGTATCTAGTTCTCATCTGTATTTCTTGTCCAGTTGTTCTGATCTAATGTGCTGATGTATCTAATTCTCATCTGTATTTCTTGTCCAGTTGTTCTGATCTAATGTGCTGATGTATCTAGTTCTCATCTGTTGTTCTTGTCCAGTTTTTCTGATCTAATGTGCCAATGTATCTAGTTCTCATCTGTTGTTCTTGTCCAGTTTTTCTGATCTAATGTGCCAATGTATCTAGTTCTCATCTGTTGTTCTTGTCCAGTTGTTCTGATCTAATGTACTGATGTATCTAGTTCTCATCTGTATTTCTTGTCCAGTTGCTCTGATCTAATGTACTGATGTATCTAGTTCTCATCTGTATTTCTTGTCCAGTTGTTCTGATCTAATGTGCTGATGTATCTAGTTCTCATCTGTATTTCTTGTCCAGTTGCTCTGATCTAATGTGCTGATGTATCTAGTTCTCATCTGTTGTTCTTGTCCAGTTGTTCTGATCTAATGTGCTGATGTATCTAGTTCTCATCTGTTGTTCTTGTCCAGTTGTTCTGATCTAATGTGCTGATGTATCTAGTTCTCATCTGTTGTTCTTGTCCAGTTGTTCTGATCTAATGTGCTGATGTATCTAATTCTCATCTGTATTTCTTGTCCAGTTGTTCTGATCTAATGTGCAGATGTATCTAATTCTCATCTGTATTTCTTGTCCAGTTGTTCTGATCTAATGTGCTGATGTATCTAGTTCTCATCTGTATTTCTTGTCCAGTTGTTCTGATCTAATGTGCTGATGTATCTAATTCTCATCTGTATTTCTTGTCCAGTTGTTCTGATCTAATGTGCTGATGTATCTAGTTCTCATCTGTATTTCTTGTCCAGTTGTTCTGATCTAATGTACTGATGTATCTAGTTCATGATCATGATGACCTTGACCCACAGGGAGCTTACAGTTTTCTTCCCCAACTTTGTGCTGCCAACATACCAGAAGAAGAAAGAAAATATTCAGATAACGTTGGCTATTGTCAGACCAGAGACTGTTGCTACCAAGAAAAGTGAGTACAGACGTAGCTAACCTCGTATTTAGCCTCATTAACTTTTGATCGACAGTTTAAACATATATATATGAACGTATTCATTTGTGAGAGACTGGTTTTGGATATTATAGAAATAGGAGTCTTGTTGTTACTGGCATGTACTAGTTGATGTTGGTGGCATATTCATTCATATCTGATGTGTCTAATTATCAAATTTCTTGCATTGCTGTCTGATATCAGTGTCATCCTCATCCATATCTGAAGTGTCTGGTTATCAGATTTCTTGCACCGCTATTTGATCAGTGTGTACACCTCTTTGTTATGTTCTTTTCACAATAGATTTGTCACTGGTGCCCTGTGAGGTAAGACAACTCTACAAGGTGTTCGCTTGTCAGAGCAACCAAACCTGGGCTGGTACTGATCTTGTTCCACCTTTCTTTTGGCACTCTGTGTGTAACAGGCCCAGCCTGGTTGTGAAGGCCAGGATTCATCAAGATCCTCCAGACGGTGGGGTCTGGTGAGAATCTTGCTTTCTGCATCCACTCTGGGCCGTTAAGCTAGCCGCTGTAACCTACTTTCAATCAGACACACAAGTGTGGTTTTCACAGTGTCAGATGTGAAGCTGTGACAGGAGCAAAGAATTCTGACTGCATTTTTCTGTGTATTGTTGCAGTAAGTTTATTGTGACAAGAGCAAAGAATTCTGACTGCATTTTTCTATGTATTGTTGCAGTTAGTTTCTTGTGACAAGAACAAAGAATTCTGACTGCATTTTTTTATGTATTGCTGCAGTTTCTTGTGACAAGAGCAAAGAATTCTGACTGCATTTTTCTGTGTATTGTTGCAGTAAGTTTATTGTGACAAGAGCAAAGAATTCTGACTGCATTTTTCTATGTATTGTTGCAGTTAGTTTCTTGTGACAAGAACAAAGAATTCTGACTGCATTTTTCTATGTATTGTTGCAGTAAGTTTATTGTGACAAGAGCAAAGAATTCTGACTGCATTTTTCTATGTATTGCTGCAGTAAGTTTCTTGTGACAAAAGCAAAGAATTCTGACTGCATTTTTCTATGTATTGCTGCAGTAAGTTTCTTGTGACAAAAGCAAAGAATTCTGACTGCATTTTTCTGTGTATTGTTGCAGTAAGTTTATTGTGACAAGAGCAAAGAATTCTGACTGCATTTTTCTATGTATTGTTGCAGTTAGTTTCTTGTGACAAGAACAAAGAATTCTGACTGCATTTTTTTATGTATTGCTGCAGTTTCTTGTGACAAGAGCAAAGAATTCTGACTGCATTTTTCTGTGTATTGTTGCAATAAGTTTATTGTGACAAGAGCAAAGAATTCTGACTGCATTTTTCTATGTATTATCGCAGTTAGTTTCTTGTGACAAGAACAAAGAATTCTGACTGCATTTTTTTATGTATTGCTGCAGTAAGTTTCTTGTGACAAGAGCAAAGAATTCTGACTGCATTTTTCTACATATTGCTGCAGTAAGTTTATTGTGACAAAAGCAAATAATTCTGACTGCATTTTTCTATGTATTGCTGCAGTAAGTTTCTTGTGACAAAAGCAAAGAATTCTGACTGCATTTTTTTATGTATTGCTGCAGTTAGTTTCTTGTGACAAGAACAAATAATTCTGACTGCATTTTTTTATGTATTGCTGCAGTAAGTTTCTTGTGACAAGAGCAAAGAATTCTGACTGCATTTTTCTACATATTGCTGCAGTAAGTTTCTTGTGACAAAAGCAAATAATTCTGACTGCATTTTTCTATGTATTGCTGCAGTAAGTTTCTTGTGACAAAAGCAAAGAATTCTGACTGCATTTTTCTGTGTATTGTTGCAGTAAGTTTATTGTGACAAGAGCAAAGAATTCTGACTGCATTTTTCTATGTATTGTTGCAGTTAGTTTCTTGTGACAAGAACAAAGAATTCTGACTGCATTTTTTTATGTATTGCTGCAGTAAGTTTATTGTGACAAGAGCAAATAATTCTGACTGCATTTTTTATGTATTGCTGCAGTAAGTTTCTTGTGACAAGAGCAAATAATTCTGATTGCATTTTTCTATGTATTGCTGCAGTTAGTTTCTTGTGACAAGAACAAAGAATTCTGACTGTGAGTAGGTGTGTTTTACTTAATTTATGGTGATAAATTATGAGTTGATGTATCTTAATTTATAGTGACAAATTATTAGTATTTTGTGTGTCATAATTTCTGTGGACAGAATACTGTCTGTAGATTATAAATCATTTAATTTCCTGTGACAGATTACTTTGAGTATGTGTATGTGACAGATTACTTTGAGTATGTGTATGTGACAGATTACTTTGAGTATGTGTATGTGACAGATTATTACCACAAGTATGTGTATGTGACAGATTACTTTGAGCATATATATGTGACAGATTAACATGAGTATGTGTATGTGACAGATTACTTTGAGTATGTGTATGTGACTGAAATATTTTTTAAGTTAAAATATTACTTTTAACTTTCCAGCTCAGCTGATTAATGATTGTTCATTATCTTTTGTTAATTTTACTAACATTAGTACCTATGGTAGTAATCAAGTTTTATATTAATCTCAAACTTGAGCTGATGGACCTCTGGTTCAAAGATACTTTCAAGGCATCAGTGAACATCAGTTGGAGACAAAAGAATGCAACTTTATTTTCACTATAATTTATCATTACATATAGTCCTCACTTTCTGATGGGGTTCCATTTCAACAGCACCACCAGAAAGCAAGCTGGTGACTTCGTAGGGCCAATACAGTAACTTAACTATCAATAGATAGGCATGTTTTAAAACACAAAATTAGAGTGACCTTTGAACTTGTACACAGACTTTAAAATATGAAGTTTTACATTACATAATTACTGTAAGTACTCAAAAAAAAAATTTGTAAACTTACAGTAAAAGGTCATTGGACTGATGATCAGAAAAATGAGTCATAATAAGGCAGGACTTCAGAAAGTGATTGAAAGCATTAGAAAGTGATCTCCTTCTTCTTCTTCGTACGTATCATCTGTCTATATCTGCAGTCCTGTCTCTCTGCTAAATTTCACTGTTTTTTATAACTCATGTATGGAACCATAGAGCTTATCTTCTTTGGTAGATTCACTGTGCTAGTAATTATTTCTCCGTGTCTCGTAGTTGATGCAGTTCTGGAGGATATGCTCCACAGTTTGGGGCACCTGGGCACATGTACATAGGTTAGTAGTACCAACCTTAAACTTTGTATACATATGACTTCGGAGTCGGTTGTGTCCTGTTCAGAGACAGAAGATGGTGACTTGTTCCTTTCTGTTTAGCATGTGATAGTCATCATGTGGTGGTGTTTGTGGCTTCCTGTAGGTTTTTATCATGCTTTTCTTCTGATTATAGGTGCCCTCTTTGGCCAGACGGTCAGGTTTTTCATTACCTGGTATCCCACAGTGGGAGGGAATCCACTGCAAGGTGACTCTGTGTTGGGAGCCAGTTTTTGACAAGGCATCCTTAAGGTCTGGTAGTTTGTTGCACTGAAGAGCTTCCAGTACTGATCCTGCATCTGTGAGAATTACTACGGGGCATGTATCAATTCTGGAGTCTGATAGTTTTTCAACTGCAGCAATAATTCCCCTAACTTCTGCATCAAAGTTTTTGCAGTATTTTCCAGTGGGTATGGAAATTTTGTCAGTGGTGTTGCTTGGATATTCAATATGTGCTCCTGCCCCTCCATTCTTTATGGCATTATGTGCAGATCCATCTGTATATACACGTATCCAGGTGTCACATGGATATTTGTCATCTAGCACACTAAATATGGCTATTGATCTTACAAGACTGCTTTGCATCTCACCATTCTGCACACCTTTCACTTCTGTCTGAATAGTTATTTGTGTACAGTCTGCTTCTTGCCATGGTGTATGCTCTGGTGTAGATGATAATGGCGCAACTACAGTTAACTACAGTTATACTACATCCATGACCTCCACTTTTCTGCCTTGTTCCTCTTCTTTCTGTGGGTCAGTGCACACTGTACGCTCTTTCTCTGGATGAATATCAATGTTGCAGTCTTGCGCAAACATGCGAGCAAAGTGATCTACTACCTGCTTACCTGTAAGAGTTTTCCCATCCTCTAATAGTGTAATCTTTGTACTTCTTCCAGTACTCTCATTATTTAACTGTTTGATTAGTTTTCACAGTTTCATTCCATCCTTTTCAAAGTTTAGGCACTCTGTTTTCTCTCTCCAGCTTTCCCGTCTGGCTTGCAGCTTGGCTTTCTGAAATTTGGCCTTGGCATATTGGTAACTATTGTGGTCTATTTTCTGCTTGCTTTCGAGCTGTTTCCACGTCATCATGGAATTTTCCCAGCTCACTAAACCAGTACAGTTTATAGTCCCTACAAGCTTCTCTTGGAATGGTTTCACAGGCAGCCTGAAGGATACAAGCATTGAATTCCTTCACTAGGCTGTTAATATCCTTACCTTCTATGAATAGCTGTCCCACCAGGTTACCTGTACAATGTCTGTACATTGTCCAGTTTGCTTTTTTATAGTTCCATCTGGGAAGAAGGCTACTGGTGTTAATAAGTTCATTTTATATTGTCAGGAAGACTGGTCGATGGTCGCTTACCTCCAAGTTGTTTTCCAACTTTGCATGTAATGTTCCACTTCAGATCTGGATAAGGGAATGCCAGATCTGGTGTTGAGGTTGTATGCCAAGCCCTTGAGTAAAATACTGGGGGATCCATTGGCTGGTTGATAAGTCCATTATCATCCTGCCAGCTCTCAACTTCCTCTCCTCTCTTGTCTATGTGGTCATAGCCCCAGCTCTGGGAATGGCTATTAAAATCACCACAGACCACCAGTCTCTCTTTATGTCAGATTGTTTCTAGAGCAAATGGGTGGTCATTAGGACAGTAATAGCTAAGGAGGTGGAAGTCTGCATTACTGGTTTCTAGATGGATCATCTGGTATTTGTCTCCTTTCATGTACACTCCCATCTGACATGCGCTGATGTTATTCTTAACAAGTGTGAGTACTCCTCCTTTTTTTCTATCCTGTTGGTCTGATCTAAAACACTGGTAGCCTCTGATTCTAAAGGCGGCATCTTTGATTAGGTGTGTCTCCTGTATGCAGCATATACTTACCTGCTCTGCAAAAAGTATGTTCTCTAGTTCCACCTTTTTACTATAGCCATCTCTAACACTGTTGACACCCTCAGCATTCCACTGCATTATTTTAAGTTCTTGCTTTTGGGCAGTTTTCTGCTTTTGTATTTTTTGGCCAGTAGCTCTACTCTCATGTCTCCTGACTCCACAAGACGAACTGAGAGGACCTCCAATAGCATTGGGTGGACCCTTTCGAGGCAAGGGGCCCGGCACTGCACCTGCCTGGTTAGTCTTCACAGGGCGAGCACCATGTTTGAAAACTGCAGATAGAGACATTTCATTAGCGATAATGTGTGGTACCCTGATTTTTACGATGTGCCTTTTGGCTGGGTACCTCTGACTTCAGCACCTTTCCTTGCTAGGGCAGGCTGTGGTCTTGCTCGGTAGGGCAGGCTGTGGTCTTGCTCGGACTGCCATGAAGACAGTAGTGTAGGCTGGCCTGGCTAAAACTTTGTTTTCCAGACTCTGGTGGCTGTACTTAAGCCCTTCTCCATGTCAGATCCAGTGCTGGATGGTCAGACAGCTTTGAGACAGTTCCACTTCGACTTTGGGATGAGGAATCTGATGAGTGCCTCAATGATATCCATTCCCTGCCACCTATAGTCTGCTGGCTCTGTTTTGTTTACCTCATTCTGACAGCCATTGTTGTAAAGACCCATAGGCTTGTCCTGGATTCATTGGTTTCGAACCAGGTCTTCCTCATCCCCGCTGGTGATCTCCATGTCCCCATCCATCCATTTTACAAAAATAAGTTACAATTAGTGTTGACTGCTACAGGTTTCTGGGCTACAGAAGTAGGTCAGAGTTTTTAAGCAAACAGATCTATGTTCCCTGTCTCACAAAGACAATGTTAAAATAAGTGTGTTCTTAATACAGTTGTTCCTAGGGGATTAGAAAGGGATCACCTGTATTTCTTTTTCTGATGAGGTTTTCTAGTTACACCTGTGCCATAGTAGGAGAGTGAGGAACCTTCAGGATAAAGCCTTATCTATAAATGTAATATTTGTTTGCAGATGTGATTTTGGATAAGATCAGCGAAGCAAAATTCAAGATTGCCATGTACAAGGAGGTCCAGCTGACGAAGGAACAAGCAGCTGAGTTTTACAAAGAGCATGAGAACTATGCATATTTTGACTCGCTTGTGGAAATTATGTCCAGGTATGTTCTGACACAGAAGTTGTGTTTGCGGGAGAAAAATGTGCAAAAAGAGAGAACTGAGAATGGGAGAGGTGTATGGAAAGAATGCTGATGTGAGAATGATTGAAGTTTATTTTCAGGATCTAAAAGATTGGGCAAATCTGGCCTGTCTGACTTTTGTAAATACTACTAATAACTATTAAATGGTGTGGAAGATTATCCCATAGGTTAGCAGCAGAGTAAGTAAGCAGAGTAGGAGGTTTTTTATTGCTAAAGGTGGAGGTTAGGACAACTACAAGGAAGCGTAAGAGGTGGTCGTTGTATAATAAACATGTAGGAGAAGAGGTCACTGCATAGCCTGTAGACAATAAAGTGATTACAGTTGTAATAGCTGTAACTTTTTTCTCAGTAATTTCTGATTCTGAACTGATGTGACCTTGCAGAAAAAACAATCTTTCATGTAGGCATTTCCTTTCTCTCAACTGCCCTTGCATTGTGTTGTGCATCTTTGTCTTTTCATTCTTTCTGAGTTCTTATAAAAAGAAATAAGAAGAAATCTGTACTGGGTGTATGGGGTGCAATGATTACGCATCGTGTGTGAATTTATTTAAAGGATTTGGATGAGTTTGAGAGGCTCAGAGTCTGAAGCTAACACTGGAAAGAATGAAAGCCTGGGATTATGTTGTAGGATTGCCACTGGCTATTTTTGGTGTCAAAAATGGCATGCAAAAACCTTTCTATACTGACATTTGCGAGTAGCACTAACACATTAGTTAGTTAGTTGATCCTCTTGGGCCAAAGGTGGCACATAGGGCGGAGGACAAGGCTCTCCATGTCTGGTGATTCCCTGCTACTTGCTTTAGATCTTCGGTGTTTCTGATGAGCATTGTTGAACACTCCTTGGTGATAAGTCTTCTTAGTGTGTCTTTGGGTCTTCCCCGCTTTCTTTTACCCCCTGATGACCACGTAAATGCTTGGTGTGGGAGTCGTTTTTCATCCATTCTAAGTATGTGGCCGATGTAGTTCCAGCAACGTCTTCTGATAAAGTTTGATACGTAGTCTTGTTTAGTTTCTTGTCTTATTGATGTAACTGATCTGAAGTCGTGCCAACAGATGTTTAGCAGTCTTCGAAGGCACTTATTTTCAAAAGCATCTAGTCTCTTTTCCATTGCTGGGGATGTTCTCCAATTCTCACAACCATAGGTTAGTACTGGCACTACACAGGAGTTGAAGATCTTGAGTTTCGTGTGCCTACTGAGTTGTTTTGATTTCCAGAAGTTAGTCAGCTTGCTGAAAGCGTTTGACACTAAAGCAGTTCGGGTCATAATTTCTGTTGATATATCTCCTGTGGGTGTTAACTTGCTTCCTAATATGTAAAACTAGTGACTTTTTCAAGAGCATGGCCATTAAGTTTAATGTTGTCCGGTTTGTTGATGAGATCAAGAACTTTAGTTTTTGCTGAGTTGATTTCGAGGCCAATTTGAGAGATATTTTGGAGTCGGTTTGTTTTCTCTTGCGCATCAGCGTGTGTGGAGCACAGAAGTGCTATATCGTCTGCGAAGTCTAGGTCTTCCAGTGATTTGTTGTCAGTCTATTTGATGCCCTAGTATGTATCATGGGTGCATCTATGCATTACTCAATCGACTGCTAGCCCAAATAGCATTGGTGACATGACGCAACCTTGTTTTACACCTGTTTCCACTGGGACCCAGTCAGAGTTGCCAGATTCTGTTCTTACACAGCAACGTGAATCATTGTAGAAGCCTTTTATTATGTTTATATATTTGGGCCGAAAGCCATGGATTGTAAGAAGTTTCCACAGTTGTGGGTCAGTGGAGGCTGTCGAAGGCTTATTGGAAGTTCACGAAGTTGATGATGAGATGGAACTGAAATTCTTTTGATTCCTCTATGATAGTTCTGAATGTAAATATATGGTCTATGCAGGACCGGTCTGAACTCCGCCTGTTCTTCTCTAAATTTGACATCCAATGATTTCCCGAGTCTTTCTATCCGCAAACTGCAAAAGAGTTTTCCTGGTATTGATAGCTTGGTAATACCACGCCAGTCAGACAAATCCCCTTTTTTAGGCAGTTTAAAAATAACGCCTTCTCTCCATTCTTTTGGTTAGGATTCGTTTATCTATACTTCACTGCACAGATGTAGCAGGTACTGTAGTGTGTTTTCATCAGCTGCTTTAAGCATTCCTCCAGAGATCTCGTTGTCCCTGGCAACTTTGTTGTTTCTCAGGTTTTTGATGGTGGTTTTCATTTCTTCCATTGAGAATGTGTCAGACGGGGCATCTAAAGGGGGCATGTTTAATTCTTGGTCCAGGTTGGGAATAGTTGTAGGTTAGGGTTTGTTTAGTATTTCTTTAAAGTGATCAGCCCATCGTTTTTTTTGTATCTTCTTCTGATGTCAGTAGTTTACCTTATCTGTCATTGATGGCTGTGTTGGCTGCATGTGAATGTTTACATAGCTGTTTCATGATGTGATAAACCATTTTGTTGTTTCCAGTTTTGGCAGCTATTTCGGCTTCAGTGGCCAGGTTATGTAAGTAGTTTTTCTTTTCGCGTACTGGTTTTAATTTCTTTATCCAGCGAGTTGTAGTTTTTCCTACTGGCATGAAATGATATTTTGTGCCTTTTGCAGTTAAAAAGGTTAGTCTGGCCTGTTTTCTTTCTTGAATTTTTGTCCAGGTGTTGTCACTCAGCCATTTTTTCCTTTGGGTCTGTACATAGCCTACATTGTTTATTGCAGCAGTTTTCAGGCTGTTCTTAAAGGAGGCCCAGTTTAGTTCTGTTGATTCCTCCTTTGTGGTGGCAGTTGTGTAGATTTCTTGGATATTTGTCTTGATCTCAGCATTAAAAGTGGCTGGGTTGTCATTTGTCACTAGGGATCTTGAGTTTATCTTCATGATCCTGGGGGTTTGTACAGTCTTTTCAGTTTTATTTGTAGCTTAGCTATGCAGAGGTTGTGATCGCTGCCAATGTCTGCTACCCTGTAAGCTCTGACATCTTGGATGGAAGGCGAAATTTTTTGCTAATACACAAGTGGTCTATTTGGTTTTTCGTAATGTTGTCAGGGGAGTTCGAAGTGATTTTGTGAATGTTTTTATATGAGAATATCGTGCTTAATAATACCAGGTTTGCTATTTCACAGAATCCTAGTAGTCTTTCCTGTTCCACGTGTTCCCATATATTTTTCGATGCTCTTTTTGTCATTCCCAACCTTGGCCTTGAAATCTCCTATCACGACAATGATATCATGTTCAGGAATGTTGTTGATGGTGTCAAGTAGCAGGTCATAAAACTTGTCTTTGTTGATGTCGCTATCATCATTAGTGGGCACGTAGCACTGAATAATTGTAAGTTTAAAATACTTTGTCTGGTAGTGTGCTCTGATAATTCTTTCTTTTACTGGTTCCCAGTTAATGAGCGATCTTTCTGCTCTCGCTGACATGATGATTACGACTCCTTCTGCTCTCGCTGACATGATGATTACGACACCTTCTGCTCTCACTGACATGATGATTACGACTCCTTCTGCTCTTGCTGACATGATGATTACGACTCCTTCTGCTCTCCCTGACATGATGATTACGACTCCTTCTGAGTGGAAGTTATCTGGTCTTCCCGAGTGGATTATGGTTTTCTATTCTTGCACAGTTTTACCTGAATTGCTCCATCTGCATTCACTAACACCGAGAATATCGAGCCCATATTCACACATGGCTCTACACACTTGTGCTGTTTTGCCAGTCTGGTACATAGTTCTAATGTTCCAGTATCCAATTTCGAATATATCACCACAATTTAGCAAGTTAGAATGAAGCATCATAACATTTAGAGCCTGAATTCTGTTTCTTTAACAATGGATATTTTACGATGTCGGCATGTGGTAATTCTCTGAGCTATACTATCTATATTCACTAACAGAGTGAATGCACTTATACACTGACAGGACCCTTTTTTTTTCTTTTAAACAAATCTTTGAAGACTTCAGCACATTATGGCCACTGCAGAAAAAGACTTTTCACCCACAAAGTTAACAAAAACATGAGAATCTGGTTTACAAAAATATGCTTTAAAAACATTCAAAGTCATGAAATATTCAAATATTATAGAGATTTACTAGTACTGTATACTGTATGTATGGTATAGTAATGCTTATGTACACAACAGTAATGTGTGTGTGTGCTACAGTAATGTATAGTAATGCACATGTCCACAATAGTAATGTGTATGTGTACTACATTAATGTATAGTAATGTGTATGTGTACTACATTAATGTAATAGTAATGCGTATGTGTTTCTTATTGTGAAAATTAAATGAATTGGTCATGTGGGAGTATTACCTTTCAGGCTAAATGTGATGTCTCTTCACATCCACAGTGGTCCTATTATGGCTCTAGGTTTAGCAAAGGATGAAGCTATCAAAGCATGGAAAGACGCACTTGGCCCATCAAATGTTGATGATGCAATAGAGAAGGCACCAAAAAGGTGAGATGACTAATGGAGGACCTGTAGCCAGAGATGATCAGTTATTTGGTAACAAGTTTATCATTTATTTCTTGCTGTGCTGGTGGAGGTATTCAGGATCAAGTTTATTGTTACAGCTGTGCTACATGATGGTAAAAATACCTTATAACCACAAGATACAGCGGTTAGATATGAATATTGGAATAAACAGAAGTGGATCAAAGCAATGTCTATCCCCAGAGGATTGTGGGTTAAGCCAGTTAGACAAATGGTAGCAGAGAACACCAAAGGAAGACGAAGGGAAACCATCACTGTTCTTTCACTCTGAAGTGATGCGCTAACAATCCGTGGGCTGTATTTGTATGATCTCTAGTGCCTTTTGATGATGATGATGATGACTACAATGACAATGATGATGATGATGATGATGAACTAACTTTTTCAGTGAAAACACGAAAACAAAGCCATGTATGTTGGAATATTTCACTACATATTCATAATTTTGTCTGCTGTTTTGAGTTTAAAGAATCATGCATTACAGTAGCCAGTGACCCATATCTGACTCCTCACGTCAGGGTTAATGAACCGTGGCCACATAAGACCCTGTCCCACCTCTCTGCTGGGGCCCCCAGTTACAGGCCTATAGTGGCTAATAAGACAGGGAATGTGTCCCTATGGCAGTGAAGTGTACCAAAAAAAAAAAAGCACAGCACATTTCCCTGGTTTTAGCTCCAATTAGGGTCTGCAAAAATAGCTGCCTTAATCCTCTCCCCATTTAATATAATGGTTGTACTTCAACACCTTCACCACATTGCCTGCAGAAAACATCCTGCTTATGCTTCCAGAAAGACAGCACAAGAACAAGGTGTGATGTTTTTGTTATATGGGAGATATACAAGAACAAGGTGTGATGTTTTTGTTATGTGGGAGATATGCAAGAACAAGGTGTGATGTTTTTGTTATGTGGGAGATATGCAAGAACAAGGTGTGATGTTTTTGTTATGTGGGGGATATACAAGAACAAGATGTGATGTTTTTGTTATGTGGGAGATATGCAAGAACAAGGTGTGATGTTTTTGTTATGTGGGAGATATACAAGAACAAGGTGTGATGTTTTTGTTATGTGGGAGATATGCAAGAACAAGATGTGATGTTTTTGTTATATGGGAGATATGCAAGAACAAGGTGTGATGTTTTTGTTATGTGGGAGATATGCAAGAACAAGATGTGATGTTTTTGTTATGTGGGAGATATACAAGAACAAGGTGTGATGTTTTTGTTATGTGGGAGATATGCAAGAACAAGGTGTGATGTTTTTGTTATGTGGGGGATATACAAGAACAAGATGTGATGTTTTTGTTATGTGGGAGATATGCAAGAACAAGGTGTGATGTTTTTGTTATGTGGGAGATATACAAGAACAAGGTGTGATGTTTTTGTTATGTGGGAGATATGCAAGAACAAGATGTGATGTTTTTGTTATATGGGAGATATGCAAGAACAAGGTGTGATGTTTTTGTTATGTGGGAGATATGCAAGAACAAGGTGTGATGTTTTTGTTATGTGGGAGATATGCAAGAACAAGGTGTGATGTTTTTGTTATGTGGGAGATATACAAGAACAAAGTGTGATGTTTTTGTTATGTGGGAGATATGCAAGAACAAGGTGTGATGTTTTTGTTATGTGGGAGATATACAAGAACAAGGTGTGATGTTTTTGTTATGTGGGAGATATACAAGAACAAAGTGTGATGTTTTTGTTATGTGGGAGATATGCAAGAACAAGGTGTGATGTTTTTGTTATGTGGGAGATATGCAAGAACAAGGTGTGATGTTTTTGTCATGTGGGAGATATACAAGAAGAAAGTGTGATGTTTTTGTTATGTGGGAGATATACAAGAAGAAAGTGTGATGTTTTTGTTATGTGGGAGATATACAAGAAGAAAGTGTGATGTTTTTGTTATGTGGGAGATATACAAGAACAAAGTGTGATGTTTTTGTTATGTGGGAGATATGCAAGAACAAGATGTGATGTTTTTGTTATGTGGGAGATATGCAAGAACAAGGTGTGATGTTTTTGTCATGTGGGAGATATACAAGAAGAAAGTGTGATGTTTTTGTTATGTGGGAGATATACAAGAAGAAAGTGTGATGTTTTTGCCATGTTCTTGTATTTTACTTGTCTTTTTATCCACAGTTTGCGAGCTCAGTTTCTAGGTGCTAGTGGAATGAACCAGTTTCATGGCTCGGACAGTGAGGAGGCGGCCAAAGAAGAGCTTGCCTACTTCTTCCCAATGGAGCAGACAATTGCTTTGATTAAACCAGAAGGGATGGACAGCAAAGGTTAGTGTGAGAACTTTGAAAGTTAGTTTTCTGTTTTGTTTCTGAGATGGTAATGTCTTCTTCTGCAGTCGCCCTCAGCAGGACACTGACTGCGCTGAGTTACTGTTATGGAGCTTTGGCATGACCAGTCTGGCTTCAGCCCGGCATGCTTTTAGGACTGGGTTCATCTTCCTGGTGCAGGTCCATATTCACTCACCCAGACTGTGATCTGTTTCCTGGTACAGCCTCAGCCAGACTGTGATCTGTTTCCTGGTACAGCCTCAGCCAGACTGTGGTCTGTTTCCTGGTACAGCCTCAGCCAGACTGTGGTCTGTTTCCTGGTACAGCCTCAGCCAGACTGTGGTCTGTTTCCTGGTACAGCCTCAGCCAGACTGTGGTCTGTTTCCTGGTACAGCCTCAGCCAGACTGTGGTCTGTTTCCTGGTACAGCCTCAGCCAGACTGTGGTCTGTTTCCTGGTACAGCCTCAGCCAGACTGATCTGTTGCCTGGTGCATCCTCAGCCAGACTGTGGTCTGTTTCCTGGTACAATCTCAGCCAGACTGTGGTCTGTTTCCTGGTACAGCCTCAGCCAGACTGTGATCTGTTTCCTGGTGCATCCTCAGCCAGACTGTGGTCTGTTTCCTGGTACAACCTCAGCCAGACTGTGGTCTGTTTCCTGGTGCATCCTCAGCCAGACTGTGGTTTGTTTCCTGGTACAGCCTCAGCCAGACTGTGGTCTGTTTCCTGGTACATCCTCAGCCAGACTGTGGTTTGTTTCCTGGTACATCCTCAGCCAGACTGTGGTTTGTTTCCTGGTACAGCCTCAGCCAGACTGTGGTCTGTTTCCTGGTACATCCTCAGCCAGACTGTGGTTTGTTTCCTGGTACAGCCTCAGCCAGACTGTGGTCTGTTTCCTGGTACATCCTCAGCCAGACTGTGGTTTGTTTCCTGGTACATCCTCAGCCAGACTGTGGTTTGTTTCCTGGTACAGCCTCAGCCAGACTGTGGTCTGTTTCCTGGTACATCACTGGGAGGTAGAATAAGGACTCAGTTGACTGTGATTTGCCAGTCCTGAAGCAAATAGTCAGCTTTAGTTGCCAGCTGCTGTTTCATTCAGGATAAGTTCTGTATCTTTGCCCACAGTGGTGATGTGATACATCTGATAAGTTTGGTGCCAGCAGTGAACTGGACTTCAGAATAGTGATGTGATACATCTAAGTTTGGTGCCAGCAGTGAACTGGACTTCAGAATAGTGATGTGATACATCTAAGTTTGGTGACAGCAGTGAACTGGACTTCAGAATAGTGATGTGACTTGTTGAGCTACAGACATGCTTTAGCTGACTCAGGGTAACTGAAACACTTGCTTACTGCCACTGAAGAAAAAGAATTTCTGCCTGCAGGGTGAGGTACACTATTGTATGACACACTTGACTGTCAGTGCATGAAGAGAAGGCTAGATATTCACATAAAAATCATTATTGTGAGTGAAACTATAAAGTTTACAGCTGCTAATGTTAACAACAGACTATGGATAGTGTTAGCAGTTTATATGTAGGTTGTTGTTCATATTTCTAAGTAAAATATTTAATAACTATGTGTTTCTTCTTCTTCTGCATTCGAGGTTGTTGGTCACTTCAGATCCTGATCCCTGTCGATACAGCAAAGCCCACAGTCTTCTCCAGATCCTGATAGGAGCCCCAAAGCTTTTGCCCCAGGCTTGTGTCCTCTGGCCATGTCTCACGCCTCAGGTCTGCATGGTTTGGGCACTCTTGTAGGATATGTTCTGGAGTCTGGACTCCACTGCCACATGGACACTCGTCTGTGTGAGACATTTTGAGTGGATGCAGGTGGCTCAGTAGTCTGCAGTGGCCTGTCCGTAGGTGAAAGAGGATGGTTTGCTGATGTCTTTGTAGTTGGTGTATTGGATCTGGATCATTGCTGCATTTCAGTTTCTTTTTCCATTCAGATCTGCACTGGTTACAGATTATGGTTTTCACCTCTTGGTAGTTTACTGGATGATTTGTTTGATCTTGATTGCTGCCAGCTTTGGATAGGCTGTCAGCTATTTCATATGCCAGCTATTCCACAGTGGGATGGTCCCCATTGTGGGGCCATGGTTGTTGACAGTGTAAGGTGCTTCAGTTCTGTTGTGATTTCCTGTAAATTTGCCTGTGGTTTCTTTGTTGTTTTTAGATTCCAGAAGTGCCCTGCAGTCTGTGGAGAAGGCTATTTTGTGTGGTGGCTGCTGGTTTTCTGTTTTAAGTGTTCTGAGGGCTTCAAGGAGGACTGTTGTTTCTGCCCTGTAGTTGGAGGAAGTCTTTCCTGTCTCGAAGGCCTTTTTGGTTTGTCTCCTGTCTGTGTATCTTATGTAAACGCCCCCACCTCCATTTTTTACTGCTTTTTCTGCAGACCCATCTTTGTACACATGTGTCCATTGAGCTGGGTTGTATTTGCTGTCAGTCAGCTCCTGGGTCAGTGTCTTCATCTGAAGTGTTGTTAGGTTGTCCTTTTTTGTGTATGCCTGGTACCTCTGTGAGGACTGTTATCTTTTCACAGTGACTGTGCTCCACCACACTTTGGAGTGGTTCATCTGTGTGTTAATTCTTTGTGATCATTTAATATGTTGTATTTTTTGTCTCAAAGATATGACATTCTGAAATAGTTGACATGTAAACCATTCATTGTGAGATAAATGGCAAACTAGGTTTTTATTGTGAAATTCTGGCATTCTGGATATCTTGTCATGCTGAGATATAAAACATGAAAGTGTCTTGTCTTGTCTCTTTCCTCATATATCTTTCAATTTTGAGAAGACAAATAGACGTCTTTGCAAGGACCCAGCGATTTGCTTTGTATAATTGGATATTTAATGTTTGTGTAATTTGTAATTTACTCCCTGTCATTTTACTGTAAATTATAATATAGCTCATCCTTGACAACCAAAAAAGATTGTATTCAGAGATTGTTAATGCATTAGAGTTTTGACCAGAAGTTCTTCTTCTTCATCTGTGTTCGAGGTTGTTAGTCACTTCAGATCCTGATCCGTGTCGACACAGCAAAGCCTGCAGTCCTCTCCAGATCCTGATAGGACCCCCAAAGCTTTTGCCCCAAGCTTGTGTCCTCTGGCCATGTCTCACGCCTCAGGTCTGCATGGTTTGGACACTCTTGAAGGATACGTTCTGGAGTCTGGACTCCACTGCCACATGGACACTCGTCTGTGTGAGACATTTTGAGTGGATGCAGGTGGCTCAGTAGTCTGCAGTGGCCTGTCCTTATGCGGAAGAGGATGGTTTTCTGATGTCTTTGTAGTTGGTGTACTGGATCTGATTCATTGTTGCATTTCATTTTCTTTTTCCATTCAGATCTGCACTGGCTACAGATTATGGTTTTTGCCTCTTGGTAGTTTACTGGACCAGAAGTTCTAAAATCAGTTTATGTGTATGTTCATCATGTTACTCATCTACCTTGACGAGAGAGCATGATGTACATGAAAACCGCTGATGCTTGTTGAAAACTGTTTGTGTCTTTAGAACTGCTGGCATATTGTTTATAGGTAGTAAATGTCTATGAATTTACTTGTCTGCTCTTGTGTGACTATCCCACTGAAATCAAAGAGGCTTTCTTTTGTTAATGATGAAACACTGTGATGCTGTCTCTCTTTTTGATGAGTGGATCCCAAGAGGCAACAGAGATACCATCTCTTAGAAGAATGTTAAGATATCATGGACAGCTAAGATAATGTTAGGATATCATGGACAGCTAAGATAATGTTAAGCTATCATGGACAGGTCAGATAATGTTAAGATATCATGGACAGCTCAGATAATGTTAAGCTATCATGGACAGCTAAGATAATGTTAAGATATCATGGACAGCTAAGATAATGTTAAGATATCATGGACAGCTAAGATAATGTTAAAATATCATGGACAGCTAAGATAATGTTAAGATATCATGGACAGCTAAGATAATGTTAAGATATCATGGACAGCAAAGATAATGTTAAGATATCATGGACAGCAAAGATAATGTTAAGATATCATGGAAAGCTAAGATAATGTTAAGATATCATGGACAACAAGATAATGTTAAGATATCATAGACAGCTAAGATAACAAACTGCATGTTTAACATAAGCAAATGTAGAAAAGAACCTAATTAAATCCATAAGAAAATAACATTCATTGAGCATACAATGAGAAGAGGAAGACTTGAAAACATCATAACAACAGGAAAGATAAATAGGAAGAGAGGCAGGGGAAGAGCAAGAAAAAAAAAATTCATGGAGAATCTAACATGATGGCACAATAAAAAGTCACCAATGGAATTGTATAATATCAAGAAAATATCAAGAAAATATCAAGAACTGAGATCTACAGAGAAACTGTCACAGAAGTGAATCTGATGGCTAACAACAAAGCTGCAGGTGAAGATGAAATAACAGCCGAGATGCTAAAAGCTATCAATAGTGACAACATGAGACAACTACAGAGAATGTTTAACAAGATTTGGAAAGAAGAAAAGGTCCCTTCTAATTGGAAGAAAGGAATCATTGTTAAAATACCAAAAAAGGGCAACCTTAGTGACTGTAACAACTGGAGAGGAGTAACCTTAATATCAGTTGTGTCAAAAGTATTTTGCAAGGTCATTTTGAATAGACTCAAAGATATAGTGGATACTGCAATGAGAGAAGAACAAGCAGGATTTCGAAAAGGGAGAAGCTGTCTCGACCAGATCTTTACTCTCAGAATAATACTTGAAGAACATATTGAAAAGCAGGAACCATTAATACTGAATTTCATAGATTTTAAGAAGGCATTTGATAGCATACACAGAGATTCATTATGGAGAATTTTATGTCTATATGGAATACCATCTAAAATTGTCAACATCATTAAGGACTTATACAATGGATATGTTTGTGCAGTCAAGACAGAAGAAGGGATGAGTGAATGGTTCCAGATTGAAACAGGCGTGAAACAAGGATGTATACTGTCTCCTTTACTGTTTGGGATTACACTAGACTTCATAATGACAAAATGCTGCACAGGTAACACAGGTATTGACCGGGTACATGGGACCCAACTAGAAGATCTTGATTTTGCTGATGACATAACTCTTATCAGTAATAATGTGAATTTCATGCAAGAAAAAACAGATAGCCTGTCTTCACTGGCTAGCAAAATAGGACTTGAAATTAACAAGGACAAAACAAAAATAATGAAAATTCCCATCAATCAAAATGGAAAAATACACATAGAAGGGACAGATATTGAAGAAGTCAATCAATGTGCATACCTTGGCAGCTACATAGACCAGGATGGTGACACCAGAAAGGAAGTTAGAACTGCAAAAGCAGCATCAATCTTCAAGAATCTTGAGAACATATGGAATTCAAAAGTTATAAGCACAAAAACCAAGTTAAGACTATTCAATTCAAATGTAATATCCACCCTCATTTATGCATGCGAAAGATGGAAAACAACTAAAGAAATAGAAAAGAAATTAGACTCTTTTGAAAACAAATGCCTAAGGAAAATACTCGGCATCAAGTGGAATGAATTCAAGAACAATGCAGAGATAAGACAGATGACTGAACAACAACCAGTTTCATGGGTGATCAGGAAAAGGAGATGGACATATGTTGGTCATTTGATGAGAAGAAATGATCAGAGAATCCCAAAACAAGCTATCAAGTGGAACACAACAGGCCGAAGAAAAAGGGGCAGACCGCGTGAAACTCTGAAGAGAACATTATTAAGAGAGGCCAAGTTAACAGGCATAAAATCCTTTGATGAGGTTGAAAGACTCGCCGAAGACAGGAAAAATTGGCGAACTACTTTGCGAGCCCTATGTGACGTTTAACGGCACGGGAAGGATATAAGATATATAAGATACTTACAAACTATTCACGTATACATGGTTAAGAGAAAGATTTAAAACGTCACACCAAGTTGCTGACAGTCAAAGAGAGTTAACTGCAAAAAAGGCTGTCCGTAATAAATATTTTTGCGGTGAAAGAGAAATAACAATGATATTTTTGCACATTCAAAGAGAAACTACTAGGAAATTCTTGCACAAATGTATATCATTTTTAAGTCCCTTAAAAATCAGGAAGCGATAATAATAATGGAGGGGAATAAATGATTAAATTGGATTATCCGAGTTATATAACTTGTAATTAGTAGATCTATAAAAATTTCTTTAAATTCTTAAAAATTTAAAAAGTAGCAGAGCTATTTACTGCCAAAAAAGAAAGATATATTTCACTCTTTATAATTATAAAAGTATTCTTACATGTTCATTTATTAAGTTTCAAATTTTTCTTTATATGATAATTTTATTAGCTAACTGAAATGGCTTCAAAGTTTTCGGCAGGATTTTTTATCGCTTCTCGGCCTTTTGGCTAAGATCAAAGTGTAATTCTGCGCTCGGTAGAATGTACACTTTGTTATTTTGGAACCAACGAGGGTGTTTGAGGCCGCCCTGCACATTGCAGGGGTAAGGTCCGCATCTCGTTACAGGTGGACCCGGTTTGCAGTACCACCGGGTCACGGCCTGATGTTTTCGTTGTCTGAAAAAAAAAAAAAAAAAAATCTGTTCTTATCAGCTTAATATCTGATACGCGACCCATTGGGTTGCTACGATATTAAACTGATTTTTGGAACAAGACGAGATGCCCGGGGCTTGCTCCGCTCTCGTCACGAGTCGACCCGGTATTGCAGTTCTTCCGGGAATGGCCCAAATAAGCAAAAATGTACGATTGGTAAAATTAGAAATAGAACTGTTCTGTTTTGATATTCGTTCAAACAGCGATATACCGGCATAGTTCGTGTATTAAAAACAAAAATCTGTTCTTATCAGCTTAATATCTGATACGCGACCCATTGGGTTGCTACGATATTAAACTGCTTTTTGGAACGAGACGATGCTGTTGGCGAGATTTTTCAGTTGCCGTGCGTGGATGCTCCTCCCGGCCAATGAAGAAAGGTGCAGATAAGGTTGCCGCGTAGCATCACTGCGGAAAAGGATAAATCGAAGCAAACAGTCAAATCACGGCACCTCTGGTCTGGAGGTCGGCCACGTCCTGAGTGCAGTCATATCGGGTGAAATGCATGAACCGGCTTGTCCCAGAGGTTAAGACACTGCTGGCGAGCAAATGCCGCGCGTGGAGCGAAGCGGAAAAGAAATAAAGGTTGCTGTGCGGCGCCGATGGGAAAGGTGGTGGAAAGGATAAAGTGAAGTTTAATCGGTATGTCCAGTATCGCTACGAGAGCCATACATACCACGGCACCTCTGCTCTAGAGGCCGGCCACGTCCGAAATACACCTACACTGGTGAAATATGCCTAAACCGGCACACACCAGGGGTGGAACTTGATGGCTAGACATGTCATGTCACCTCCGCTCTAGAGGTCGGTCACGCCTGATATACACCCATTCATTCATTCCTTTGCATGTCCCTTGCGGAACTTTGCCTCCCAAACAGCACTCCTGTAGGCCTCTCGGTTGTGAGCAAGATGGCCTGCTGCTGCTGCATCCATTTCCAGATCATCAACGATGTCTTGCAGCCATCTTCGTTTCGGTCTTCCTCTTTTTCTTTTTCCCATTATGTATCCTTCCAATACGGTCTTCTCTAAATTATCATGACGTTTAATGTGTCCAAAATATTTAAGTTTTCTCTCTTTAATCCTCTTTACTAGCCAGCCTTCTTCAATATTAAGCTCTTGTAGTATAGATATATTTGTTCTTTTTTGTGTCCACGATATTTGGAGAACTCTTCTATAGCATTTACATTCAAAGGCATTTATGTGTTTCTCAGCTGTTTTGTTAAGTGTCCAGGTCTCACAGGCATATGTTGCGATGGGAAAGATGCATGCCCTTAAGAATCTTATTTTTGTGGTTCTGTCTGCTCCTCTCCACAGATTCTTTATTTGTTTTACTTTCTGAAGAGCAATAGATGTCCTCCTTTTAATTTCCCTCATTGTATCTCCATTATTAGTTAGTAGTGATCCAAGATATTCAAAACTCTCCACTTCTTCCAGTTTTTCCTCATTGATACATATTTCAGCTGCCTTGTTTGTTTTGTCAGTTGTCATCACTTTAGTTTTCTTTGCATTAAGATAGAGGTTCTGCTCTTCGCTGTTCTTGCGGACTGACATAATTAGTTTTTCCATTCCTTCTTGTGTTGTGGACAGCAATACTGTGTCATCAGCATATCTAATCTCTGGTATTTCATAACCTCCAACTGTTATGGCATCGTAATATTCTTTGTCTACATCTTCTCTAACATTCCTCATTATATTTTCAGTATACAAGTTAAATAAATAGGGTGACAATATGCACCCCTGACGGACCCCTTGTTTTATGTCAAACCAAGTTGTTGTTTCGCCATTTATTCTTACTGCTGCTTGTTGGTCTAGATACAGCAGTGATGTTAATTGTGTCAAATGTGTTGGAAATCCTATTTTTTCCATTATTTCCCAAAGTCTCTGGTGTTGTACACAATCAAATGCCTTTGAGTAGTCTATAAAGGATAAATATAGATTCACATTAAACTCCCTGCATTTCTCTATTATTAATCTTAGATTGAATATATGATCTCTTGATCCTCTTCCTTGCCTGAAGCCAGCTTGGACCATATTGACTTCTTCTTCTATTTTCTTTCGAAGTCTACCCATTATGATTTTTAACAATTTTACTGGCATGACTAATCAGGGCAACAGTTCTGTAGTTTGTGCATAATTTCAGGTTACCCTTTTTTGGCAGTGGTATGAATACAGTTCTTTTCCATTCTTTTGGCCAAATACCTGAATGCCATATCTTTTTACATAGTGCATGATAGATTGTTGCACACTCCTTTCCTCCTGCTTTAATAAATTCAGCGGTTATCTCATCACATCCTGGTGATTTACCATTTTTCAGATTCTTTATTGCCCATAAAACTTCTTCCATTGTCGGTTCGGGTTCTTTCTCCTCCAATAATAATTCACATTGTTGATTTCTGCTTCCACAGTCGGTTATTTCATACATTCTTTTGCAATATGCCTTCCATCTTTCTAGAATTTCCTCTGTCTCTGTCAGGGTATTCCCCATCTCATCACAAATTACATTTAGCTTAGGTGTGACATTTCTCGTCAATGTCTTCATTTCTTTAAACATTTCACTATCTCTTCCACACCTCTGATGTTCTTCTATTCTTTCACAACAATCTTGTATGTATTGTTTTTTGTCTTTTCTTATGTTTCTTCGTACTTCTTTTGTTAAAGTTTTATATTTATCTTTGTTGTTGTTTGTCACTCTCCATTGCGTCTTCATTTCTCTACCTTGTTTTATCAGTTCTAGTGTACCTGCTGTGATCCATCTATTCTTTTGTGTTTTCTTTACTGGAACCATGTCTTTAGCTGTTGTTACTAAGATATCTTTGGCCTGCGTAGCCAATTCATTTGGTGTCATCTCTTCCTGTACAGCCATCAGGATTTCGAAACGGTTCTTCACTTCTATACCGTATTGTTCTGGTATATTTGTAAGGTCAAAGCGGAGTGGTCTTGATCCCATAACTATCTTTTTTATCTTTATCTTCATGTCTGCTATTAATAACTCATGGTCCGTGTCACAATAAGCACCTGGTGAATTTTGCCTAAACTGGCTCACACCAGGGGTGAATCTTGAAGGCTATGCATGTCACAGTACCTCTGCTCTAGAGGTCGGTCACGTCCCAAACACGCCCATACTGGGATAATATGCCTAAACCGGCTCAACCCAGGGGTGGAAGTCACTAGTGGTGAGGATCCGTCCTCCTGGACAAAAGCTCCATCCTGGTCACAACTAGGAAGGGTAGCGGCCACGACCGCAAAATGCTGAAGTCAGAGACACTGGACCAGGGCAGTCTAGATAGGCAACCACCTCTCACCCGGCGGGGATGTTTGCATATCCTAATCACGCTGAGGTTTTCCGGTGAGAAAGTCCGACTCTGGACTGGATGGGCAACCACCTCTCACCCGGCGGTGATACACGGGTATCTCAAAACACGTCGAGGTTTTCCGGTGAGAAGGTCCAACTCTGGCCTGGGTGGGCTACGGGGATGCACTGATATCCTAAACACGTCGAGGTCTTCCGGTGAGAAAGTCCAACCCTAGACTAAACTGGTGCAATGAAAACCACGGTGTCACGCAATCCCGCTTCTGAGACCCACCAAGAATACAGGCTAAAGCACTGTGATACTCTGAACCCCACGTGGTCCTCTCGTGGATCTCGTGTGGTCCTTTCGGGGACCACACAGGAGACCACGGGACCTAACGAGGACCACAGGCGTAAATTCAGTAGGATCACAGTGCGGTTTTGGTGGTAGAAGCGAACGAAGAAGAAGAAGAAGAAGAAGAGAAACTGTCATCATTACCACAGCTTGTATGTTCTTCTGTAGATCTCAGTCCTTGCATGGCACATGATGATGATGATGTCTTTCTTTTTGCATAGTTTTAATAAAAACTTTTTTTTTCTCTTCTCCCATCATTTTTTCCAGGTTACAACTGGCTTTTATGTAATATATAATAATGTGTTATGAAAGGCACAACAGAAGACAGATATTAGTTAAAGATGGAGTTGTCACTGCAGGATTTTAATACTCACTTTGGTATCATTATTTCAGATGACATTATATCTCGAATACAAGAGGCTGGCTTCAAGATAGTAGCACAGCAGGAAATCACCATCACATATGACATCGCTTCCACTCTCTATCCAAATAAGATAAATGAAGAGTATTATGATGATCTGGTAAATGCCTTGTCCAGGCAAGTATGAACTTTTCTTTGTTGACAAGTAAACACTAACACTTACTTAGTCTCTGTGCCATATGGCGAGTGTGGGCTCTTCTTTTTATGAAAATAGTCTTTTCCAAGACTGGTCACCTTGGAGTGACACAGTTTGTGATGTCATCATTTCCAAGAATCTGTCCCATTTGATGTGACACAGTTTGTGATGTCATCATTTCCAAGAATCTGTCCCATTTGATGTGACAGTTTGTAATGTCTTCATTTCCAAGAATTTGTCCCATTTGATATGACACAGTTTGTGATGTCATCATTTCCAAGAATCTATCCCCTTGATGTGATACAGTTTGTGGTGTCATCATTTCCAACACTGGTCCCATTGATGTGACACAGTTTGTGATGTCATCATTTCCAAGAATCTGTCCCATTGATGTGACACAGTTTGTGGTGTCATCATTTCCAAGACTGGTCCCATTGATGTGACACAGCTTGTGGTGTCATCATTTCCAAGACTGGTCCCATTGATGTGACACAGCTTGTGATGTCATCATTTCCAAGACTGGTCCCATTGATGTGACACAGCTTGTGATGTCATCATTTCCAAGACTGGTCCCATTGATGTGACACAGCTTGTGGTGTGATCTACATAAAAGATATTTGCAGTTGAACCTTTGACTCTTTTCCCCTTTCATCAGTGCTTCACCTTCTACATCTTTCAACCAAGAGGGCAGGGAACTCTAACTGCATTCTGGTCAGATCTTTTCAAAATCTGACTGGAATGTCTATTTCAATCTCGATAAAGAAAAAAAAAATCCCTTCGGTTTTATTGGCTTATTGTAGCATCGTTGACATGAACGAAGAAGTTGACGGTGAAACTTGTGGTGGCAAAAAAATGAAAACTTCAGACGGGTGATCAGCCAAAACAGAACCAGTGTTATCAGTCAGTGTCTGCTGAAGAAGATAGCAAGGAGGATGTGTCCAGAGTCATGGGTGATGGTCCTTCCTAACCAACTAACTTTATAAATTTTTTTCTTTAATTTTTACTCATTTGTTGGAATGATTTTTATCAGTGCTTGTAAAGTTTTTTTGTTTGTTTATCAGACCATGCTTTGGCTGCTGATATGTAACTTCCAACTTCTCTGAAAAATATGTTGGAAAAATATGTGTATGTTTTTTTTTCTTACATTATAAGCTCCAGAAAGAGAAGCACTTTGTTTAATCTGAGATATTTTAATGTAATCTGACATTTGTGATATCTTAAAACTAACATCTAAGGTGTTTTAATGCAAACTGACACTTATGATATCTTAAATCAAAGATGATATCAGAGATATTCTAATGTAAACTTACATTTGGGGGTGGGGGGGGGGCTGTGTGGTCTTGGGTTAGAAATCATCTTGGGTATTGGAGTTGTGGGTTTGAATCCCACCAGAAGTGGCAGGAATTCTTTCTTATGAATCCCTCAGCAATAAACTGTCCAGGTGTCTAGACAGCAGGAGTTGATCATCCATGTACGTTGCCATGTTCAAAATCCCTTGGCAGTTGAACATTGCAAAAAGAGTAGGCCACGGTGCCTGGGCTAAATCTGCCATGAAAATGGGTACAGGCACTTGGAGTGCCTTATGCTGCCTGTAACATCTGTTCTGGGGTAGGAACTAAAACTGGATGGCCAGTTATGGGAATATCATGACTGCAATTAAACCATTTTCTGAACAATGATTGAATGCAACTGACATTTGTGGTATCCTAAACTGAAGCTAACATCTGAGATACTCCAATATTACTTGTACTTGTGTGAACCTCCCTGTAACTATGAGCTGTTGTTCTTTGCAGCTGATGCTGTAGAGATGTTGAGGCACAGCATCGTATCGGCGTGGGAGCAGGTTATGGCTGCTTCTTTTTCAGTCCCAGAGTACAGCTAAAAAGCAGGGAGTGTGCAATGGTTTTTTAGCAGACTCCACCACCATGAGGTCTATGGCAATCCCTGCCCTGTTACCCAGGCTATGCCTGTTACTGGGAGTACCATGGAGAGGTGGGACAGGGACATGGTCAGCTATGGGTCGCTAACCCTGACGCTAGCATATCAGCTATGGACGCTGATTGCCTCATTGGACAAGTGTCTTCACCCCCAGTACTTCAACATTAAACACATGTATTCACTGAATATTAAACTGAAATGAAAGAAATTCTTACATCAAAATCACTAGTGAATGTGATAAATAAGTTTTAGTGATAATCTCATATTCTGGATACTCTGATGTTCTTCTTACATAATTATAAATCTCAAACTCAGAGAGAAACTGCAAATAGTTCTCTAAAAACTATGAAAGTCTGTCTGGCATTTATCCTGCAGTGGCCCGTCATTGTTCATGGTTCTGTCGAGGGAAGGCGCTGTCAGCGGGTTGAGGATGGAGCTCGGTGACATCGACCCTGAAGTTGCCAAAACCAAAAACCCTGATTCGTAAGTGTCATGTGAAAAATTGGCTAGCGTTTAATTTAGCAGCAAAGGATGTGGCTATCAAATGTTTCGCTGTTTAGTATTACCTGTGGTGGCAAAAAAATGAAAACTTCAGACGGGTGATCAGCCAAAACAGAACCAGTGTTATCAGTCAGTGTCTGCTGAAGAAGATAGCAAGGAGGATGTGTCCAGAGTCATGGGTGATGGTCCTTCCTAACCAACTAACTTTATACATTTTTTTCTTTAATTTTTACTCATTTGTTGGAATGATTTTTATCAGTGCTTGTAAAGTTTTTTTGTTTGTTTATCAGACCATGCTTTGGCTGCTGATATGTAACTTCCAACTTCTCTGAAAAATATGTTGGAAAAATATGTGTATGTTTTTTTTTCTTACATTATAAGCTCCAGAAAGAGAAGCACTTTGTTTAATCTGAGATATTTTAATGTAATCTGACATTTGTGATATCTTAAAACTAACATCTAAGGTGTTTTAATGCAAACTGACACTTATGATATCTTAAATCAAAGATGATATCAGAGATATTCTAATGTAAACTTACATTTGGGGGTGGGGGGGGGGCTGTGTGGTCTTGGGTTAGAAATCATCTTGGGTATTGGAGTTGTGGGTTTGAATCCCACCAGAAGTGGCAGGAATTCTTTCTTATGAATCCCTCAGCAATAAACTGTCCAGGTGTCTAGACAGCAGGAGTTGATCATCCATGTACGTTGCCATGTTCAAAATCCCTTGGCAGTTGAACATTGCAAAAAGAGTAGGCCACGGTGCCTGGGCTAAATCTGCCATGAAAATGGGTACAGGCACTTGGAGTGCCTTATGCTGCCTGTAACATCTGTTCTGGGGTAGGAACTAAAACTGGATGGCCAGTTATGGGAATATCATGACTGCAATTAAACCATTTTCTGAACAATGATTGAATGCAACTGACATTTGTGGTATCCTAAACTGAAGCTAACATCTGAGATACTCCAATATTACTTGTACTTGTGTGAACCTCCCTGTAACTATGAGCTGTTGTTCTTTGCAGCTGATGCTGTAGAGATGTTGAGGCACAGCATCGTATCGGCGTGGGAGCAGGTTATGGCTGCTTCTTTTTCAGTCCCAGAGTACAGCTAAAAAGCAGGGAGTGTGCAATGGTTTTTTAGCAGACTCCACCACCATGAGGTCTATGGCAATCCCTGCCCTGTTACCCAGGCTATGCCTGTTACTGGGAGTACCATGGAGAGGTGGGACAGGGACATGGTCAGCTATGGGTCGCTAACCCTGACGCTAGCATATCAGCTATGGACGCTGATTGCCTCATTGGACAAGTGTCTTCACCCCCAGTACTTCAACATTAAACACATGTATTCACTGAATATTAAACTGAAATGAAAGAAATTCTTACATCAAAATCACTAGTGAATGTGATAAATAAGTTTTAGTGATAATCTCATATTCTGGATACTCTGATGTTCTTCTTACATAATTATAAATCTCAAACTCAGAGAGAAACTGCAAATAGTTCTCTAAAAACTATGAAAGTCTGTCTGGCATTTATCCTGCAGTGGCCCGTCATTGTTCATGGTTCTGTCGAGGGAAGGCGCTGTCAGCGGGTTGAGGATGGAGCTCGGTGACATCGACCCTGAAGTTGCCAAAACCAAAAACCCTGATTCGTAAGTGTCATGTGAAAAATTGGCTAGCGTTTAATTTAGCAGCAAAGGATGTGGCTATCAAATGTTTCGCTGTTTAGTATTACCTGTGGTCGCCTTGGGGAGAAAAGTCTGAGGTGATACCACAAAGCACGGTCGGTAGATTTAGCCTCCAAAATACCATGTGATTCAAGCCAAACTTGGATGTGTTGGGCACAAGGTGCATAACAGTGGCGCAACACAGATAAGGCCCTTTTCAGGGGGAAAGAAGAAGAAGAAGACCAGTGTGATACCAAGACTGACAAATTATGCCTGGCCACAGTGCTAGAATCCTTTCAGGCTGTGATCCCAGATGAGGTAGGGTTAGTCACGGTGGAGATTTGCCACAAAGTCAGGTGCTCTATTTCTCTATCAGGACATCTTTTTTATGCCTCTGGAAATAAAGAAATAAGAGAACCTACCATCACCATCATCTCTGCCAATATTGTCACCATCATCACTAATATCATTGTCACCACCATCATCATCACCGCCATTGTTATCACCATCATCACCACCATTGTTATCACCAGCATCATTATCATCATCATCACCACCATCTTTATCACCATCATCACCACCACCATCATCACCAGCATCATTATCATCATCATCACCACCATCTTTATCACCATCATCACCACCACCATCATCACCACCATTGTTATCACATCTATCATCATCACCACCATCATCATCACCACCATCATTATCACCACCATTGTTATCACATCTATCATCATCACCACCATCATCATCACCACCATCATTATCACCACCATTGTTATCACCACCATCATCATCACCACCATCATTATCAGTGCTTGTAAAGTTTTTTTGTTTGTTTATCAGACCATGCTTTGGCTGCTGATATGTAACTTCCAACTTCTCTGAAAAATATGTTGGAAAAATATGTGTATGTTTTTTTTTCTTACATTATAAGCTCCAGAAAGAGAAGCACTTTGTTTAATCTGAGATATTTTAATGTAATCTGACATTTGTGATATCTTAAAACTAACATCTAAGGTGTTTTAATGCAAACTGACACTTATGATATCTTAAATCAAAGATGATATCTGAGATATTCTAATGTAAACTTACATTTGGGGGTGGGGGGGCTGTGTGGTCTTGGGTTAGAAATCATCTTGGGTATTGGAGTTGTGGGTTTGAATCCCACCAGAAGTGGCAGGAATTCTTTCTTATGAATCCCTCAGCAATAAACTGTCCAGGTGTCTAGACAGCGGGAGTTGATCATCCATGTACATTGCCATGTTCAAAATCCCTTGGCAGGTGAACATTGCAAAAAGAGTAGGCCACGGTGCCTGGGCTAAATCTGCCATGAAAACTGGTGCAGGCAGTCTTATGCTGCCTGTAACATCTGTTCTGGGGCAGGAACTAAAACTGGATGGCCAGTTATGGGAATATCATGACTGCGATTAAACCATTTTCTGAGCAATGACTGATTGGAACTGACATTTGTGATATCCTAAATTGAAGCTAACATCTGAGATATTCCAATATTACTTGTACTTGTGTGAACCTCCCTGTAGCTGTGAGCTGTTGTTCTTTGCAGCCGATGCTGTAGAGGTGTTTAGGCACAGCATCATATTGTTGTGAGAGCGGGTTATGGCAGCTACTTTTTCAGTCCCAGAGTACAGCTAAAAAGCAATGGGTGTGCAATGGTTTTTTAGCAGACTCCACCACCATGGGGACTATGGCAATCCCTGCCCTGTTACCCAGGCTATGCCTGTTACTGGGAGTACCACAGAGAGGTGGGACAGGGACATGGTCAGCTATGGGTCACTAATCCTGACACTGGCATATCAGCTACAGGTCACTAACCCTGACGCTAGCATATCAGCTATGGACGCTGATTGCCTCATTGGACAAGTGTCTTCACCCCCAGTACAACAACATTAAACACATGTATTCACTGAACATTAAACTGAAATGAAAGAAATTCTTATATCAAAATCACTAGTGAATGTGATAAATAAGTTTTAGTGATAATCTCATATTCTGGATACTCTGATGTTCTTCTTACATAATTATAAATCTCAAACTCAGAGAGAAACTGCAAATAGTTCTCTAAAAACTATGAAAGTCTGTCTGGCATTTATCCTGCAGTGGCCCGTCATTGTTCATGGTTCTGTCGAGGGAAGGCGCGGTCAGCGGGTTGAGGATGGAGCTCGGTGACATCGACCCTGAAGTTGCCAAAACCAAAAACCCTGATTCGTAAGTGTCATGTGAAAAATTGGCTTTAAAGTATTACCTGTGGTCGCCTTACGGAGAAAAGTCTGAGGTGATACCACAAAGCACGGTCGGTAGATTTAGCCTCCAAAATACCATGTGATTCAAGCCAAACTTGGATGTGTTGGGCACAAGGTGCATAACAGTGGCGCAACACAGATAAGGCCCTTTTCAGGGGGAAAGAAGAAGAAGAAGACCAGTGTGATACCAAGACTGACAAATTATGCCTAGCCACAGTGCTAGAATCCTTTCAGGCTGTGATCCCAGATGAGGTAGGGTTAGTCACGGTGGAGATTTGCCACAAAGTCAGGTGCTCTATTTCTCTATCAGGACATCTTTTTTATGCCTCTGGAAATAAAGAAATAAGAGAACCTACCATCACCATCATCTCTGCCAATATTGTCACCATCATCACTAATATCATTGTCACCACCATCATCATCACCGCCATTGTTATCACCATCATCACCACCATTGTTATCACCAGCATCATTATCATCATCATCACCACCATCTTTATCACCATCATCACCACCACCATCATCACCAGCATCATTATCATCATCATCACCACCATCATTATCACCATCATCACCACCACCATCATCACCACCATTGTTATCACATCTATCATCATCACCACCATCATCATCACCACCATCATTATCACCACCATTGTTATCACATCTATCATCATCACCACCATCATCATCACCACCATCATTATCACCACCATTGTTATCACCACCATCATCATCACCACCATCATTATCACCATCATCACCACCATCATCACTATCACCACCATCATCATCACCACTATCGCTATCACCACCATCATCATCACCACCATCATTATCACCATCATCACTACCATCGTTATCACCACCATCATCATCACTACCATCATCATCATCATCACCACCATCATTATCACCACCATCATAATCACCACCATCGTTATCACCACCATAATCATAACCACCATCATCATCACCACCATCGTTATCACCACCATCACCATCATTATCATCACCATCAGCAACACCACCATCATTATCACCACCATCATTATCACCACCATCATCATCATCGCCACCATCGTTATCACCACATTCGTCATCACCATCATCACCACCATCGTTATCACTATCATCACCACCATCGCTATCACCACCATCGTTACCACCACCATCATCATTACCACCATCGTTATCACCACCATCGTTATCACCACCATCATCATCACCATCATCGTTATCACCATCATCGTTATCACCGTCATCGTTATCACCATCATCACCACCATCGTTATCACCACCATCGTCATCACCATCATCGTTATCACCATCATCATCATCACCACCATCATCATCACTACCATCGTTACCATCACCATCATCATTATCACCATCATCACCACCATTGTCATCACCACCATCATTATCACCACCATCGTTATCACCATCATCACCACCATCGTTATCACCATCATCACCACCATCGTTATCACTATCACCATCATCATCACCACCATCGTTATCACCATCATCACCACCATAGTTAGCACTATCACCACCATCGTTATGACCATCATCACCACCATCGTTATCACCATCATCACCACCATCGTTATAACCATCATCACCACCATCGTTATGACCATCATCACCACCATCGTTATCACTATCATCACCACCATCGTTATAACCATCATCACCACCATCGTTATCACCATCATCACCACCATCGTTATCACCACCATCTTTATCATTGTCACCATCATCACCACCATCGTTATCACCATCATCAACACCATTGTTATCACTGTCACCACCATCGTTATCACCATCATCACCACCATTGTTATCACCATCATCACCAGCATCATTATCACCATCATTATCACCATCATTATCATCACCACCATCATTATCACCATCATCATCATCATGACCATTGTTATCACCATCATCACCAGCATCATTATCACCACCATCATCATCACCACCATCGTTATCACCACCATTGTCATCACCACCATTGTTATCACCATCATCACCACCATCATTATCACCACCATCATCATCACCACCATCGTTATCACCACCATTGTCATCACCACCATTGTTATCACAATCACCATCATCACCACCATCATTATCACCACCATCATTATCACCACCATCATCATCATCACCATCGTTATCACCACCATTGTCATCACAACCATCGTTATCACCATCATCACCACCATCGTTATCACCATCATTATCACCATCATTATCATCACCACCATCATTATCACCATCATCATCATCATGACCATTGTTATCACCATCATCACCAGCATCATTATCACCACCATCATCATCACCACCATCGTTATCACCACCATTGTCATCACCACCATTGTTATCACCATCATCACCACCATCATTATCACCACCATCATCATCACCACCATCGTTATCACCACCATTGTCATCACCACCATTGTTATCACAATCACCATCATCACCACCATCATTATCACCACCATCATTATCACCACCATCATCATCATCACCATCGTTATCACCACCATTGTCATCACAACCATCGTTATCACCATCATCACCACCATCGTTATCACCACCATCATCATCACCACCATCGTTATCACCACCATCGTTATCACCACCATCGTTATCACCACCATCATCATAACCACCGTCATCATCACCACCATCGTTATCACCATCACCATCGTTATCACCACCGTCATCGTTATCATCACCGCCATCGTTATCATCACCATCATCATCACCGCCATCATCACCGCCACCATCATCATCACCACCATCGTTATCATCATCATCATCACCATCGTTATCACCATCACCACCATCGTTATCACTATCACTATCATCACTACCATCATTATCACCATCACCACCATTGTTATCACTATCATCATCATCACTACCATCGTTATCACCATCACCACCATCGTCATTACTATCACCATCATCACCACAATCGTTATCACCATCATCACCACCATCATCATCACCACCATCGTTATCACCATCATCGTTATCACTATCACCATCATCACCACCATCGTTATCACTATCACCATCATCATCACCATCGTTATCACTATCACCATCATCACCACCATCGTTATCACTATCACCATCATCACCACCATCGTTATCACCACCATCGTTATCACCATCACTATCATCACCACCATCGTTATCACCATCATCGTTACCTCCATCATCACCACCATCGTTATCACTATCACCATCATCACCACCATCGTTATCACCATCACCATCATCACCACCATCGTTATCACTATCACCATCATCACGACCATTGTTATGACCATCACCATCATCACCACCATCGTTATCACCATCACCATCGTCACGACCATTGTTATGACCATCATCATCATCACCACCATCGTTATCACCATCATCAGCACCATCTTTATCACTATCACCATTATCACTATCATCACCACCATCCTTATCACCATCATCACCACCATCGTTATCACTATCACCATCATCACCACCGTCGTTATCATCACCGTCGTTATCACCACCATCGTCATCACCACCATCATTATCACCATCATCACCACCATCGTTATCACCATCATCACCACCATCGTTATCACCATCATCACCACCATCGTTATCACCATCATCACCACCATCGTTATCACCATCATCACCACCATCGTTATCACCATCATCATCATCGTCATCACCACCATCGTTATCATCATCACCACCATCGTTATCACTGTCTCCATCATAACCACCATCGTTATCGCCACCATCATCATCACCACCATCGTTATCATCATCATCATCACCATCGTTATCACCATCACCACCATCGTTATCACTATCACTATCATCACTACCATCATTATCACCATCACCACCATTGTTATCACTATCATCATCATCACTACCATCGTTATCACCATCACCACCATCGTCATTACTATCACCATCATCACCACAATCGTTATCACCATCATCACCACCATCATCATCACCACCATCGTTATCACCATCATCGTTATCACTATCACCATCATCACCACCATCGTTATCACTATCATCACCATCGTTATCACTATCACCATCATCACCACCATGGTTATCACCATCACCACCATCGTTATCACTATCACCATCATCACCACCATCGTTATCACTATCACCATCATCACCACCATCGTTATCACTATCACCATCATCACCACCATCGTTATCACTATCACCATCATCACCACCATCGTTATCACTATCACCATCATCACCACCATCGTTATCACTATCACCATCATCACCACCATCGTTATCACTATCACCATCATCACCACCATCGTTATCACTATCACCATCATCACCACCATCGTTATCACTATCACCATCATCACCACCATCGTTATCACTATCACCATCATCACCACAATCGTTATCACTATCACCATCATCACCACCATCGTTATCACATCACCATCAACACCACCATCGTTATCACTATCACCATCACCACCATCATTATCACTATCACCATCATCACCACCATCGTTATCACCGTCACCATCATTACCACCATCATTATGACCATCACCATCATTACCACCATCGTTATCACTATCACCATCATCACCACCATCGTTACCAACATCACCATCATCACCACCATCGTCATCACCATCATCACCACCATCGTCATCACCATCACCATCATCACCACCATCGTTATGACCATCACCATCATCATCACCATTATTATCACCATCATCACCACCATCATTATGACCATCACCATCATTATCACTATCACCATCATCATCACCACTATCACTATCACTACCACCATCATCACCATCACCATCATCACTACCATCGTTATGACCATCACCATCATCATCACCATTATTATCACCATCATCACCACCATCATTATGACCATCACCATCATTATCACTATCACCATCATCATCACCACTATCACTATCACTACCACCATCATCACCACTACCATCATCACTACCACCATCATCACTACTATCATTATCACTACCACCATCATCACTACTATCATCACTACCACCATCATCACTACCATCATTATCACTACCACCATTATCACTACTACCATTATCACTACCACCATCATCACCATCATCATCACCGTCATCACCACCACCATTGTTATCACCATCATCACCACCATCGTTATCACCATGACCATCATCATCACCATCATTATCACCACCATCATCACCACCATCGTTTTCACTATCACCATCACCACCATCGTTATCACCATGACCATCATCATCACCATCATTATCACCACCATCATCACCACCATCGTCATCACCACCACCATTGTTATCACCATCACCATCATCACCACCATCGTTATCACTATCACCATTATTACCACCATCACTATCACCATCATCACCACCATCATTATCACTATCACCATCATCACAACCATCATTATCACCACCATCGTTATCACCATCACCATCATCATCATCACCATCGTTATCACCATCACCATCATCACCACCATCGTTATCACCATCACCACCATTGTTATCACCATCATCATCACCACTGTTATCACCATCACCATCATCACCACCATTGTTATACCATCACCATCATTATCACTATCACCATCATCACCACTATCATTATCACTACCACCATCATCACCACTATCTTTATCACTACCACCATCATGACCACTATCATTATCACTACCACTATCATCACTGCTATCATTATCACTACCACCATCATCATTACTATCATTATCACTACCACCATCATCACCACTATCATTGTCACTACCACCATCATCACTACCACCAACATCACCACTATCATTATCACTACCACCATCATCACTACTATCATTATTACTACCACCATCATCACCACTATCATTATCACTACCACCATCATCACCACTATCATTATCACTACCACCATCATCGCCACTATCATTATCACTACCACCATCATCACTACTATCATTATTACTACCACCATCATCACCACTATCATTATCACTACCACCATCATCACTACTATCATTATCACTACCACCGTCATCACCACTATCATTATCATTACCACCATCATCACTACCACCAACATCACCACTATCATTATCACTACCACCATCATCACTACTATCATTATTACTACCACCATCATCACCACTATCATTATCACTACCACCATCATCACCACTATCATTATCACTACCACCATCATCGCCACTATCATTATCACTACCACCATCATCACTACTATCATTATTACTACCACCATCATCACCACTATCATTATCACTACCACCATCATCACTACTATCATTATCACTACCACCGTCATCACCACTATCATTATCATTACCACCATCATCACTACCAATATTTTCACTGGGAAGATAAGCAAAATGTTGCGTCCTACAATTTCATGGACTAGAACCAGATGTTGCCATAAAATGTCAGAATTTTGAATCACATTAAAGATTGATTAATGACTCCGAAGTGGTGGAAGAGTTCAGCTCGGACCAGGCTGTCTAAGAAAACAGTATGAAAGTAATATACATGTCAGGTTCTGAAAGATATCAAAATGTTACTTCTGTAATTATGCATATTAAGTTAAATTTTTTTTGGCTGAGTATTTGTTCCTTTTTTGCATTTTCCTTACCAGAAAATAAAGTTTGTAATTTGCTGACCTTGTTAATGTCATGCTGAAGAGTAGAGGTACTTAACTGTCTTGTCAGAACAGGCAGATGACATTAGCCGAGATTTTAGTTCCTAAGAGTTTTTACAGGAACTGTACAGTGCCACTGCAGTTTGCTATCATCATCTGCCAACTAGAGCATCCCAGTTGTCACTGAGCAGAAGAGCAAATCATTCTGTTCTATAGAACATAGAACCAAAAAAAAACTATGTTGTCTGACCCTATTCTTCCACAAATGTTTAAATACCAAACTTCTTTGCTAAAATATCATGTCTTTTTTTTCCCTCTGTATTTATTCATAGGATGTTGCAGTGGTCTAGCAGTTAGTGCACTCACCTGCTGATCAGAAGGTCCCTGGTTTGATTTCACACTAGGGCAGAAATTTTTAAGACTGGCCAGCATCTGGGTCAGCCTAACCTAAAAAAAATGGGTACCTGGGGCTTCTCTAGGAGAACAAAAGGCAGTAAGGACATGTGCTGGCATCCCTAGCTCAGATGCTGTAGTGGCCTAGGAATGTGAAGTCACTAACACTTCATACACTTGCAGCATGCAGAATGCAACAGGACTTCAGTTAGATTAGATGTATTCATACGTTTATTATGTGACTATTGTCAGCAGTTTTTAGCACATTTGAATAGTGATATGTTATAGTAAGAGCTTCTTCACTTCCTTCAGTCTCCGTGCACTTTTTGGGAAAGATCTTCTTCACAATGCAGTTCACGGAAGTTCCAGTGTGCCGCGAGCTGTCCAGGAAATGAAGGCAGTTTTTGGTGATCTGAAGTTCAATGAAGATGGTACACTCAAAGGTAACTAGTGTGCTCTGCAGCAGTTTATACCACTTTGATTTTTTAAAAAATTCATTTCTTGCCTGTTTATCACTTTGATTGCCAATTCTTTCATTCTTTTCTTGCCTGTTTATCACTTTGATTGCCAATTCTTTCATTCATTTCTTGCCTGTTTATCACTTTGATTGCCAATTCTTTCATTCTTTTCTTGCCTGTTTATCACTTTGATTGCCAATTCTTTCATTCATTTCTTGACTGTTTGTCATTTTGTTTTTGTGCCCTGGTGAACAGTTTAAAACTGTCTCACTGGTTTAAAGATGTTTTTTTTCTACGGTATTCAGTGAAAGAATGCTTTGTTCTGGGTGTGCAATAAATGAGTACTATGTTCTGTATGTATGCAATGAAGAAATGTTTTGTTCTACATGTACAAAAAAGGAAAGCTGTGTTCTGTGTGTGCATTGAAAAAATGTTTTGATCTATACCTAATCTGTGATTATTTTTCTTCTTTCTTTTGGCAATTTAGGTGCTCAACCTGACCTTGATGAAACAGCACAAGGTGAACTCTCTTAGTTCAGAGTTACTGAAGTCATAGTGTTACTTTGTGCAGTGTGTGATGGAGTTGTCATTTGTTTGTGTGTTGCTACTGACTGTAGGTGGTTTATTGTTCATTTGTGTGTTGCTTTAACTTTTATTTTTGATGTGTGGATCTAGTGTTTTTATTTTAGTGCTTCAGATTAATTGTTTATTTGTCTGTGGGTTTACTGTTCATTTATTTAATTATGCAGATTTGCTGTTTGTTTGTGTGGATTGTTCATTGTTTATTTGTCTGTGGGATTATTGTCTATTTTTTGTGGGATTATTGTTTATTTTTTGTGGGATTATTGTTTATTTGTCTGTGGGATTATTGTTTATTTTTTGTGGGATTATTGTTTATTTATTCTGCAAGTTTGCTGTTTATTTGTGTGGTGTTGTTCATTGTTTATTTGTTTGTGGGTTTACATTTTATCTCCGCTGGACACTGTAAATTTGTACGTGAGTCGGTTATTTTCTGCTATGACAGGATTGTAGTTTGAACTGAGCTTTTGCCAGAAGTACCAGTTAATCTTGCATTCAGAGAAAACTAATTTCATTCAGTGAGAACTAGTCTGAGCTGAGAGAACTGGTTTCAGTATAGAAAACTAGCTTCACCAGAGAGAGCTAGAAATCATCATCATCATCATCATCAGTCCTTTGTACTCCCAATGGAGCATAAGGCACCAACAAAGGTTCTCCAGCCAGTCCTGTCCTGACCAATTTGGATACCTCAAACCATGTCTTTTCTGCTTTCTTTAGTTCTTCCTGTATTGTGTGTCTCCATGTCCCCAATGGGCTGCTCCTCTTTCTTTTCCCTTGGGGTGTCCAAGTCAAGGCAGTATAGGGGTGTCTTGTTCTTTCTATTCCTAGTACGTGGCCCAGCCATTTCCATCTTCATCTTTTGACCTCTTTAGTAATGTTCTAAATGCCTGTTCATTTGGTTATTGGGGAAATCTCTTGTCAGAAATATAGCAGTATCAGCTGGGGAAATCTCTTGTCAGAAATAGAGCAGTATCAGCTAGGAATGTCTGGACTACTTTTTTAGCAGTATCAGTGGCACTGATCCTTGATATGAGGATCTTCATCAAGTCTGAATAACCAAGCCAGTCTTCACCCACTATGATCTTGTTCATTTCATCAGAGAGCTGGCTGACAAGAGAGAATTAGTTTTAGTAGAGAGTTGGCTGACAAGAGAGAATTAGTTTTAGTAGAGAGCTGGCTGACAAGAGAGATTAGTTTTAGTAGAGAGTTGGCTGACAAGAGAGAATTAGTTTTAGTAGAGAGCTGGCTGACAAGAGAGAATTAGTTTTAGTAGAGAGTTGGCTGACAAGAGAGAATTAGTTTTAGTAGAGAGCTGGCTGATAAGAGAGAATTAGTTTTAGTGGAGAGCTGGCTGACAAGAGAGAACTAGTTTTAGTAGAGAATACTAGTTTCATTCAGAGTTAGCTAGTTTCATTCAGAGAAAACTAGTTTCATTCACAAAGAACTAGTCTGAGCAGAGAGAACTTGTTTCATTACATAGAACTATTTAACAAGTGAAGAAGTAGTTTCAATAGAGAAAACTAGTTTCAGCAGAGAGTGCTAGAAGGACAGACATGTAAAAGAACTTTGTCATTTTATGTTAGAAGATTGTACCTGTCCTGCAGTAGCCAGCTACCAATTATTTATGGATATTACCAAGAAGTCTTCTGTTCAGGAAATCTTGGCTGACTCTACCAATATTTGACCAAATAGCAACACTTTATATCAGTGCTGCAAGATTCAGTCTGTACTCCAGCAAAAGCAAGCAAATGGAAATGCAACACTTTGTAGACATCTACAGATTTTCTTATTGTTCTTATGAAACTTTTGAGTTTTATATACACTGAGGCTATTAATGTTGCTTTTTATTTTGTGGTATGAAGCATTTTCCTAACAGTCATAAGAGCTTACTTTCTTTTTTTTTCCTTTTTTTTTCATGAATGCTGAGTCTAGTCTTTGAGCGAGAAAGGTCTCCAGCTGTGGCCGACCATGATCCGCAGTCCAGTGATTATGGTTAGATCTGGCTGTTTCTTCTAATGCTGTCTTGCAGGACAGCCTAACATTATTTGTTTCATTTCTGTGCTTGGGCTTTCATTCCTTCTTTTAGATCTTTAGCTAGAAGCAATACCCCAAAATATCTTATTAGATATTGATGCTGTGAACTTTTTTTTGTCTGAGTCTTCATGGTATGAATTTATACCCGATATTTCTCTTTCATGTTTCTTGAATCTGTGATAAAAAAAAAAATATGATACTTTATGATAATTCAAATTTTAATTTTGATCAAACTGCTGAAAAAATAATTGTTTAAATACTGGCTAGTGCATGAATATATTGATTTTGCTGTGTCTCATACCTTCATGACATAGGTGCTGTGTCTCATACCTTCATGACATTGGTGCTATGCCTCATACCTTCATGAGATAGGTGCTGTGCCTCATATCTTCATGATATTGGTGCTATGCCTCATATCTTCATGACATAGGTGCTGTGCCTCATACCTTCATGACATAGGTGCTGTGCCTCATACCTTCATGACATAGGTGCTGTGCCTCATACCTTCATGACATAGGTGCTGTGCCTCATACCTTCATGACATAGGTGCTGTGCCTCATACCTTCATGACATAGGTGCTGTGCCTCATACCTTCATGACATAGGTGCTGCACCTCATATCTTCATGACATAGTGCTGTGCCTCATACCTTCATGACATATTGCTGCACCTCATACCTTCATGACATATTGCTGCACCTCATACCTTCATGACATATTGGTGCACCTCATACCTTCATGACATATTGGTGCACCTCATACCTTCATGACATATTGCTGCGCCTCATACCTTCATGACATAGTGCTGTGCCTCATACCTTCATGACATATTGCTGCACCTCATACCTTCATGACATAGTGCTGTGCCTCATACCTTCATGACATATTGCTGCACCTCATACCTTCATGACATAGTGCTATGCCTCATATCTTCATGACATAGGTGCTGCACCTCATACCTTCATGACATAAATGCTGTGCCTCATATCTTCATGACATAGTGCTGTGCCTCATACCTTCATGACATATTGCTGCACCTCATACCTTCATGACATATTGCTGCACCTCATACCTTCATGACATATTGGTGCACCTCATACCTTCATGACATATTGGTGCACCTCATACCTTCATGACATATTGCTGCGCCTCATACCTTCATGACATAGTGCTGTGCCTCATACCTTCATGACATATTGCTGCACCTCATACCTTCATGACATAGTGCTGTGCCTCATACCTTCATGACATATTGCTGCACCTCATACCTTCATGACATAGGTGCTATGCCTCATATCTTCATGACATAGGTGCTGCACCTCATACCTTCATGACATAAATGCTGTGCCTCATATCTTCATGACATAGGTGCTGTGCTTCATATCTTCATGACATCAGCTGCAGATAATACCAGTTTTTAAGAAGTACAAGAAGAAGAAGAATATTTGTTATTATCATACTAGCATCTTTAATGTCTCAGAAATCTTAAAAGCATGATGCAGTGTTGTGCAGTACATGTTCAGTATTTTCCTTCAGTTCCATTTTCATTGATTATTATTTTCTGTACTGTATTCTGTTTTTCTCTCTCTCTAGCTATTCCTTCTTTCTGTCAGTTATCAAAAGTATTAAAGTCTGTTTGTTTCCCAGTAACCAAGGCATCGCACACAGTTTTCTTGTTTGATTTTAGCGACCATGCTATTTCCTGTAGTTGCTTGTAAGATAGTACTAGCAGTTTTATCCCTGCTGTTCCTAACATCATAAGTAACAATTTACAATCATTTATGCATTTTCATTGTTGTTTTGCAACAGAAACTGCATCAAAATATGTCCCAGCTTGATAGTAGAACACTAATGTGACTGATGAACACAGTTTGAATAGCTCTACATTTAAACGGCCAACATATACATCAAAAGCAAATTAAAGATTTCCCTACATTTGGTTCTGCTAAACAATCTCAGTGTTTCTAAGTGAAAATAAAGGGTTAAACTGTTTTATTTTTAAATTTTCTCATCAGAATGCTGGGATCTACTTCTTACAGCTTATTTCTCCCAACTTGATTCTTACCCTTCTGTCACTTCTTCTTCAGCTTTCCAAGCTAGGCTCATTGCTGCAGATAAAGTTCACCTCCATTCCTCTCTATTCCTAATCTTCTCTCTCCAGTTGGTGACAGCAATTTCTTTTATATCCTCTTCTATGTTGTCTTTCCATCTCCGTCTTGATCTACCCCTTGGTCTTGTGCATACATAGTTTTCGTTTGTCTGTTCTCTCTCATTCTTTCTACATGCCCCAGCCAGCGTAGTCTGTTCAGTTTCAAGACATGTATAATTCATTGGTATTTAAATATGTTGCTCAGTTCAGCCTTCTGTCACTTAGGCCTTGGGATTTAAATATGTTATTCAGTTCAGCCTTCTGTCACTTAGGCCTTGGGATTTAAATATGTTGTTCAGTTCAGCCTTCTGTCACTTAGGCCTTGGGATTTAAATATGTTGTTCAGTTCAGCCTTCTGTCACTTAGGCCTTGGGATTTAAATATGTTGTTCAGTTCAGCCTTCTGTCACTTAGGCCTTGGGATTTAAATATGTTATTCAGTTCAGCCTTCTGTCACTTAGGCCTTGGGATTTAAATATGTTATTCAGTTCAGCCTTCTGTCACTTAGGCCTGGATAATTTTGTGCTCAAGCCTAGCTCAGAGCCAGCCTCTGACAGATCAGCAGTTTTCTTTTCCATGTTTATTTGTTGTTTTGTCTTTTCCATTGCCTTTGAAAAGACATTTTGCCAAAATAATGGTTGTGGCTGTTCTGTTACCTTATTTTCTCATTCTGTCCATCCACATGTTTGTAAAACTGAACCATATACTCTTATTTATTTAAACTGATTTTGTACATTCCATGTTAAAATGTTCATTAACTCTATATTTTTAAGCAAAGGTCCTGTTAAACTCTACTTCCCCAGCATTTATTTTCTTTTAATTACATCAGTACAAGATATTTCTTCATCCAAAGAATTTTCTAGGAACAGAAAATGCCTTTAGAAAAGCTTGAGTAATTTTTATATATGAGTACTTGTGCCATTTATTTTTGGTGAACTGGCTAGTATTTTCAGTATTCTGTCTGCGTTGTACACATCATTACTTCTCATTATTTAAGCTGTTATGTACACATTAATTAACAGTTATTTTTCTACTGTGAACATGCTATTCATTTTCCATGAGGCAGAAAGTAGCGTTATTTCAACTTCTGTAGTTTCAAGTTTAAGTTAATGAAGCAAAATGTGAACAACAGAAATGTACTCAGAGTAGATAGCAAGTTAGTGGAGGAAGTCAATGAATTTGTATACCTTGGCAGCAGAGTAGTAGAAAATGGAGACAGCACAGAGGACATCAACAGCAGACTTACTAGAGCAAACCAGGCTTTTGCAGTGCTGCAGACTATATGGAAATCTAAAAAAACTAAGCATGAATACGAAAATCAGGATATTTAAGAGTAATGTTCTAAGTGTACTACTCTATGGAAGTGAATGCTGGAAAATCACCAAAACCATAGAAAACAAGTTGAATTCTTTCCAGACTAAATGTTTACAAAGAATTAGACAAATATTTTGGCCAAACACCATAAGAAATAACATATTATTGGCAGAAATGCAGATGAAGCCATTGACAACAATTATTGAAGAAAGACGATGGCGATGGTTGGGACATGTGTTCTGAATGACTGATAACTCACTACCAAAAATAGCACTAAGATGGACACCACAGGGGAACAGAAGTAAGGGTAGACCAAAAGAGACATGGAGAAGAATAACAGAGAGGATGCTGAGCAATAGAGGGCTCACCTGGGCAAGAGCAGAAATTGGAAAACCCTGCGGAAGCCCCATGTGCCCTGGGCACTTAAGGTTCAGAGAGAGAGAGAGAGAGAGTTTCAAGTTTATAGCTATAGACATGAAGGCAAGTTCTTCCATGATAAATCAGCCAGTTTAATGCAGTTTATTACTTATCATTGTTTATGTGGTGCCTGAACTATCAAATGTGATAATGATCTGGTGGTCTTTTAAGATATTAAGATGCTGATTTCAATATTATAATATGAAATATGTTGATATATTGTATGTTTATTGTACCAATACCACCTATTTCAAATATTTTCATGTAAAGCTTAAACAAGATATTATGAGACACCTGCTTCAGTTATCTGACCCTGCAACTGTACTCTGCTACTGCTTCTCTTTGGCTTTAGTTTCCTGTGATGTAACGTTCAGCTCAGACTGTGCAACTTTCTGGTTTAGTAACTTCTTTTGGTAAAATGTTGAACATTTACCTTTTCTTTTTCAGCACCATCTGGTATGTATATGAGTAAAACATTGAATGTTGGTCATGTGAATATTAAAAATGCATACAAAGTCATGTAAGAAATGTTAAGTTATATTAAGTAACACAGTATCATCAGAAATTTGTAAAAAAAAAAATGTACAGTGTGTTAAATATTGATATAGCAGATAATATTTATGAAAACGTACATGTTACACAATATTTATGAGAACATACATGTTACACATTATTTATGAAAACATACATGTTAACAATATTTATGAAAAAAATACATGGTACACACTGAGATGAGGTCATTGGTGGTATTGGGTAAGATGAAGGCACTAGTGAGGTCATTTGTGACAAAACTAGGCACTAGTGAGTTCATCTTTGAAACTAAGGCATAAACGCACTTTTAAGCATAAAGTGAGATCATTTATCACAATTAATAAGACCCAGGCAAGTGAGAACTGTGACATGACCTACACACAAGTAAGAACAATTGTGACATGACCTATACACAAGTAAGAACAATTGTGACATGACCTAGACACAAGTAAGAACAATTGTGACATGACCTATACACAAGTAACAACAATTGTGACATGACCTAGACACAAGTAAGAACAATTGTGAAATGACCTAGACACAAGTAAGAACAATTGTGACATGACCTAGACACAAGTAAGAACAATTGTGACATGACCTATACACAAGTGTAAGAACAATTGTGACATGACCTAGACACAAGTAAGAACAATTGTGACATGATTTAAACACAAATAAGAACAACTGTGACATGATCTAGACACAAGTAAGAACAACTGTAACATGACCTAGACACAAGTAAGAACAGTTGTGACATGACCTAGACATAAATGAGAACAGCTGTGACATGGTCTTAGATACAGTCAAGAACAGTTGTGACATAACTTAGACACTAATGTCAGCATATGACAAAGGTGTCTAATGACATCACTGAAAGAAAACTGAACAACTGTGACTTTATTCTATTTATACTTTAAAAGTCAGGAAGAAAAGGTAATTTTATCATTTTCTCTGCATTCAAGTTTCTTGCTTTATTTATGTTTCTTTCATAATGTTAGAAGTGTTACTGTTATTTTTATATGAAATTTTAAATTCCTGATGTTATTTTGGGGTAGAAAGTGGGAATATGTTTCATGCCTCTAATTTGCTTTAACTCTTTCCCATCCTGTATTAGATGTTTCATAGACAAACCAGTTTTAGATACTCATTTCTTTCCAACATATGGTTCATTTCATGAAAGGAACATTATTATTAATCATAAACATGAAAAGCAAAATTTGTTCAGGTTAGTTGTGAGTTCACATTATGAAATTATATTTTATAAATCTGGCATTGAAATTGTAAAAAAAGAAAAGTGAAAGAAATATAATTTTAGTGAATCAAAAATTGATGTTCAGTACCCTGTTGGATTGCAAAGTATGTCATCATACCCAATTTGCCAAAGTACTGAAATCATCATCATCATCACCACCAGTCCAGTTAGATACCAGTATGATTCAGGTACCATATCCCTAGAGGTGTACCTTTATTAAACCCCAACTGTAAAAAATAAAAAAAAAATCACTGCTACAGCACATCTTGACATGTTTTTTAAAAAGAAAGCCTTGAGTGAAGTAAACTTGGTAGCTCGTGAACATAGAAGATTATCATTTGAACTGTGTCAGTTTATCTATAAAAATGAAACCAGTAACTGTACAGAGCTCTGCACACAAATTCTTAGAATTCATTTCAGTACAGATTTAAGTTTGTTGACAGTTTAGTATGCACGAAATTATATAGTTCATGTAGTTCTTTTTGTAACACACAGAGTAGCATGTAGTGTTTTATTCTTCTAATCCTAGAGAGCTAAAGATTCTTTGTATTGCTTCAGAAATGTATGGCTCTATAAAAGTTTTCATTTTCAATAGCCAAGTGTAATTATGTTATAACAGTGGCATATATAAATAAGAACTAGCCAGTTTTAAATGATAATAAATAAATAAATAGTTTTATGCATATGTAGCACATAATTTCATATGTGACAGTAGAAGAAAGTTCAGATATGTTGTGAATGAGATGTGCTTACCTCATATGTTCAGCTTTCTTATTATGTCCCTCTGGTGTTAGATCAAACAGCTGACACAGAGCAGAGGGTGAGAGCAGATGAGAAGGAAGATGTGGCTAATGAGGAGTCACAAGAGGATGAAGATAAAAGTCATAATGCAGCAGAAGAAATGACAGAAGAAGCAGATGGCCAGCGAGATGACACAGCTCATCATCATCACCCATCAGGTATGCTCTTTTGTTGTTCTGCTCACCATCTTTGGTCTTGAATATAGTCCAGTATTTTTAGGACTTCAGTGTAGTCCAGTATTTGTAGGACTTCAGTATAGTCCAGTATATGTAGGACTTCATTATAGTCCAATATATGTAGGACTTCATTACAGTCCAATATTTGTAAGACTTCAGTATAGTCCAATATTTGTGGGACTATTTTGTATGCACTGTCCTGTTTTCCATTATTTGCACTGAGAGTCAGAGTTTCAACACCTGCTCAAGATGCCTCAGTCAGTACACCTGTAAAAATGTCTGCCTGTCTCGTCCTGGAACAAGAGAAGGCAAGGTGGCAGGTGTGAGGGTGACCATATCAACCTCCAGTGACAGGTCAAGAAAATATGGTCACTGACACTTTATCCTTTACATGTCACAGTGACATGACACGCAGCTGTTGACCTTTTCTTATTTTTGAAAGCCATTTGTATGTTATTCAGTGCACCTCCCCCTGCAGGCTGATATTCACTATCTTGAGAGGCTGTTTCTTCAATGCTGGTGTATCAGGATGCCCATATACAGCGGGTTTTATTTGGATGGGGGGGGGGGGGGGAATAGCAGACCTCCAGATCCCTGAACTTTGTGTAAAAGTACAGTTCACTTTTGACTGTGCAACTCCTTTCTCCTTAACAAAGCGTTCAGCATTAAAAGCTTAGATAACTTGATCTCATTTTGATTCTGTTAAATAATTTTCTTCATCTTTCCCTGCTGGCAGTGTTTGCATTATGTCAGTGCTTTGTATCTTTTGGTCTGACATAACCAGCTTCAGCTCATTGTATTCTTAGGACCAGTTCTCTTTCTCATTGTAATCCCTACAGACTTGGCCAAACTGCTGTCAAGTTTGTGAGGACACCACTGGGGGGTAGAATGAGATCTCGGTCAACTGTAGTACCTCTTCTTAGTTATCTTACCATTTGTGATGTCTTCCAGTTCTCCCATTTACGTTCATTATCTTTTTTTTTTTCCCTCAGTTTTTAATTAATTTTTTTTTCCATAGACTGCTCGTACATTTTGTAGACACAACCACTTGTCCGTTTCAAAGACATGAGCCACTGTGTCTGAACCACCTTAACTGACTGTGTCATTTTATAGCTCATCGCTGTTATTGGTTTTCAGAAGATGAAAATAAACCAGAGACAGAAGAGCCCACAACTTCTGCTGAACTTCAGGAATCAGATGGTACTTTGCTTGTGCAGCTTATAATTCCAAGCTTGCATCTATCACATACTCATAATTCCCATAGTGCCTCAGTCACATACCAGTGATTCTCAAATTGCATCAACCCCATACTTGTAATATCCAGCTTGCATCTGTTGCTTACTCATAGTTCCTAGCTTGCGTCTACAGCATGCTCGTAATTCCCAGCTATATTCTCTTGCATACCCATAACTGCAAATGTATGTCTATTGCATACCCATAACTTCCTGCTTGCATCTATCACATACCTAAAATTCTCTACTTACTGTATCACACACCCATAATTCCCAAACTTAATCTGTCACATAATCATTATTCCGAAACTTGAATTTACCACATGTCCATAATTCCCAAATTTGCATCTATCACATACCCATAATTCCCTGCTTACTGTATCACACACCCATAAATCCCAAACTTACGTCTATCACAATCTCATGTTTCCCACACTTGCATCTGTCACATATCTATTATTCCCAAATTTGCATCTATCATATATTCATAATTCTCCAAATTTGCATCCCACACTTGCATCTGTCACATATCTATTATTCCCAAATTTGCATCTATCATATATTCATAATTCTCCAAATTTGCATCTATCACGTAATTTCCAAATTTGCATCTATCACATATCCATAGTTCCCAAGTTTCCATCTATCACATATCTATTATTTCCAAATTTGCATCTACTGCATATCCATAATTCCCTAATTTGCATCTATTACATATCCATAATTCCCAAATTTGCATCTATCACATATCCATAATTCCCAAATTTGCATCTATCACATATCCATAATTCCCAAATTTCCATCTATCACATATCCATAATTCCCAAATTTCCATCTATCACATATCCATAATCCCCAAATTTGCGTCTACTGCCAAGTAATAATTTCTAACTTGCATCTATCATGCTGTCACAATTCTCATATTCTGTGGGTCATGTAGCTTACATCTCATATGTTTACCCTACAATTCTTATCTTTTTGAAGGTTCTCTGTGCATGTGGTAATGTGCAGTCTCTCTATGTTAGTTTCTGTCTGCTCAGACAATTCTGTGCAAACAATTCCCACCACAAAACTTTCCATCATTTTACAACTATTTTCCAGTTCATTAAAAAAAAACATCAACATTTGTTGATTTTCTAATATCTTGTACAAACAGTCTGCAGTTAATGTTGGATAATGTTTGCAGTTTCAGCAGGATGGATCTTCAACACATCAGAAGCTTTCAAGGTAGAATGAAGACTCGTTAGACTTGATGGATTATGTTTTGTGATGGATTTTGATATTATGTAACATGCCATAAAATAACTCTGCACTGGGCAGTTATGAGCAAGAGAAAGGAAAATGACAGAGAAGTTGGCACTTGATAAATTCTTCAGCCGTCGCTGTCCTTGAAAGTTTACCGAAGTTTATTTTTCTCAGCTTCAGCCAGATTTCAGTGCATTTAGAGAGCTACTTCTCATTTGACCAATTAATGTAGTTAGTCATCGTTTTTATCATTTTACATAACTCTATTTCTCTTTGGTTTTATCAGAAAGTGTACATTTGTCACCTTAGCCTTTAAAAATTGTCACAAGTTATTATTTTATCCTTTAATGTTCTTTCAACATAAAACATTACACTTCTTGAAATCAATTCCACTTTGCATCATTCATTTAGCCCTATATATATATATATATATATATATATTATATATATATAATAACTTCCAGGCATGTCGTAAGAGGCAACTAAAGAGGTTGGGGGATAGGCCAATGACCTGTTCTCTGTTAAAAAAAAAAAAGAGCATTACAGAAACACGGAGAGGAAAACCAGGAAACTTTGTCTTGGAAAAGGAAGGGACTCTGATAATAGAGCGCATGACAAAAAAGAAAACGAAGAAGACCTAGACTTACTTGGAAAAGAGAAATTATGACAGTGCTCAGAGACAAGGGATACACATGGAAGGAAGCAGAGAACAATTCCAAGAACGGGGATGACTGGAAAGTCTTTATCCGTGGCCTATGCCCTCAAGGGAGTGAAAGGCGATGATGATGATGATGATGATGATGATATAATAAGGTTCATATTGCTTCTTGATCACTGATGTTTATAATTTATAATTTGCTGATGCTGTTTTCATGATCAGTTGTTTCAGAATTTTGTGGTAATGATTTAAGGTCACTGCTGTATACATTTTGCCTCATCATCATTTCCATGGCTGCACATTATCTTGCACTATGATGCTCATTTCAGTGTGATATTGATTGATTTATCTTGAAAGTTTTTAAGGGTCTTTTTTTCTCCTTAAAACTCATCCAGTTGTTAATAATCTGACATGTTTTCCTTGCTGCACTTTCTGTGCATTGAAATGCTTGAATTAAGTTCATTATCTTTACTCATAGTTTTTTTTTTTTTAACTGGTAAATTAGGCTAGACATTACTACACACAGCACACTACATTTATCATGTGTACTTTCACAGTGTCATCATTTATATGTACACAGTATCATTGCTTGCATGTACACAATATCACCATCTATATGTACACAGTATCATTGCTTACATGTGCACAATGTCACCATCTATATGTACACAGTATCATTGCTTACATGTGCACAATGTCACCATCTATATGTACACAGTATCATTGCTTACATGTGCACAATGTCACCATCTATATGTACACAGTATCATTGCTTACACATGCACAATGTCACCATCTATATGTACACAGTATCACTTTTTATCTTAAAACTCTCCCACCCACCCCTACCTCCATCTTGACTCTCAATCCTCACTGTGAACATGAAAACAGGGGCACATAACTCACACAAGTCGGATGAAGGCTCTGATGAAGCTGAGAAACAGGAAAGGAGATCTCTTGGAGCAGAAGACAAAGAAAGGCTCACTGAGCAGAAGAAAGGTTGGTTTCATCAGAGAAGAGTTTTAAAGTCTTGTTTTTTTTTTTGTTGTGTGAACACTGACAGACTGGTAAAAGCTGATATTGTTGTGAAGACAATATGGACATCTTGTCAAGTGAGGAACAAGCTATAGTGGCTTGTTTTGGGACTTTTTTAAAAATTCTTATAAATACAGGGCTATATAGGGTGATGGGTGTCTGAGTGGTGAAGTGGTCTCTCATGGCAGAGGTCAGGGGCTCGAATCTGGCCGGAGACACCCCAGTCACCCAGCTGTAGAAATAGGTACCCAACTTCTAGAGTTGGGGAAGGAAAGGCGGCCAGGCTGTGGTGCTGGCCATATCACTCTCAAGTGTGCTGACAGGTCAAGGAAAATATGGGCACTAACACCATATCCCTATGTGCCTCTAAGGCATGACAGGGTTACATTAGCCCTATATATATATATATATATAATAACTTCCAGGCATGTCGTAAGAGGCAACTAAAGAGGTTGGGGGATAGGCCAATGACCTGTTCTCTGTTAAAAAAAAAAAAGAGCATTACAGAAACACGGAGAGGAAAACCAGGAAACTTTGTCTTGGAAAAGGAAGGGACTCTGATAATAGAGCGCATGACAAAAAAGAAAACGAAGAAGACCTAGACTTACTTGGAAAAGAGAAATTATGACAGTGCTCAGAGACAAGGGATACACATGGAAGGAAGCAGAGAACAATTCCAAGAACGGGGATGACTGGAAAGTCTTTATCCGTGGCCTATGCCCTCAAGGGAGTGAAAGGCGATGATGATGATGATGATGATGATGATATAATAAGGTTCATATTGCTTCTTGATCACTGATGTTTATAATTTATAATTTGCTGATGCTGTTTTCATGATCAGTTGTTTCAGAATTTTGTGGTAATGATTTAAGGTCACTGCTGTATACATTTTGCCTCATCATCATTTCCATGGCTGCACATTATCTTGCACTATGATGCTCATTTCAGTGTGATATTGATTGATTTATCTTGAAAGTTTTTAAGGGTCTTTTTTTCTCCTTAAAACTCATCTAGTTGTTAATAATCTGACATGTTTTCCTTGCTGCACTTTCTGTGCATTGAAATGCTTGAATTAAGTTCATTATCTTTACTCATAGTTTTTTTTTTTTTAACTGGTAAATTAGGCTAGACATTACTACACACAGCACACACATTTATCATGTGTACTTTCACAGTGTCATCATTTATATGTACACAGTATCATTGCTTGCATGTACACAACATCACCATCTATATGTACACAGTATCATTGCTTACATGTGCACAATGTCACCATCTATATGTACACAGTATCATTGCTTACATGTGCACAATGTCACCATCTATATGTACACAGTATCATTGCTTACATGTACACAATGTCACCATCTATATGTACACAGTATCATTGCTTACACATGCACAATGTCACCATCTATATGTACACAGTATCACTTTTTATCTTAAAACTCTCCCACCCACCCCTACCTCCATCTTGACTCTCAATCCTCACTGTGAACATGAAAACAGGGGCACATAACTCACACAAGTCGGATGAAGGCTCTGATGAAGCTGAGAAACAGGAAAGGAGATCTCTTGGAGCAGAAGACAAAGAAAGGCTCACTGAGCAGAAGAAAGGTTGGTTTCATCAGAGAAGAGTTTTAAAGTCTTTTTTTTTTTTTTTGTTGTGTGAACACTGACAGACTGGTAAAAGCTGATATTGTTGTGAAGACAATATGGACATCTTGTCAAGTGAGGAACAAGCTATAGTGGCTTGTTTTGGGGCTTTTTTAAAAATTCTTATAAATACAGGGCTATATAGGGTGATGGGTGTCTGAGTGGTGAAGTGGTCTCTCATGGCAGAGGTCAGGGGCTCGAATCTGGCCGGAGACACCCCAGTCACCCAGCTGTAGAAATAGGTACCCAACTTCTAGAGTTGGGGAAGGAAAGGCGGCCAGGCTGTGGTGCTGGCCATATCACTCTCAAGTGTGCTGACAGGTCAAGGAAAATATGGGCACTAACACCATATCCCTATGTGCCTCTAAGGCATGACAGGGTTACATTTATGATTGATTTATCTTGAAAGTGTTTAAGAGTCTTTTAATAACCTGACATGTTTTCCTTGCTGCACTTTCTGTGCCGTTGTAAACTGCTCTCAAGCTGATGCTGTGTCTCAACATCCTCCCCACTCCCAAGTTGACATAATGCTGTGCCTCAACATCCTCCCCACTCCCAAGTTGACATAATGCTGTGCCTCAACATCCTCCCCACTCCCAAGTTGACATAATGCTGTGCCTCAACATCCTCCCCACTCCCAAGTTGACATAATGCTGTGCCTCAACATCCTAACCAAAGTTGACATAATGCTGTGCCTCAACATCCTAACTACATCACCTGCAAAGAACACCAGCTTGAAGTTCCAGGGAGATTGAAGAAGAAGAAGAAGAAGAAGAAGAAGAAGAAGAAACAGAAGGTGATGGATTCTCAGTAAGAACTGTTATAGAAAATTTTAGGTCCACTATCACCAGCCGGAAGCCAAGAGAGCAAGCAAGGGAATGGCACCGTTCCTCATCACCACACCCAAACAAGTTCTGCTCTCAGCACTCTGCAAGGAAGGCGATACTGGCTAATTTTTTTTAAATGATGAATGAGGCATCATTTTGGAGGATTACATGCCCAGTCGGAATGCCATCACAAGCACAAGATAATTCAAATCTTCCCAGAAACTGTTTTCAGTCTGCAGTCAAATTGAAATGAGTACGGGTGTCTTGCTACAAAACGACATTGCTTGACCTCATACTGCCCATGCAGAAATTTAAACTGTTACGGACCTTGCACTTTGAGGGTCTTCAACATCCATCGTATTTGCTAGACCTCATTCTGGGTGATTACCATATACTTGGAACACTCAGAACGGTAACGGGCGGAAAGGCTTTCAGGTCAGAAGTACAACCTGTGGTGCATGAGCAGCTGCGTCGCTCGACCAAATAATTTTTTGAACAGGAATCCACACATTTCATAAGTGTTTAGGGACTTGCACCAAACGTAATGAAGACAATGTAGAAAACTGATGTACATGACATTTTTGCTTCATGGACACAAAAAAAAACCGAAAATGGTTTTCTTTTGGATCACCGCTGTCACTGGCATCTTGGGTTTTGGATATTTATGTTGTTTTCCTTTATCTAGCATCCAGTAAGATCTACAGAAATTACTCAGTTTTCTTCCTGTCATACAAAATATGTTGCTGGAAAATGTCCACGAATAATCCTTATTTTAACATTATTCCCGTAATGTCTGATAACTCTTTATAAGATCATTTTAGTTTTGTTTCAGTAATGTCCCTTTCACAATCTTTACCTGTGTTTGTGAAAAAAAGACTTTTCACATTGTTCTCTATTTACGGATACTTCTAGACCTAAAGTAAATTTACGATAAAAATTCTGTTTGAAAAATTTTGAATGAAATAAATCATAATGAACTGCATTATTCTTCTTTTCATCGCTTTAATTTCAGGATATTGCTTCGACACTCTTGAAATATGACTGGATGGAAACAAAACCCTTGAATTTTCTTTTCTTTTATAATTTTATTTTGCACTTTTTAAGTTCTCACTTTAACATTTCGTTCATGAAAGTTCAGTTGTGTTTCCGTTATTAGAGTAGCCTGAATGGCTTTAAAGGGCCAGTTTGTTAATAAAGAGACAAGATTTAAATCTGGGCATACAGATTTAGCTCGGAAGTGTGTACCATGGATTAGAAAAGATAAATGGCGCACGCATAAAAGTGACCTCAGCCACAAAATTCAGTTTTCATGTTACATTCCAGGACAGGCTGGTTTTTTATGTTATAAACATTCACCTAAAATTATTTGAATAATTTTTAGTTTCACAACTAAAAAAGAATTTCGAAATTAAAAAGTTTAAACATTTTTTTTTTAAAGTGTGAAGTAACTTAAAGTAGTTCCACAGGTAATCTGTACGAAGAAAAAGAAGCCATACGAAGAAGTTTCATAGGTAGTAGCTGGGTTGTTAAAAATCGGGTATAATGTGAAGTGTTTACCTGGAGATGATGATTCTTGTATGGCTGTTTATTTGTACTGTATTGTTCACGATTTCTTCCTTACTGGTAGTTTATCTCACCAAGCACGTGACGTGAGGAAGGCAAAAAAAACTTGCACTCTGTGAATTAATGCCAGAGATCTGAGTTTTTTGTCGTCACAAGTTTTTATCTTAACTTTGTGTGTTCTTGCAGTGACTGAAGAACATGAACCCGAACCTGAGACAGAAAAGATCGCGGTTGAAGGCGGAGAAGACGCTTAAACTTCCTGCTTCTGGATATTTCAGAGGTTAAACCTCCATGTTTAATTACACTTAATGTAATACAGTGCATATGTATTGTGCTACTTATATCAGTTGTAGTACTTGCAGTTTTTCCACAGTATAGTCCTTACTATAGTCCTGACATAGTAGTCTATGTTTGAAATAGTCCTCATATAACAGTGCATGTCTGATATAGTCCTTACATAATAGTACAAATTTATACCGTGCAATGTTGAATTTTTAACAGAATCCTCATGTAATAAAAACATATCCAATCAGGCCATTGAGGCACACAGGGGATATGGTGTTAGACCCATGTTTATCTTGATCTGCCAGTACACTAGAGGATGGCATGGACAGCATGTGGACTAGAGGATGGAGTGGACAGCACCATATGTGGACTAGAGGATGAAGTGGACAGCACCATATGTGGACTAGAGGATGAAGTGGACAGCACCACATGTGGACTAGGTGATGAAGTGGACAGCACATGTGTGGACTAGGTGATGGTGTGGAAAGCATGTGGACTAGAGGATGAAGTGGACATCACCACATGTGGACTAGAGGATGGAGTGGACAGCACATGTGGACTATAGGATGGAGTGGACAGCACCACATGTGGACTAGAGGATGGAATGGACAGCACATATGTGGACTAGGTGATGGTGTGGAAAGCATGTGGACTAGAGGATGAAGTGGACATCACCACATGTGGACTAGAGGATGGAGTGGACAGCACATGCGGACTATAGGATGGAGTGGACAGCACCACATGTGGACTAGAGGATGGAATGGACAGCACATGTGGACTAGAGGATGAAGCGAACAGCACCACATGTGGACTAGAGGATGGTGTGGACAGCACATGTGGACTAGAGGAAAGTGGACAGCACCACATGTGGACTAGAGTATAGTGTGGACAGCACCACATGTGGACTAGAGGATGGAGTGGACAGCACCACATGTGGACTAGAGGATGGAGTGGACAGCACCACATGTGGACTAGATGATGGTGTGGAAAGCATGTGGACTAGAGGATGGAGTGAACAACACATGTGGACTAGAGGATGAAGTGGACATCACCACATGTGGACTAGAAGATGGAATGGACAGCACATGTGGACTATAGGATGAAGTGGACAGCACATGTGGACTAGAGGATGGAGTGGACAGCACATGTGGACTAGAGGATGGAGTGAACAGCACCACATGTGGACTAGAGGATGGAGTGGACAGCACCACATGTGGACTAGAGGATGGTGTGGACAGCACATGTGGACTAAAGGACAGTGTGGACAGCACCACATGTGGACTAGAGTGTGGACAGCACATGTGGACTAGAGAATGGAGTGGACAGCACCATACGTGGACTAGAGGATGCAGTGGACAGCATGTGGACTAGAGGATGGTGTGGATAGCACCACATGTGGACTAGATGATGGTGTGGACAGCACCAGATGTGGACTAGAGGATGGAGTGGACAACACCACATGTGGACTAGAGGATGGAATGGACAGCACCACATGTGGACTAGATGATGGTGTGGAAAGCATGTGGACTAGAGGAATGAGTGGACAGCACCACATATGGACTAGAGGATAGGTGGACAGCACCACATGTGGACTAGAGGATGGAGTGGACAGCACCACATGTGGACTAGAGGATGGGTGGACAGCACCACATGTGGATTAGAGGATGAAGTGGACAGCACATGTGGACTAGAGGATGGAGTGGACAGCACATGTGGACTAGAGGATGGAGTGGATAGCACCACATGTGGACTAGAGGATGGAGTGGACAGCACCATATGTGGACTAGAGGATGTGGACAGCATGTGGACTAGAGGATGGTGTGGACAACACCACACGTGGACTAGATGATGGTGTGGACAACACCACGTGTGGACTAGGTGATGGTGTGGAAAGCATGTGGACTAGAGGATGGAGTGGACAGCACCACATGTGGACTAGAGGATGAAGTGGACATCACCACATGTGGACTAGAAGATGGAGTGGACAGCACATGTGGACTATAGGATGAAGTGGACAGCACATGTGGACTAGAGGATGGAGTGGACAGCACATGTGGACTAGAGGATGGAGTGGATAGCACCACATGTGGACTAGAGGATGGAGTGGACAGCACCATATGTGGACTAGAGGATGTAGTGGACAGCATGTGAACTAGAGGATGGTGTGGACAACACCACACGTGGACTAGATGATGGTGTGGACAACACATGTGGACTAGAGGATGGAATGGACAGCAGCACATGTGGACTAGATGATGGTGTGGAAAGCATGTGGACTAGAGGATGGAGTGGACAACACATGTGGACTAGAGGATGGAATGGACAGCACATGTGGACTAGATGATGGTGTGGAAAGCATGTGGACTAGAGGATGGAGTGGACAGCACCACATGTGGACTAGAGGATGGGTGGACAGCACATGTGGACTAGAGGATGGAGTGGATGGCACCACATGTGGACTGGAGGATAGAGTGGACAGCACCACATGTGGATTAGAGGATGGAGTGGACAGCAGCAAATGTGGACCAGAGGATAATGTGAAAAGCACATGTGGACTGGAGGATGCAGTGGACAGCACATGTGGACTGGAGGATGCAGTGGACAGCACCACATGTGGATGCCCTTTCTTCCCTAGCTCCTGAAGGAGCGGAGGACTCTGTTCTGCAGCTGCAGTGTCTGAGATACCTCTGGCCAGACTGCAACTGCTGACGACCTTGCCATGAGTACACTAACCACTACAGAACCACATTATAATAATATTCACACCACAACAAACATCTTCACACCACAACAATCACTATCATCTTCACACTAAGTCATTTCTAACATCTTCACACCACAACAATCACTATCATCTTCACACCACAACAATCACTATCATCTTCACACTAAGACATTTCTATCATCTTCATACCACAACAATCATTATCATCTTCACACTAAGACATTTCTATCATCTTCACACTAAGACATTTCTATCATCTTCATACCACAACAATCATTATCATCTTCACACTAAGACATTTCTATCATCTTCACACTAAGACATTTCTATCATCTTCACACCACAACAATCACTATCATCTTCACACTATGACATTTCTATCATCTTCATACCACAACAATCACTATCATCTTCACACTAAGACATTTCTATCATCTTCACACCACAACAATCATTATCATCTTTACACTAAGACATTTCTATCATCTTCACATCGAGACAAGTAATGTCGCACCAAGTAGTGATAGATAAGTCAGTTTTAGACTTATGATCAGAGATAAGATGTAATGATAAGAATTTTGACCACAAAACAAAGTTATCTAGAAATAATTTTTGAAACATTGGCTTTCTGTCTGCCAGGTTTTTGGCATGCTGAAGTTCAAATCATCTCATATTCCGAGTTGCTATTCATGTGAAAACCAGCAAGAGAACCTCCCAACAATGCCATGTACGAGTTTTTTCTAGACAAGTGCTCTCTATAAACAGACTTCTCAGAGACCTGATGATCTGCTGTTGTGCCACTTAGTTCAACAGATGAATGTTCATGAGAACTGCAGAAACTGAAAAACTTTCACATCTAAAACAGCATATTTTCATTTTTCTTTTTAAACCAGCAGTAAATAATCAAAATTTATTTTAAAATATAGCAGCAAGTAGGAACATAATTTATCTATGACAGACAAAGACTGTACAATTTACCCAGACCATAAATATAGATGTCTGAGGTTAGAACCATAGAGCACAGAAGAAGAAAAGATGGCCAGAAAAACAAAAGAGGAAGTTACAAAAAGAAGAACTTTGAAAACTGGCAGAAATCGTAAGGAAAAGACAACCAAAACTCCTGGAACATGTAATGAATAGACAGAAGTTAAAGAATAAGGTCTCTTTGAGCAAGTAACAAAAAAAAAGTCAAAGGAAGAGAAACCAGGACCTGGCCAAGTGGCATGAGAATATAAAAGGCAGATAAGTTATCTGGAATAGTAACAACAATATAAAATTGAGAAACTATGTCATCAGTGGCTTACGGCATCTCACAATGAATTAATGAAACAAAATAATTTCAAAGTGCATGCCTTTTAAGATATTCATATGTATGATTCATATTCATGAATGTGGATTAGAATTTCAGTTTTTAAAAAAAAAGTATGAAACTCTTCTTCAATTCTCATCCTGTAACACATGCCTACTATGGAAGTCTCACTATCCGGTGCTGTAGATTTAGCAATCATCAATTTTCTCCATAGAATTGATGTTTTATCCTGGAACTTGTGTCCTGAAGGGCTTTACGTTTCTGCACCACATGGGCAAGGGTCTGTTGAGATTGTGTACAGTAATGTTCTGATGATGAGAGTCTGTTGAGATTGTGTATAATAATGTTCTGATGATGAGAGTCAGTTGAGATTGTGTACAATAATGTTCTGATAATGAGAACAAATTTTGTATGATTAGACCTCGAAGAAATCGTAGACAAAGCACTTTAGTGAGACGTGAGAGAAAGAAAAATCACAAGGGAATTACCTGGGATTCGAACACAGACTCCGGTAGGACGAGCAGCCGTCTAGCCATGAGAGAACAGCGTACTGAGTCTGTTGTGATTGTGTACAATGTTCTGATGAAAGTCTGTTGAGATTGTGTATAATAATATTCTGATGATGAGAGTCTGTTGATGTGTGCAGTCATGTTCTAAAGGCTGGAGTCTGTTGATATTTTCTATGTCAAATTTTGAAGACAAGTCTTTTGAGATTGCAATAATTTTCTGAAGAGTCTGCAATCATTCTCAAAATGAAACTAAGTGTGCAGAAGTTAGCAAATATGGAACAGATTGTCAGTAGACTGGTAACAAGTTAGTAAATATGCAGCCGATTGTCGGTAGACTGGTAACAAGTTAGTAAATATGGAACAGATTGTCGGTAGACTGGTAACAAGTTAGTAAATATGGAACAGATTGTCGGTAGACTGGTAACAAGTTAGTAAATATGGAACAGATAGTCGGTAGACTGGTAACAAGTTAGTAAATATGGAACAGATTGTCGGTAGACTGGTAACAAGTTAGTAAATATGGAACAGATTGTCGGTAGACTGGTAACAAGTTCTGTGTATATTGGTTTCTGCCACAAAGATTTCCTAACCACATTCTGCACCATCATCCCAGAGTAGACCAGCCACAGTAGATTCTCTTCGTTATATATTTCACAGAAACACCTTCATTATATATTTCACAGAAACACCTTCATTATATATTTCACAGAAACACCTTCATTATATTTCACAGAAACACCTTCATTATATATTTCACAGAAACACCTTCATTATATATTTCACAGAAACACCTTTATATATTTCACAGAAACACCTTCATTCAGTAATCTGAATATGAATCACTTATTATTTTCAACCCCTCTTCCAGATTTATAAGAATCCCGTACAGTTAATCCGGAGCGTTTTTGTTTTTTTTTATTTAGCAAGTTTACAAATAATGTATTAAAACAGATATTTAAATCTGAAATTAGCAGATCTTGCATTTAACTTTTGGTTTACTAACCAGAGAGATTTTGTCTGGTGAACTTATGGCAGGAAGCTAATCGCACTGTACGCCTGGACTGAGATATAAAAAATATCTGCAAGTCCTCAGTGGGAGGTTTTTCTATCAGCCGTCAGGTCTGGGAAGAACTTTCAAAAGACCAAGTCATGTGGAGAGCAACTGCGCAAGGACTCGGAATCATTTGAGGAGGAAATGTTTCATTTTCACTCTCTAAGCTTCCTGGCATCATCAAGCTAAGGACAGACAGCACATCCGTTAGATGTAAGCTTCTAGGAAACTTGACCTTGCAAGACAAACATTGCTCATTGTTGTGGCAACTAGAGAACTAAATTTTCCTGCTGTAGCGCCAAGGGAAATAACTCTAGCCTCAAGGAGAAAAATAATTTTCTTATAATTTTCAGTTTTAAAGATGGGGAAAAAAAAGTTGTTGGCAGAGATTTGGCCTAAGTAGAGGAAACAATTCTGAGTTTATTTTCTGACTGTTTGGACTGGGAAAAATAATTATTTGTCAAAGTGTCAGTGTTCCTGCTAGAACTGTGGCCAAACTACTAAAAAATGCAAGTAATTCTAGATCTAACCATCATTTTCATAACCGAGTTTGGATCAATAATTCTCAAGTACTGTATACATTTTTATAATGAGCAGTAATTAGAGACATTTTTTTATCATTGAAGTGTCCTCTGTTTTTACATTTTTCTTTTGTTTGTGTTGTCTGTGCAAATTTTAAAAAAATTTATTTATGAATTCTGTTGGCAAAACAAACATTAAAATATCCTTTTGTTGTTCTCATCTTTATTTTGTATGTGTGTGTGTTTTTTTTTTGTCAACACTCATTCTTGAGGTCAGAGTTTGTTTCTCTCTGAAGTGGTTTTGACTTTTTTAAAGTGTCTACGGCCAAGTTTCCTCTACATTTCTGACAGCTGCTATCATTTGTCTGCATGTGGTTTGGATACTTGACCATCCTTGACCTCAGAGCTATCATGAGCAGCATGCCTTGAAAAAACCCTCCACTCTGTAGACCAAGCCTCCACATGATGCCCCAGCTATTCTAACTGCTCCTCTTGCTCTTGCTTCTGGGTGAGCAGATATTGGTGCTCCAAATCTATTTCATGAAACCTCTGTGTGTATATATATAAGCATACACAATTCTTGCTGGCCCTGAATGGGGTGGTGGTGATATATGATCTGTGGCCAGGAAATTTTCAAAACTGAACGCTAAATATCACACACACACACCCGGCCCCCAAAAAATGCATCACAGTTTGCTCCATTCAGCAAAGTTTCACTCAATGATATCATTTCAGTGGTTCACAGAAGGATGAATGGATCAATTGTAATTATTGTCACATTATAATTTTAGTCTTTCTCTGCCTGTAAGTTCAAGTAAATTATAATGATGTAGTATGATTATTAACATCTTGTTGGCAGAAATGCAGATGAAACCACTGACAGCAATTATTGAGGAAAGACGCTGGCGATGGTTGGGACATGTGCTCCGAATGACTGACAACTCACTACCAAAAATAGCACTAAGATAGACACCACAGGGGAGCAGAAGTAAGGGTAGACCAAAAGAGACATGGAGACGAACAACAGAGAGGATGTAGAGCAAAAGAGGTCTCACCTGGGCAAGAGCAGAAAAAAAGGCAAAGGACAAGCATTTGTGGAAAACCCTTGCAGAAGCCTCATGTGCCCTGGGCACTTAAGGTTCAGAGAGAGAGAGAGAGGATGATTATTCAAATGATGCCGAAACATCTGGCCACTGTACAGCCAAGAATACCACACAGCACAGCTGGGCTACCATACACAAACTAGATGAGTTCACATTTCTTACTGCTCTCCAATACAGCCAGAGCCATGCTAACTTTTTTTTGTTGAAAAAGCAATTCAGAAAAATTCCAAAGGCAGAAGACCTTATGCTGCAAGTTTTCACATTACAATAATACATGGTGAAAAAAAACTGATGACATGCCAAGATGTGTTTAAATTCATCATCACTTTTGTGATTCATGAAGAACAACTGTCCCTAAGAACAAAGATAGAGACGCCATTTTTCTGGTATTTGTTTGTAGCATCCTTTAGTTATACCAGACCAAGTCAAGCAAAATCTCTCACATCAACAGCAACAACAACTCGGCTGACAGGTTATCATTTATTCTACATTCAAACAGAAATGTTCACATTAACATGCTGGAGCAGGTCTTGACGCAGATCCTTCACTTAGACTTGAAATAGTCTTTCACTACATCCAACGCTGGTGACTCCACTCCATAATCCTGGAACAAAATCAAAACTACAATCAACACTCATGTTTAGTCAACAAACCTAACAACGTAAAGTATAGAAGCAATCCTAGTAACATAAAGTATAGAAGCAATCCTAGCAAAATAAAGTATAGAAGCAATCCTAGTAACATAAAGTATAGAAGCAATCCTGGCAACATAAAGTATAGAAGCAATCCTGGCAACATAAAGTACAGAAGCAATCCTGGCAACATAAAGTATAGAAGCAATCCTAGCAAAATAAAGTATAGAAGCATTCCTGGCAACATAAAGTATAGAAGCAATCCTGGCAACATAAAGTATAGAAGCAATCCTGGCAACATAAAGTATAGAAGCAATCCTGGCAACATAAGGTATAGAAGCAATCCTGGCAACATAAAGTATAGAAGCAATCCTGGCAACATAAAGTATGGAAGCAATCCTGGCAACATAAAGTATAGAAGCAATCCTGGCAACATAAAGTATGGAAGCAATCCTGGCAACATAAAGTATAGAAGCAATCCTGGCAACATAAAGTATAGAAGCATTCTTGGCAACATAAAGTACAGAAGCAACCCTGGCAACATAAAGTATGGAAGCAATCCTGGCAACATAAAGTATAGAAGCAATCCTGGCAACATGAAAGTATAGAAACAATCCTAGCAACATAAAGGACAGAAGCAATCCAAATTATAAAAAACACTCCCAAAAAAAAAAAAAAGCAAAACTGATAAACATAACAATCATCCTAAGTATTAACAGTAACAACAAATTCAAATCCCTAGATTTACAAGTTCTCACTTTTCCCTTGTGCCAGGTGGAGAAAACAACTCATTTCGACAACAATTCACCCTAACTACAAATACCAACAACTCACCTTGACTACAACAATTCACCCAAACTACAAACAAATACCAACAACTCACCTTGACTACAACAATTCACCCAAACTACAAACAAATACCAACAACTCACCTTGACTACAACAATTCACTCAAACTACAAACAAATACCAACAACTCACCTTGACTACAACAATTCACCCAAACTACAAATACCAACAACTCACCTTGACTACAACAACTCCACAGGCATTCACTTTTCTTGCCTTGCCCTCCTTGTCAAGTTTGCAAAGACCAGCCCATTCTCCAAGCTTCTTGGCATCATCAACCTAAGGACAGACAGCCCATCAGTGAATGAACCATCTTGTTACACAAGAACTTGTCCATCTATGACAGAATGCGCAAGACACAACATATAACAACATATCTAAAACCGAATGTAATGCAAGTGTTCAGTATTCAGCTGTAAGTGTTGGTAGAGCAGACGGGCATCTGGTGATTATGCTTCATTTACTGCTGTTCTTAGTGTTTCTCATCAGACCCATGTACTGTCTTCCCCCTGCTGTTGTTTCTCATCAGACCCATGTACTGTCTTCCCCCTGCTGTTCTTAGCGTTTCTCATCAGATCCATGTACTGTCTTCCTTCTGCTGTTCTTAGTGTTTCTCATCAGATCCATGTACTGTCTTCCCCCTGCTGTTCTTAGTGTTTCTCATCAGACCCATGTACTGTCTTCCCTCTGCTGTTCTTAGTGTTTCTCATCAGACCCATGTACTGTCTTCCCTCTGCTGTTCTTAGTGTTTTTCATCAGACCCATGAACTGTCTTTCCCCTGTAACTTGGTCGGCTCATCCATGTATTTTTATATCACCTTCATTTTCTTTTTCACCTTGTTTTTTTTCCCAGTGATTACTGTATTCTCTGAACACAGTCTTCTAATGACATACACAGAATGTCAGTTCTCTTGGTCTTATATTTCTTACCAGTTTTTGGTGCTTCATGGTATCTGCTTACCCAGATATACAGGGTTTGTATTGTGTACTAGTCTCTATGATGTAAGCTGTTGTGTACTAGTCTCTATGATGTAAGCTGTTGTGTATTAATCTCTATGATGTAAGCTGTTGTGTGCTAATCTCTATAATGTAAGCTGTTGTGTGCTAATCTCTATGATGTAAGCTGTTGTGTGCTAATCTCTATGATGTAAGCTGTTGTGTGCTAATCTCTGTGACATAAGCTGTTATGTACTAGTCTCTGTGACATAAGCTGTTGTGTACTAGTCTCTGTGACATAAGCTGTTGTGTACTAATCTGTGACATAAGCTGTTGTGTACTAGTCTGTGACATAAGCTGTTGTGTACTAGTCTGTGACATAAGCTGTTGTGTACTAGTCTGTGACATAAGCTGTTATGTACTAGTCTGTGACATAAGCTGTTGTGTACTAGTCTGTGACATAAGCTGTTATGTACTAGTCTGTGACATAAGCTGCTGTGTACTAGTCTCTGTGACATAAGCTGCTGATGTGGTCAACAGGATTAGACTGAAAAGTATGCACGGCAAGGATGGCTTTGCTGACCCAGTGCTCCATCCACTGTTGTATGTAGTTGCGTACTGTTTAACTGCGCTGAGGTTGTAGCATGGTGGCTACACTCTCTGCCAGCCTGTCAGCTCTGTCCAAAACGTTTGTGGATTCTTTCTAGAGAACAACATATTCATTGCCTACAGTCTTATATATCATCTATCTGTGTAGCTCTTCAAGTCAAATGTATGGACTGACCATACAGACATCAGACATCTAGCAGGCCACAGACATCAGGCATCTAGTAGACCAGGGCCTTTTCTGATCACAAGGGTCCATACGTTTTCACTCCCTCCCCTCTCCTACCAGTGTGTAAGAAAGAACATGTAGAATTTGTGTGGTTTATTTTAGAAAAACAACAACAAAAGGTAATCTGGAACAGGAAAGCTGAGTTAAAAAAAAAAAAAAATTGTTGCTGGTGATTTAAAAACTTGGTGCAAGCATGAAGGAAACAAAGAGAGAGAGAGAGAGATGTTTACCTTGAGCAAGTTGATTCCATGCTCAGCACACAAAGCCTCAATCAGTTTGACGTACAACGGCTCATCGACACTGTTAGCCAACACACACAGATGGGCCTGTCGTCTGGAATATTGCAAAAGCAAACAGTTCTCTTAGTTTTATCCCATCATTCTCTTTATAATATTAATTCCTACAACTGAATGAAAAAAGTTCTTACTCTGAGACATACAGTACGGCAACTGAAACAATGCTATGTATACTCCACATTACTCTAGTTGTGCGGACAGCACATACATTAAATGTGAAAACAGAAAAGAAAACTGATGTTCCTGAAAAGTGGTATACTTCTCTATATACATTTATTCCATGGATGAAAATATACTTCTCTATATACATTTATTCCACTGGATGAAAATATACTTCTTTACATACATTTATTCCATGGATGAAAATATACTTCTCTATATACATTTATTCCATGGATGAAAATATACTTCTCTATATACATTTATTCCACTGGATGAAAATATACTTCTTTACATACATTTATTCCATGGATGAAAATATACTTCTCTATATACATTTATTCCATGGATGAAAATATACTTCTCTACATACACATAATCCGTGGATGAAGATATACTTCTCTAAATACATATATTCCATGGATGAAAATATACTTCTCTATATACACATATTCCATGGATGAAAAAAACTACTAAGTCAAGTGAAGATGAAATAAGAAACAATGAAAACCAGACAGCTAGAATAATTCTGTTATATCAATATGCATAACACAATAATGAAAACCAGACAGCTGGAATACTTCTGTTACATTAAGACACGTAATACAATAAAGAAAACCAGACTCGAGGGAAAAGCTGAAGAAAACAAAAACAACATGATGATAATACGGCCTGGTGGACTGGATTCAGACTAAAATAAGAAACTGAGCTCACTGCAGCCAATCTTACGAGGGGAGAAGGAAGTAACTTTACTTTAAAAGACTGAAGAATCTGGAATGCAGGCTGACCTGCTAAAACACCTTCAATCTATTCCAGACAGTCTACATTATTTAGTAAAACACATACGATGGATATAACAGAGAACTCCTACTGTTAGCATCGTCCATGTTTTTCTCACTCTGCTCTTTCTGTTTTTCAAGTATAAACAGGTTCTCTTCAATTTTCTCGTGGTTTACTGTTCTCTTCAATTTTCTCATGGTTTACCATTCTCTCATGTTTCATCATGCCAAAGCAGACAAATAGATGCCTCTAGAGAGATTACAGCAGCATCATCATCTTTCTCAAGAATGAGAATTTTAACTGTAGTTTTGTATAAAGATAAGTTTTTGTTCATTTTTGTTTTCTTATTGTTATTTATGTTTTTTTTGTCAAAATGCATGTGCAGGGTAAATTTTGGGGGGGGGGGGTGTCTCCTAGCCTCTGGCAAACAAGCAGTGATGAACTGTATTTAAAATTGAAATAGCAAAACATTTACTGTTCACTCTTTTTCATGAGACTGATTACAAAGATGATAATAATGATAATCATATCAACATTTTACTAGTTATTCAGTGGTTGATTTTATCATCTCATCTTTTTAACTTATTTGTTACAGCTTTTTATATTTATGCTGAACAAGAGATTTTCAACTGAATGTGATCCGCATGCACCATTACACAATGATATGTGATTCTGAGCAGTAACAGGGAACATCATGGCATGTCCATGACCCAGTTCTGAAGGTCACAAATTTTACACTTCTTGTCAAAGTACATAATTTATAAGAAAGAACATGTAGAATTTGTGTGGTTTATTTTAGAAAAACAACAACAAAAGGTAATCTGGAACAGGAAAGCTGAGTTTAAAAAAAAAAAAAATTGTTGCTGGTGATTTAAAAACTTGGTGCAAGCATGAAGGAAACAAAGAGAGAGAGAGAGAGAGAGAGAGATGTTTACCTTGAGCAAGTTGATTCCATGCTCAGCACACAAAGCCTCAATCAGTTTGACGTACAACGGCTCATCGACACTGTTAGCCAACACACACAGATGGGCCTGTCGTCTGGAATATTGCAAAAGCAAACAGTTCTCTTAGTTTTATCCCATCATTCTCTTTATAATATTAATTCCTACAACTGAATGAAAAAAGTTCTTACTCTGAGACATACAGTACGGCAACTGAAACAATGCTATGTATACTCCACATTACTCTAGTTGTGCGGACAGCACATACATTAAATGTGAAAACAGAAAAGAAAACTGATGTTCCTGAAAAGTGGTATACTTCTCTATATACATTTATTCCATGGATGAAAATATACTTCTCTATATACATTTATTCCACTGGATGAAAATATACTTCTTTACATACATTTATTCCATGGATGAAAATATACTTCTCTATATACATTTATTCCACTGGATGAAAATATACTTCTTTACATACATTTATTCCATGGATGAAAATATACTTCTCTATATACATTTATTCCATGGATGAAAATATACTTCTCTACATACACATAATCCGTGGATGAAGATATACTTCTCTAAATACATATATTCCATGGATGAAAATATACTTCTCTATATACACATATTCCATGGATGAAAAAAACTACTAAGTCAAGTGAAGATGAAATAAGAAACAATGAAAACCAGACAGCTAGAATAATTCTGTTATATCAATATGCATAACACAATAATGAAAACCAGACAGCTGGAATACTTCTGTTACATTAAGACACGTAATACAATAAAGAAAACCAGACTCGAGGGAAAAGCTGAAGAAAACAAAAACAACATGATGATAATACGGCCTCGTGGACAACATAAAGAGGTGGACTGGATTCAGACTAAAATAAGAAACTGAGCTCACTGCAGCCAATCTTACGAGGGGAGAAGGAAGTAACTTTACTTTAAAAGACTGAAGAATCTGGAATGCAGGCTGACCTGCTAAAACACCTTCAATCTATTCCAGACAGTCTACATTATTTAGTAAAACACATACGATGGATATAACAGAGAACTCCTACTGTTAGCATCGTCCATGTTTTTCTCACTCTGCTCTTTCTGTTTTTCAAGTATAAACAGGTTCTCTTCAATTTTCTCGTGGTTTACTGTTCTCTTCAATTTTCTCATGGTTTACCATTCTCTCATGTTTCATCATGCCAAAGCAGACAAATAGATGCCTCTAGAGAGATTACAGCAGCATCATCATCTTTCTCAAGAATGAGAATTTTAACTGTAGTTTTGTATAAAGATAAGTTTTTGTTCATTTTTGTTTTCTTATTGTTATTTATGTTTTTTTTGTCAAAATGCATGTGCAGGGTAAATTTGGGGGGGGGGGTCTCCTAGCCTCTGGCAAACAAGCAGTGATGAACTGTATTTAAAATTGAAATAGCAAAACATTTACTGTTCACTCTTTTTCATGAGACTGATTACAAAGATGATAATAATGATAATCATATCAACATTTTACTAGTTATTCAGTGGTTGATTTTATCATCTCATCTTTTTAACTTATTTGTTACAGCTTTTTATATTTATGCTGAACAAGAGATTTTCAACTGAATGTGATCCGCATGCACCATTACACAATGATATGTGATTCTGAGCAGTAACAGGGAACATCATGGCATGTCCATGACCCAGTTCTGAAGGTCACAAATTTTACACTTCTTGTCAAAGTACATAATTTATAAGTAAAGCAAGATTATACAATGTGAAATAACTGCAGTAAACAATGAATGAAGGTTTGTGCTGTTTTTTTTTTCCTGAAGTGGAATGAATAAGAGAAGGAACAAAGAAAACAACAAAAAGTCTCTCTCACAATCTCCACAAGTATTATCAAACACGGCTGCCTCAACCAATCACTACACAAGTATTATCAAACACGGCTGCCTCAACCAATCACTACACAAGTATTATCAAACACGGCTGCCTCAACCAATCACTACACAAGTATTATCAACACGGCTGCCTCAACCAATCACTACACAAGTATTATCAAACACGGCTGCCTCAACCAATCACTACACAAGTATTATCAAACACGGCTGCCTCAACCAATCACTACACAAGTATTATCAAACACGGCTGCCTCAACCAATCACTACACAAGTATTATCAAACACGGCTGCCTCAACCAATCACTACACAAGTATTATCAAACACGGCTGCCTCAACCAACCACTACACAAGTACTATCAAACACGGCTGCCTCAACCAACCACTACACAAGTACTATCAAACACGGCTGCCTCAACCAACCACTACACAAGTACTATCAAACACGGCTGCCTCAACCAACCACTACACAAGTACTATCAAACACGGCTGCCTCAACCAACCACTACACAAGTACTATCAAACACGGCTGCCTCAACCAACCACTACACAAGTACTATCAAACACGGCTGCCTCAACCAATCACTACACAAGTACTATCAAACATGGCTGCCTCAACCAACCACTACGCACTTGTCTAGAGCTTTTGTGGCCTCCTTGACTCCCCTGCAGAGTCCGTCATGAATAAGGGCGGTCTTCAACACTTCCTGCAGGGCCTGGTAGAGGTCCATAGATCCAACATCAGCCACAGCGGCTGCCAGTGTGGGGGCAGGGGCATCTCTAAGAGGTGAGACAAAAAAAATGTGCAAATTATAACAGCTAACATAGCGGCTGCCAGAGTGGGGGCAAGGGCATCTCTAAGAGGTGAGAGAAAGACAAACAATGTGCAAATTATAACAGCTAACAGATGTTATAACATCTAACAAATGATGTGCACATTACAGCATCTAACAAATGATGTATACATTACAGCATCTGACAAGTAATGTGTACATTACAGCATCTAACAAATGATGTATACATTACAGCATCTGACAAGTGATGTGTACATTACAGCATCTAACAAATGATGTATACATTACAGCATCTGACAAGTGATGTGTACATTATAGCATCTGACAAGTGATGTGTACATTATAACATTTAACAAGTGATGTGTACATCATAATAACAAGTACTGGACATACTTTATAAAGTCAACATTTGATAAGCATGCTGTAACTACTAACAAGTAATGCGCACACATTAAAAGATAATAACTAACACGAGAAGTGCACATTATAAAATCAAAACTAACAAGAGAAGTGCACACTATAATACATAATAAGCAAATATACATTTTATAACAGCTAACTATATAACAAATAATGGCCATATACAACAGCCAACAAATGATTTCCACATAACAACCATCAAGTAATTTCCAAATTATAAACAACAAATGCTGTCCTCATTACAAACAGCAAATAATTTCTACATTTCACACATCAAATAATTTCTACATCACAAACAGCAAATACTTTCCATGTTACATACATCAAATATTTTCCGCATTACAAAAAGCAAACAATTTCCACATAACTAAAACCAACAAATACTCCAAACAAAATAACAGCAAGTAATATCCATACAGTAAGACTTCCACAATTCACTGTGGGCAAACATTCTGCTTTTTTCTCCAGACAAGAACAAAATGGAAACACAAACTTACCCTTCAGTGTCAGACATTTTCTTGAAATATTCAAAGCTGAAATAGAAAATGATCAAACATAAACAGGAAAAGTCAATGGTGAAATTGAGAACTATCAAACAGAAACAGAAATAATATCTGTCTTACATCCTTCCCGTGCCATTAAACATCACATAGGGCTCGTATGGTAGTTCACCAGGTTTTCCTGTTTTCTGCAAGTTTTTCAATCTCATCAAAGGATTTTATGCCTAATAATTTGGACTCTCTTAACATTGTCCTCTTTAGAGTTTCATGTGGTCGACCTCTTTTTCTTTGGCCTGTTGTGTTCCACTTGATAGCTTGTTTTGGGATTCTCTGACTGTTTCTTCTCATCACATGACCAACATATGTCCATCTCCTTTTTCTGATCACCCATGAGACAGGTTGTTCGCTCATCTGTCTTATCTTTGTGTTGTTCTTGAATTTGCTACACTTTATATTGAGTATTTTCATTAGGCATTTGTTTTCAAGAGTCTAATTTGTTATTTATTTCTAGTTGTTTTCCAGCTTTAACATGTATAAATAAGGGTGAATATTACATTTGAATTGAATAATCTTAGCTTGGTTTTTGTGCTTATAACTTCTGAGTGCCATACGTTCTCAAGATTCTTGGAGGTCAATGCTGCTTTTGCAATTCTAACTTCCTTTTTGACGTCACCATCTTGGTCATGTATCTGCTGAGGTATGCATATTGGTTTACTTCTTCAACAGCTGCTCCTTCAACGCATATTTGTCCTTCTTGATTAATGGGAATTTTCATTATTTTTGTTTTCTCCTTGTTAATTTCAAGTCCTATTTTGCTAACCAGTGAAGTCAGGGTATCTTTTTCTTGCAATAAAACTGCAGTATCATGTGATATCTGCCAGCAATATCTGTCTGTCTTGATATAAATGTTTACATGTTGCTGGTGTATCTCTGGAACTCTGACCATGATCTCAGCAGCCAACATGGTGAAGATGGTCCAAATTATCCTGACATATGCGGCAAAGATGGAGGAGTTAGGAGTATGGGATGGAGTTCTTACAGGCTTCTCTTCTAGTTCGTACATCAAATTCTTTCACGGTATGCCCCACCTTATCTATGGAACCTGTTTAAATTTAGCCCAAAGTGCAGCCAACGCTTGAACAACATATGTCTTCCAAAACCTAGACTTGATCTTTACAAGAAAAGCTTTAGTTATTCTGCTGCTCATCTTTGGAATACCCTCCCATCCTATATAAAAAATATAAATTATACTCCTTCCTACAACTACAAGCTTTCCCAATATCTATTTGATGTCGACTACATGCCTCCATGAACTATAAAAAGCCTGTTACTCCATCTGATAGAGTTAAGTTACTGCCTTTCCACCCGCATGGTCAGATGGTTGAGAAAATTCTTTATCGCAATCTGCCGCTAATCAAACTTGACCCCGACACTCGTGACACTTTCTCTGATCCACCCCTATTGGCATACAAATGTGAGCCAAACCTTAAGGACATCCTCGTCCACAGCCACTTGAAGCAGAGCCTTATATATGTTGGCACCAGAAAATGTAACTACCCCCACTGCGTTACCTGCTCGGTAGTCTGGGAAACAAAAACAATCACCTTTCCCAAAACTATCCTCCCTCTTCATGAGGGATTCACATGCAAGTCCCGTAATGTGATATATGTCATCATTTGCAAAAGATGCAGGATAAGGTATTTTGGTGAGACTGGCCTCAGATTAGGGAACCGCATGCAAAAACATCTGTACGACATCGCCAAGCATGCTTTGAAACCAGTCCCAAACCATTTCAATGGCCCCAACCACAGAGACAAATCTGATTTTCTGGTAACAGCCATCAAACAATGTCACGCAGATGACACAAGCCGCCTGGCGCTTGAGAACCGCTGCATTCAAAATTATGGGACGCTGGAGCCACATGGGTTGAACTCGCTGTTCAGCTACACTTAACATTCTCTTCAATCATGACAGTACCTCTCCACTAAGCTCCACCCCTTCTTACTTGTCACACATAGTTCAAAACTTCCTCACAGCATCACTTTGCAACCCCTCTTCCCCAGTCATCTATTTCACCTTCTGGCTAGGTCAACATTGTATCACTCTCCCTCCCCTCCATGGTTCCCCATCCACCACCCCCAGTTACAACCCACTGACCACATATCACAGGTCTCCATTTAAACAGTCTCTACATTCTACTAAATCCATTCCTGACACACACTGCCGGACAAGCCACACATTTACAGCTAAGTACTCTAATTTTTTTTTAGTAATATTCATGTCAATCTATACCTTATCTCCTCTCTCTATTTCTTCATCCTGTATGTTTTTGTATGATTAAGGCTCACGTTGAAACATCACAACTTTGTAGTTGTTAAGTAATAAAGCTGTTCCTACTTTTTTCCTAGTTTATACATGCAATGAGAAGGGGGGGGGGGGGCATTCAAAATATTATAACAGGAAAAAAATAGAGGGAAGAAGATCCAGAAGAGGACCAAGAGAAATGATAATGTCAGGTCTGATGGGAAGGTGTGAGAGGAGATCACCAACTGAGCTGATGGCCTGCATGAAAGATCGTGTACTCTGGAGAAGCATAATAGCCAACGCCAGTCGGCACGGCACCTATGATGATGATGATGATGTCAAATCTCTATCATTTTGAATTTTACAAACTGGTTTTTTTTTATTTTTAAGAAGTAGTTTTTTATTTACTCCTTAAATGTTGCAGTACTAGCATGCAGAGCTGCTCCTCGCTTGACGTTTGTTCCTAGCCCTTGTGGTATAATTCCATTTATATACTGTGCTGGTAAATGATCTGTTTCTTATCTTCTTTTCAGTGTTAAGAACTGTAAAAAAATATATTCAGTAAAAATATACTTGATGAGTCTGAGCGTGTATGTATGCCATCAGATGTGTTCTGACATTCCCTTCTAAAAGTTTCTTAAAATGTGCTCCAGTTGTATAAGGCCATGCTTTTCCGAAAAACATTACCTATTATCGACATCTAACTGTTTTTTTCTTTTTCTTGCCAAAATACTCTTCGCTTGAGACTTAAAAGTTGTCTTGTCTTAAATACAACTTACTTGAATGTTTAAACTGATTTCAATAATCTCCAGACTACTTTAACATTAGGTAATGGACACATAACCGCCACACACATACTCAACCCACCTTACCACCAGCCGTGTCTGTTAAGAAAAGGAACATTGAAAAGCTGAAATAGTTACCGAAACAATTGTAATTGGCGTAGTGCAATGTTTAAACTTCATGAATAATGATTACTATCATTTTATTTTCAAAATTATATCTCTGTAATAAAAGGCAACTTTAATTTTATTTCAGTACTACATAAATTTAATGCTTTAAAGCTTATATTTTTTTTTAGTTAACCAGTTTCTTCCCAAGTGAAGTTTTGCCTCGACCCTATGCAGGTAAACACGGATTGGATGGTGCTATTTTATTTATAACAGTTTTCATTACATTTTGATTTCAAGTATTCTAGACACATGGAACTCGACTTTCCAACGAGAAAAAACTGTTTTATGCTTAGCTTTGCTGACATATACATTCTTAACTGTATATTCGAGGTGACTAAATGTATTTAATGATTTCTTCTTTGTTCCACGCTTCTAGTCTCTATATTGTCTGGATCCTTTCTCGTCTTAATAAAATAATTAGTGTATAAGTATACAACTATACACGAAATTATGGGACGCTGGAACCACATGGGTTAAACTTGCTGTTTAGTTACACGTAACATCATCTTCTTCAATCATTATAGTACCTCTCCACTAAATCCACCCCTTCTTACTTTTCAAACTTCCTCACAGCATCACTATGCAACCCCGCTATTTTCTCTGCAACCCTTCTTCTCTGCAACCCCTCTTCCCCAATCATCTGTTTCAATTTCTCCTAGCTAGGTCGGTATTGCGTCACTCTCTCTCCCCTCCCTGGTTCCCCATCCACCACCCCCAGTTACAACCCACTGACCACATGTCACAGGTCTCTATTTAAACAGTCTCCACGTCCCACTAGATTCATTCCTGACACACACCGCCGGACAAGCCACACCTTGCAATTTACAGCTAAGTACTCTTTTAAAAAAAATTTTTTTTAAATAGTATTCATGTGAATCTATACTTTATCTCCTCTCTCTATTTCTTCGTCCTGTATGTTTTTGTACGTCACAACTTTGTAATCGTTAAGTAATAAAGCTGCTCCTACTTTTTTCCTATTTTATACATTTTATACCTTTCTCGTCTTGTCCAATCTCCCTGTAACTGCGAGCTAGTGTTCTTTGCAGCCGATGCTGTAGAGATGTTGAGGCACAGCATCGTATCGACGTGGGAGCGGGTTATGGCGGCTATTTTTTCACTCCCGGAGTGCAGCTAAAAAGCAGGAGGTTTGCAATACTTCTTTAGCAGACTCCACCACCATGGGGACTATGGCGATCCCTACCCCGTTACCCAGGTCAGGCCTGTTACTGGGGGTACCAACGGAGAGGGTCTTGGTCAGCCGTGATTCGCTAACCCTGACGCTAGCATGTCAGCTATAGCTCGCTGACTGATAATCGAACAGCGTCTTACCCCCACCCCACCCCCACCCCCAATGCTGTCTGTATAAACTGCACAGTCTTTAGGAGTTCGCGCTTTGGGGATCAAAGTTTTTCTTCCAGTGTAGCTCCCTGTGGCCAGCTACACGGACATCTTGGTGGAGAAGGTAGAGCCGTAGTGTGCTCTGATGTCTGGATATCTTGCCTAACATGTACAATCATGTGTATGTGACAGGCCTGGGCGATAAAGATTTGCCCGCAATCGACAGTGTCCCGTGCATAATCTACAGATGGTGCGTGGTGCCTTCTGGCTGCGAGAGTTGCGCCATCGACTCGCTAGATGGTGAGTTCTGGCTGCGAGAGTTGCGTCATCGACTCGCTAGATGGTGAGTTCTGGCTGCGAGAGTTGCGTCATCGAGTCGTTAGTGTGTTGTGCTGTTCAGTCCACAGCGTTGTGTACTTTTGGCTGATTATAGTTTTAGCTTCGCTGTATGAGACAGGGTGTAAATGATGTGATTGTCTGCTACCCAATTTTGACAAGTCTGTCAGCTTCTTCATTTTACAAATGTGGAGTGTGGTGGAATCCACTAAACCACGACCACTTTTTCCCGATGGAGTGTGCAGAGCATTATTAAATAAAACTGTTTCCATCTTTAAAAATTCCAATTATTCCGAACCATTATCAGTTTTTCTCATAACGCTGTTCCTACTGTGTTCGTCTCGTATTCGGTGTCTCCTAGTCTCCCATGTTATAGCAACGAACAGATGCAGTGTCAGCATCAAAGCCACCATGAGTCTTGGAGTAAGAGAAAACAAAATAAAGACACAAAACTCTAGTGTTCTTTGCAGCGAACGCAGTGAAAGTTTTGTAACGAAAGCCAAAAGCACTTTTTGCGGCATTTTTTTTTCAGTACCCATAATGGAGCTTGAGAGCAGGAAAATGTATAACACTTTTTATCAGACTCCGTCGTCTTGGAGACGGGAGCGATCCCTATCACTTCAGCCAGACCGAGCCAGTTACATCAATGGACAGGCGGGACAGGGTCTTGGTTGGCTATGGTTGGCAGACTCTGATGTGAACAGCCAGCTGAGCTGACCTCTGTATTGAGTGCATCACCACCCCGATCAGTATAACCGGCCACAGGAACGACAAAGCACTCTTCTGGTGCAAAATCCAGTCTCACAGACTTGTGAGTCTTGCCTTCCAGTTTGACCATTGTTGTCTAAGCAAATGGAGCCGCTCTCTTGCATAGAAAAATCCCATGTTGGTGGTTGTTTGTGCCGCTGTAGTCTCTGGTTCCGAGTCTTGATCATTCTGTTCCTGTTTTTCTTTAAATCGTTTCTGCTGTTTTGTTCTTTGTTTTTCCCCTCTACATGCTGTGCTCCAATTTTACGAAACAAATTAATAATACGCATCCAGGAGTACATCACAAACCACTACGAATTAATCAGACTTTTTAAAATCATTGATTTATATTGTACTCTCTCTCTCTCTCTCTCTCTCTCTCTCTCTCTCTCTCTATCTATCTATCTATCTATCTATCTCTATCTCTATCTCTCTCTGAATCTTAAGTGTCCAGGGCACATAGGGCTTCCGCAAGGGTTTTCCACAAATGACTGCCCTGTGCCTTTTTTTTTTCCTGCTCTTGCACAGGTGAGTCCTCTATTGCTCAGTATCCTTTCTGTTGTTCTTCTCCATGTCTCTTTTGGTCTACCCTTACTTCTGTTCCCCTGTGGTGTCCATCTTAATGCTATTTTTGGTAGTGAGTTGTCAGTCATTCGGAGCACATGTCCCAACCATCGCCAGCGTCTTTCCTCAATAATTGTTGTCAGTGGTTTCATCTGCATTTCTGCCAATAAGGTGTTATTTCTTATGGTGTTTGGCCAAAATGTTTTTCTAATTCTTCGTAAACATTTAGTCTGGAAAGAATTCAACTTGTTTTCTATGGTTTTGGTGATTTTCCAGCATTCACTTCCATAGAGTAGTACACTTAGAACATTACTCTTAAATATCCTGATTTTCGTATTCATGCTTAGTTTTTTTTTAAAGTTCCATATAGCAGAACTACTATATACATTTAAAACAACAAACAAGGGGGGATTTAAGTTCTAATTCCTGTCTCTGAATTGGAATTGATGAAATTCGTGGGTTTCTATCATTTCGTTTTTCATTCTTTTGTTTTGGCGAGAGAGACGTTTCCTATTGTGCGACTCGATGTCTCCTCCACGGCTCCGCGACAAGAGAAAATGAGGATCTGTATGGCAAAGTAGTTAAAACATCTTTCCTGTCAGTTGTCTTATAGTTTACTTCTTTTTTTTTTTTTTTGAGACCACAGTGGTTCGTTTGGTGAGAAGAATATCTGTTTTACCTATATCCGGGCGTAGAAAGTTGATGTGTCGTCTCTTTGAGATTTACGACTAGTGAAAGAGAGAGAAATAAATCCTTGTTCACTATTGTCGGTTCTTAACATATGTGCAATAATTGCATGAAGTGTTTTCAAAATGCCTAGGAGAAAGTGGTCCTTTCAGGATATCTATTCCCAGGAATGGTCTCTTATAAAACGAGGGAGAAATGACCATGAAGCAGAACGTAAAATGTCTAAGTTATTGCGCATGGCGGAAGAGCGGATATAAAAGATCACATAGCAAGTGAAAAGCCCAAATCAAACATGTTTTCTGCAAGCACTTCTAAAAGGCTGGACAGTTATTTCGTGTCCAAATCTTCTGAACATGAGAAATAGTTCAAGCGGCGGAAGTGATAATGTGCTATCGCACAATTAAACATCATATGTCGTTCAATTCAGTGGAATGAACTACCATTAAAAATGTTTAATAATTTCAAATCAACAACAACAACAACGACAACAACAACAACAACAACAACAACAACAACGACGACAACAAAAACAACAAATGCGGCGCTGGGGAGAACTAAGGCAATAGCAATAGTCCTAACACTACCAAACAAATCTGTGATGATTTAGCACATGCCCAACATTTTGTACTTTGTATGAATTTTTCATCTGTAAATTGATGGTCTTAGGCTCCGTACCAAAATGTTTTTGAGTGGAAGAGACTGTAAAGTTTCTGCAAGACAAGGGGCAGTCAACTGACGATTCACTATCGTTTGATCAAGTCACATATCTGAAGCAGTCCTCACAAAGGAGGACATTTGGAATAGCAATTCCAGTCAGGAGAAGTGTGGGCCTATTTCACCGGATAGTCTGAATCTGTGGAGCAGCATTCGGAGTTTCTAAAACTGTGAATTTATCTTTAGTGTTCCTGGACATAATGCCAGTGTGGAAAGGGCATTTTCCTTCATGAATGTTCAATGTACAGAGAAACGAAATCGCCTTCATGTCTCAACAGCTGAAACAATAATTAAATGTGCTTTTACTTATCGAATGAACTGATCAGAATTATATGACTATGTCAGTAAGCGGCAAGATCTTCTTTCCCGAAGTCTGAAGTCAGAAAAATAGCAAGACGCAAGACAGCAGGATGATGGAGGAACTTGAAGGTAAACATCCAACAGTAAAATACATTCGTACTGAGATAAAGAATTTCTTCGTTCCACGAATTAATTTTAAGCTATTTTATTTTCAAAATTCATGCAAAATATAAAACATTACACACAGATAAAATACTTACATGAAATACTAATAGGTTCTGCTCTTCTCATCTGAGCGATAACATTAGTTTGACGTAATTTATACTCTTTCCTTGGATAAGCTATTTGAAAACAAAATTCTTCATTTCAAGACATGTCAGCTACTGTATACTGATAATTAATAACGATACTCGAATAGTTTTGGGGTTTTTTTCAGTCAGAAAAATGTCCTGGTTTTTCTTTTACATAATCTAGCAATCCTAGGTCAACTCAGCCTCAAAAATGGGTACCTGAGATTTCCCTAGGAAAATAAAGACAGGGAAGCAAGGTGCTGGCATCCCTACCCCAGATACTGTAGTACTTACTAACACACTTCACACCCCTACGGCACGCAGATGCTACGAGACTTGGGCCAGTAAGAACAGTATGATTACTTAAGGACGAGGGTTTGTGCGGAGTACCGAATGGGCAGCCAAATGCTAGCTCCTCGTATATTGTCGTGGTCTAACAAATTATATCATCAGTCATTCTCATCATCCTTTTTTTTAAAACATTATTGAACAGCAATGAGCTTTGATCTTAAATCTTTGGAGATTATTTCATAGTTAATTCATATTTCACTCATTAATAAATAATTTAATAAACCCGAAAGTTAAAAATTAATTATTTTAATCTGTTTTAAATGAATTCATCAAATGAATAAATTAACTTTTCGGATGCCTCGGGCAAAAACGCAGAAGTTCCGTTTGTGCCAAATAAAATGCACGCGTGTGGTGATATTTGTGGAGTATCATTGAAAAGTGAATGTAACAAATTATTTCCACGTTAAATGTATACTTATTATGCATCAAAATAACTGTGAATGTATGAATAAATGCAGTTTTTTTATAGGAAAAAAGAATTGGTGTGAAAATATGAGAATATTTTTACCACCACCACCACCACCAACAACAACAACAACAACAACAACAGCAGCAACAACAACAACAGCAGCAACAACAACAACAACAGCAACAACAACAACAGCAGCAACAACAACAACATGATGATTGCGTTCTACTAAATATCTGCGATCTCGTCTTGTGATATGTGGCATGGTCACAAAAATAATGTCTGAAATAACCTTCTAACTACTTCTCCAGTCTGTCTAATAGGTCTCGATCTACTTGGGATACATTCAAGAACAGTTGTCTGGTCATAGGGCATGTCCGTATGCCTAAGTCACCAAAAATTGAATATTTTCGATCGAAAACACGCTCGTTGCTAACCACGCTTCGCAGAGGACGAAGAAGGGTCATTGAACATGCGCAAAGGCAACATTTACAATAATAAATTTACACAGATTTTTAATGAAACAAATCATTGATTGTGTCGGCATCGACATCGTACAGTCGCAGACTTGAAAACATCATCATCATCATGTGCCGTGCCGACTGGCGTTGGCTATTATGCTTCTCCAGAGTACCCGATCCTTCATGCAGGCCATCAGCTCAGTTGGTGATCTCCTCTCACACCATCCCGTCAGACTGTCCAGTATCATTTCTCTTGGTCTTCCTCTTGATCTTCTTCCTTCTATTTTTCCTGTTGTTATAATATTTTCAATGCCCCCTCTTCTCATTGCATGTCCTATGAAAGTACATTGTCTCTCTCTTATCTTTTTGACAAGGTTTTTTGTCTCTCCAGCTCTTCTCATACATTCTTCATTAGTTATTTTTGCTGTCCAGGGGATTCGCAACATTCTTCTAATAAACCACATTTCTGCTGCTTCCAATGATTTTTGTGCAGACCTGCCTATTGTCCATGATTCCATATAACAAGATAGGTTCAATATAGCATTTTAGGACTCGTTTTCTAACATTCATTGATAAAGATGTGTTAGCTAATATGTTTCTCATTCTCTGAAATGCAGTCTTTGCTTGGCCTATTCTGTTCCTAATTTCTGTTCTGCATTTCCCATCTGAAGTTATTACTGCTCCAAGGTATTTGAATTTCTGCACCTGCTTTAGAATAGTTCCGTTTAATTTAATACTGCATGCTGGTGGATTCTGTTTCTTAGATATAACCATAGTCTCTGTCTTTTTGATATTCAAAGTAAGGCCTTTCTGTTCACTTTCTTTGGTGACTTTATCCAAGAGATTTTGCAGGTCTTGTTGGTTCTCAGCTATCAGTACTGTGTCGTCAGCATACCGAAGGTTGTTAATATTGTATCCTCCAATTTTTATGCCTGGTTCTGTGATGATTGTTCTTAGAATATTCTCGCTGTACAGAGAAAAAAGGTCTGGAGATATTACACATCCTTGTCCCACCCCTTGTTTTATAGGTTGATATTTTCCAGTTCTATTTTCAACTCGAATTGCTGCTTCTTGCTGCCAGTATAGATGTTTTACAATCCTCAGGTCTTTGCCATCTATATTGATGTCTTCAAACATTTTAATAATTTCATTATGTTTCACCTTGTCAAATGCCTTGGTGTAATCAATGAACCATAAGTAGAGATCTTTCTGTACTTCTAAAGCTCTTTCTGTTAGTGTTCGTAAAGCATAAATGGCATTGTGTGTTCCCTTTCCTTCAACAAATCCAAACTGTTCATCTGCTATTTCAATTTTTATCTTTTTCCTTGTTCTTCTCATAATTATTCTCAGAAGTAGCTTCGTTATGTGACATGAAAGGCTGATAGTCCGGTGGTCGTCACATTCCTTTGCACCTGGTTTCTTTGGTAGTGCTATAAACGTAGATTTATTCAGGTCATTGGGAATATAACCACTGTTGTAAATGTCATTCAGTAACTTGGTTATTATTTTTATTCCTGTCTCCTCTAGTGCCTCTATTTCTTCTATTGTTATATTATCAGGCCCAGTCGCTTTTCCTTTCTTCATGTGTTTGATGGCATCTATGATTTCATCTTCAAGTATTGGTGGTCCATCACAGTTTTTAGTATCTGGTGTTAATTCTGGTCTTTCTCCTCCATATAGCTCACCGATATACTCTGTCCACCTGTCCACAATGTCTTCTTTTCCCATTAACATTTTACCTTCTTTCGATTTCAGGCATCCTGTGGTATATTTTGTTTTCCTGCCTGTGAGTTCATTAATTCGTTTGTGCATGTTTTTGCTGTCTTTAATATGAGAGTCCTCTATCTGTCTGCACTGCTCATTTAACCACACTTCTTTTGCTTCTCTGCATTTGCGTCTTATTTCTTTATTTATCTTGCTATATTTTTCCTCGTTATTTTTATTCCTACTCCTCTTGTCAATCAGTCCTAAGATGTCGTCTGTCATCCATTTATTTTTAGGGGCTTCTTTTTTTTGGTGGTATTATCTCCTTACCAGACTGGAAAACTAGCACAAACCATCAAGGAAATGCACAGATACAAACTAGACATACTAGGAATACAAGAAGCAAGATGGACAGGACAAGGCAGAAGGAAATTAACAACACAGCACACAGAAGATACAATAATATGGTCAGGTAAAGAAGATCTTCATGAAGGAGGAGTAGCATTGATTATAACAAAAGAAGCATCAAGAGCATTGATGAAACGGACTCCAATAAATGAGAGATTATTATATGCACGGTTCAACTCAAGATTCACGAAGCTGTCTATTATAGTTTGTTATGCACCAACAGAAGCAGCTGAAGAGGAATTAAAAGAAGATTTTTACAACAGCCTCCAAGCAACAGTAGAAACAATACCCAAGCATGATATGCTACTCATCTTGGGCGACTTCAATGCAAAAGTAGGTGAAGGAAATGAAGATAGAAGAAGAATCATGGGAAGAGAAGGAATCGAAGAAATAAATGAAAATGGAGAAAGACTGTGCAGTTTCTGTGAAGAAAACATGATGACCATTGGAGGGACAATTTTCCAACACAAAAACATCCATAAGGTGACTTGGAGGTCACCAGATAAAACCACAGAAAACCAAATCGATCACATACTAATAAATAACAAGTGGAAACGGTCACTACAAGATGTGCGAGCTAGGAAAGGAGCAGATGTAGGAAGTGATCACAACCTTCTGGTAGCAAAAATAAAACTAAAATTAAGGAAAGCCAAAATCGGAGAACACAGAAAGATACATTTTGATACAAGAAAACTGATAGACCAGCAAACAAGAAATGAATTCTCAATAGTACTTAAGAACCGCTTCAGTGTCCTACAAGACAAAGCAGAAATGTCCATATTAGAGTTCAATAAAACACTACAGGAAACAGCAAAAGAGGTGCTGGGATATCGAAAAAGGAGAAAAGAGGAATGGATAAGCGAGACCACATGGGAAAAGATAGAGCAAAGAAAAGAAATCAAGAAAAAATTACTGAACACCAAATCACAACGGCGCAAAGAACGAGTTTTAAGTAATTATGCACAAAAAGACAAAGAAGTGAAGGAATCATGAGGTCAAGATAAACGTCAATATTATGACAACTTAGCAGAAACAGCAGAGAAAGCAGCATATACAAATGACATGAAAACCATATATAAAATCACAAAGCAGATGACAGGTAACTTCAACACAAGATGTGAAAGTGCAGTAAGAACACAAAATGGACAACTGGTCAGTGGAGAAAGAGAAAAAAATGAAAGATGGAGGGAACACTTTAACACCCTACTAAACAGAACACAAGCAGCACAAACAATAGACATACCTGAAGCAAAAACGGAACTAAACATCAATACAGGACCAATAACAATAAATGAAGTAAAGGAGGCGATAAAGAAGCTAAAATCAGACAGGGCACCAAGTGAAGATGAAGTGACTGCTGAGATGTTGAAAGCAGAAGAAACAGAAACATCAAAACAACTTTGCCGGATATTACAACAAATTTGGGATCTAGAAAAAGCCCCAGAGGAGTGGAAAACTGGTCTTATAGTAAAACTACCAAAGAAGGGTGACCTCAAAGATTGCGGGAACTGGAGAGGCATTACCCTACTGCCACTCACCAGTAAAGTATTTTGCAGAATAATCATCAACAGAATTGTACCAACACTTGAGGAAAAACTTCGGAAAGAGCAGGCAGGATTTAGGAACGGAAGAGCATGCATAGACCACATATTTGTACTTAGACAAATATTAGAGCAGGCAAATGAGTGGCATAGCACAACATATGCATTATTCATAGATTTTGAGAAAGCCTTTGACAGTGTCAACAGAGATGCACTGTGGAAAATCCTAAGATGGCATGGCCTCCTCCATAAAATAGTTAATGTAATCAAAGCCCTATACGAGGGTTTTCAGTGCAAAGTTATCTGTGGAGAACATACCTCCAGCAGCTTTAGGGTACAAACAGGAGTGAAACAGGGATGTGTACTATCACCAACATTATTTATCTTGGCAGTAGACTGGTTAATGAAGGAGGCAACATCAGACAAACGCAGAGGATTACAATGGACCCTTGACACAGTGCTGGAGGACCTTGACTTTGCGGACGACATTTGTCTATTATCAAGCAGTCACAAAGATATGCAAGAGAAAATAAACAAGCTAACTCAGAATGCAAATAACATAGGACTAAAGATCAACGTAGGAAAGACAAAGTTAATGAAACAAAATGTGAACAACAGAAATGTACTCAGAGTAGATAACAAGTTAGTGGAGGAGGTCAACGAATTTGTATACCTTGGCAGCAGAGTAGTAGAAAATGGAGACAGCACAGAGGACATCAACAGCAGACTTACTAGAGCAAACCAGGCTTTTGCAATGCTGCAGACTATATGGAAATAAAAAAAACTAAGCATAAATATGAAAATCATGATATTTAAGAGTAATGTTCTAAGTGTACTACTCTATGGAAGTGAATGCTGGAAAATCACCAAAACCATAGAAAACAAGTTAAATTCTTTCCAGACTAAATGTTTATGAAGAATTAGAAAAATATTTTGGCCAAACACCATAAGAAATAACATCTTATTAGCAGAAATGCAGATGAAGCCACTGACAACAATTATTGAGGAAAGATGCTGGCGATGGTTGGGACATGTGCTCCGAATGACTGACAACTCACTACCAAAAATAGCACTAAGATGGACACCACAGGGGAACAGAAGTAAGGGTAGACCAAAAGAGACATGGAGAAGAACAACAGAAAGGATGTTGAGCAATAGAGGGCTCACCTGGGCAAGAGCAGAAAAAAAGGCGAAGGACAGGCATTTGTGGAAAACCCTTGCGGAAGCCCCATGTGCCCTGGGCACTTAAGGTTCAGAGAGAGAGAGAGAGAGAGAGAGAGAGAGAGAGAGAGATTATCTCCTTAACAGTTTGGTGGATAGAATCTCTTAACATTTCCCATTGTTCATCTATACTATTTATCTTTGCTATTGCATTGTATCTATTTGTTAAATAACTTTGTATTGTTCTCGCAGTTCTTGGTCATTTTTAAGAAGTTCTGTATTCAGTTTGATGTTTCTCACTTTTCTGCCTGCTTTCTTTAGTTTTATTCTAACTTTTCCACAGAGTGGATCATGGTCACTATTGCAGTCAGCTCCTGGCATGGTTTTTGTTGTCAGTAATGCATTGCGGAATCGTTTGTTGATTAATTATTCTATCTGGTTTAAAAGTCTTTTTTTGTCTGGGCTGCACCACGTTGCCAGTCTTCGAGGATGTTGTTTAAACCAGGTGTTTCCTACAACCATGCTGTGTATTCTTGTCCATTCAATTAATTTATAACCTCTGTCATTCCTCTGCCCCAGTCCATAGTCACCAACGATGTCTGAAGTTCTTCCTTTACCAACTTTGGCATTAAAATCTCCCATGACTATGGTAACTTCATGTGACTTTGTGTGTTTTAGTGCTGTCTCTATGTCATTATAAAATAGCTGTACATCTTCTTCAGAGCTTTCAGATGTTGGAGCGTACACTTGTATAATATTTATGTGTATTGGTTGTCCTTTCAGTTGAGCTAGCAGGACTCGGTCCGAGATGTTCAAATATCCTATAATTGTCCTTGCCGTCTGTTCATCAAATATAATTCCTACTCCTCGTTCATGTTTCTCACTTCCTGAATATATTATTGTTTATTTATCTGAGTTTATCTTCCCTGCACCTGTCCATCTAACTTCACTCATTCCTAATATGCTGATCTTCATCCTTTCCATTTCCATCTTTACATTTTCTAATTTTCCAGCCTGGAATAAAGTTCTAACATTCCATGTTGTTATTTTGAACTTGTTAGTTTTGCCACCAGTAGCTTGAAGACGATCTGGCCTCGCCGGTGGCTCGTGAGATGCCCTACCGGACGAGGCTGTTCCAGAGGAACATCCATTAACGTCGTTCATGATGAATCGATTATTCTGTTCAAGCATAACTATTCTTGGGAATTACAATAGTGGTTTCCCGTTGCCTTCTGTCGGTTTGTGTACGGACTCTCCGCTAGCCTTTGGACTCCCTGTCCTACCCGCAAGGCAGCGGGAGCGAGAGGTTTTAAGGCGCCTCTGACCCGCCTTCATTTGAAAACCCGAAAGTTAAAAATAGCACATCGCTGCTTGCGCATGGGCGGTGTTCCTAAAATAGGTAAAAGCAGTGTGGTCAACTTTACCATTTGATTGATGATGCTTAGATTCTGATTGATATTGTAAAAAAAAAAAAGGTTTGTTAACGCGCAACTTTAATTCGCTTGATTCTAACCAACTAGACTGAGTCAGTTGTAGAAATGTGACAAGTTTACAGACGGAAAGAGTTATAAATAAAAGTTAGTTTCATTTCTTTGACTGTTTATTTATCATGGCAGAATGTTGTTCCTGTTATGAAATTCTTTTATTTCTAATGTCCATTTACATACGCAAGTGGTGTATATGTATAAAAGTTTCAGAGAGATCGTACCTAGGAAAATGTGTTTTGGAAATATTTTAATAAAGGTAGACAGAGGCGTTTGGTTGAATTTTACAAAAAGTGAGGAAAGTAAGCAAGAACGAATGGTAGGAAAAGATGATCACGCATCAATCCAATATTTCCGCAAGAGCCTTTTTCGAGGATCATATACAAACAAACGAAAAAAAAAGATTTTAAAAATACTCTTTTGTGTCCTTCTTGTAAGAAAGACGGGCAGACAGATCTGTCGCCCAGACAGATAATGATAAGCATAAGGTAAGAGCAAGTGATTGGCTGAGAAATGAGATAAAGGGACGACTAAAAAGGGTACCAGGTGGAAATCAACATGATATTGTGCCCCTGATGGACTCGGCTTGCGCCCGTTGGTAGCTATGACCTAACCAAAAGCCCCCCCCCTCTCCCAGGTGGCATGACAAAACAATATGGGGATGGGTGGATGAAGGAAGGTGCAGCGTGAAAAGAGGTCATTAAAAGGTCAAAACTGCCTGGACAATGAAGCTATCAAACAGGTGTAGTGACTAGAGAAAATCTGGACAAGGAAGATATCAAACAGGTGTAGTGACTAGAGAAAATCTGGACAAGGAAGATATCAAACATGTGTAGTGACTAGAGAAAAAAGGAAAGAAAGGGCTGGAAAAGAAACCATAACTTGTTTGTGATGAGAATGAGAAAATGTAGCAAAGTGAATGGGGCAAAGGTGTGAAAGTTATGTGAGAAAGTTATGCTTAAAGATCAGAAACAGAAAGAGGTAGAAAATAAGTGAAAATGTAAAGCAGTTTAAAGAAATATGAACTTGATGTTAATTTCAGCTGGATGGGAGATTTAAAGAAAGATGAACTTGATGTTATTTTCAGCTGAGTGGGAGATTTAAAGAAAGATGAACTTGATGTTATTTTCAGCTGAGTGGGAGATTTAAAGAAAGATGAACTTGATGTTATTTTCAGCTGAGTGGGAGATTTAAAGAGAGATGAACTTGATGTTATTTTCGGCTGGGTGGAGACAGCCAGCCTGGAAAATAAAGTGCTGTTCCAGAGCTTTCTGAGATGGTTCATCAGAGGAACAAGAGTCTCTGCAGTGACAGAAACATCCCATTGTCCTTGATGGTCTCCTTCACAGAAATGTTTGGCAGCTGGTGTCAGTGCTTTCTTAGAAATGTTCAGATGTTGGCGAAACTATCTCCTAAGCACAAGCCAGTCTCCCCTATATATTTAATATTGCACTGCTTGATCATAATAACATTAATGACATTCAAAGAAACGCAAGTAAAGCCCTTCTGAATTCACAGCATGGACTTTGGGAAGGAAACCTGGTATGTCCTGACAACAAATGGACAAATATTGGATCTACGGTGACTGTGACATTTGGTAACAGATAAAGACATGTTCTCTGACTTAAAGTGGCTTTTGACTAATAGGCCTCTGAGGTTCTTGCTCTGCCTGTATGCCACTGCTAGGGTATGCCTCACTTTTTCTATCTTTTTTATAAACCTGAGCCTTACATCTCTGTCTGCCTTCATTACTAGAACCATTTTTACCACAGTTGTCATTTCTTTTATGTCTAGAAATAGTTTGGAGATTTTTATGAGCATTTGCTCACACTGTTTTTGTTGTTTTTATTTTGTTTATTCAGTTTGAGCAATGTCAACAATTGAAACAAGGGAGTGAAGCCAAGGTAGGTGTGTTGGGTAGTGCAGTAGTCATGTCTGACAAACCAGAATTGGGCCAAGACTCACTTCATGATGCACGTTGTGAGTTTCATCAGCTTTTGTTAAGAAGCAGGGCTCTAGATGGTGGGTGCCGTGGTGGTAGACCTTGCCTAGAAGTCTGATGCATGTAGACAATGCTGTAACCAACTCCCAATTCAACATGATGGTAGCTGATTAAAAAATTCATAGTGCTGGCTGCACAGGTCACATTGTTTATAGTTTAAGTGAGACAAACTGAAAGAAACACAGACTGTTTATAGTTTCAGTGAGACAAACTGAAAGAAACACAGACTGTTTATAGTTTCAGTGAGACAAACTGAAAGAAACAGACTGTCAGATTTAATAGCTGGTAACAGTCCTGAAAGGAAATGACCTGATAGCATTTTGGAGGACCAACATTAATGCCAAATGTGGTTAACTCTTTCCCTGCCATCAACACTGTAGTGAATTCTTCCTGTTAGTCTAGTCCCTGCCATCCATGTTATAGTGATTTTGTTTCATTGCAGCGTAAAACTATTGTAACTTTTTATTGTACACAATTTATCTGCGCATATCTGGTGACCTTTCATAGTTCAATCCAAAGCGTGGCTAACAACCGAGCAAAATCGATGTTTTTAACCGAGAAATTTCAATATTTATTGTGATTTCGGAGGACATGTCCTATGACCCAACCATTGTTCCTGAATGTACCCCAAGTACATCTAGACCTGTTAAATGGACTGGAGAAGTAGTTAGAAGGTTATTTCAGACATTATTTTAGTGAGAATGCCACCACACGACGAGATTGGACGAAAATTTAAGTAGATCTGGAAATCGCAGATGGTAAACATTGTACTTCTAGGTATCGCCGATGATAAGCAATACACTAAAAGCAACCGCCCTTGGGAGTGCAAACAAGAACACTCAGACTACAAAAGAAAGGCCCTGGCAGAAAACTATTAAAGAACAGCATCCAAGCAGTTCCTGGACACATGCTTGCACAGACGGGTCAGCAATCAACCAGCAACAACGGGGGCACATGATTCTTCCTGATGCTGAGCTGTGATGAACATATAAAACTGTCAGTAAGCAACAGAAAAGTTCTCCAGCAACTTCAGAGCTGAAGCAGAAGCTCTGAAAACAGCAGCAGAAACCCTGATGGCAAAAGAGGCAGTCAAGTTGTCTTGCTCACAGATGTGCTATCACTTATAACAGCACTGATAAGCAGGAGAAACAGAGAACTAGGAGAACTACAGAGGTTCTCTGTAACATGGCACAAATCTTTACAAGCATCATCATATAGAGGATGCCATCTCATTGTAATGTCCAAAGGATTGAAGAGGCTTATGCATTGGCCAAGAGAGGTAGAGAGCTCCACCAGGCTGATGCCTATCATATGATGAAGCCAAAACACTGATAAAAACCAAACACAAGAAGAATGAGGAAAAATAACATCTAGGACACCAGAAGATTGATGCCTTCTACCAGCTTAGCAGAGAAGAGCAAGTCAAGATCTTTAGACTCAAAACAGACCACAAAAGATTGAAACATCACATGTTTAACAGGCTCAAGATAGGCACAACCAGTGAATGCACCTGTGGCACCAACAGAATGACAGCCCAGCATCTGTTACAGGACTGCCCTTCATCTGAAGAACCGAGATGGCCTTGGCACCTGTACTGATCCTTGATGAGCTGTATGGTGACCTTAACAACCTGAAATGAATGACAACATTCTTCAAAGATATCAAAGTTGATTTTCAATGAAGAAAAAGGAGAAGAAATTATAAAAAATTCAAAATATCAACCTTGTACCCATGTCTTCTCACTTTTATTATCTGCGCCATCTGAGTCTTTTTTTATTTAGGTTACAGTTATCCAACAGGAGCTAGCTGGGGCATGACATCATGTTGTTTGCCAACTGGTACTCTTTGTCACCATCTATTTATCTCATTTCTCAGCCAATCATCTGCTTGTACTTTGAGCTTACCATCTATACGGGGCATTTTGTGTCCTTCTTTCTTATGAGGAGAATAACAAGAGAGCTGAGCGCTTTATTTTTCATCTGTTTTTATTTGTTGTGTTTTTATATGTGGTCCTTGAAAAAGGCATTTTGCCAAAATATTGGATTGTTATGTTATAATATTGGATTGTTAAGCCTGAAAATTTGCATGATGCATTGCTTCATCATATCCAGGGAAGTGCTTCTAGGTTTCATAATATTTCATCATACATAGGCATTTTCTGCCTGTCTTTCTTACAAGGTGGATATCAAAAGAGCAAAGTGGTTCATTTCTCATGTCTTTTTCATCCTTTTAATCTGTTTTTTTTTTTAATGTGAGTTCCTTGGAAAAGCATTTGCTGAAATATTGGATGGTTTTATGTTCTTCATTTATACATGTTCATCTTACTTTCTGGCACTCTTGTTTCTGCTAATTTTCCTTACTCTATTTTTGTAAAACTGAACCAGACATCTCTGTCTGCTGTCATACACAAGCTACAGGTTAAAGCCTTCTTTTTTACCAATTACAGTGGGTAGTGATTTTGTGTAAATATTTACAATTTTCTCTAGTTGCCTGGACCTTTGAATTGCAAAGTTCTGTTGATGAGACATTTCTACAGCGCTGAACAAATGTTCTGTATCCAAGTCCTCATAATGAGAGATTGACTGCAAACCAATCCGGCACCAAGAACCAGTAACTCATAGACATCATGGAAAGTAGTGAAATACAGTATTTGTTGTGCCAAATTGACAAAGAACTCCGAGCTGACAATATCAGAAGTCTGAAGTTTCTCTGCGAACCATACTTTGGAGCAAAGAAAACATCGAACATTTCCAGTGGGTTTCAGCTTTTCGACGCTTTGAGGAACAGCAAAAGGCTAAACCGGATTATCTCTGGGAGCTTCTGCATCTGATTGGACGTATTGACTTAGCTGAAATTGTTCATCCTGATCGAGACTGTTCATGTAGTCACTATCAATACATTGATCCATTTCGTGTCATGTTGTTTAAACTGAGTGAAGAACTTGCAGGTGACGATCTCACAAGTTTGAGGTAATTTTTTCTGCATCTGGACATAATGTTAATTTGATTCAAAGTAGCATTAATTTAGCAAAGGGTAATATTTATTAATATACATTTATTAATAATATTAATTAGAAGGGACAGATATTGAAGAAGTCAAACAATTTGCATACCTTGGCAGCTACGTAGACCAGGATGGTGACACTAGAAAGGAAGTTAGGATCAGAATTGCAAAGGCAGCATCAATCTTCAAGAATGTTGAGAACATATGGAATTCAAAAGTTATAAGCACAAAAACCAAGTTAAGACTATTCAATTCAAATGTAATATCCACCCTCATTTATGCATGTGAAAACTGGAAAACAACTAAAGAAATAGAAAAGAAATTAGACTCTTTGAAAACAAATGCATAAGGAAAATACTCGGCATCAAGTGGAATGAATTCAAGAACAATGCAGAGATAAGACATATGACTGAACAACAACCAGTCTCATGGATGATCAGGAAAAGGAGATGGACATATGTTGGTCACTTGATGAGAAGAAATGATCAGAGAATCCCAAAACAAACTATCAAGTGAAACACAACAGGCCAAAGAAAAAGAGGCAGACCGCGTGAAACTCTGAAGAGGACATTGTTAAGAGAGGCCAAATTAACAGGCATGAAATCCCTTGATGAGGTTGAAAGACTCGCCGAAGACAGGAAAAATTGGCGAACTACTTTGCGAGCCCTATGTGATGTTTAACGGCACGGGAAGGATATAAGATATACGATAAGAATATTAATGTAGAAGAAATTAATAATAGTGTGGCAGGGTTAATATTAATGTAGGTCATAATGTTAAAACAAAACAAGTGATATTGCTATAACACTAGGAATAAATATTAATGCATCAGAGGATATAATTCATGTAATGTAAATTGATGTTCATGTAGCACAAGGTGGTATTAATATAGTAATTAGTATTTTAGTAAAGTCTGGGGTAGTATTAGTGGTACACAAAATAATATTAATGTAGCTCAAGGTAGTATTAGTGCAGAATTAGCCAAGAAATTAATGTTTTACTTGTATCATTTATTTGTTTGGAGTTAATTGAATCCCCAGACATATTTATGGGAATGTATCAAAGACAGCATCCATCAAAGATGGCACTGATCTGTTTACCGTGATGATACAGCACAAGAGACTTTCACCAACAGACACAAGTATGTTGGGGAGGATGATGCAGGATATTGGCAGGCATGACCTAGCTGATATAATTGAAAACTTTTGTGAAGGTAGGGAAACAGGTAAAATAAACCTATTGTAATAACATAATGTTTAGCATAAAATATATCATTATGAGGTCTTACAGGTTGGCATGTTGTACTTCTTTTAAGTGCCCAACATACAGTCCATTGTTTCCATGTTTTTGTTTCATTCATCAGTGACTGTATCAAGTTTTCATGTTTTCTGGCTACATCAGCATTGAATTCATCAGTGGTTACATCAAATTTCATTTACTTCTGATTATATCAAGTTTTCATTGATCAGTGGCTGTATGAAAATTCACATTTATCAGTGATTATATCAATTTTTTCATTCTTCATTTCTTAATGTGTGTTATATTCTAGATCATGATTAATATCTTAAATCTTACATCCTTCCTGTGTTGCTAAATGTCACATTTTAAATGTAGTTCACCAAGATTTCCTGTCCTTGGGGAGTTTTTCAATCTCATCAAGGGATATTATGCCCACTTAACTGGCCCCTCTTAACAGTGTCCTCTTTAGAAGTTTCACATGGTCGACCTCTTTTTCTTTGGCCTGTTGTGCTCCACTTGATAGCTTGTTTGGGGATCCTTGATTGTTTCATCTCATCACATGACCAACATATGCCCATCTTCTTTTCCTGATCACCCATGAGACAGGTTGTTGTTTGCTCATCTGTCTTATCTCTGCATTGTTCTTGAATTCATTCCACTTGATGCTGAGTATTTTCCTTAGGCATTTGTTTTTGAAAGAGTCTAATTTCTTGTCTATTTCTTTAGTTGTTTTCCAGCTTTCATGGCCAGAAATGAGGGTGGATATTACATTTGAATTGAATAATCTTAACTTGGTTTTTGTGCTTATCACTTTTGAATGCCATATGTTGTCAGTATTCTTGAAGGTCAATGCTGCTTTTGCAATTTAAATTCTAACTTCCTTTCTGGTGTCACCATCCTGGTCTATGTAGCTGCCAAGATATCCAAAATGATTATTATAGAGCCATGTTATTTGTACAAAGTTCATGGTTTCCTCCAGGCCTTGACTCTGCCAAAAGCTCCTTCCTCCATCCTTTGGCCTGGTCTAGAGGTAAAGATGGATTGAATGTTCATTTTATCAGTGGCAATCATGTTTGATTTACCTCTTTATTTTTGTTATCTCCCCTTGTGGCTTTGTTTTAAATGCTGGCATAAATAACTTAGTTTTTTTTTTTCAAATTTATGAAATCTCTCTCTCTCTCTCTCTGAACCTTAAGTGCCCAGGGCACATGGGGCTTCTGCAAGGGTTTTCCACAAATGCCTGTCCTTCGCCTTTTTTTCTGCTCTTGCCCAGGTGAGCCCTCTATTGTTCAACATCCTTTCTGTTGTTCTTCTCCATGTCTCTTTTGGTCTACCCTTACTTCTGTTCCCTTGTGGTGGCCATCTTAGTGCTATTTTTGGTAGTGAGTTGTCAGTCATTCGGAGCACATGTCCCAACCATCGCCAGCATCTTTCCTCAATAACTGTTGTCAGTGGCTTCATCTGCATTTCTGCCAACAAGATGTTATTTCTTATGGTGTTTGGCCAAAATATTTTTCTAATTCTTCGTAAACATTTAGTCTGGAAAGAATTCAACTTGTTTTCTATGGTTTTGGTGATTTTCCAGCATTCACTTCCATAGAGTAGTACACTTAGAACATTACTCTTAAATATCCTGATTTTCGTATTTCATCATTCATTCATTTGCATGTCCCTTGCTGAACTTTGCCTCCCAAACAGCACTCCTGTAGGCCTCTCGGTTGTGAGCAAGATGGCCTGCTGCTGCTGCATCCATTTGCAGATTGTCAACGAAGTCTTGCAGCCATTTTTGTTTTGATCTTCCTCTTTTTCTTTTTCCCATTATGTATCCTTCCAATACGGTCTTCTCTAAATTATCATGATGTTTAATGTGTCCAAAATATTTACGTTTTCTCTGTTTAATTCTCTTTACTAGCCAGCCTTCTTCAATATTAAGCTCTTGTAGTATAGATATATTTGTTCTTTTTTTGTGTCCATGATATTTGGAGAACTCTTCTGTAGCATTTACATTCAAAGACATTTATGTGTTTCTCAGCTGTTTTGTTAAGTGTCCAGGTCTCACAGGCATATGTTGCGATGGGAAAGATGCATGCCCTTAAAAATCTTATTTTTGTAGTTCTGTCTGCTCCTCTCCACAGATTCTTTATTTGTTTTACTTTCTGAAGAGCGATAGATGTCCTCCTTTTAATTTCCTTCATTGTATCTCCATTATTAGTTAGTAGTGATGCAAGATATTCAAAACTCTCCACTTCTTCCAATTTTTCCTCACTGATATATATTTCAGCTGCCTTGTTTGTTTTGTCAGTTGTCATCAATTTAGTTTTCTTTGCATTAAGATAGAGGTTCTGCTCTTTGCTGTTCTTACGGACTGACATAATTAGTTTTTCCATTCCTTTTTGTGTTGTGGACAGTAACACCGTGTCATCAGCATATCTAATCTCTAGTATTTCATAACCTCCAATTGTTATGGCATCGTAATATTCTTTGTCTACATCTTCTCTAACATTCCTCATAGATTTTCATATTTATACTTAGTTTTTTTTATTTCCATATAGTCTGCAGCACTGCAAAAGCCTGGTTTGCTCTAGTAAGTCTGCTGTTGATGTCCTCTGTGCTGTCTCCATTTTCTACTACTCCACTGCCAAGGTATACAAATTCATTGACCTCCTCCACTAACTTGCTATCTACTCTGATTAAATATGTTACATGCTAACCACATAATGTGTTACACACTAACCACATATGTTACATGCTAACCACATAATATGTTACACGTTAACCACATAATATGTTACACGTTAACCACATAATATGTTACATATTAACCACATAATATGTTACATGTTGACCACATAATATGTTACATGTTAACCACATAATATGTTACATGCTGTCCACATAATATGTTACACGCTAACCACATAATATGTTACATGTTAACCACATAATATGTTACATCTTATCTTATATCTTATATCCTTCCCGTGCCGTTAGATGTCACATAGGGCTCGCAAAGTAGTTCGCCAATTTTTCCTGTCTTCGGCGAGTCTTTCAACCTCATCAAAGGATTTTATGCCTGTTAACTTGGCCTCTCTTAATAATGTTCTCTTCAGAGTTTCACGCGGTCTGCCCCTTTTTCTTCGGCCTGTTGTGTTCCACTTGATAGCTTGTTTTGGGATTCTCTGCTCATTTCTTCTCATCAAGTGGCCAACATATGTCCATCTCCTTTTCCTGATCACCCGTGAGACTGGTTGTTGTTCAGTCATCTGTCTTATCTCTGCATTGTTCTTGAATTCATTCCACTTGATGCCGAGTTTTTTCCTTAGGCATTTGTTTTCAAAAGAGTCTAATTTCTTTTCTATTTCTTTAGTTGTTTTCCAGCTTTCGCATGCATAAATGAGGGTGGATATTACATTTGAATTGAATAGTCTTAACTTGGTTTTTGTGCTTATAACTTTTGAATTCCATATGTTCTCAAGATTCTTGAAGATTGATGCTGCTTTTGCAATTCTGATCCTAACTTCCTTTCTAGTGTCACCATCCTGGTCTATGTAGCTGCCAAGGTATGCAAATTGATTGACTTCTTCAATATCTGTCCCTTCTATGTGTTATTTTTCCATTTTGATTATGGGAATTTTCATTATTTTTTGTTTTGTCCTTGTTAATTTCAAGTCCTATTTTGCTAGCCAGTGAAGATAGGCTATCTGTTTTTTCTTGCATGGAATTCACATTATTACTGATAAGAGTTATGTCATCAGCAAAATCAAGATCTTCTAGTTGGGTCCCATGTACCCAGTCAATACCTGTGTTACCTGTGCAGCATTTTTTCATTATGAAGTCTATTGTAATCCCAAAAAGTAAAGGAGACAGTATACATCCTTGTTTCACGCCTGTTTCAATCTGGAACCATTCACTCATCCCTTCTTCTGTCTTGACTGCACAACCATATCCATTGTATAAGTCCTTAATGATGTTGACAATTTTAGATGGTATTCCATATAGACATAAAATTCTCCATAATGAATCTCTGTGTATGCTATCAAATGCCTTCTTAAAATCTATGAAATTCAGTATTAATGGTTTCTGCTTTTCAATATGTTCTTCAAGTATTATTCTGAGAGTAAAGATCTGGTCGAGACAGCTTCTCCCTTTTCGAAATCCTGCTTGTTCTTCTCTCATTGCAGTATCCACTATATCTTTGAGTCTATTCAAAATGACCTTGCAAAATACTTTTGACACAACTGATATTAAGGTTACTCCTCTCCAGTTGTTACAGTCACTAAGGTTGCCCTTTTTTGGTATTTTCACAATGATTCCCTTCTTCCAATTAGAAGGGACCTTTTCTTCTTTCCAAATCTTGTTAAACATTCTCTGTAGTTGTCTCATGTTGTCACTATTGATAGCTTTTAGCATCTCGGCTGTTATTTCATCTTCACCTGCAGCTTTGTTGTTAGCCATTAAATTCACTGCTGTTTCAATTTCATACAATTCAATTTCATCTAGATTGACATTTAGTTGTGGGGCTGGTAAGTCAGTTTCAAGGTTTAACAATTCTTTTGGGTGTGGTCGATTGAGTATTTCTTGGAAGTGTTCAGCCCATCTTTGCTTTTGGTCTTTATTTGATGTTAATAGTGTTCCAGTTTTGCTAAGGATTGGTCTTTCTTTAGATGTAATAGTACCTGTTAGCCTCTTTTGTATGTTATATAAAGTTTTGCTGTCTCCTGTTTTTGCTGCTTTTTCTGCCTCTTTCGCCATATTGTCTATGTATTCTCTTTTATCCCTTCTAGCTGAACTTTTTACTTTCTTGTCTATGTCTTTGTATTTTGCTTTTGCCGAATCTCTTTCATGATCTGCTTTTGCATTCAACATGTTTAATTTGACTGCTCGTCTTTCATGTATATACTTCCATGTTTTATCTGATATCCATGCTTTTCTATTTGGTTTTTCCAATCCAGCGTTTACTTTTGCTGCTGTGAATATGGCTGTGCTGTAAGAATTCCATAACTCATCTATACCTATCTCCTCAACTTCACTGGGTGTTTTGGAATGATTGGCAAGTTCCTGATTGAAATTAATGTTAGTATTTTCTTCTTGTAGGCTGTGGATGTTTATCTTTCTGTGTACTGATTTCTTGTGTTGACTTTTCAATTTTAGTTTTATTTTCCCTATGCACAGGTTGTGATCACTGTTGACATCTGCACCCCTATAAGCCCTTACATCCATGAGAGATGTTCTGTATTGCTTTCTAATACAAAAATGGTCTATCTGGTTTCTAGTTCTATCATCTGGAGATATCCATGTTGTTTTATGTATCTCTTTGTGTGGGAATATTGTGCCTATATGTTACATGCTAACCACATAATATGTTACATGCTAACCACATAATATGTTACATGCTATCCACATATTCTGAGTGAAATTGTCAAAATTACTATTTCAGAACACCAGGAGACAGATTGTAGCGATGAAGAGGTATGTCAGATTTCTTGCCTTTCATGAATATCTTGAAATATGTGGTACACGTATACATTTATACTGGTCTTTACTTTCTGTGACTGAAGTCCTTGATTGCTGCTGCCTTCCAAGACAACACAGATTGTACTGTGAGGTGAGCACTGGTGGAGGATTTGGATGGATGAGTGACTGGATGTTTATAATGTCTGTTATTTTTATCACATCTTTTATTATATCATGAAACACATACAACTCATATGCATAGAGGAAACAAATTTTCAATGACTACTCAAAGTGACAGCATTATTTTGTGAAGTTTCTGATGTTGTGGTCCACTTTCTTGTTCACAGGAGTTACAAATCTCAGCATGACTCTAGCAGAAGAGTTGAAAAGTTTTCAGAAGAATAAGAGAACAAATCTCAGCATGACTCTAGCAGAAGAGTTGAAAAGTTGTCAGAAGAATAAGAGAAAGAAAGAAAGACATGAAGATCAGGAATCTTTTACCAAGAAATATGGGGGTACTGAAAAGTTATTGGTCAAACCTACATCCAAAAGTCTGAGCCTAATTTTATCTTTAGGAATATCTTACATCTTACATCCTTTCTGTGCCGTTAAATGTCACATAAGGCCGGCATGGTAGTTTGCCTTCAGCGAGTTTTTCAACATCATCAAGGGATGTTATGCCCACTGAATTGGCTTCTCTTAACAATGTCCTCTTTAGTTTCACGTGGTCGACCTCTTTTTTTTCGGTCTGTTGTGTTCCACTTGATAGCTTGTTTTGGTATTCTCTGATTGTTTCTTCTTATCACATGGCCTACATATGTCCATCTTCTTTTTCTGATCACCCATGAGACAGGTTGTTGTTTGCTCATCTGTCTTATCTCTGCATTGTTCTTGAATTCATTCCACTTTATACCAAGTATTTTCCTTACACATTTGTTTTTGAAAGAGTCTAATTTCTTGTCTAGTTCTTTAGTTGTTTTCCAGCTTTCACATGCATAAATGAGGGTGGATATTACATTTGAATTGAATAATCTTAACTTGGTTTTTGTGCTTATAACTTTTGAATGCCATATGTTCTCAAGATTCTTGAAGGTCAATGTTGCTTTTGCAATTCATATTCTAACTTATTTTCTAGTGTCACCATTGTGGTCTATATAGCTGCCGAGATATGCAAAATGGTTTACTTCTTCAATAGCTGTTCCTTCGTTATTAATGAGAATCTTCATTGTTTTTGTTTTATCCTTGTTAATTTCAAGTCCTATTTTACTAGCCAGTGAAGACAGGCTATCTGTTTTTACTTGTATTAATTTCATATTGTCACTAATAAAAGTTATGTCATCTGCAAAATCAAGATCTTCCAGTTGGGTCTCATGTACCCAATCAATGCCCATTTTACCTTTGCAACATTTTTTCATTATGAAGTCTATGGCAGTTCCAAAAAAGCAAGGGAGATAATATACATCCTTGTTTCACACCTGTTTCAATCTGGAACCATTCACTCATTCCTTCGTCTGTATTGACTGCACAAACATATCCATTGTAGAGGTCACTAATGATGTTGACAATCTTAGATGGTATTCCATATATTCTTAAAATCCTCCATAATGATTCTCTGTGTATGCTATCAAATGCCTTTTTAAAGTCTATGAAGTTTAGGATTAACGGTCTTTGCTTTTCAATATGTTCTTCAAGTATTATTCTTAGAGTAAAGATCTGTTCGAGACAGCTTCTCCCTTTTCGAAATCCTGCCTGTTCTTCTCTCATTGCAGCATCCACTGTATCTTGAATTCTATTCAGAATAACTTTGCAAAACACTTGTGACACAACTGATACCAAGGTTACTCATCTCCAGTTACTGCAGTTGATAAGGTTGCCTTTTTTTTTTTTATTGTGGTATTGTAACAATGATTCCTTTTCTTCCAATTAGAAGGGACCTTTCTTCTTTCCAAATTTTATTAAACATTCTTTGTAGTTGTCTCATGTTGTCTAAATTTAACTTTTAACATTTCAGCTGTTATTTCATCTTCACCTGCAGCTTTTTTTGTTAGTCGTTAGATTTACTGCTGTTTAAATTTCATTCTATGTAATTTCATCTAGGTTGACATTTAGTTGTGGGATTGGTAAGTCTGTCAATTCTTTTGGGTGTGGTCGATTAAGTATTTCATGGAAGTGTTCAGCCCATCTTTGCTTTTGGTCTTACTTGATGTTTATAGGGTGCCAGAACCAAATCTTTCCCAAGACCTGTCTTTATGTTCAACATGTCTAATTTGGCTGCTGATCTTTCATGTATGTATTTCCATGTGTTTTCTGATATCCATGCTTTTCTGTTTGTTTTTTCCACATCAGTGCTTGCTTTTGCTGTTGTGATTATGGTTGTGCTGTAAGAGTTCCATAATTCTCTCTCTCTCTCTCTGAACCTTAAGTGCCCAGGGCACATGGGGCTTCCGCAAGGGTTTTCCACAAATGCCTGTCTTTCGCCTTTTTTTCTGCTCTTGCCCAGGTGAGCCCTCTATTGCTCAACATCCTTTCTGTTGTTCTTCTCCATGTCTCTTTTGGTCTACCCTTACTTCTGCTCCCCTGTGGTGTCCATCTTAGTGCTATTTTTGGTAGTGAGTTGTCAGTCATTCGGAGCACATGTCCCAACCATCGCCATCGTCTTTCCTCAATAATTGTTGTCAGTGGTTTCATCTGCATTTCTGCCAATAAGATGTTATTTCTTATGGTGTTTGGCCAAAATATTTTTTTAATTCTACGTAAACATTTAGTCTGGAAAGAATTCAACTTGTTTTCTATGGTTTTGGTGATTTTCCAGCATTCACTTCCATAGAGTAGTACACTTAGAACATTACTCTTAAATATCCTGATTTTCATATTTATGCTTAGTTTATTTGATTTCCATATATTCTGCAGCATTGCAAAAGCCTGGTTTGCTTTAGTAAGTCTGCTGTTGATGTCCTCTGTGCTGTCTCCATTTTCTACTACTCTGCTGCCAAGGTATACAAATTCGTTGACCTCCTCCACTAACTTGTTATCTACTCTGAGTACATTTCTGTTGTTCACATTTTGCTTCATTAACTTTGTCTTTCCTACGTTGATCTTTAGTCCTATGTTGTTTGCATTCTGGGTTAACTTGTTTATTTTATCTTGCATATCTTTGTGACTGCTTGATAATAGACAAATGTCGTCCGCAAAGTCAAGGTCATCCAGCACTGTGTCAAGGGTCCATTGTAATCCTCTGCGTTTGTCTGATGTTGCCTCCTTCATTAACCAGTCTACTGCCAAGATAAATAATGTTGGTGATAGTACACATCCCTGTTTCACTCCTGTTTGTACCCTAAAGCTGCTGGAGGTATGTTCCCCACAGATAACTTTGCACTGAAAACCCTCGTATAGGGCTTTGATTACATTAACTATTTTATGGGGGAGGCCATGCCATCTTAGGATTTTCCACATCAGTGCTTGCTTTTGCTGTTGTGATTATGGTTGTGCTGTAAGAGTTCCATAATTCTCTCTCTCTCTCTCTGAACCTTAAGTGCCCAGGGCACATGGGGCTTCCGCAAGGGTTTTCCACAAATGCCTGTCTTTCGCCTTTTTTTCTGCTCTTGCCCAGGTGAGCCCTCTATTGCTCAACATCCTTTCTGTTGTTCTTCTCCATGTCTCTTTTGGTCTACCCTTACTTCTGCTCCCCTGTGGTGTCCATCTTAGTGCTATTTTTGGTAGTGAGTTGTCAGTCATTCGGAGCACATGTCCCAACCATCGCCATCGTCTTTCCTCAATAATTGTTGTCAGTGGTTTCATCTGCATTTCTGCCAATAAGATGTTATTTCTTATGGTGTTTGGCCAAAATATTTTTTTAATTCTACGTAAACATTTAGTCTGGAAAGAATTCAACTTGTTTTCTATGGTTTTGGTGATTTTCCAGCATTCACTTCCATAGAGTAGTACACTTAGAACATTACTCTTAAATATCCTGATTTTCATATTTATGCTTAGTTTATTTGATTTCCATATATTCTGCAGCATTGCAAAAGCCTGGTTTGCTTTAGTAAGTCTGCTGTTGATGTCCTCTGTGCTGTCTCCATTTTCTACTACTCTGCTGCCAAGGTATACAAATTCGTTGACCTCCTCCACTAACTTGTTATCTACTCTGAGTACATTTCTGTTGTTCACATTTTGCTTCATTAACTTTGTCTTTCCTACGTTGATCTTTAGTCCTATGTTGTTTGCATTCTGGGTTAACTTGTTTATTTTATCTTGCATATCTTTGTGACTGCTTGATAATAGACAAATGTCGTCCGCAAAGTCAAGGTCATCCAGCACTGTGTCAAGGGTCCATTGTAATCCTCTGCGTTTGTCTGATGTTGCCTCCTTCATTAACCAGTCTACTGCCAAGATAAATAATGTTGGTGATAGTACACATCCCTGTTTCACTCCTGTTTGTACCCTAAAGCTGCTGGAGGTATGTTCCCCACAGATAACTTTGCACTGAAAACCCTCGTATAGGGCTTTGATTACATTAACTATTTTATGGGGGAGGCCATGCCATCTTAGGATTTTCCACAGTGCATCTCTGTTGATTCCATAATTCATCTATACCTATCTCCTCTACTTCACTGAGTGTTGTGCAGTGACTGGTAAGTTCCAGATTGAAATTACTGTTAGTATTCTCTTCTTGTAGGCTGTGGCTATTTATCTTTCTGTGTATTGATTTCTTGTGTTGGCTTTTCAGTTTTAGTTTTATTTTCCCTATACACAGGTTGTGATCACTGTTAACATCTGCACCCCTATAAGCCCTTACATCTGTCAGAGGTGTTCTGTATTGCTTTCTAATACAAAAATGATTCTATCTAGTTTCTGATTCTATCATCTTGGAATATCCATGTTGTTTTATGTATCTCTTTGTGTGGAAATATTGTTCCTCCTATGACCATGCCCTCTGTTAGATATAGTTCAATTAATCTTTCTCCGTTCTGATTTATTGTATCAATTCCTTCTTTCCCCATTACTTTTTCAACATTAATGTTATATTTTCCTGCCTTGACATTGAAGTCTCCCATGACAGTTAGGATGTTATGTTTAGGGACTTTGTTCGTGTGTTGTAGATGGTGATAGAAATCATCTTTTATTTCATCTTCTGCATCGTTCATGGGTGCATAGCATTGTATGATTGTCATTCTTCCATGTCTTAGTTTCTATCATTCTTTTATTATACGACTGTTCACTGGTTCCCGATCTATACGCTATGCTGCTACAGCTGACATAATTATACCCACTCCTACATGGTATTTCCCATCATCTCTGCCTGAGTGTAATATTAACTTACAGTTTTCCGCTGTTCTTTTCCCTGCTTCTGGCCATCGCATTTCACTGATGTCAAGTACATCTAGATGGTACCTATCCATTTCTCAGATTACTTGAGCAGTTTTTGATGGTGCTGCCATTGTTCTTACGTTCCAGAATCCAATCGTGACATTTTTGGGGCCTATGATTGCATTCTTTCGATCTTTGTCTGAGTTCTTCAGAGTTGGTATCCCTGATGCGTCACTCTTGACTCGGTTAGTTTATTGAGAGTTTCTATAACAGTTCCTTTTTTTTCCTTATCTAGAGTTGCCTCTAGGTAGGTCTCAGGATAAGGTTGTTAGCCTTACATCCAACTCCCAGTACGTGACAAATCGAGCGACATCCCACTGAATAAGTCTTAAGAGTGCATGCCAGCGGAAGCGTTAAAAAAAAATGCCTGCCGTCTTGCACATCGCCTGGATTACAGTTAGTGCTAAATCAGGAAGGAAATTAAAAATAATTAGTATTTTTGACAGAAAAATGAAAAATGTTGGGTTTTTATCCTCTAAACTTAAAAAAATTGTTACATTTTTGTGCTTTAAATTGCAAGAATGTTACATTGTTGTCCTCTAAACTGCTTATATAATTGTTTCTAGAATTTATATTTATTCTGATGTCAAAGTAAAAAACAAGTTCTTGTTTAATTATGAAATGCCTGAGATCTTTTCTATCTGTTATAATTATTAAATTAAATTATCGGAAAATATTATTAACAGCACGCTCATCATGTGTAGTCTTAAAACCTTATTGGTTCTGCACTTGAGCGGTTTTCCTCTATGGAACAAAAACGTAGAAATCTGACGAGAAAATAAAAAGCACTAGCAGAAATACCCAGTGCTGGCTAGACACTTAGTGTAGACTAAAATCCATCAGTCCATAACCCAGCCATCTCTATTTCCATTTATCCACTCATCCTTCTGTCAGTCTTCTAATCAGGTTGGTTGAATAAATAAAATAATGTTGGCGTATCAGGGATGGATCTCAGAATTATGTCCAAATTGATTGACTGATAACCTGCAAAATGTTCACATTTTTAATGAAATTTCGGGTGTTTTAATTTACGTTCTTGATCTAACACCTCAGGTACTTTGTCCCGAGCCACAGCCTAGCTCCCGGAGCACAGAGGAAAATTGTGGAAAACCCGTGGATCAGAATGTCAATTATTTTTTTCAGGAATATACAGTCATTTCAAAAACAGTTTCTGATCATGTCAAGTACATTAAAACTTGGAAGTTTGTTATCAGTACAATTATTGGTGTAATTACACTGATCTGGAGTCCAATTATAGGTTCATTTACATTGGCCAGGGGTCCAATTACACTTGTCTGGAATTATGTACATGAATATCTGAATACTGAATATCTATGTTCGCCAATGTTGTTTAGAATTTTAATTGTTTTCTTTACTGCACTTTTCTTTCTTTATTCTTTATATAGGTAGCATTAATTTATACTTAACCAAACAAAAGGTGAAATCAACCACATAATGAAGATATGTTCAGTGCAACTGTGGATTAATCAGACATTAAGAAAAAAAACTATTCAGATTTGAGAGAGGCTAATTTCGGACATATTCATTTATATACACATTCATTTATAGTTGCTAAGCTTAAAATCTCATTTTAAATGTGATCTTCCACTACTTTTTACAATTGAATCTACTAAGTTTAGATTAGATTGTAAAGAGTAGTGGAATCATTTCTCTCTACAATTCCCTGTCTTTTGCATTGATTATGAGATCCTAGCCACACTGACAGCCCATCCAGTAACTTCTCTCTCTGTTTCCTCTGTCTCTTCTTCCCTCAATTTTTCCAGTTGCCACAGTCTGTTACAATTTTCATATTCTCAGGAAATGTCTTATAAATCTCACTTGTCTGCCTCTGATCTTTGCTATAATTTGCTTTTCCAGCCTCTCTTAAGACTTCCTCATTGGTTTTCTTGGCTGTCCATGGAACCTTCAACATCCTTCTTATAAACCACATCTCCATGGCCTCCATTTCTCGCTGTACTCTCTTATTCATAGACCATGCTTAACACCCATAAAACAAAACTGGCTCGATGTAACATTTAAGTACTCAGAATCTTGTTTCCATTGATATGGATCTGTTGCACAAGATGTGTCTCGAATGCTGACTTGGCCTGAGCACGTCTGCTTTTTATTTCATTGTGACACTTCACAACTGATGGGAAATGTCACTTTTATAAGTGGCAGAAAAATGAAAAATGTTGGGTTTTTATCCTCTAAACTTAAAAAAATTGTTACATTTTTGTGCTTTAAATTGCAAGAATGTTACATTGTTGTCCTCTAAACTGCTTATATAATTGTTTCTAGAATTTATATTTATTCTGATGTCAAAGTAAAAAACAAGTTCTTGTTTAATTATGAAATGCCTGAGATCTTTTCTATCTGTTATAATTATTAAATTAAATTATCGGAAAATATTATTAACAGCACGCTCATCATGTGTAGTCTTAAAACCTTATTGGTTCTGCACTTGAGCGGTTTTCCTCTATGGAACAAAAACGTAGAAATCTGACGAGAAAATAAAAAGCACTAGCAGAAATACCCAGTGCTGGCTAGACACTTAGTGTAGACTAAAATCCATCAGTCCATAACCCAGCCGTCTCTATTTCCATTTATCCACTCATCCTTCTGTCAGTCTTCTAATCAGGTTGGTTGAATAAATAAAATAATGTTGGCGTATCAGGGATGGATCTCAGAATTATGTCCAAATTGATTGACTGATAACCTGCAAAATGTTCACATTTTTAATGAAATTTCGGGTGTTTTAATTTACGTTCTTGATCTAACACCTCAGGTACTTTGTCCCGAGCCACAGCCTAGCTCCCAGAGCACAGAGGAAAATTGTGGAAAACCCGTGGATCAGAATGTCAATTATTTTTTTCAGGAATATACAGTCATTTCAAAAACAGTTTCTGATCATGTCAAGTACATTAAAACTTGGAAGTTTGTTATCAGTACAATTATTGGTGTAATTACACTGATCTGGAGTCCAATTATAGGTTCATTTACATTGGCCAGGGGTCCAATTACACTTGTCTGGAATTATGTACATGAATATCTGAATACTGAATATCTATGTTCGCCAATGTTGTTTAGAATTTTAATTGTTTTCTTTACTGCACTTTTCTTTCTTTATTCTTTATATAGGTAGCATTAATTTATACTTAACCAAACAAAAGGTGAAATCAACCACATAATGAAGATATGTTCAGTGCAACTGTGGATTAATCAGACATTAAGAAAAAAAACTATTCAGATTTGAGAGAGGCTAATTTCGGACATATTCATTTATATACACATTCATTTATAGTTGCTAAGCTTAAAATCTCATTTTAAATGTGATCTTCCACTACTTTTTACAATTGAATCTACTAAGTTTAGATTAGATTGTAAAGAGTAGTGGAATCATTTCTCTCTACAATTCCCTGTCTTTTGCATTGATTATGAGATCCTAGCCACACTGACAGCCCATCCAGTAACTTCTCTCTCTGTTTTCCTCTGTCTCTTCTTCCCTCAATTTTTCCAGTTGCCACAGTCTGTTACAATTTTCATATTCTCAGGAAATGTCTTATAAATCTCACTTGTCTGCCTCTGATCTTTGCTATAATTTGCTTTTCCAGCCTCTCTTAAGACTTCCTCATTGGTTTTCTTGGCTGTCCATGGAACCTTCAACATCCTTCTTATAAACCACATCTCCATGGCCTCCATTTCTCGCTGTACTCTCTTATTCATAGACCATGCTTAACACCCATAAAACAAAACTGGCTCGATGTAACATTTAAGTACTCAGAATCTTGTTTCCATTGATATGGATCTGTTGCACAAGATGTGTCTCGAATGCTGACTTGGCCTGAGCACGTCTGCTTTTTATTTCATTGTGACACTTCACAACTGATGGGAAATGTCACTTTTATAAGTGGCAGAAATATTGCCTCTATATGACACAAGACCTCTGCCTTTGACATCAGCCATTTTAGATCATCCTACAAACTTGTAAGTGCACTTTTCTTCATATCTAAAGTAAAATGAGATGATGTTCGAAACTTTATTTTGCCTTTATTTTTTGCTTGTGTGTGTGTATGCATGAGACACTCCTATAAATCACTCCACCGCCTGCCCCAGTGAATATTGCACAGAATGTGTATTGAAGGTCACTCATATTAGTTCTTGATGATGAGCCACCCATTGAGGATATCATTTTAGGAACTACAGCAGTCCAAATGTGAACTAGTCAGCATCGCTCTCGGCATGAACTTCGTAGCTAAGGTGCCAAGCCAAACCAGAAAACCACCAAAGTTCACTGCTGGCCAAGTAGACATAATGAAGAATCATCAATGCTGTCTTCATAGTTGGCCAAGTAGACATAATGAAGAATCATCAGTATTGTCTATGCAAAGTTCACCGCTGACTGAGTAGTCATAATGAAGAATCATTAATTCTGTCTTCATAGTTGGCCAAGTAGACATAATGAGGAATCATCAATGCTGTCTATCCAAAGTTCACTGCTGACCGAGTAGACATAGTGAAGAATCATCAGTATTGTCTATGCAAAGTTCACCACTGACTGAGTAGACATAATGAAGAATCATCAGTATTGTCTATGCAAAGTTCACCACTGACTGAGTAGACATAATGAAGAATCATCAGTATTGTCTACGCAAAGTTCACCGCTGACTGAGTAGACATAATGAAGAATCATCAGTATTGTCTATGCAAAGTTCACCGCTAACTGAATAGACATAATGAAGAATCATCAGTATTGTCTATGCAAAGTTCACCGCTGACTGAGTAGACATAATGAAGAATCATCAATTCTGTCTTCATAGTTGGCCAAGTAGACATAATGAAGAATCATCAATGCTGTCTATCCAAAGTTCACTGCTGACCGAGTAGACATAGTGAAGAATCATCAGTATTGTCTATGCAAAGTTCACAGTTGGCCAAGCAGACGTAACTAAGAATCATCAATGTTATCTATGTAATGGTTGTGTCAGGGTTAGCAAACTATAGCTAACTGCTTGTGTCAGGGTTAGCAAACTATAGCTAACTGCTTGTACTGGGTTTAGCAAACTATAGCTTGTGTCAGAGTTAGCAAACTATAGCTAACTGCTTATGTCAGGGTTAGCAAACTATAGCTAACTGCTTGTGTCGGGGTTGGCAAACCATAGCTGACCAATACCCTAATCTAACTCCATGTAGTGCCCCTGGCAGTAGACGGTAGTCTGACCACGTGAACAGGGACTGAAACAGAAAGTCAAAGCAGCTCTAAAATATGTCACGCCAAAGACAAACGTGTCTGACCAAAAGGCATAGACAAAACTGCAAACTCTAACAACACAGTCAAACGACCTACTGAAGGTGAACACAGAAGAAGAAATGTACAAAGTAAAACGTACTTCCACCACACACAGATCTTGTTTTCTGCAGTTTTACCACAGCAAGTGATTCTAAGGACTGTTATAGCCGGAGGTGGGGTGGGGGATACGCTCTCCAATGAAATGTCGTCAAGGTGTGGGTCGCAAATAGCTTCTGACAGTAAAGTCCAGCTCCTGACCTTCTCGTGGCAGAACTGTTCAAACTGATAGGAGAAGGGGGCGAAGGCGAATATCTGGCGCCTGAAAACCAGATGCTTCGGGTAGATGAGAGTCATGTTTGGTAGCTCATCTATAGCTGCTGGCGAGATTCTTCAGCCGCCGTGCGTGGAATGGGGCTCCTCTCGACCAATGAAGAAAGGTGCCAATGGGGTTGCCGCGCTGCGCCACTGTGGAAAAAGGTGAAAGAAAGGATTAAGTGAAGTAATCATTAGTCTCGAGGTCATAACTGCTCAAATCACGGCACCTCTAGTCTGGAGGTCGGCCACGTCCTATGTGCACTCATACCAGGCGAATTGCCTCAACCGGCTTAACCCAGGGGTTAAGACACTGCTGGATGCCGCGCGTGGAATGAAACTCCTCCCGACCAATGAAGAAAATGCGAACAAGTAGTTAGGGTTGCCGTGCGGCGCCGATGTGAAAAGGTGATGGAAAAGATAAAGTGAAGCTTAATCGGTATGTCCAGTAGCTTTCGCCGCGAGAGCTACTCATACCACGGCACCTCTGCTCTAGAAGCCAGCCACGTCCGATATACGCCCATACTGGTGAAATATGCCTAAGCCGGCTTAAACCAGAGGTGAAACTTGATGGCTACTCATGTCACGGTACCTCCGCTCTAGAGGTCGGTCACGTCCTAAAACGCCCATGCTGGGATAATATGCCTAAACCGGCTCAACCCAGTGGTGAAACTTACTAGTGGCGAGGATTCGTCCTCCTGGACAAAAGCTCCGTCCTGGTCACAACTAGGAAGGGTAGCGGCCACGACCACAAAATGCTGAAGTCGGAGACACTGGACTAGTGCAGTCTAGATAGGCAACCACCTCTCACAAGGCGGGGATGTATGCGTATTCTAATCACGCTGAGGTTTTCCGGTGAGAAAGTTTAACGCTGGACTGGATGGGCTACCACCTCTCACCCAGCGGAGATACACGGGTATCCCAAAACACGTCGAGATTTTCCGATGAGAAAGTCCAACTCTAGCCTGGAGGGGCAACCACCTCTCACCCAGCGGGGATATATCCAAAACACGCCGAGGTTTTCCAGTGAAAGTCCAACTCTAGATTAAACTGGTGCAACGTAAACCACGGTGTCACGCAATCCCGCTTCTGAGACCCACCGAGAATACAGGCTCAAGTCAATGCGATATTCTGAACCTCTTGTGGTCCTCTCGGGGATCTCATGTGATCCTTTTGGGGACCACAGGAGTAAATTCAGTCTAATTACGGGGCGGTCTTGGTGGTAGAAGCGAAAGAAGAAGAAGAAGACTACAGCAAGTGTCGCATATGAAAAAAAGTGTTTTAGAATCATCATTTGCACTATGGACAAGTTCAGAGGCTACCCAATCTCCTCTTGAAAGGGGATTATCAGAACGAGTGAATGCATCATGTGATATAGGTTGGAATGACACTCCAGGGAAAGAGAAAGTATATGATAAAATTATATACTGGAGAATGAAAGAAGTAGAACCCGCTACATTTAATCTGAGAAGCCACGTTGCTGTTAGTTCCATCTCTCTTACTCCATACAAATATATTTACCATATTTATACACTTATTTACTAAACAAGGTTTAACCTTGAAGTTAACACTAACAATTTGTTCCACGGAGATCAGTACATGAAATGTGAAGAAGTCTTTATTCTCAGTAAACAGACAGAAAAGCCATAGAACACACAACAGACCATAAAAAAAACTTTTGAAAAAAAAACTTGCAGAATTAGCTTGAATTTGAAGATTTCTAGAAATATATGAAATCACCAAACCTTTCCATCACCAACATATTCAGCCACCAACATATTCCGCACCAATACATTCTATCACCAACATATTCAGTCACCAACACATTCCACACCAATACATTCTATCACCAACATATTCAGTCACAAACACATTCCACACCAATACATTCTATCACCAACATATTCAGTCACAAACACATTCCACACCAATACATTCTATCACCAACATATTCAGTCACAAACACATTCCACACCAATACATTCTATCACCAACATATTCAGTCACCAACACATTCCACACCAATACACTCCATCATCAACATATTCAGTCGTTAACATTTTTACCCAAAGAGGCAAATCTGATTTTCTGGTAGCAACCAATATCACTCTGGTGACAGAAGCCGCCTAACGCTTGAGAACCGCTACATTCAGGAATATAGGATGCTGGAAACACACATCGCTTGAACTCGAAATTCAGCTACCTTGAACATTCTCTTTCTCCAAATTCTGTACTTGGAACTACTGCTTCCTCACCTGCAACACATATTTTCAGAACCCCCTCACTACATTAGATTACAAACCCTCTACCCCAACCACATTCACCTATTCCATTCACTTTTCTCTCGGCTAGATTACTGTAATGCTCTTTCTCCTTTCCACGGCCACCACCCTATCATTACCACATATCTATCACATATCACAAGTCTCCATTTAAACATTCTCACCACTCCACCACTCGAACACCTGGACGCAGCTTCTTACAAGTCACAGCTAAGTGCTCCATTTATTCTATTTTTTTCCGTTTCTATTTGTTGTATAGCATTCATGTGAATTTATATTTGATCTTCTTTTCATACTTCTTTGTCCTGCATGTTTTTGTATGAATAAGGTGCAAAAAATAAGATTTTTAAGGGCATGCATCTTTCCCATCGCAACATATGCCTGTGAGACCTAGACACTTAACAAAACAGCTGAGAAACACATAAATGCCTTTGAATGTAAATGCTACAGAAGAGTTCTTCAAATATCATGGACACAAACAATATCCATACTACAAGAACTTAATATTGAAGAAGGCTGGTTAGTAAAGAGTATTAAACAAAGAAAACTTAAACATTTTGGACACATTAAACGTCATGATAATCTAGAGAAGACTGTCTTGGAAGGGTATATAATGGGGAAAAGAAAGAGAAGAAGACCAAGGCGAAGATGGCTGCAAGACATCGTTGATGATCTGCAAATGGATGCATCATCAGCAGGCCATCTTCCTCATAACCAAGAGGCCTACAGGAGTGCTGTTAGGGAGGCAAAGTTCCGCAAGGGACATGCAAATGAATGAATGAAAGGTGCAAATTGAAAAATCACAAATGTGTACTCGTTAAACCCGTTCCTACTATTTTTCTTAAAATAGTTACAACTTTACCGCAGTGAATTCGTGTATATTCAGTTTTATATCTATACACTAATTATTTGTCTGTCGGGTTACAAGATGTTTCAGTCACTTTGTGTCAGTTTTGATTGAACGATACACGACAGAGAGAGTACACAGCTCATATAAGTGTTAGTGACGCAGTCGTCACACGTTAGTATTTGTAAATACGGGTGTGATGTCGTTCAAACATGACGTGGCCACAGACAACTGATTAGAAAGCTCGAGTTTTGGAATGGCCGCGAAGTTACAAAACTGGCACTATGTTATTCATTTTGTGCTTTATTAAATTTAAAAGAGCTACAATCACATTATTATCTATGACCTGTTTTTGTTCTGCAACTGGAATACCTTTTGATCATAACATTGTGAATTAAGCCCTGAGTGGTAGTAAAGCTCTCTCTCTCTCTCTCTCTGCGCTTTGTTGTTTTTATATGTGGTCCTTGAAAAAAAGTTTTTTGCCGAAACATTGGATTGTTGTATGTTCTTCATTTATACGTGCTCATCTTGCTTTCTGCCATTCTTGTTTCTGTCCACTTTCCTCACTCTCTCTCTCTCTCTCTCTCTCTCTGTGTGTGTGTGTGTGTGTGTGTGTGTGTGAGTGAGTGAGTGAGTAAAACTGAACCGTTATTACCACAAGGTGAACAATTTTTTATAAATAGGAAACTATGAGGCTTTGGTACAGTAAAGTAAGAGAACAAATTTTGTATGATTAGACCTCGAAAAAATCGTAGACAAAGCACTTTAGTGAGACGTGAGAGAAAGAAAAATCACAAGAGAATTACCTGGGATTCGAACACGGACTCCGGTAGGACGAGCAGTGATTTTTCTTTCTCTTACGTCTCACTAAAGTGCTTTGTCTACGATTTTTTCGAGGTCTAATCATACAAAATTTGTTCTCTTACCACAGGGTGGGGCAGGAAAAACCTGCCCACCTCCAAGCAGCCAACGTGTGTCCAATAAGGTGTCGGCGACCGGATGTGTTGTCTCCTCTGTTTACTTGTCAGAATTTTGGACCCATTGTTATTGTTTATGACGGATGAAGCATAGTTTCGTTTATCTGGACATGTTAATGCGCAAACACACGCTACTTGCTCATGTTCCGCTGTAGCACATACTGGCTCGTATCATTGGCGGGCTGCTAAGAATATACAGGCAGGTGAAGGGGTGGGGTGCTTTCTCGTGCGCTTGCATTTAGATTCATTATTATTATGATGATTTTTTCTCATCTGTTCATGTTGCGTTTCATTTAGTTGCACGATCAGTTCAAACTAAAATGCTGGAATTTAAATTATGTCTCAAATATGGTACGTGCAGAGCCTTTTTAATACGGGCTGATCATGCAGTCGTCCCTATTTTCAGCCTACAAGCTCTTGGAGTGGACACTTGGCTAGAGAAGACTAACAACAGAGAGGAACAGTGAGAAGTCTTGCCTCCTGCGACGAACATCTATGGCTCGGAAAGCTGAAAACATGAATGAATGGGAATGAATGGTGAGTATGTGGGTCAAGGGCCACGAGACATGCGCAGCAGCAATGTAGGCCAAGGTGCGACTGTCTGGTAGTAGTCGTGTAATGTAGTCAAACCATTTGATTTGCTGTTTTTGGATGTAATGTAGTAACAGGTGTAGCACTTCAGTCCTTGTCCTGGTGTTGTTGTTTCTGATTTGGTCTCTTCTTGTTACGTTTAGTATTCACCCATCTCACTTCTGTCCTATTAGGGTTGCCATATTCTGTAAAGGAAAGCTAGGAACATTTTTCTCAGATTGATAAACAACAGCAGATATGTCCTAAGATCTAATTATTTTGTTTTCAGATAGCTTACCCAAGGAAAGAATATAAGTTACGCCATACTAATATTACTGTCCAGCTCAGAAGAGCAGAAAACATTAGTATCGCATGCATGTATAATACCTACATTTAATTGTTATACTTTGCACGCATTTTGAAATTAAAATAGCTCAAATTTAATTCATGGAATGTAGAACATTCTTTACCTGAATATTTTACTGTCGGATATTTTCCTTCAAAATCTTGCATTATCCTACCTGCCTGCGTCTAGTATTTATCTGACTTCAAGACTTCTGGAAAGAAGATTTTGCCGTTGATCGACATAATCACAGAAATCTGAGCAGGTCATTCGATAAGTAGAAGCACATTTAATTATTGCTTCAACTTTTGAGACGTGAAGGCGATTTCGTTTCTATGTCCATTGATCATTCATGAGGGAAAATACCCTTTCCACATTTGCATTATGTCCAGGAACACTAACGATACATTCACACAGTTTTAGTAACTCCGAGTACAGCTTCACATATTTAGACTATCCAGTGATATAGTCCCACTTCTCCTGACTGCATTTGTTATTCCATATGCCCTTCTCCTTCAGATATGTGACTTGATCAAACGATAGTGAATCGTCATTTGACTGCTCCTTGTCCTGCAGAAACTTTAGTCTCTTCCACATCAAACCAGGCTGGTAGGGAGCCTAACGGCATCCACTTACAGACAGAAAATTCATTCAAAGGCGTCATCTAACTCCGTACACAAAACATGGCATGTTTCATAAAACTCTTCCACCTCAACATGGAATGTTAGAACTTTATTCCAGGCTGGAAAATTAGAAAATGTAAAGATGGAAATGGAAAGGATGAAGATCAACATATTAGGAATGAGTGAAGTTAGATGGACAGGTGCAGGAAAGATAAACTCAGATAAATATACAATAATATATTCAGGAAGTGAGAAACATGAACGAGGAGTAGGAATTATATTTGATGAAAAAACGGCAAGGACAATTGTAGGATATTTGAACATCTCGGACAGAGTCCTGCTAGCCCAACCGAAAGGACACCCAATAAACATAAATATTATACAAGTGTATGCTCCAACATCTGAAAGTTCTGAGGAAGATGTACAGATATTTTATAATGACATAGAGACAGCACTAAAACACACAAAGTCACATGAAGTTACCATAGTCATGGGAGATTTTAATGCCAAAGTTGGTAAAGGAAGAACTTCGGACATCGTTGGTGACTATGGACTGGGGGAGAGGAATGACAGAGGTTATAAATTAATTGAATGGGCAAGAATACATAGCATGGTTGTAGGAAACACTTGGTTTAAACAACATCCTCGAAGACTGGCAACGTGGTGCAGCCCAGACAAAAAGACATTTAACCAGATAGACTACATATTAATCAACAAACGATTCCGCAATGCATTACTGACAACAAAAACCATGCCAGGCGCTAACTGCAATAGTGACCATGATCCACTCTGTGGAAAAGTTAGAATAAAGCTAAAGAAAGCAGGCAGAAAAGTGAGAAACATCAAACTGAATACAGAACTTCTTAAAAATGACCAAGAATTGCGAGAACAATACAAAGTTATTATAACAAATAGATACAATGCAATAGCAAAGATAAATAGTGTAGATGAACAATGGGAAATGTTAAGAAATTCTATCCACCAAACTGTTAAGGAGATAATACCACCGAAAAAAGAAGCCCCTAAAAATAAATGGATGACAGACGACATCTTAGGACTGATGGACAAGAGGAGGAGGAGTAAAAACAACGAGGAAAAATATAGCAAGATAAATAAAGAAATAAGACGCAAATGCAGAGAAGCAAAAGAAGTGTGGTTAAATGAACAGTGCAGACAGATAGAGGACACTCATAATAAAGACAGCAAAAACATGCATAAACGAATTAATGAACTCACAGGCAGGAAAACAAAATATACCACAGGATGCCTGAAATCGAAAGAAGGTAAAATGTTAATGGCAAAAGAAGACATTGTGGACAGGTGGACAGAGTATATCGGTGAGCTATATGGAGGAGAAAGACCAGAATTAACACCAGATACTGAAAACTGTGATGGACCGCCAATACTTGAAGATGAAATCATAGATGCCATCAAACACATGAAGAAAGGAAAAGCGACTGGGCCTGATAATATAACAATAGAAGAAATAGAGGCACTAGAGGAGACAGGAATAAAAATAATAACCAAGTTACTGAATGATATTTACAACAGTGGTTATATTCCCAGTGACCTGATTAAATCCACGTTTATAGCACTACCAAAGAAACCAGGTGCAAAGGAATGTGACGACCACCGGACTATCAGCCTCTCATGTCACATAACGAAGCTACTTTTGAGAATAATTATGAGAAGAACAAGGAAAAAGATAAAAATGGAAATAGCAGATGAACAGTTTGGATTTGTTGAAGGAAAGGGAACACACAATGCCATTTATGCTTTACGAACACTAACAGAAAGAGCTTTAGAAGTACAGAAAGATCTCTACTTATGCTTCATTGATTACACCAAGGCATTTGACAAGGTGAAACATAGTGAAATTATTAAAATGCTTGAAGACATCAATATAGACGGCAAAGACTTTAGGATTGTAAAACATCTATACTGGCAGCAAGAAGCAGCAGTTCGAGTTGAAAATGGAATTGAAAAATACCAACCTATAAAACAAGGGGTGCGACAAGGATGTGTACTATCTCCAGACCTTTTTTCTCTGTACAGCGAGAATATTCTAAGAACAATCATCACACAACCAGGCATAAAAATTGGAGGATACAATATTAACAACCTTCGGTATGCTGACGACACAGTACTGATAGCGGAGAACCAACAAGACCTGCAAAATCTCTTGGATAAAGTCGTCAAAGAAAGTGAACAGAAAGGCCTTACTTTGAACATCAAAAAGACAGAGACTATGGTTATATCTAAGAAACAGAATCCACCAGCATGCAGTATTCAATTAAACGGAACCATTCTAAAGCAGGTGCAGAAATTCAAATACCTTGGAGCAGTAATAACTTCAGATGGGAAATGCAAAACAGAAATTAGGAACAGAATAGGCCAAGCAAAGACTGCATTTCAGAGAATGAGAAACATATTAGTTAACACATCCTTATCAATGAATGTTAGAAAACGAGTCCTAAAATGCTGTATTGAACCTATCTTGTTATATGGAAGTGAATCATGGACAATAGGCAAGTCTGCACAAAAATCATTGGAAGCAGCAGAAATGTGGTTTATTAGAAGAATGTTGCGAATCCCTTGGACAGCAAAAATAACTAATGAAGAATGTATGAGAAGAGCTGGAGAGACAAAAAACCTTGTCAGAAAGATAAGAGAGAGACAGTGTACTTTCATAGGACATGCAATGAGAAGAGGGGGCATTGAAAATATTATAACAACAGGAAAAATAGAAGGAAGAAGATCAAGAGGAAGACCAAGAGAAATGATACTAGACAGTCTGACGGGATGGTGTGAGAGGAGATCACCAACTGAGCTGATGGCCTGCATGAAGGATCGGGTACTCTGGAGAAGCATAATAGCCAACGCCAGTCGGCACGGCACCTGATGATGATGATGATGACCTCAACATAAAATTTATTTATGTCTACAGCTGATAGGCCTACTTCGTCTTCTGTTTGCTTCACAATAGATTTCACTTTTAGAGGAATAAGTCTTTCTTCTTTCCGCTGATTTATCAATGTAAGGGTTCCCTCTAAAATTACACCTACTTCTAAGACGCTACTGTCCGCCTTCTCCACTTGTCTGTTAAATACATTAAATACACTTATCTGGCTTTGGATAAATCAAAGATAAGGTTCTCTTAGGGGATTTTCAAACAGGGTAATCAAAACTTTCGGTTCTTTTTCTTCTGAGAAGAATTTTATTGCTTCATAAAGTTGTAGTGTGAAGCATGGTCTATGAATAAGAGAGTACAGCGAGAAATGGAGGCCATGGAGATATGGTTTAAAAGAAGGATGTTGAAGGTACCATGGGCAGCTAAGAAAACCAACAAAGAAATCTTAAGAGAGGCTAGTGTTAAAAGGCAAATTACAGCAAAGATAAGAGGCAGACAAGTGAGATTTATAGGACATTTCCCGAGAATAGGAAAATTGGAACACACTGTGGCAACTGGAAAAATTGAGGTACGAAGAGACAGAGGAAGACAGAGAGAGAAGTTACTGGATGGGCTGTCAGTATGGCTAGGAAGAAAGTCACCAGCGATCTCATAATCAAGTCTAAAGACGGGGAATTGTGGAGAGAAATGATCGCCTACGCCACGCAGCATGGCACTTGAAATTTGTAGTACTCTTTCCACTGCAGGAGGCAAAGATAACCATCTTGCTTTTGTATGTGACGGCAATTTGCGATATTCTATATCCACAAATTCGCATAATTCTTTCGAGCGCTCCGTGCTACGGTATATATCGATGAACAGTTTACTTATTATAGTTTCCGTATCTACACCAGCTGCTGCTTCTACCAGTTTAAGAAGTACATGGCTGGGCGTCCAGTACCGAGGAAGTTTTCACTTAGTTTATGTACGCATTGTTCGTAGCACTTCGTCGTGCTCCAAGAAAATCCGTAGGGAAATCGTAGGGAGAGAGAACTCGAACACAAAATTCTTTCATTTGAAATGAAAAACAAAAACAGGGACAAATAGGCGTCCCGAAAGCATTTTTCGAGACCGTGAATTTTTTTTTTTTTCTTTTAAAACAGGGACAGGGCAGTGGTACCTTTCTTCTTAGCACCTTTTCAGACTGATACTGAGAAACTTGTGTCTCTACATGAAACTCATCAATGGCATTAAAAGTTGAGAAAATAATGCAGTAGGTGAGTTGTAAATGTATTCTTTCTTATATATTATTATAAACTGGTTTGCTTGCTAGTTTTTAGTTGGGTATTGCGTATCTTAGTTTGATAGTCCGTTGTGCGAGTAGTACATAAGGGATTTTTAAAAAAAAATCTGATGGGTGTTGGTATACAGCAGTTTCCCAGGTCTGTTCCCCCGCCCCCCCCCCACCCCGGGCCATATCCTCACCACTCCGCCCCCCCCCACCACCAATCCCTTAAGTACTACTAGCACAATGGCCTATCAAACTAGGACATGCATCACACAGCAGAAAACTTTATCAAGCAAACAAGTTTATTTAACAATAAGAAGGAGTACATTTAGAACTCACCTACTGCATCATTTTCTCAACTTGTGATAGATGAGTTTCATGTGGGGACACACGTTTCTCAATACCCGGTTGAAAAACGCCGAGAGGGAAGTTATTACTGCCCTGTCTGCTGCTTTCCCCCTCCCCCCTACGCCCCCCAACTGCTCTCTTTTCTCTTACCCCCCCCCCCCCCCCCCAGCCAACACACATTTCCAAAGCCACAAGGGGAAGTGACAGCCCACTTTAGACAAGACAGGTATACAGGCGCTGACGTATCAGCATAAATAAATATCGCTGTCTGCGCATGTGCGAAGTTTTCCAAGAACAGGTAAACTCCCAAACTTTATCACCTGCTCGATGTTGTTTATATTTTGCTTGATGCTGTAAAACTATCGTTTGTTATCGTGCAGCCTTTATTCGCTTGATTGTGACACCAGCTGGATTGAGTATGTTGTGGAAATGTGACAAGTTTTAGAGACGGAAAGAGTTGTAAACAACAGCTAGTTTCATTTCGTTGTAGTATAGCTTTATCATGGCTGAATGTTGTTTTGGTTCTGAATATTCTTTTACTTTTAAAACCCACAAACTCTTTCATTTTCCGAATTATTTCCCACGATGTGCGTGAAAAAAAAATAATTTGTTGAGAAATTTCAGTAGAAACAAACTGGAAGGAAGTTGCTCTGTAATTTTAAAATATTGGGTGTGTTAGAAGTGTGATACTTTTAATTTTATCAAGTTTTCGCCCCAAACTTCGCTCTGAGCGTTGTTTTGCTCGACGTGCAGGATCTACCAGCCCTGCTAGTGTTGTTCTGGAGGAAAGAGCTAACATCACCGAGTGGTATATGTGTGTGTGTCGCCACAGAGAGACGGGGCTCACAAAACATATTTCAGTGTGGACATTTTGTCAGCGATTTTTTCTCATTCTTCACTGTCCATCTTCAGTCTGCGCAGTGTCAGCTATTGAAACAGGAGAGTGGAGCCAAGAAAGCTGTGGTGGACGGAGCAGTAGTCGGATTTAATTTGGCCAAGACCCTATCCTGCATCATCATGAAGCACATAGAGTTTCATTAACTTTTGTTAAAAGTAGGGTTCTAGGTGTTGGTCACCATGGTACTGGAATTTGCCAGGAAGCCTGCTTTGGTCTACTCCAGCACAGTGCTGTAACCAGCTCACACTCCACCACATTGCTATAACCAGCTCACACTCCAGCACATTGTTGTAACCACCTCACACTCCAGCACAGTGCTATAATAAACTCCCACTCCAGAACTGCACTGTAAGAAATGGGATAGGGTCTTGGCCAATTTAGATTTGCTGACTCTGATATCATCCCTGTCAACCCAGCTGGCATAATCTCTCTTAATCCAGCTGACATCATCCCTTTCAACCTAGCTGGCATCATCCCTGTCAACCCAGCTGGCATCATCCCTGTTAAACCATCTGGCATCATCCCTGTTAACCCATCTGGCAACATCCCTATTAAACCAGCTGGCATTATCCCTGCTGGCATCATCCCTGTTAAACCAGCTGGCAACATCCCTATTAAACCAGCTGGCATTATCCCTGCTGGCATCATCCCTGTTAAACCATCTGGCATCATCCTGTTAACCCATCTGGCAACATCCCTATTAAACCAGCTGGCATTATCCCTGCTGGCATCATCCCTGTTAAACCAGCTGGCATCATCCCTGTTAACCCATCTGGCATCATCCCTGTTAACCCATCTGGCATCATCTCTGTTAAACCAGCTGGCATCATCTCTGTTAGCACAGCTGGCATCACCCCTGTTAACCCATCTGGCATCATCTCTGTTAAACCAGCTGGCATCATCTCTGTTAACCCAGCTGGCATCATCCCTGTTAAACCAGCTGGCATCATCCCTGTTAAACCAGCTGGCATCATCCCTATTAAACCAGCTGGCATCATCTCTGTTAAACCAGCTGGCATCATCTCTGTTAAACCAGCTGGCATCATCTCTGTTAGCCCAGCTGGCATCATCCCTGTTAACCCATCTAGCATCATCTCTGTTAAACCAGCTGGTATCATCTCTGTTAACCCATCTGGCATCATCTCTGTTAGCCCAGCTGGCATCATCCCTGTTAACCCATCTGGCATCATCTCTGTTAAACCAGCTGGCATCATCCCTGTTAAACCAGCTGGCATCATCTCTGTTAAACCAGCTGGCATCATCTCTGTTAAACCAGCTGGCATCATCTCTGTTAAACCAGCTGGCATCATCCCTGTTAGCTCAGCTGGCATCAACCCTGTCAACCCAAATGTAAAACTGGGTAGCTGTGTCCTCTCTGAGCAGGATAAGAAAAGACAATCAGGTGTGACACTGATCATGTCACCATCAAGTGCGATAACAGATTACTGGTAATGTAGACACTTTGTTATTTGCCTCAGTAGCACAAAAAGAGAGGAAGACCAAGGCGAAGATGGCTGCAAGACATCGTTGACGATCTGCAAATGGATGCAGCAGCAGCAGGCCATCTTGCTCACAACTGAGAGGCCTACAGGAGTGCTGTTTGGGAGGCAAAGTTCCGCAAGGGACATGCAGATGAATGAAGCACCAAATGAGGCTGCCAGTATAGGAAGTCATGCTTTGAAGTACCATAAAATTTACTCTAGTTGTTCTTTATAGTTCCTGTAAATTTGAACTTTTTCTGCATTGAATTTCACTTGAACAGTCAAGTAAACAAATATATAGGCTGGCCTCATGAAACCCATCATCAGCAGAAGTCCTTCAAGCATGTACTATTCCTGAGGCTAGGTTTAGGCTCTTAAATCCCTCAAGAGGGTAACTGTGAGCTTTACATATTTTTCATGTGTGAAAATAGGGTTAAGATTTTAAGTCACTCCAGTCAGAAGTAATATGACAAGCACTGACCAGGACCAGTAATGGGAAGTGGGCAGAGATCTTGACCTACTCTAGTTCACTGGCCCAGACAACTGTGCTGTCACAGTAGCAGACGTCGTTGCATCCTAAAATAACAGTCCTTCTTCTTCTGCGCTTGAGGTTGTTGGTCACTTCAGATCTTGATCCCTGTTGACATGGCAAAGCCCGCAGTCCTCTCCAGATCCTGATAGGAGCCCCAAAGGTTTTGCCCCATAAATTAACAGTATATGTAAGAATCTGTTGCTTTGTACTTAAACTTGTGGCCAAGTTTTTACTAAAATATTTTATATTTATATTTAAAAAAATACTCCGCAGTACAGCTCTGAAACACTCTCCCCTACCATTTAAAATCCATTAGTAATACTTCATCCTTTAACTCAAACCTGTTTCATTATTGACTTGCTTGTAATTATATGCCTCCATAGAATAACCAGCACTCTCTCAATATATGACTCGCCAACCATTAAGTACTAAAATGACATAGTTAGAAAAGCAGCTTGTTAGATATTGTTAGAAATTATTTTAATGTTTGTTAAAAAACAGATTTAGAAGATCTGTATTTACAATGTGTTTTTGTTTATATATATATGTCACTGTGTGTATGTGTGCCTGAGAGCTATTTTATTAGGTTAATTACTTCTTCTCTTTTACTTTTAATGTACTAGTTAAATCTTACACTCTTTTGATATGTTTTTTCCTAATTTAATTTGTATATTTATATTAAACTGAATGTATGGGAAGAATGAAGGATGGAGTGATGAAGAGCAGAATGTAAGACGGGCCTGCATGCCCAATTCTTTACCCTTTAAAAATAAAGATTATTCATTCATTCATTCATTCATTCATTCATTCATTCATTCATTTATTCATTCATTCATTCATTCATTCATTTATTCATTCATTCATTCATTCATTCATTTATTCATTCATTCATTCATTCACTCATTCATTCATTCATTCACTTTCATTACCCAAGAAATGAATAACTACACACAGTTCTTCTCTTATGAATAGTTCCAAAGGATACTATCTCTTTGATCTAGTCTTCTGACATCATATTTCCAGAATGGCTGACATGCCTTCATGCACATTCATCTAGAGAAGGATGGTATAACATATCTGTACTGTTTTGTACTACAACTGTCTGCTGCTTAATTTAGATTTTTTAGAGCAAAAAGAAATTTTTTTTTATTCACCCTTGTATTCTAACATCTTCTGTTCGTTGAGGTAGCTCAAATAGTCTTCAGTTTGCCAGTTCTTGATCAAAACAGAATTGTCTAACAATGTCTCTGTAGTTAATTGCTTAAATCTAGTCTTTTTAGCAAACACAGTATGTAGTGATTTGATGTATTTTCACTTTTCAGTAGTTCACTAGACCTTTGAATTGTACCATTTGACTAGACCTTTGAATTGTACCATTTTGTTTGTTGAGACATTTCTACAGTAGACTGTTCTGAACCAATGTTCTGTCTCCAGATCCTTACAGTAAGAGACTGATTTGAAAATCAATTCATTGCTGATATTAAGAGGACACCAAGAGCCAGTAGTTCACAGACATAATGGGAAGTATTGAAATACCTCAGCATTTGCTTGTCAGAATTAACAGCCTTCTCCGAGCTGATAATATCAGAAGCCTAGTGTTTCTCTGTGAACCATACCTTGGAACAAAAGAAACTACGTTAAGGTTCTCCAGTGGGTTTGAGCTTTTCAACGCTTTGAAGAAGAGCAAAAGGCTAAACCGGGATTATCTCTGGGAGCTTCTGCATCTGGTTGGACGCATTGACTTGGCTGAACTTGTTCACTCTGATCGAGACTGTTCATGTAGTCACTACCAATACATTGATCCATTTCGTGTTATGTTGTTTGAACTGAGTGAAAAACTTTCGAGTGAAGATCTCATAAGACTGAGGTAATTTTTTCTGCTTCTGGACGTTATGTTAATTTGGTTGAAAGTAGCATTAACTTTGCTGGAAGGTAATACTCTCTCTCTCTCTCTCTCTCTCTCTCTTTTTGAACCTTAAGTGCCCAAAGCACACGGGGCTTCCACAAGGGTTTTCCAATTACACCTGTCCTTTTCCTTTTTTTCTACTCTTGCCAAGGTGAGCCCTCTATTGCTCAGTATCCTCTCTGTTCTTCTCTATGTCTCTTTTGGTCTACCCTTACTTCTGTTCCCCTGTGGTGTCCATCTTAGTGCTATTTTTGGTAGTGAGTCAGTCATTGGGAGCACATGTCCCAACCATCGCCAGCGTCTTTCATCCATAATTGGATATCAGTGGCTTCACCTGCATTTCTGCCAACAAGATGTTATTTCTTATAGTTTTTTACCAGAATGTTCTTCTTATAAGAATCCGGATTGTTTTCTACAGTTCTGGTGATTTTCCAGCATTCACTTCCATAGAGTAGTATGCTTAGAACATTACTCTTAAATATCCTGATTTTCACCTTCATGCTTAGTTTATTAGACTTCCATATAGTCTGCAGCATTGCAAAGGTCTGGTTTGCTCTAGTAAGCCAGGAGGTAATATTAATGTAGAGGAAATTAATAATACTGTGGCAGGATCAACAGTATTGTAGGAGATGGTTATATTAATGTAGCAAGTGCTAATGGCAGATTAATGTAGGGGATGGTAATATTAATGTAGCAAGTAGTAATGTTATAATAGTAGGAATAAATATTAATGTAACATAGATATAATTAATGTAAATTAAATCAGTATTAATCTAGCACAGGGTGATATTGATATTTTAAGTTGTATTGTCAGTGAAGCATGGGACAGTAGTAATGTTACACAAAGTAATATTAATGTAGCTCAAGGTAATATTAATGCAGAATTAGCTAAGAAAGTAATATTTTGCTTATATTTGTTTGGGCTAATTGAATCCCCAGACATATTTATGGGAAAGTTCCAAGGAAAGTTTCTGTTGAAGATGGCACCGATCTGTTTACCATTTTGATACAACATAAGAGACTTTCACCAACAGACACAAGTATGTTGGGGAGGATGATGCAGGCTATTGCCAGGCATGACCTAGCTGAGATAATTGACAGATTTTGTAAAAGTATGGAAAAAGGTAAAATAAACCTTTTGTAATAATGTGAGGTTCAGCATAAAATATATCATTATGAGGTCTTACAGGTTGGCATGTTGTGCTTTTTTTAAAAAAAAAGTATCCATCATTGTCAGTCTATTGTCTGTATGCCCTTTTTCATTAAACAGTGGCTGTATCAAGTTTTCATTCATCTTTGACTGTATCAAGTTTTCATTCTTCTGTCCCTAGTCAAGTTTTAATTCTTCTGTGGCAGTGTCAAGTTTTAGTTCATCTATAGCTAAATCAAGTCTTCACTCATAAATGGCTATATTTTTCATGTGTGTTATGTTTCGGATCATAATTAATATAAATCCCTAGATTTTGGGCATGCCCAAAGCTCCTGTTTCACTCTTTTAGCCAAGTCTAGGGATAAAGATAGACTGGATGTTCTTGTAGTAATATTTTGTTACTGCCAACCAAGTTTTGATTTATCTCTTTATTTCCTGTCTCTCATGCAGATATGAGGACTGTTTAGAAAAAGACTGGAAATTATAAATAGCACACCAGTCAGCACAGATATCTTGATGTGGCTACTGAATGCCTCTAATGGCAGGTTTTGACAACAAACTGCTATTTTTTTCTGTGCCACTATCAGCACTAAACATGGGGCTGCATTAGCTGAAAGGAGCAACACCCTCAAGACATTCATCGGATTCTTGACAGAGTAACAGTGAAAAGGCTTGAAGAACAGTGTGCATGTTTGAAATTTTGCCGAAAACTTAGTAAAACTTGTTGAGAGACATTTCAGTTGCCGTTTCAAGCATACATGGAGGACTGTATGACCCAGACTAATTGCTACGAGTGGTTTGACCATTTTAAAGAGGGAAGAACATCAGTCAGTGAAGATCCCAGACCAGCAACTTTCCACATCAAAAGACGTTGACCATGATGAGAGAGTTCATGCTGTGCTTCATGGAGATCATCATTTAACTGTCCGAGGAGTTACTGACAAAGTGGGCATCACCACAGGATCTTGCCTTCAAATTTTGATTGAAAAACTTCAGGTGTGTCATGTCAGTGCAGAGTTCGTGCTGCATTTGTTGACTGATGATCAGAAATAAAACTGGTTTAAATTGTGCCAGAAACTGCTTGACAGTGCAAATGGTAACAAAAACTTTCTTAAGAACATCATAACAGGAGATGAGACATGTGTTTATGGCTATGATGTTGAAACCAAAACGCAGTCATCATAGTGGATAGGTAAAGGGTCTCCTCAGCCCGGAAAAATCATCAAAGATGAAAGTGATGTTGATTGTGTTTTTTCACTGGAAAGGAATTGTCTTCCATGAATTTGTACTGCATGATCACATGGTAAACAAACAGTCCTCCACGTATGCATGAGAAAGCAACTGAAATGTCTGAACAAAGTCTCCAGAAAAATTTCAAACACACACACAGTTCTTCAGGTCCTTTCAAAAATCCAACGAACATCTTAAGGGTGTGCTCCTTTCAGATGATGTAGTCCCATGTCTAACGCAGACAGTGGCACAGAAAAAAATGGCAGTTCATTGTCAAAACCTGCTGTTAGGGATGTTCATAGCTGCATTGCGCTAACTGTGATGGTGGATGTACTATTTACAGTTTCTGGTCTTTTTTAAAACAGGCCTTATTGCTAGCATAAATAACTGTTTTAGTTTTTGTATTCTTGTAAGAATGGCTTCTCATATCTTTGAAGCTGATTTAGAAGAAAACATATGTAAGCCTTTTGCGTGCAAACAGGTGTATATCAGCTGTTTGTGAAGGCAGTTAAATGTCAGCTGTATTTGGAGGCAAGTTCATGTATATATTCACTATATGTGGAAGTTACCAAGCACCATTTATTCATACAGTATAGCTGACATAATGATGGGATCCTTTATTTGAAAGTTCATGAATCACAGTTTAAAGCCTATAATAGTCATCAGTATATTATGCACTATCTGCTGATTTTGAGTGAAGTTTTCAAAATAACTGTTTCAGAATACCAGAAGTCAGATTGCAACTATGAAGAGGTATGTAAATTATTCTTACCTTTTATAAATATTTGGAAATCAAATATATATTGTATATGTGTACATTTATAAATGTTAAAGATTATTTAAAAGGTAAACATTATGCAATGGAGGCACATAGGACATGTGTACACTTATAAAAGGTAAACATTATGTCATGAAGGGACCTAGGAGATGTGTACACTTATAAAAGGTAAACATTATGTCATGGAGGGACCTAGGAGATACAGAAATAATTTTGAACCACCTGGGAAAACAATGAAAAAAAACATGAAAAATGAAGAATCTATATAGCGATTTCCAAGATTTGATTGCAGCTGTATGTTCTGCAGCAGAGATCTCTGTTTAGTTTTCATCCTTGTCAATGATCACTTGTTTGTCACTCTGTCATGTGGAAATATGTTTTGTCCATCATTTGAGTGAAAGATGGAGTTTTGTGGAAAATACTTATGATGTGTCAGTATTATACATTGAGACTGTTGAAGAGAATTTGTCTATTTTAGCAAAAGAAAAACCATAGAAATTACATTACATGTCCATGTTATATGTTGGCACTGTTGACATAATCATTTACACCAGTTTACTACACCTAAGGTTTTCATTGGTTATTTGTTAATAAGAACTTTTGAGGGAATCAAGAGCAGATAATTGCAGTTCCCATAGCCTTCAGCTCTTCTCCTATCATTTTTGATGACTTACATTTAGTCTGTAAACATAAAATTCATAGATTTGTAGCTTTACACTTCCACACCCCAAGTCTGTGTCTAAGCATATGCTTAAAGTACCAAGCTGCACTGGTCAGCCTAAGTTCAAATTTATATTTTTCATATACCCACCATCGACTGGCTAGTGTAGTGGTTAGAGCACTCATCTAGCAACAGAATGATCAAGGGTTTGAATCCCCAGCTGAGTGGGATTTTTTTTATGACCAATATGGCCCGGGGTTTACCCAGCCTCGGAAAGTAGGTACCAGAGAAATCTGGGAAGGTAAAGCGGCCAGGTGTGATACTGACCACATCACACTTCATGTGCCGAAGGTCATGGAAAATACAGGGCTATCATCGTATTCCCAAATATGCCTCATCTATGGGACACACATTCTTGTGTTCCCTGTTTTTGGAGGATGCCACTAAGATAAGTTTTTCATTTAGTTATATGTTTGTCTTCTTTGTGTATGTAATCCTCAAAAAAGGGTCACACCGAAATATTAGATGTTGTATGATTTTCATTTATGCATTCTCATCTCGCTCTCATACTTTCTATTCGTTTTTTCTCACTTACTCTCCCTTTTTGTTTTACTGCAGTTGCCATCCCTTTTATCTTAATGTAAATAGCACATTCATAAGAATAGGATCACTTGATAAGAGTGTGAATATAAAAATTATGCTGTAAAATTTGTTGGACATTTTGAGCATTGTATTTAAAATTATTTATTTCTTATATGTGGTCTTCCATCTTGTACCGTGATAAAATGTTTGCATTAAGTTGATATTAATTACAAGTTACTAGTTTAACACTTCCTGTTTAATCTGATCTGCCTGAACTATTTATTAATTTGGCCTCAATATCTGACAATCCAGGAGAAATAATTGATACAATCAGTCAGTCAGTCATTTGCATGTCCCTTGCGGAACTTTGCCTTCCTAACAGCTCTCCTGTAGGTCTCTCAGTTGTAAGCAAGATTCCCTCCTGCTGCTGATGCATCCATTTGCAGATTATCAACGATGTCTTGCAACTATCTTCGCCTTGGTCTTCCTCTCTTTCTTTTTCCCATTATGTACCCATCCAAGACGGTCTTCTCTAGATCATCATGATGTTTAATGCATCAAAAATATTTAAGTTTTCTCTGTTTAATCCTCTTTACTAGCCAGCCTTTTTCAGTGTTGAGTTCTTGTAGTATGGTAATATTAGTTATTTTTTGTGTCCATGATGTATTTTGGACACATTAAACGTCATGATAATCTAGAGAAGACCGTATTGGAAGGATACATAATGGGAAAAAGAAAAAGAGGAAGACCAAAACGAAGATGGCTGCAAGAAATCATTGACGATCTGCAAATGGATGCAGCAGCAGCAGGCCATCTTGCTCACAACCGAGAGGCCTACAGGAGTGCTGTTTGGGAGGCAAAGTTCTGCAAGGGACATGCAAATGAATGAATGAATGAATGATATATGAAGAACACTTCTGTAGCATTTACATTCAAAGACATTTATGTGTTTCTCAGCTGTTTTGTTAAGTGTCCAGGTCTCACAGGCATATGTTGTGATGGAAAAGATGCATGCCCTTAAAAATTTTATTTTTATAGTTCTGTCTGGTCCTCTCCACAGATTCTTTATTTGTTTTACTTTCTGAAGAGCGATAGATGTCCTCCTTTTAATTTCCCTCATTGTATCTCCATTATTAGTTAGTAGTGATCCAAGATATTCAAAACTCTCCACTTCTTCCAATTTTTCCTCATTGATACATATTTCAGCTGCCTTGTTTGTTTTGTCAGTTGTCATCAATTTAGTTTTCTTCACATTGATTAGGTTTTCAAAATTTTACTTTTGAATTTTGAGTACAAACATGTGATTTTTATCATTATTGAATTGTTTATGTATTGAATATTCAGTACATCTCTTAGCAAAATAAGGTGTACTATTTATAGAGGTGAGTAAAATGAGACAAGACCATTTTGCTCCAAAGATAGAGCCTCAGACATAATCCATATCAAGTTTTATTCCAACAAAAAGTTTACTATTTACAGGACATGCCAATGCCAGAGTTCATCTACCAGCGAGAACAGCAAACTAGTGGACTTCCTCTAAATATTAGAGGTGAAGGTAACTTTGTTTATAATTATTGTTTCTGTTCTTTTTATTTGAATTTGTTTCTTTTTCCTCTTCTTTCTTGCCTGATCTTTGTACTCTTTTGTAAAACTTCATTGAAGAGAGATCAACAGAACAAAATAAAAACAAGAAGACACATTATAATCATTACATAAAAGCATGACAAATGATTAATATCAGAAGGATGGGGAATCATGATGAGTAGAAAAGAAATGTTACAGAAGTCCTAGTAAGGGAGCAACAAAAAACTGACTGCTCATAATCCATGGATGTGTTTCTTTTCCAAAGAATTCAGCAGAGACAAGTCATGGCTCAGCAGCCAATAACATACCACCAAACAGCATATCTGACACAGCAGCCAATAACATATCAACAAACAGAATCTCTGACAACATATGGTATGGTATGGAGGAAGGCCATACTCAGAACTTCATCTTTCAGAATCAGTTATATTCTTTTGCTGGCCAAACTTCAAACAAGTTCCTTAACCACTAATGAGCCATTTGAACAGCTTTTAAAATTTTTTTTTTACAAAACTGCGGTTTTGTTCTGCAGTCAGAAGTTAATAATTTGAAACTATGCACATGCTAAAAATAGACATTGTGTCATTTCCTAGCAAAACTTATTGGTAAAGATTTTATTTTTATTATAGAAAATGTATGTTGTCACAGATGTCATAGATTGTTGTTATAGATTAAGAGTTAACTGCTCTGACAAGTTTCTGCCATTTAGAATTTTGAAGAATGTATGATCAGTATACTTAGAATGAAATAAGAAATGGCAGCAGTTTTGCTCAATATTTTCTGAATTTTCATAGTGCACAAGTAAAAGAGAAATTGCAACTGTAATCAGAGATTGGCATCCCCACCCTCTGTACATTCCCATACGTGCTCAGCCTTCCGTTCCAACACCCACTGAAGTGTGCGCCTGCTGTTGGAACCAGTCGCACACTGGTTGTGGGTAAGGCGCTAAACCCCTTCTTTTGAAAAAAGCATCCACTTTCCCTCTTCTTCCGAGATTCGATCATCCTCCTGATGTAATTGTTGTCATCCAACCCGATGTCGTCCTCCATACGCAGCCTATCCAAGGTGGCTCTTGTAGTCTCCTTGTCCATTCTTAGGGCTCCCTGATTTGATGCCATGCCTGCCAGCTTGTCCGCTTTCTCATTGCATTTGACTCCCGCAATGACTTGGCCAGTAGATCCATGTCAAACTGGATAACTGAGAGCCCTCTAGAAGCTGGACTCACTCCCTGTGGAAGAAATATCTCTCAATTCTCTGTAACAGGCTTTGGGAGTCTGTAAAGTAAAAGAAAAATTTTAAAAATTAAAACAAAGTGAAGAAAGTAAATTTGATGAATCAATGAAAGAATGTGTTGTACAAGACTTGGATGGTTATTTTCACAAGTTGCCTAAGAAGTAATGTGTCCATACAAGATATGAGGAACTAGACAAATGTCCAACATGCCAGGGATGACATGACACTAAATGTCATAAACAGAAGTGCTGTCAGCTCAGAAAGATTGAAGATTGCAGAAGGTAGAGGAAAGAGGGGTGTGACACTGGACAAAATGTGCATGAATGATTGGTCTTGTTTTTCGAGGCATGTAGCTCCATATAAATATATGGGGAGGCTTCTAGTACTGCTGCTGATGTTCTGTTACTGCTGTTATTGCAACAACTAGAACTAGTGATCCTGACAATGCTACATCTAATACTTCCGCTGATCCAGCTATAGCTATTGCTAATATTGCTGTAATACTATTACTATTATTACTACTACTATTACTACTACCACTACCACTACTATTACTACTACCACCACTACTAAAGCTACTACCACTGTTACTATTATTATGACTAATACCACCACAACATCAGCTGATTCTGCTTATACTAATACTATACTACTACTACCACCACTACTACAACTACACTACTACTGCTTCTGCTACTGCTACTACTACTACCACTACTACTACTTATACTAACTACTATTACTACTACAACTACTACTACTGTTGTTGCTGCTGCTAACCAGAGCTGACTGAGATATACTGGTTATCAAGGACAACTAACCAAAGCTGGCTGAAATGCTGGTTATCAAGGACAGCTAACTAGAGCTGGAAAATGATTAAGCTAGATGACAGGAAAATGATTATTCAGTACTGTATAGATCACAATGAAATTGTTGCTCCTGCCATGAGATTAAAATCATTTTTAGTTATTCAAGAACCAGACCAAGAGAACATAGATCAGAGGGATATATCATGTGCCAAGAGATCAGTCCGTGTGCCTTGTATGACCAGCAGCAGTGTTGATGATGGCTACACCCCGTTGGACAGCTACAAAATGGATGCTGATCCCAGAGGTAAGAGGTTGTGGAACATTTGAGTTGCCTCTTTTGCTCAAGACAGTCAAGAAATAGACTGCATTAAAACAATAATAGGTTTTCAGATCATCACGAATGTCTGACTGTTGTAAAGCAAAGATAGGTTTTCATTTCATCATGAATGTCTGACTGTTGTAAAGCAAAGATAGGTTTTCATGTCATCATGAATGTCTGACTGTTGTAAAGCAAAGATAGGTTTTCATTTCATCATGAATGTCTGACTGTTTTAAAACAAAAATAGGTTTTCATGTCATCATGAATGTCTGACTTTTGTAAAGCAAAAATAGGTTTTCATGTTGTCACGAATGTCTGACTGTTGTAAAGCAAAGATAGGTTTTCATGTCGTCACGAATGTCTGACTGTTGTAAAGCAAAGATAGGTTTTCATGTCATCATGAATGTCCACAGATTGAGCAATGACCTTAAGTGTTTTTTTTATTATTTTAAGAGTTCATGATGCTGAAACTACATGTTATTTCATGATTCAGAAATCTTTTCATTGGTGGAGAGAGAGAAGAGAGAGAGAGAGAGACAGACAGAGAGCGATAGAAAGATTTTGCATAAAATGTTATTTCTAAGTTGATTATTGTGTCGTTTTGAATACCTCAACATCGAAATACTTCTGAAGTGATTCCCCCCCCCCCCCCCCAGTGAAACTAGAAATAACAGATAGGAAGTAAAGATTTTTTGTTAGTTTGTACTATGGATATGAGAGAAAAAGAGAGAGAGGGAGATGATGTATCACAGAAAATTCGCCTTTTAAAAAACAAACTGGCCATGCTTATCATAAAATGTAATATAAATGATGAATTTGTCCTTATCATAAATCTAAAAATATGTTAAGTGACGACTCTATCCTCATAAATCTTAAATATGAACAATAAAGGATTAAAAGGCCCTACTGGAACATATTTTTTATCTTTGATCTTTTAGTTTTCATGAAATGACAGGAACAGATGCTGCATGTATATCATCTTATATCTTCTTACATCCTTCCCATGCTATTAAATGTCACATAGGGCTCGCAAGGTAGTTCGCCAAGTTTGCTTGAAAAGCTCACATGTTTATACAGAAAATATTTTCTTCAGAGAGCAAGGAATTTGAAAGGCCAGGTCACATCATGAGTTTGGCTGATATCAGCATAGAAGAAGTTGCTGTAATTATGATCTTTAATATAGGACACAACCTGCTAGATTTATTGAATTCAGTCTTCATCGCAAATCTAAAGGACCTGGATCGGAAGTATGTGACCAGCATCACACAGCCTAAAGAGATATATAACAAATACACTTTTAACAGTCATTATCATAAGAATGTAACATGATACCACTAGTCTTTATATCTTATATTTGTCAAATGTGCAACTAGTTCATCTGCTTTACATTCATAATTTCATATTTCTGTTTGCGTGTGCAGTTTTTGTTGTAGCACATATTGGTCTGTCATTTTTAGGTTACTGTTTGATACTTAACAACTGTCACTCTCTGGAATCTGCTAACAACATGGAAGAAGATAGTGGTATGGTCACTTATTTTCTGTGTTCATTGTTCCAGTGGCTTGCTTGTTTGAGCATGTGCTATGGTATATTTGTTCTGTTTGTACTTTAAATGATTATATGTTTGTTCTGTTTGTACTTTAAATGATTATATATTTGTTTTGTTTGTACTTTAAATGATTATATATTTGTTCTGCTTGTACTGGGGCAGATGTTTGATTTACACAGCTGGGTCTGTTGTACGAAATCAAAGGAGTGCATGGGCATTCACAGCACTTTGATTGGGCAGAACAATCCAGGAAACCAGCGGTGCCCTCGCTATGACCATATTCAGCATGATGATGGAGGTGATGATGATGGAGGTGATGATGATGGAGGTGATGATGGAAGTGATGACGGTAATGAAAACATCCGTCTGGCTGGAGTCACAAGACTACACCTGTGTCTGCATGTTAAGTGATTCAATGAGTATGAAGGTTGAGGCAGGTTCTATACACAAGGCAGCGGCTTGAGCCATTGCAGAGATCAGAGATTCACAGAGTCACTTTCATCTATGTCACTGGGCACATAGGCATCCAGGGAAATGAGAGAGCTGATAGGCTGTTGGCTGGCTGGCTGGCTCTGCCATCATCACAGATGGACAACCACTGGATCTTGCTGATATTGTCATTGCACTCAGAGAAATAGGCAGACTGGAGGACTTCAAGGGCAGTGAATCCACATCGCTGCTTAGACTGAAAGAACTGGGAGTACAGATTGGCACGGCCAGGAATGAGAGGCATGTGGGACATGTGAGAGGATTTGTCAGCCAACACAGGATAGCCACTATAAGCTGCAAGTCACTGATGGATATGTTGAGGGGTGGGGGGTGGGTGGGATCTCAGCACTTATGGACATGTCTGGAGTGCAATGATGATGACCCAGGCCATAAACCATCTCCTTGTACTTTGGGTAATTATATTTGTTCTGCATGTACTTTGGATGATTATATATTTGTTCTGCATGTACTTTGGATGATTATGTAATAGTTCAGCATATACTTTGGATGATTATATGTTTGTTCAACTTGTGCTTTGGATGATTATATGTTTGTTCAGCTTGTGCTTTGGATGATTATATGTTTGTTCAGCTTGTGCTTTGGATGATTATATGTTTGTTCAGCTTGTGCTTTGGATGATTATATGTTCATTCAGCTTGTGCTTTGGATGACTATATGTTCATTCAGCTTGTGCTTTGGATGATTATATGTTTGTTCAGCTTGTGCTATAGCATGATTTTTGTTCAGGGTATACTGTTTTCTTTATGGGTTCATCATATGTAATCAACAAACATTCAGAGTGCTACATATATATCAGTACACCATAAAAGCACAATTGGGGAAAAAAAAACTTTCAGTTGTCAGGGAAGGATACTGTGGTTCATGTAATGATGTAGGAATATTTGAAGAGTTTTTGCTCATAAAACCAGAAGGCAGACATGGAGGATAAGAAATGGAAAGGAAAAAAAATGGCAAAATTTAAAGCCAAAAAAATAAATAATTTAGTGCTTTCAGACTTTGTATTGAGAAACAGGCACATTCCATCCTGTTGTAGTAAACTTACTATATCCTTATAAAATGTTATATTTTGATTTCTTTTGTTTTAAACTGTCACTTTGAGTGTCTGAGTGGCGAAGTGGTTAGTGCACTGGTCTCTCATGGCGAAGGTCGAGGGTTCGAATCCGGCCGGCGGCACCCCAGTCACCCAGCTGTAGAAAAGGGTACCAGACTTCTTCTGGAGTTGGGGAAGGAAAGGCAGCCAGGCGTGATACTGACCATATCACCCTCTAGTGTGCTGACAGGTCAAGGAAAATATGGGCACTAACACCATATCCCTATGTGCCTCCAAGGCATGACAGGGTCACCTTTACCTTTTACTTTTTTTTAAACTGTCACTTTATAAAGTGTTTGTTTGTTCTGTGTTAAACTATCACTTTATAAAGTAGTGTATGCTGGTTTCTTTTGTGTTAAATTGTAACTTTATAAACTGTTGGATGTTGGTTTCTTTTGTATTAAACTGTCACTGTATAAAGTGATAAAGTGTTGTATGTTGTAAAATTTAATCATTGTTTTGGAATTTTTTGGTCCTATTTTTAGCAACGGCACTGGGAACATGTTTCAAGAGGCTGAAGTTCAAGGTTTACTTGGAATCTAACTTAACTGATGAACAAATTGTCAAAGCGCTGAAAGAATTCTCCATGGTGGATCATCAGTCTTTCGACTGCTTTGTTTGCTGCATTATCTCTCCTGGCAGGGAGAGCTACATCTGTGGAAGCAATGGGCGAGAGGTCAAACTCGGTAAACTCGCATCAATGTTCAGGTTTGTTATTTCAGTTGGTGGCTGTTTCATCTTGTCTGCTGAATATATTCAAAGTTAATAAGGGTAAAAAAAAAAGGTGGCCCCACAGACTACTAATAGACGTACGAAGATGGTTTGGGACCAAACTGAAAAATAAAGGGCCCCTGTACCCCTGGAAGCCTCCCAGCGCCACCAAATTTTGGGTTATAGCATATCTGGATACCACCTGATTTTTTACAGTACTGAGAAGATGCAGGCAACCCCTTTAATTTCCATTATAAATATTTTTTACCATAGAGTAATATACCCCTGGGTGTCTGAGTGGTAAAGTGGTTAGTGCACTAGTCTCTCATGGTGAAGGTTGGGGGTTCGAATCCGGCCGGAGGCACCCTAGTCACCCAGCTGTAGGAATGGGTACCTGACTTGGGGAAGGAAAGGCGGCCAGGTGTTATACTGACCAAATCACCCTCTAGTGTGCTGATAGGTCAAGGAAAATATTGACACTAACACCATATCTCTATGTGCCTCTAAGGCATGACAGGATTACTTTTACTTTACAATATATCCCTAATGCTGACAACTCACTACCAAAAATAGCACCAAGATGGACACCACAGGGGAACAGAAGTAAGGGTAGACCAAAAGAGACATGGAGAAGAACAACAGAAAGGATGTTGAGCAATAGAGGGCTCACCTGGGCAAGAGCAGAAAAAAAGGCGAAAGACAGGCATTTATGGAAAACCCTTGTGGAAGCCCCATGTGCCCTGGGCACTTAAGGTTCAGAGAGAGAGATATCCCTAATGGCGCATAGTATCATCTTCAATCCCTCTAAAATTCATTATCATCTGCAAGCCAGACAAGATAAAAAAATACTTGCGCGCCAGTGCACGGAGGTGATGTCATTTGAAGAGTTTCATGATTTCTTCAGCCAGTGCTCATGTTGAGTCATGGATTTGCAGAGATTGATCTGATGAGCCAGGCCTATGATGGAAAGTATCAGTGTGGATATGATCGATTCTCCACACCCAATTCATCTACTTGAAGATGAAATGTCAATCAGAGCAACATCATTATGTGGACAGATGTGATAAGCAGAGAGGCATGAGACAAGCTAGGACTACCTGGCACTCAAAAAGCAGCTTCGAAGCAGGTTCTTAGCAGAGAAAATAGGAGAGTCAGATCTGCAATATAAAGTGGCAAAACTCTTCAAATCAGTACCAGCTGAGACGGCAAAGCAGGCCAGAGCTACATCTCAGCAGCATGCAGCAGAGCTACAGAAAGTTGCAGATGCTCTTAAATGTCTTCCAGCACAAGTTGCAGAAGCGGCTGAAATTAACCCAGTTGCTGCTCTTTTTAGTGAAACACCAGGACTACCCACACCAGCCCTACCAGCATCAGCACTACCAGCGTCAGCACTACCAGCATCAGCACTGCCAGAGTCAGCACTGCCAGAGTCAGCACTACCAGCATCAGCCCTACCAGCATCAGCACTGCCAGAGTCAGCACTGCCAGAGTCAGCACTACCAGCATCAGCCCTACCAGCATCAGCCCTACCAGCATCAGCCCTACCAGCATCAGCCCTACCAGTGTCAGCACTACCAGCATCAGCACTACCAGCATCAGCACTACCAGTGTCAGCACTACCAGCATCAGCCCTACCAGCTTCAGCACTACCAGTGTCAGCACTACCAGCATCAGCACTACCAGCATCAGCACTACCAGCATCAGCCCTACCAGCATCAGCACTACCAGCATCAGCACTACCAGCGTCAGCTGAGGCTCTGATGGTGGATCCAGACCAAGGACTTGATGTTGATATAATTAGGAAGCTCAACTTCAAGCTAACCTTTGAGCTTGACTTTTCTGATGAATCAGCGCTGACTGAACTGGCAGACAAGGTTAGTGAATATAACTGGCATATGCTTGGACAGGAGAAGAAAAAGTAAAAGGCAAAAGGAGACATAAACATTGTGGCAGGGCTTACCAAAGAGATATATGCTCTGTCTGCATACCATGATCAGATATGCAATGCCAGATTTCTCAGTCACCACTACCATGATTTTGATTGATTGATTAATTGATTGATTGCACACTGGCATGTCTGACATTCTCCTCTAATCCAGACATTTTACATCAGCTAGTACAAATATCTTATCTTACATCTTACATCCTTCCAGTGCCGCTAAACGCCACAAAGGGCTTGCATGGTAGACTGCCAAGATTTCCTGTTTTCGGCGAGCTTTTCAACTTCATCAAGGGATGTTATTCCCACTAAGCTGGCCTCTCTTAACAGTGTCCTCTTTAGAGTTTCATGTGGTTGACTTCTTTTTCTTCGCCCTTGTGTGTTCCACTTGATAGCTTGTTTTTGGATTCTCTGGTTGTTTCTTCTCAGCATATGACTGACATATGACATATGACATATATATATATATGCTATGAATATTAAAAAAAAAGATGATTAAGGCTGAAGTAACAAAATAACTGAAATAGCAAAGTTAAAATGGCAAACCTGTTACTTTTCACTCTTACCCACACACACTAAATACATGAAATAACTACATACATGTAACAAAGTTACTCTCCCAGTCTTGCACATTAATGAACATCTACCAAATTTCTATGCACTAGGAGCATTCAGTATCAGATCATTTACGTTCAGTACTTGCAGTAAGAGTCTAAAGTAATGTGAAAGCAGACAGGCAGGCGGACAAACTGAATTATCTTTTTTTTCAAATGGTAAAGAACTGAACAAGCAGACCTGCCTGACATTTGGGTATGTCGTTCTCATCTCCCTTGCTGAACTGTGGTAACACAGAAGAATGAGAAGCAAGATTTTGTCCAACTTTTGTTTGGTAGATTTGATGTTGTGATGGATTTCCCTGCTGTTGTGAGCTAAAAGATCTTGGCGGTCTTTTGTGTTTGTTCAGCCTTAGAATATAAACAGTCTTGAAAGCAGTTTTATTCATAGTTCATCTAGTCTGGAGTATTTAATTAGGAAACTGTGTTAGAAGTAACATCCTTTATGCCCCAGTTTTGTAGAAAAAAAGTGGCAACAAGCTTTACACTTTAATAAATGAAGATTTGAATGAAAGCTACAATAAAATGATGCTGACAGTTTTTTGTTTTGGAACGGTAAGAGTAACTGAATTGATGGGGGCAAGGTCTCCTGGTCAGTCCCAGATTTGGGGTGTGGGATCAGATCTTGCTAATGGCTCTTCTGTTTGTCAGAGTTCTTGCCAGTGCTGCAGAGCATGTGCACTTTGCTGAGGTCTTCCTTCGTATGAGGAGACTGGAGCATGTATTGACTTGTCTAACATTTTATTTGGATGATTTCTTAAAAAAATTCCTTCACTTTTCATGGTTCCCACCACTCTCTCTCTTTGTCTGTCTGTCTTTCTCTTTGTCTGTCTGTCTCTTTCTCTGTCTGTCTTTCTCTTTGTATGTCTGTCTGTCTCTCATCTCTTTGTCTCTCTCTCTCTTTCTCTTTGTCTCTCTGTCTCTTTCTCTTTGTCTGTCTGTCTGTCTCTCTCTTTCTCTTTGTCTGTCTGTCTCGCTCTTTCTCTTTGTCTGTCTCTTTGTCTCTCTTTCTCTTTGTCTGTCTGTCCGTCTGTCTGTCTCTCTTTCTCTTTGTCTGTCTCTGTCTTTCTCATTGTCTGTCTATCTCTCTCTTTGTCTGTCTGTCTATCTATATCTTTCTCTTTGTCTGTGTCTGTCTGTCTCTTACTTCATTGTTAGTTTTGTTTCTTTTTTGGTGTGAGTGAAGAAGGCACAGCTAAAATGTTAATGCTTCAATGCTCTCCAGGAAGACCAATCATTTGGTTTGTGGTTATGGTTACAGAAACCCAAATGATTAGCCATAATATCTGTTTTGACTGGTCTACTGGGTGTGTGTCTGGCCAACATAGCCTGAGTCAGTTAGGTCCCCTATTGAGGGGTGAATTTAGTTGCCTGATGGTAACTATGCTATTACTTGCACATGGTGTAGGCTCTTAAACTGATGGGGAGAGCATCACACATGAACTGACCTCTAACTCTCCTGGAAGTGATTGGCATTAAAGTGCACAGTGCGTAATACCAAAGACAAAGCCTCACAAACTGCAACATTTTAAGACAGACCAAAGAATAATCACCAGTATGTGCCAGATTTTTATTTTTCTTGCAGGGCCCAATCATGTCCCTCACTGTCTAAAAAGCCAAAGCTGTTTTTCGTGGAGAGCTGTGAGTACACAAGCCAACAGCATGGTAAGTTTTAGTTAGAAAACATTACATAAATATTATCATTTTGTGCTGTCTCACTGCAGGTCTTCAATGATGTGATTAATCTTTGTATTCTCCATAAAGAAATTTCCTAATAATCTTATGCATCTTTTAAGATGGTTAGTTTCATTTACAGATGAGTCTGTATATACTTAAAAAAGTGGTATCTGAAGCAGATAGTATTTGGGTAAATGGATCTAATTATGATTCTGCATCAAAATAAGATAATCTTCATGGTGGAGTTTAGTGGAAAGTCTGATATTTCTGTTCACTAGGAAAATGTCATCTTGTTTTGCATGCCTAGGTAAAGGTAAATGTAAAATTCCAGTTCCCGTGCCATTGAGGCATATTGGGGAGTACGGTGTTAGGCCTGTGTTTTCCTTGACCTTCAGCACATGAAAGTGTGATGTGGTCAGATAAAAGTGATGGTGACTGCAGTAAAACTGGTTTAAATAATAAAGCTCGATAGAGGTGTATGATGTAGTTTTACAAAGTGGTAGAGGGAGTGAGTAAAGTGAGAAAAAAACAAATAGAAAGTATGAGAATGTATAAATGAAACATAACATCTAATATTTTGGCGTGAGCCTTTTTCAAGGATTACATGCACAGACAAGACAAAAAAGAAATAAATAAATGAAGAACTTATCTTAATATGGCCTCCTCCAGAAGTAGGAAATGGAGAAATGCATGTCCACTAGAAGATGCATATAGACCATGTGGGCCACACAAAGGATAAGCCGATAGAGCCAATCATAAAGAAGAGGTGGAGAGGGAGGAAAAAAACAGGTGGTTGGGGGGCAGGGGCAATAGAAACATGATAGCCGCTACAAGAGAGGGTGTCGGGGGGGGGGGAGAGGGGAAGCGGAGAGATAATGAATGAAGAACATAAACACCTGCAGGGAGAAAATGTGAAACTGGTGAATAGGACAAGACCCTATAAACACCAATATGTTGCCAGAGAAGAAAAGAGGGTGGCAGTAGGGAGGGGTAGCTAGGAGAAAGAAAGTAGAATAAAAAAAAAAGTTACAGAAAGCTGAAGACATCGTTAATTCCAGCTGGGTTGAGACAGCCAGCCTGGAAAATAAGGCGCTGTTCTAAGACCCTGCAAGATCGTACATCAGCAGAACAAGAGTGGATCACATCAACAGAAATATCCTGTTTTCCCTGTGATTCAAAGGTTCAAAATTCCGACTTCAGCTTCACTGTATTCAGGACAACCCCACATATGCTCCACCACATACCGCAGCATCCATCCAAGAGAATGTGTTCTAATAGTTCCTGTCAGATATTGGTTGTTTACGATGCATTTTCTGCCAGACAGTTTGGATTTCCAGCCAGCACCTCTAATTTGTCCTAGCTCCAGCAGTCTCTTCAGATCTACATTGTTCTTCCATTCCCACAGTCTGTCCAATACAGCTTTAGCAATGTTCCCCTCATCCATTGTCAGTCTGCCATTTATTTTAGCCTGTCCAGCAAGTCTGTCTACCACATCATTGCCATGTACTCCCACATGCCCTGGACAGTAAAGCCACGTTAGGTTTGTCACAGTTGACTGGCTTAACGGATGAACCCATTCTTTTAGAAGCAATTTCTTCTCACTCTTATGAAGTATACTCTGTGAATCCAGTGACGCCATTAACTACATCATGAGCAACCAACCATTCCATTGCCGCCAACACAGCCTCAATTTCCATTCACATGCTTGTTGTGCCGACTTCATATGCTTCTGAACCCTGTGCCACTACTCTTCCATTGCAGTGGTCAACAGATCCCCAACCACTTCTGCTGTTCCGAGTCACTGAGCCATCTGTATGTATTACCGTGCTGGAAGACCCACAGTGATGCTGGAAGACCCACAGTGATGCTGGAAGACCCACAGTGATGCTGGAAGACCCACAGTGATGCTGGAAGACCCACCTGTATCCTCCGCCTCAGCCATCCAGGATCTGCCTTGTTTGATTCGTCCTCCCTTTAGCAAGCCCAGCTCCTTATGGAGAGGATGATCCTTCATGCCAGCAACCCTGACGTAAGACTTTACCAGAGTTTGCTTGTGTTTAGACCAAACACTCAGCAAATCAAGCAGAAAGCTCATGGCTGCCACCGGAGTATCCCTGGTGCAACCCAAGACCGCTCTCTCATTGCCTCGTTCTGTACACGCTCTAGTCTGTTCTGCTGTGCACTGGACAGGGTGAGCGGGCCAACATCAAATTCCAATGATGACAGTATCAGTGCATGCATCAGCAAGAACAGAGCGCGCTGTGGAAAGCCCGCTGCGACCTAACAGCTCTCAACGCTTTCCTGGCTTTTTGTATTGCATTGTCCACATGGTGTGCAAAGGACAATGAACGATCAAATGTGATCCATAGATGCCTCATGAAATGTGTTCTTTTAATATCTTGGCCTTGACACTTCATAATCAGAACTTCAGATCCTACAATTCTGTTATTTAATTAGCACCACAGGACGCTGGCTTTTTCTGGGTTTATCACCGAATTGTTATCCTCACACCAGCTTGTTATCCTCACACCAGCTTGTTATCCTCACACCAGCTTGTTATTCTCACACCAGCTTGTTATCCTCACACCAGCTTGGTATCCTCACACCAGCTTGGTATCCTCACACCAGCTTGTTATCCTCACACCAGCTTGTTATCCTCACACCAGCTTGTTATCTGGTGCACCCTGCTCTGCATTCTTGAAGCTAATTCCTCTCTACACCTCCCATGCTCATTTAATCTTGAAGATTTAATCTGAGGACAAGGAACACAAGCTTGAGCTTTGTACAAACAGAAATCCTGGAAAGCTCAGTAGATGTGGAGGAGGTAAGACTGTCAAAAACGGTGCACTCAGTCTTTATGGTGTCCGGTATGGTCATCTCAAAGAAGTTGATGACAAGATTACAACCAGGGCTTAAGGACTAATGTAATAGCTGATGAGTGGCTGCACAGTTACTTGATTCCCTTGCCAAAAATAGGAAAAAGAATACTAAACTGAGCGGATATCAGATTAGTACACCACAAAATGTACATGGCAAAGTAATTGAGAGGATTATAGTTGGGCGACTATCAGACTTTCTAGAGACCAGCAGGCTACTACCTCAATATATTAGGAAGTTATTGTCCAGGAAGAGATATAGCTAATAACTCTGTAATCCTGGTGTATAATATATAAGAGGGATTTTGGAGAAAAGTCAAAACCGTAGCTGTGGCACTTGATCTTGAGGATGTATACAACAGAGTGGATTATACAGTGTTGTTGACACTTCTGATGGAGTTTTGGGTAGATGTAAGATTAGTCTGATGGATAGCTTCAATGCTGTTAAACTAATCAGTCGCCTTAAGATACAGAACATGGATCTCAGAGCCCAGAACTTGCTACGGGGCTGCTTCTGGGGTGTCTCTTGTTTCCTGTGCTATTCAATGTATATTCTACTGGCATACTATTTGGTAACAGCGTGGGGTGAACACTGAGCTGCGCTGATGATATATTTATATATTAACATATATATCAGTGTTTGTTAACGTCTTTAAACTTAACCATAACTTTCTCATGTTTTTTTTTGTTTCCTTTTCAGAAGATGTTATTGAACTTGACAGTCCAAAGTCAGATGAATACACGCCAGATTTAGCGGATTTCCTTTTCGTACATCATCATGATATAAATCCTACTGATGACCCGAGGTTAATGGAAATGTGCTACATGAAAGAGCTAACCAGATCTTTAAACAAATATGCAGAAAGGTGAGTTTGCCAGATGGAGGGTTGCTTTGTTAAAATGGTGCAGAGAGAACAGAGAAAAGGACAGAGATGGGAGAATGAAGCAGAAGTAGCTGTGGGCGAAGGATGTATAGCGGAGCTTAGCAAAAAGTACTCGGTCATGGCTTAGAACCTGCTGTTGATACCTAAGGCAAACCTTCTTACCTGGAAGGTCTTGGGTTTGACACCTGCTGTCATATACTGAGTCAATATAAGGAACTTTGTTCCAGTTCTGAGTCACATATAAAGAACTTTATTCCAGTCTTGAGTCACATATAAAGCACTTTGTTCCAGTTCAGAGTCACATATAAAGCACTTTGTTCCAGTTCTGAGTCACATATAAAGTACTTTTTTCCAGTTCTGAGTTACATATAAAGAACTTTGTTCCAGTCTTGAGGAAGGGGATGCTTAAAAAAAAAACAAATATTGGTAGAATCAGAGAGAAAAAGTAACATGACGAAAGTATAAGGCTCATATTCTGCACAAGATGGAGAATTCTCAAATATTATAATGAGCAACTATGTATTTGTTGGTGCTGCTATCGTTCTCACATTCCAGAACCCAATCCGTGTCACATGTCTGGGGCCGACGAATGAGCTCTTCGGAGTTGGCATCCCTGATGCTCGATTGGTTTCTCTGCAATTTCCATAATGATATCTTTTTTTCCCATCTGGAGTCGCCTCTAGATAGGTCCCAGGATAAGGTTGTTAGCCTTATGCCCAACTCCCCGGTACATGATATGTGACAGATCAAGCAGAATTCCGCTGATTTCTGCATGCCAGCAAGAGCATTAAAAAAAAAGTCTGTCATCTTGCACGTCACACTGGAAGTGAAAAGATCAGGTGAAAGCAACATACAAAGAAATAGACAAGAAAGTAAAAAGTTCAGCTAGAAGGGATAAAAGAGAATACATAGACAATATGGTGAAAGAGGCAGAAGAAGCAGCAAAAACAGGAGACAGCAAAACTTTATATAACATACAAAAGAGGCTAACAGGTACTATTACATCTAAAGAAAGACCAATCCTTAGCAAAACTGGAACCCTATTAACATCAAATAAAGTCCAAAAGCAAAGATGGGCTGAACACTTCCAAGAAATACTTAATTGACCACACCCAAAAGAATTGTTAAACCTTGAAACTGACTTACCTGCCCCACAACTAAATGTCAACCTAGATGAAATTAAATTGCATGAAATTGAAACAGCAGTGAATTCAATGGCTAACAACAAAGCTGCAGGTGAAGATGAAATAACAGCCGAAATGCTAAAAGCTATCAATAGTGACAACATGAGACAACTACAGAGAATGTTTAACAAGATTTAGAAAGAAGAAAAGGTCCCTTCTAATTGGAAGAAAGGAATCATTGTTAAAATACCAAAAAAAGGCAACCTTAGTGACTGTAACAACTGGAGAGGAGTAACCTTAATATCAGTTGTGTCAAAAGTATTTTGCAAGGTCATTTTGAATAGACTCAAAGATATAGTGGATACTGCAATGAGAGAAGAACAAGCAGGATTTCGAAAAGGGAGAAGCTGTCTCGACCAGATCTTTACTCTCAGAATAATACTTGAAGAACATATTGAAAAGCAGAAACCATTAATACTGAACTTCATAGATTTTAAAAAGGCATTTGATAGCATACACAGAAATTCATTATGGAGAATTTTATGTCTATATGGAATACCATCTAAAATTGTCAACATCACTAAGGACTTATACAATGGATATGTTTGTGCAGTCAAGACAGAAGAAGGGATGAGTGAATGGTTCCAGACTGAAACAGGTGTGAAACAAGGATGTATACTGTCTCCTTTACTTTTTGGGATTACAATAGACTTCGTAATGAAAAAATGCTGCACAGCTAACACAGGTATTGACTGGGTACATGGGACCCATCTAGAAGACCTTGATTTTGCTGATGACATAACTCTTATCAGTAACAATGTGAATTCCATGCAAGAAAAAACAGATAACTTGTCTTCACTGGCTAGCAAAATAGGACTTGAAATTAACAAGGACAAAACAAAAATAATGAAAATTCCCATCAATCAAAATGGAAAAATACACATAGAAGGGACAGATATTGAAGAAGTCCATCAATTTGCATACCTTGGCAGCTACATAAACCAGGATGGTGACACTAGAAAGGAAGTTAGGATCAGAATTGCAAAGGCAGCATCAATCTTCAAGAATCTTGAGAACATATGGAATTCAAAAGTTATAAGCACAAAAACCAAATTAAGACTATTCAATTCAAATGTAATATCCACCTTCATTTATGCATGCGAAAGCTGGAAAACAACTAAAGAAATAGAAAAGAAATTAGACTCTTTTGAAAACAAATGCCTAAGGAAAATACTCGGCATCAAGTGGAATGAATTCAAGAACAATGCAGAGATAAGACAGATGACTGAACAACAACCAGTCTCATGGGTGATCAGGAAAAGGAGATGGACATATGTTTGTCAATTGATGAGAAGAAATTATCAGAGAATCCCAAAACAAGTTATCAAGTGGAACACAACAGGCCGAAGAAAAAGAGGCAGATCGCGTGAAACTCTGAAGAGGACATTATTAAGAGAGGCCAAATTAACAGGCATAAAATCCTTTGATGAGGTTGAAAGACTCGCCGAAGACAGGAAAAATTGACGAACTACTTTGCGAGCCCTATGTGACGTTTAATGGCACGGGAAGGATATAAGATAAGAACTATGTATTACTACAGTATGCAAGATGAAGGGCCCTTCCTTATGTCATAGTGAAACATTAATATAAGTTAAACAAATTATAAATTCAAAACATTAAAGTGCAACTTTTTTGTTTTTCAAATTAAACTTTCAGAGAGGACCTGATGACTCTCCTGCTACATGTCAATGAGGCTATGAGTGAAAGAAAGTACATCGGAGAGAACGGTAATATCGAGTACAGGCCAACACCAGCCCCATTTCACACACTACGAAAACAGCTGAAATTCTTTTGAAATGGATCAATAAATAAGAGAGTGACTCTCCCACAAATGATGAAAAAGTAGTTAAATAAAAGTAGTTGAAAAATACTCTTTCGTAGTGTTTTTTTTTTCTGTATGTGGAAGATAGAAAGTTAATCACACATGTCATATGATCATAAACAAAACTAGTGATGCATGCTGGTTATCAGTAATCAAATGTCGAGGAAAACTCTTGCTCATTGCGAGGACTAGCTGTAGCTTTCAGCCAAGTAACACACGATGTCAGTGTTCAGAACGCTTGCTTCTTTTTCATGTGAGCCAGTGTGAAAGCTCTGAAACTGTTTTAGAAAATCTGAAACAAAAGTGTTGAATATAAAAAGTTTGACCAGACTTTTTCTCGAGTTTAGCTATCGATGGTCTCTTCCATAAGTCACCCAGTGTCTCCTTGCTTTTGATGGCTATTTTTGATCAGATTTCTCATCTTCCTAAATCTTAGCAGGCATGTTAGGCAGTTATTTTTAACTGATCTTGTCAAAATGGTCTGCTTGAATTTATATTTGATGTTTAACTTCAGTTCTTCAGTATTAATACAGCAGTCTCTTACTTCAGTTCTTCAGTATTACTACAGTAATCTCTTACTTCAGTACTGTTGCATGGCATTTTTTTTTACAATTTTTTTCTTTCATAAGGTATTTTCACCACTTTGTCTCTCATGGTATTTTCACAACTTTTTCTCATGGTATTTTTCATAACTTTTTCTCATGGCATTTTTCATAACTTTTTTTCATGGTATTTTTCATAATTTTTTCTCATGGTATTTTTCATAACTTTTTTTCATATGCTCTGTAACAGTGTGAAAGTTAAGTTTATTCATTGTGATGTTTGGATCAATTGCTAGGAAATTCTTTTAAAGAAAGTAAAGCAATCCAACTCCCCAGATCATCAGAGGAAGACACCCTACTGTTGGTCCCCTTGGGTTATGACTCCTTGGAAATGTGTTGTTAGCTATTGGGCACTTTTCTTGTATTCTGATTTTCCCTTCCCAAGTTGAACCACGACCGCCCATGTGACTCTGAATCTGTGAAGTGCATCTTCGATATTCTGTCACACAGGACCATTGTCAAACATAAAATATGAAGTTATTTACATATTAGTTTTATGTATGTTACAGACCAGAATAGAAACTAGTTAAATATTAGATTTTATAAATGCTATAGATTGCAATGGTTAGAAAAACTGGTTGAACCAGTCTAGTTCACCACATACAAACACTGATAAGATAGACCACTGGCTCTCAACTTGGAATCACAAAGTTCAAAGTTAAAAATTCAGGCTCTTGCTTCATTGCATTCAGGACAACCCCATATATGTTCCACTGCATGCCACAGCATCCATCTAAGAGAATGTTTGCTAATAGTTCCTGTCAAATACTGGTTGTTTATGATGCATTTTTTGCCACAAAGTTTGGATTTCCTACCAGCACCTTTAATTTGTCCTAGCTCCAGCAATCTCTTCAGATCTATATTGTTCTTCCATTCCTGCTCTTCATTTTCCTGAAGTCTGTCCAATAAGGCTTTAGTAATGTCCCCTTTGTCCGTTGTCAGTCTGCCATTTATTTATGCCTGTCCAGCAAGTCTGTCTGCCACATCGTTGCCATGTACTCACTCCATGCCCTGGACAGTAAAGCCACGTTAAGTTTGTCACGGTTGACTGGCTTAACAGATGAACCTATTCTTTTCAAAGCAATTTCTTCTCACTCTTACAAAGACAAAGCATACTCTGTAAATCAGTCACAATGACACCATTAACCACGTCAGGAGCAACCAACCGTTCCACTGCGCCAACACAGCCTCAGTTTCCACTCACAACGTATCTGGTGGAAGTCTGCGTAGCAAATCTACAATTTAAAACTATTTTGTTGTGCACATCACAAAGACCCCTAGCCCATTAAGTTTTCAAAATGTCAATATTCAGAAGTTTTTAAATTTAATGCTAAGTGGCAGGAAAGCATAGAGGAGCTGTATGGAATTTATCTTTGGTAAGTAGCTTTGTAACATATGGGAGCTGTATGGAATTTATCTTTGGTAAGTAGGATGGGAACATAGAAGGACTGCATGGAATTTATCTTTGGTAAGTAGGATGGGAACATAGAGGGACTGCATGGAATTTATCTTTGGTAAGTAGCGTGGGAACATAGAGGGAATGCATGAAATTTATCTTTGGTAAGTAGCACGGGAACATAGAGGGATTGCATGAAATTTATCTTTGGTAAGTAGCTTTGTAAAATATAGGGACTGCATGGAATTTATCTTTGGTAAGTAGCACAGGAACATAGAGGGACTGCATGGAATTTATCTTTGGTAAGTAGCACAGGAACATAGAGGGACTGCAAGGAATTTATCTTTGGTAAGTAGCACGGGAACATAGAGGGACTGCAAGGAATTTATCTTTGGTAAGTAGCACGGGAACATAGAGGGACTGCAAGGAATTTATCTTTGGTAAGTAGCACGGGAACATAGAGGGACTGCATGGAATTTATCTTTGGTAAGTAGCACGGGAACATAGAGGGACTGCATGGAATTTATCTTTGGTAAGTAGCACGGGAACATAGAGGGACTGCATGGAATTTATCTTTGGCTTCAAAGTTTGTCACCAGAAGAAGGTTGGAATTTCTGACCCAGACACTTCTTGTTCATTTAAACTCAAAAGTTATGTCACAAAAACCAAGTGCCTGTACAGGATGAAGAGCTCTGGGCTTGTAGCAGAGCCTGGAGAAAACTGCATCTGGTTATCTGACACCAAATCTAGCTGGACCCGATCCAGGAATGCAAGAAATGGAGGATATTTATTTAGCAGTTAAAAAATGATGCTGTTTAAACATCGAACTTCTGGACAGTGAACTGCCTTCCCATAAGCAAGTTATGGGCTGGAGACTAGATATATTAATGTCACCGAGTCCACAAATGGGTTCTTGACAGACTTGATATTGATGTCAATTTGTCCACAGATGTGTACTTGACTCATTCATTCATTCATTTGCATGTCCCTTGTGGAACTTTGCCTCCCAAACAGCACTCCTGTAGGCCTCTCGGTTGTGAGCAAGATGGCCTGCTGCTGCGGCATCCATTTGCAGATCGTCAACGATGTCTTGCAGCCATCTTTGTTTCGGTCTTCCTCTTTTTCTTTTTCTCATTATGTATCCTTCCAATACGGTCTTCTCTAAATTATCATGACATTTAATGTGTCCAAAATATTTCACTTTTCTCTCTTTAATCCTCTTTATTAGCCAGCCTTCTTCGTACTTGACTACAAGTGTTGAATAAAAGTGCCCAAGAATAAAAGTGCCCAAGAATAAAACTGCCCAAGAATAAAAGTGCCCAAGAATAAAAGTGCCCAAGAATAAAAGTGCCCAAGAATAAAAGTGCCCAAGAATAAAACTGCCCAAGAATAAAACTGCCCAAGAATAAAAGTGCCCAAGAATAAAACTGCCCAAGAATAAAACTGCCCAAGAATAAAAGTGCCCAAGAATAAAAGTGCCCAAGAATAAAACTGCCCAAGAATAAAACTGCCCAAGATAAAAGTGCCCAAGAATAAAAGTGCCCAAGAATAAAACTGCCCAAGAATAAAAGTGCCCAAGAATAAAAGTGCCCAAGAATAAAACTGCCCAAGAATAAAAGTGCCCAAGAATAAAAGTGCCCAAGAATAAAACTGCCCAAGAATAAAACTGCCCAAGAATAAAAGTGCCCAAGAATAAAACTGCCCAAGAATAAAAGTGCCCAAGAATAAAACTGCCCAAGAATAAAACTGCCCAAGAATAAAAGTGCCCAAGAATAAAACTGCCCAAGAATAAAAGTGCCCAAGAATAAAAGTGCCCAAGAATAAAACTGCCCAAGAATAAAACTGCCCAAGAATAAAAGTGCCCAAGAATAAAAGTGCCCAAGAATAAAACTGCCCAAGAATAAAAGTGCCCAAGAATAAAAGTGCCCAAGAATAAAACTGCCCAAGAATAAAAGTGCCCAAGAATAAAAGTGCCCAAGAATAAAACTGCCCAAGAATAAAAGTGCCCAAGAATAAAACTGCCCAAGAAAAAAAACTGCCCAAGAAAAAAAACTGCCCAAGAATAAAAGTGCCCAAGAATAAAAGTGCCCAAGAATAAAAGTGCCCAAGAATAAAACTGCCCAAGAATAAAACTGCCCAAGAATAAAAAGGAGAATATCTGATAAAAAAAAATCACACTGGATTATAGTGTACATAAAAGCTGTTGGTGAACAAACAAAAAAAAAATATATATATAAAAACCACTGCCATCAAAGATAGGACAGTGATCAAGTCCAGTGCAGGTAAATAAAATAAATAAAAGAGAAGATAAACATTCACCAGCAAATGGAAACATTTAATGTCAAACTAAAAACATGTCAGTTCAAAAAACTACTTCCACATGTTATATTTCAAATATCATATGCTGTTACATGGCACTGTACATATAGTGTAAATGTCATGTATAATTTCTATGCATTAAAACAATAGACAAGGAGAATTTTTAAAATGTCATATATTTAAATGCCATATTTATGCTGCGACAAACAAGCAGTTTAAAATATACTGAGTTTATATTATCTTTTTACAATTATGAATGAGTAATGAACTAAACAGTCAGTTTTTCACAAAACTTGCATGAACATCTTGGATAGCCACAAAACAATGAAATTATACAGGTAATATTTATCACGGAACTTTGGTACATAATAAACAAAATGCTAAATGGTTTACAATAAATGGAAGTACAAAAGTAAATTATAGCTAACCATCAAATGACTGTACAGAAACAACAGAATGCATGGAATATCTAAGACCAAAGCTCAGAATTCTTGTCTGATCTGGATTTATATATCTGAATGATTTAAAATAAAACTGTAAAATAAAAGAGGACACTATAACCATATGATGAACTTAAAGACAAACCAATTTTATGCCATTTGGAATGAGCATATAAAAGCTGGCTCTTCTGTGTGCGATATCACTCCGTGAAATCATATAAGACACAAAGTCTCGGCATAAAAAAATGTTCATGAACATTCACAATATGTAAAAACACTGAATTTGGACAGTTTTCTGAGAATGACCTACTGAAGAACTATTAGATTTAAAAAAAAATTAGGGCTGCTTATTAATCATCATTAACATACGCAATTAACACATTAGAAATTTCTACAATTAAATTTTTTAATGCGGGACCCATATGTGTTAGTTAGAGAACATGGGTGCGATGAATCTTGAAAAACAGTAAATAAAGTATTTATCTAAAATAGCATTACAAAGAAAATTTACTGAAGGCCAAGAATCTCATAGACAACAAGTAGCCAGTGTGTATCTTTCACTTGTGGGTATATTTTTAACCTAATAGTAAAAAAAAAGTGCCATAAATCTGTATAAAGCTCTAAAATTTTAAATGCAATATCTCTTTAAAATTTTTTTTTTCATATTTTATAGAAAAATGTTTATTGCATACAGTTTATAAGTGATAAAACTGCCAGAATGAACACTCTGACAATCGAACGATGATGACAACAACTTGGGAAGACCATCAATTTAGTCTATAGGAGGTCTGCTGCAGAGAACATAGCATGCACGATGAGACAGCAGGAAAAGGTTCAAACCCAAACCAGCCTTTCAGCTTTGTTAATACTTGCAGACAAATATAACCAAATACTCACTAACAAGTTAGAAAAACAAATGACAAGCACTCACCTTTCACAGTTAAGACAAGACCTAATTCTGACTTGTCACTAAAGTTAAAAAAAAACCAATAAACAAGGAACCAATTCTGATTTTTATTTACAGTTATTTAAAAAAAAACAAAGAACCAATTCTGACCTTTCAATGAAATCAAAATTAGAAGGAACTAATTCTGAGCTTTCAATGAAACCAAAATTAGAAGGAACTAATTCTGACCTTTCAATGAAATCAAAACAAGAAGGAACTAATTCTGACATTTCATTAAATTTACAAAAACAAAGAACTAATTTTGACCTTTCATCAAGTTAGAAAAAAAAGGAACATTTTATGATCCTTTACTAAATTTATAAAAACAATTAACCAATCTTTCTTTTAAAGTTACAAAAACAAGGAAATTAGATCTAGCATTTCACCAAGTTAGAAAAAAACAACTAATACTGACTCTTCTCTGAAGATTACAAAATAAATTAGTTATTTCATCAAGTTGAGGAAAAGAAAAAAAACCAACTCTGGCCTTTCACCAAGTAACAAAACAGAGTGACCTGTTCAGACATTTTGCTAACAAGTCATGAAATAAGAAACTGACTCTGATCTTTCATCAACAATGAGCAAAAAAACATGAATATGGAAAAGTCATGTTTAATGGGAAAAAAAAGACATTCATCCGCTCATTAAGAATGATAAGGGAACTAATTCTGTATTTTCATTATCTCCCTTCAGAATCAGTTATCAACTTATCAGTTATCCTCAGTTTAAAAAAGAGGAACAAATAAAATGGTATGACACACATTCCCAGATGGTATACAAAGTTCAAGGGAAGCTACAAAATGTTACATACCAGAAGTAATAGTTTCTATAACAACAAATTACAAAAGTTAAAGCTTATAAATGCATATAAAGATTTGAATATGAAACATGGGGTACTGGAACACTTGAGGCAATACCTCATTACAAAATGCTGCACTTTCAAGATGTAGTACATGCAGTACTAGCTCAAGACAGAATATTACAAATCTTCAAAGTAACAAAATGGTTTATCAGCAAACAAGCTCTCTTGGAGGCATGGAGACATACAGACTTGTTTTCTGACAATCTCAGAACATGGTGACCTTGCAGTGCTCACATTTGGTCATGAAAAAATGAAGTGAACTTGCATACCTGGGGACAGGAAAATGAACACAGAGGGTTAACAATGATTGCAATTTTACACATAATAAAAAGTTAACATTCAACTCTGAATTTAACTCTTTCCACCCGCGTTACTTCCAAAATGTTCCTTAGTTTCTTACGGCGCGGACATTTTGGAGAAGGGCGCGGACATTTTCGAGAAGGGGTCCCTGTGTAAAAGTTATTGTACCAAATTAATTCCATGATCAACACGTGTGTATCACACATTAAAATAAGTGGAAATGAATGAAGATTCCATAAATGAAGTTATTTATCATAAAAAAACAAAGAAAAGAACAAAACTGGTGTGAAACAATGGATCGATTTTTTGGCGCTAAAAAAATTTTAGGGCTGAACAAGAAAATCTACTTTATACTTACCTTAGCTGTGTCATAATCCAATATAGAATACGTAGTCATTCAAATTTCAACACGGAAAAATCAATATTTATGGATTTTTGTGACATCCAATAAATCTAACAGGTCTACAGCTACTAGAAACACATATAGTAAGCTAGATCTAGTCGGTCGGTGTGACCATTTTACCACTCAATCTCGAAATAAACATGAATTTTACCCTCTATCTATGTTTCAAAAATGGCGTCTTTATCCACAAGGCTTAAAACACTAGCTTAACTTTAAATCCAGAAGAGTTCTAACTGGTTAAATGAAAAGTAACATCATGTTTTCTACGAAAGAAACTCCAGTGTCACATAGGGCTCTGCAGGGTGCCAGTGCTAAACCGCAAAGGCCCTTATGGGGCTCTCGCGAGTGGAAAGAGTTAAATGTGTATATGTTGAAGGTGCATCACCAACTGTGAAATGAAATACCTGTGACCCAAATAACTTTCATGCCCACTCCATCTGTACACCTGCTTGAAATATTGGGTTTTTTTTTCAGAGGGAAACAACCATAAAATGACTATATCTACAAACTTTCAAACTATTTTGTCAAACAAACAGTATTTTCTAATATGACTTCTTTTCAATCTCCCCGACAGGTCTGCGAGTTACACTCTCTTTCTCTTGTGTCAAAAAGTGGAGCCTGCATACGTTTTTAAATTGTTCTTTATCTCCATACACTACATCTTTCACAAAATAGTTTTGTGGTAACATGTGCTTTCAAATAGTTTTGTGGTAAAACATGCTTTCAAATATCTTTCAACACACTGCAGTCCAGCACATGATGTTTCACAGTTTACTTTTCTTGTCTGCTGCAGCGCATGCAGTATAAGGTCTGCTCCTCAGTCACACTGTGCAAGTGTTTACTGAGGGTGTTGTGTCCTGTGCACAGAATGAAGACTGCATTTTTGATATCATTCACATATTTTTTTTTCTTTCACTTGATGTTCTTTAAGCTAACTCTTTCTCTGCTGGAGGTAAAAAACACTGACGTTCCCTTCTGTGCCAGACAAAAAAAATGTGGGTTTTGATATGTATATGAGATCATTTTTAACTAATTATTTCCACGCTAAAAGTGAGCGTAGTATGCCTGCAAATAGCTATAAATGTAAGAAGACTTCATAAATGAAGAGTTTTTTGTTAGGAAAAAAGATGTAGTGTGATGATTTTAGCTGTGTATTACTGTCCATCGGATAGGTCTAGGACTAGCATCGATCGACTGGCGATGTGTAGATCGACTTTGTCATTTTACCCGATCTCGTTGTGTGATTATGTTGCATGTTCACTTTAAAATAATACCTGAAATAACCTTCTAACTACTTCTCCAGTCCATCTAATAGTCTAAATCTACTTGGGGTACATTGACGAACAGTGGTCTAGTCGTAGGGGGACATGGTTGCCTCTGAAGTCACACAAAAATTGATTTTTTAAAAATCAAAACACTGTATTTTGACCCCTGTTGTTATGATGCTTTCAATATGGTGACAATGGTCACTAGACATGCGTACTAAACTGTTTACAATCAAAAGTTACACTGGGTTTCGAATGAAACAAAGCTAGGGTCCCCATCAGGGCCTTGGCAAAAACTCGACAAAGCAAAAGGGTCCCGGGATCCCCGGCACGGGAAGAGTTAGTGGTGTTTTTTCCTTTTCACTTTCATCTATGAACTAACAGCTGCTGTGTGAAATACTTGACGTAGTGGTAAAGTGTGTGGTCAGTTAGCAAAAGGTTGCATGTTCATTCCTAGACTGAAGTGATTTTTGTTGTTGTTGGTTAGATAAAGCTTGAACAGCTTTAAATAAAAATGTATTTTCATTTCTTCACCCATTATTTTTTATGGTTACAGCTTGTATTCATATTTTCTGCCAGACAAAAAAAACTGATTATTTTTAAAGATCATGGTGATAAACTGCGCTATGATTGATCAAGATCTTCAAAATAAAGATCACTGTGATAAACTGCGCTGTGATTGGTCAAGATCTTCCAAATAAAGATCATGGTGATAAACTGCGCTATGATTGGTCAAGATCTTTCAAATAAAGATCACGGTGATAAACTGTGCTATGATTGGTCAAGATCTTCCAAATAAAGATCATGGAGATAAACTGCAATATGATTGGTCAAGATCTTCCAAATAAAGATCATGGTGATAAACTGTGCTATGATTGGTCAAGATCTTTCAAATAAAGATCATGGTGATAACTGTGCTATGATTGGTCAAGATCTTCCAAATAAAGATCATGGACATAATTGCACTATGATTGGTCAAGATCTTTCAAAGACAAAAGTAAAATTTTTAGCTGAAACTGGAATAGAATTTGAGAAAGAACACAAGAGAATGTAAAAAAAAAAAACAACCTAATTAATACTGCAAAATGAAGGCATTGTGAAGAGAATACTAAAAAAAGTCAGATTTTTACCACTTAAAACAAAGGTAGATAGAGGTGCATGGTGCAGTTTTACAAAGTGAGGGAGGAAGTGAGCAAGGTGAGAAAAAAACAAATATAAAGTATGAGAATGTATAAATGAAAAACATACAACATCCGATATTTCGGCGTGAGCCTTATTCGAGGATACATACAAAATGAAATACAAACATATATAACTTATCTGAAGCGTCTTGCTCTCAGTAAAGCGGAAATGAGTGTGGAAGAAGGAGGAGGAAAAAAAAAAAAAAACCCTGCCTACAGACAAAAGATTCCCAATATAGCCAATCATAGTGAAGAAGCGGAGAGAGAGGAGGAGAACAAGTGGGAGAAAGGGGTTGGGGGAAGGCAATAGAAACATGATAGCCGCTAGAGGTGTCGGGGAGGGAGGGAAGGGGAGATAAAAGAGGACGCGAGAGATAATGAATGAAGAACTTAAACACCTACAGGGAGGAAATGTAAAACTAGTGAATGGGACAAGACCAATATGTTGGCAGAGAAGGAAATAGGATGGTGGTAGGGAGGGGTAGCATAGAGAAAGAAAGTAGAGTATAAAAAAGGCCAGTGGAAAAATAAAGAAGTTACAGAAAGCTGAAGACATTGTTAATTCCAGCTGGGTGGAGACAGCCAGTCTGGAAAATAAGGCGCTGTTCTAGGACCCTCTGAGATCGTACATCAGCAGAACAAGAGCGGATCGCACTAACCGAAATGTCCTGTTTGCCCCTGTGGTTACCAAGGCAAAAATGTTTAGCCACATGTGTCCTGGCCCTCTTAGAAATATCATTGAGATGCTGGCGAAATCGATCTCCTAACTGTAAGCCAGTTTCCCCTATGTACTTCAAACCGCAACGTTTGCACATGATAACATAAATGACATTTCGTGAAGTGCAGGTGAAACCCTCCTGTACTGATAACGTGGATTTAGGGAAAGAGATCTGGCTGGCCTCGACAACAAACGGACAAGTGTTGCGTCTACGGCGTCCACAATGTCTGGTACCATAAAAAATGTCATCTGTCTTAAGATGACTACGAATTAAAAGGTCCCTGAGGTTCTTGTCCCGTCTGTAAGCCACCAATGGGGGTTCCCCAAAAAGTTCACGTGTCTCAGGCTCGGTCTGGAGGAGGTGGAGATGGCGAAACAGTATGTTTTTAACTGCCAACCTATGAGGGTGGTACGTGAGTACTAGTTTCACTCTGTCCGAGCTACAGTGCGGTTTAGGGGTGAGGGCTTGTTGCCGCGATATGTGGCTAATGCGGTTCCAAGATGACGAGAGAACGTGGTCTGGATAGCTGCGTTGACGGAAGAAATCTAGCAATTTGTGGCCTTGATCCTGGAAATCCAAATCCTCCTTACACAAACGTCGCAACCTAAGAAGCTGGGAAAAAGGAATAGAGTCCTTACACGATCTGGGATGGGAGGAAGAGTACAGGAGGTAGCTGTGAGAGTCTGTAGGTTTATAGTGGACAGAAGTAGTAAGCCCGGAAGGGCCAATAGTGACGGCAATGTCACTTAAAACAAAGGACTCACACAGATGCCATTATCAGAACATCACACTCTATTTGATTATTTAAACTAATACAATCTTTACAAATGAAACACAACAGGAAATAGAATCAAAAGTGAGGGAACAACCTTTGCCTTCTCAGTAAAGCAAAACTTTCAGTCAAGAAATCTACAAACTACCAGCTAAGCACTGTTTATTATCAGTTTTTTTGTATAAACCTCACCCTTCTTTAAGACATAGTCTAGTTTTCTTTTTCTTTCTTTTTTTTTTCTTTCATTCTGCATGTTTTTTTTTTGTATAAGACAAAAATAAAAATGTTATAACTGCGTGCTTCATTACTGAAAATGCTGCCTTTTTTAAAAAAAACTGTAGTTGTTAGTAAGCCAAAAAGAACGAAATATTTATACATTTTCTAAGTTGCAGAATACCAAGTGTACAAGCTTCACTACACTTCCTTTATTTTTACCGAGATGTTTCTGCCCTTGTCTTGACTTATGCTTTAGACTGAACCTTTGGCCTAACTTCCCTTGGTGTTTTGCGGTAGTCCAGGAGGCTCAAAGCTTTCAAGTCTTTTTGATAATCCAGTGCTTCCACAAACAGTTTGGCCACCTGAAACATGACAGGAATCATGGGTAATGCCCAGCAAATTCTGTGAACATGTGAAAGCACAAAAAAAAAACTTTACAAGGATAAAAATGGATAAAGAAAAATGAGATTACAGAATGACACAGAGATATAGTTTTTCACACAGTTTCAATGAACAAAGTTGGCTATGACAACATCTTATCTTGCACAATATTTTGGAAATGAACCCATGCTTCATGTCAGTCAGCAATGTGTGTTTGTTTAAGAAGCCATATACGCTTAATATTCAATCTGAATTAATATTGACCTTCGAGAGTCTTGAGAGCATATGGCACTCAAAAGAGTTGTAGACATTCTTTAGTTAAGATTATTCAATTCATCTGTAATATCCATTCTCATTTGTTCAAAAGCTGGAAAACAACTAAAGAAACAGACAACAAATTAGGCCCTTTTGAAAACAAATGCAGAAGGAAAATACTCAGTATAAAGTGGAAGGAGTTCAAGAATAGTGCAGAGATAGGGCAGATAAATGAACAACAAGCTATCTCACTGTGATAAGAAAAAGGAGATGGACAAACGCCAGAAACATGATGAGAGGAGACAGCTAGATAATCCCAAAACAAGTTATCTGGTGGAATGCAGTAGGCCAAGGAGAAAGAGGTCAACCACATGAAACTCTAAAGAGGACTTTGTTAAGAGAGGCCAAATTAGTAGGGATAAAATCCCTTGATGAGGCTGAAACACTAGCTGAAAACAGGAAAACTTGGCAAACTACCATGCGAGCCCGATGTGACATTTAACGCAACAAAAAAGATGTAAGATGCAAGAATTATGAGGAATTTGGAATATATATATATATATATAAAGAGAAGAAAGTGAATTATAAAATTTTTTATATTTAGACCAACAGTTCTACTGGACTGCCCAGAGCTGAAGCAACATTAATATTTCAGTCAAATCTAACCAGAAACTGAAATGTTTAACTAGTATTTGCAATGATATCTACTAACTCTGCTAATTTTTGCAACAGGGTTTGATGTTTTGTATAAGACATGCGTGTAAATATATTTAAGGAAAGTTAAATTTAGCGTGAAATTTCTAATAATATTTATAGCATCACTTATTCAAACTATTTTTGAGTGTTCGTTTTTTTCTGTGAATCTGCTACTCATAAATAGCCATCCACAAAATCAAATATTCATATTTGACCAAATACTAAGTTTAAACACTCAGTGCATCCTAGATAGATCCCTTGAGAGGAAACAAACCTTTGAACCAATTCTACAGCAAAAATATTAATACTACTGACACTGATTTCAACACCAGTTTCAAACATGACTGGTACCTCGAAGTTTGTGATCAGTGGAATACCAGCATCAATGGCTGCTCTTCTGATCAAGTAATTATCATGGATGTACTGGGTTTTCTGGTTCGGCAAGTTGATGACCAAGTCAATCTTCTTGTCTTGGATAAGCCTGCAAAGTGAAGACAAGTCAAAATGTTTGATCACTTTATGATAAATCTCTCTGCTGAACTTTCTTTCTAAAATATTACATACTTTATTAGCCTATGTATGCTGTAGTGAGTGTTGACAATGTTTTATTATATTATATATACAATACTGTATTAATCTACTTAATCCATATGTTATCTTGCTAGACACGTAGGTTGAAATACACTACTACATGTGTAGAGTATCTTGGCTACATAGTCAATACAGGAACACTATATTATTCCACATCGGTTTTTTTAAGTACATAATATGGTGTTGATGGCTGCAAGACATCGCTGACGATCTGCAAATGGATGCAGCAGCAGCAGGCCATCTTGCTCACAACCGAGAGGCCTACAGGAGTGCTGTTTGGGAGGCAAAGTTCCGCAAATGACATGCAAATGAATGAATGAATGAATGAATGAATGAATATGGTGTTTACACATCCAAACTGCATAACGCCCCGTGTCACAGAAAGCACTATGTACGTTATAAAAAGGCATACCCGAATTTATCATTTAAAAATGAAGTAAAATTCAAATATGAGATCAGAGTGCTTAATATTTATTTCAACAATGAGAATTCATTTATTATTTTGTAAAAATCTTTAAAACTTCCATCCATGATGCTACAAAAAACATTTCTGGACATGAGGGATATCTGGAACTGTTGAATTTATATTTGTTCATTACACCTTCTTCACCTGTATAGTCTTGTGCATTGAGAACACTAGCTTCTTATCCAGGATAAGATATACAGGCTCAAATTGTAAAGTCTGGGGGGGGGGGGGGTCCTCTGATAGAGACAAACGTTAAAACTCAGTCTTTAGACGGGCCGATATCATTCTTGGTAAGCTGCACTTAGTCTCTCCACCTCAAAACTCTTCAAGCTTCCTACAAGCAGAGACTGGAATAGTGGCTATGTTCTATAACTGACATTTATATGCAGTCAGCCTCCGACAGACTGAACTTAAATCATTACTTTATCTATCATTACTTTATCTATCACAGAGACTGAACTTAAATCATTACTTTATCTATCACAGAGACTGAACTTAAATCATTACTTTATCTATCACAGAGACTGAACTTAAATCATTACTTTATCTATCACAGAACCCCTAATCATGCTTTGTTTGTGAAAACCTCCCAAGAATTCTTCACTGTTCTGATAGTGGTGGTGGTTGTGTGTGCTTGTATGCTTGGGCTTATACAGTAGTCAGTGACCTATGGTCGACTGTGTGTGTTGAGTTGTGAACTAAAGCTGAACAAGACCCTATTCTGGCTCCCCAGGTGCCTCCTAACAATGACAGAAGTCTGGCTGAGTGAATATAGATCATAACTGGAAGACAAATTTGCTCTGCAGACGGATGCATCAAACTGAAAAGCATATATAAGGCAACTGTGGGAGGCACCGAATTTTTACACACAGACTAACTGAAGCATGATGGTAGCAAGTCTGCACACCACTGCCTTTACATGACAAGTTAATTCACCACTAACTGCAACTCATCTCTTAAGATCTGGCTGCTGGTTCTATATAACATTTCCTGACTGGTCATGTGCTTTATATCTAACTCAATAAGGGAAGTGACCTCTCTGTGAGTTCTATTTAACATTCCCTGGCTGGTTGTGTGCTAGTTATCTTATTTGATAAGGGAAGTGAACTCTCTTTGAGTTCTATATAACATTTCCTGGTTGGTTGTGTGCTAGTTATCTTACTTGATAAGGGAAGTGAACTCTCTTTGAGTTCTATATAACATTTCCTGGTTGGTTGTGTGCTAGTTATCTTACTTGATAAGAGAAAGTGAGCTTTCTGTGAGTTCTATATAACATTTCCTGGCTGGTTGTGTGCTAGTTATCTTACTTGATAGGGGAAGGGAGCTCTCCTTCATCTTGAGCTGTCCAGCTGACTGGGTTGGCATGGATGTAATGCTGCTGGAAATACTCTGCTGTACGCTCTGTTGCAAAAATCTGGGGCATATAATGCATTTATTCAGACAATAATCATTTGTCAAAATTTCTGTATAAATTACAATATAACTGTTCACAAGTAATTTTGTAATTATTTCAAATGTCTGCAAGTAAAGTTGGACATTGTGTAGAAATGTCTGCAAGTAAAGTTGGACATTGTGTAGAAATGTCTGCAAGAAAAGTTGGACATCATGTAGAAATGTCTGCAAGTAAAGTTAAGCATGATGTAGAAAATGTCAGTGAAATCCACTTTCAGAAACCGGAACAAAGTTGAGCTCTCTGAACAGAGAATTTTGTGATAAATACTGGGGAAGCAAACGTAAAATAGTAACAGACCAATGGCATGATGTTTCAGCCTGTATCTTTACCAACCAATGAAAAACCTTGCTCCTGTCTTTTAGCACTGAGCTAATTCCATAGTTTTACTGCACCGATTCTGTGAGTTCTGTTTGCACAATTATGTACACATACAATATATCTAACTGTCCACTCTGGCAGAACTGAAAAATATGTAAGCAGAATTTATGCTGCTTTTCATAATTTAATAATCTTTAAAATGTTATTTATTTTATTTCAATTTATTTTCTTGCATTACTTCTTCACAACATTACTTTTCATGCATCTGCAAGTGAAATGAGATGACTAAGAAAAGCACCAAATATCACTAGGATGGACAAGCTAAGAAATGATGGCAGAAGACAATTGGCAGCAACTACACAATGCCTACAATACACAGAGAATTAAAGAATTAAGTGGTTTAGCCACTTAATGAGAATGACGCACACACAGCCACCTTCATGGGCCTAAAACCAAAGAACTGCAGGACCAGACAAGAGGAAGACCCCTGAAAAATGAATAGATGGTGTTACAGAAACATGAAATATGGCACGGACATCACTCGGGCCATTCATATGGCTCAAAAATGCTGAGCACATCTCCCCTCGACGCCTCATGGTACAAGACCAAGGATAATGTAAATTATAAGTAAACTACTACTCTACTGCTCTGTATTCTAATTTTTTTATTTTAAAATCATCCTGCAGCATCTCTACAGGGAAGACAGACTGCAACAGATCTTTCTTGCTACGGCTCATGCTCTCATAGGGCATCTGGTAAATCTGATTCTTGTCCTTATCTTGATGTTATCTTTTGTCTTTTTTCAACCTTTCCTTGATCTATGGTCTACAGTACATTATTATGCCTCTTGATGCTGCCAAGGTGTTTTAACTGTCTAACATTTTGCATTAATTATTTTTTAGGATTTCAGCTGTTCCCCTACTTCTTTGTCATCTTGTATGTCTTCGTACATTTTAAAATTTCCTTTCCTAGATTTGGAGGTGAGGATTCTTCTCATTCTTTTGAAGCTCAACACATAAATTCCATTTTCATCTAAATTTTTTTTTTAACCTTTGATTGCCAGGTATTTTAGAATTTGCTTTCTTACCTGAAAACCTTTCTGGCTGAGCTGCTTGGCAAATGGAAGAAAGAATGGGTAGTAACTCTTCTGAGCACCAACAAGAATGCTGCCTCCTTTGGGTGGCAGACGGAAGCCAGCCGAGATCATAGCCTTCAGGAATGCTGTGTACTTTGTACGACCAAAGCATGCAACCTTAAGAGCAATAGAATGGCATTTATCAAGAGAATGCTCACTGCACTAAAGAAGTGGTTGCTTTTATTTAGTCTACACTTTTGCTTTCTTTCTTCTTTTTTTTTTCGATACATCTCGTTTCCTACAGGAAGCTAAACAGACACCTCAGTGACTGCCTTTACTAACTGCACTTCTTTGGAATTCGCCTGCTGCGGATTCAGGTAAAACCCCCAATTTATGTTAATGACTGTGTGATGTCTTCTTTTCATTCACTGACAGCCATTTGTGCAGCATGATCCAGTGGGTCTCATTTATAGGCTTTTATAACTGTGCTTTATTTAACTACTTTCATCTCCCCCCCCCTTGATTTTTAACTTCTTTCCCCCTGGTTTTATGGTGCCCTACAATGAAAGTTAGGTTTAAGAAGTTATTAAGCATTCAGGTATATTATTTTATGACATAAGTAGGACATAGTTGTAGGATTTCATGAACGGAACATAACACGTTCTAGCACAAATGAAATATAAAAAAGGAAATCATTTTTAAAAAACAGAACCAGATAACTAAAGTATTTTAGATTTATCAAGGTATAATCGATGTACTAGAAAACAGTACTGGAAAAAACCCAAGGCAAAAGAGCTGGAAGATGACAATGTAAAGGTAAGTGGATAATACAAGGACAGAGAAAGGCTTGTCCATGTCAGGGTAAGCCTCATCATTGTTAGGGCAAGCCTCGTCATTGTCAGGACAAGCCTCATCTATGTCAGGACAAGCCTCGTCCATGTCAGGGCAAGCCTCGTCCATGTCAGGGCAAGCCTCATCCATGTCAGGGCAAGCCCCATCATTGTCAGGGCAAACCTCATCCATGTCAGGACAAGCCTCGTCCATGTCAGGGCAAGCCTCATCTATGTCAGGACAAGCCTCATCCATGTCAGGGCAAGCCTCATCTATGTCAGGGCAAGCCTCGTCATTGTCAGGGCAAGCCTCATCTATATCAGGACAAGCCTCGTCCATGTCAGGGCAAGCCTCATCTGTCAGGGCAAGCCTCGTCATTGTCAGGGCAAGCCTCGTCATTGTCAGGGCAAGCCTCATCCATGTCAGGACAAGCCTTGTCCATGTCAGGGCAAGCCTCATCTATGTCAGGGCAAGCCTCGTCATTGTCAGGGCAAGCCTCGTCAAGTCAAGGCAAGCCTCATCCATGTCAGGGCAAGCCTCAGAACATTCTGGAAATCCACCATGACTAGCACAGAATCATAGTGCTGAAGAATGCTGATACACTCTAAATCATAAAATGGGTGTGTTCCACTTGTAGAAACCTACCTCTCCAGTTGAGGCCATCTCACATTTTAGCAGAGGGTCAGCATCTTTAAGTCTTGGCCATGAGAACATGGGAGCCTGTTAGTTGGGGGAAATCAAACAATCTATGTAAGAGTTTACGCTTACCAAATGTTGTAATATTTATCATTTTACACCACAAAACAATAGAAAAGTTATGCCCTTTTTTAGTCCTCAAAAGCAACACCAAAGAAGGCAGATATTGGCTGCTTATGGAAGCCAAAGTGACATTATTTTGGCAAAAAGATTTTTTTTTATGGTTGATTCTACCGATATTTGATTGGCATAATAAAGGCAGAGTAACAATAAACCTGGCAGCCCGGTTAGCTGAGCGGTTAGGCGCTCGGTTTACTAATCAGATGGTACTGGGCTCAAGTCCCAGCAGTGGGATTTTTACTGGTACCCACCAAAAAGGCCCTGGGACCTACCCAGCCAATAAAAATTTGTAACAGAGAAATTTTGGAAGATCAATGTGGCCAGGCATGATACTGACCACATCAGACTTTCATGTGAAGATGGTCTTGAAAATACAGGCCTAACATCTTATCCCCAATATGCCTTAATGGCGTGGAAGTGGGGACTTTACCTTACCTACCTAAACAATAAAGCAAGTCTGCAAGTTTCAGCTTCTTCAAGCTTGCGTCTTCTGTCTTCAGAACTGACTCTTTTCCTCCTCAAATGACCTAGTTCTCATGACAGTGCTACTCCTCATGTGACATGGTCTTTTGGCAGTAATGTCCAGACCTTAAAGTTTATGAAAAGGTCTCTCATGGATTCTTGTTATCTCTGTTTTAGCACACAGAGTGCCCTCCTTTCCCCTAGAAGTTAACTATACAGTATTTGCTTGGAGAGTGTTTAATCCAATCTTGCTACATCATCAAGCCAGCTCGATCTGCTGCTGCAACATTTCAGCAACCGAAGTCAATTATTTTATGAAGGAAGCAAAGATTTAAACTGCTAATCTTTCTGATTTAATATCCTCACAATATATTTTAGAAAAAAACAGATGTTTAATCATTCTGATAACATCATTAGAATGATGATAAGATGAAAGAAAGTTCACAGTGATTTTGTAAATGAAACGAATGGTGATGAAAAGAGTTGTTTTGATGGCCACTGGCTGTTTAGAAGATGTGATTCCACAGAACAGCAGCAATGATGAACACACCACTAAACCACAATCAAAGCTGCAGGAATGACAGCAGAAAAAAAAAAGAAAATACCTTGATTCCTACATAAGTAGTTGGGTCATGTGGATTATCCAAAGTTGGCAGTTCTTGTTCATTTTCTATTGGTTCTTTCATCATTACTTTTGTTGCCAGTGAAATGAAATCTGTGCCAATTGTTTTTGAAACAAATGGGCAAGATCTCGAAGCCCTGAGGTTCAGCTCAATGACCTGATAATGTTAAAACAAACAGGTTATGAAATACCAGAGATTAGATATGTTGATGACACAGTATTACTGCCCACAACACAAGACAAAAAGGAATGGAAAAACTAATTATGTCAGTCCGTAAGAACAGCGAAGAGTAAAACCTCTTGTCTTAATGCAAAGAAAACTAAACTGATGACAAATAACAAAACAAATAAGGCAGCTGAAATATGTATCAATGAGGAGAAACTGGAAGAAGTGGAGAGTTCTGGATATCTTGGATCATTACTAACTAATAATGGAGATACAATGAGGGAAATTAAAAGGAGGACATCTATCGCTCTTCAAAAAAGTAAAACTAAAGAATCTGTGGAGAGGAACAGACAGAACTACAAAAATAAGATTTTTAAGGACATGCATCTTTCCCATAGCAACATATGCCTGTGAGACCTGGACACTTAACAAAACAGCTGAGAAACACATAAATGCCTTTGAATGTAAATGCTACAGAAGAGTTCTTCAAATATCATGGACATAAAAAAGAACAAATATATCCATACTACAAGAACTTAATATTGAAGAAGGCTGGGTAGTAAAGAGGATTAAACAGAAAACTTAAATATTGCAGACACATTAAACATCATGATAATCTAGAGAAGACCATCTTAGAAGGATACATAATGAGAAAAAGAAAGAGAGGAAGACCAAGGTGAAGATGGTTGCAAGACATCACTGATGATCTGCAAATGGATGCATCAGCAGCAGGCCATCCTGCTTACAGCTAGGAGGCCTACAGAAGAGCTGTTAAAGAGGAATATTTCTGCAAGGGATATGCAAATGATTGACTGACTGACTGGTCTCTATGGGGTTGTTAATGACATCCATTCAGTCCGGCATCCATCCATCACTACTTATGTAGTTTGACCTACCAATCTCTAAAGTCTTGGATAATATCTGACTCCCTGCAGCCAGTCTGAAGGGATCACTCATCCATCTGGATGTACATTATAAGAATTTTTTTAATGTACACAAGAATGTTTCTCTTAAATCCAACTGTGGGATAGCATAACCATTTTTTCTTCTCTTTTCACTGTACACAATGTCACCTCTTCTCATGTCCATATGTTCTCACTTTTTATTTAACCTTTCTTTTGTCTGGAATCCTCTTCTTGTCTAATCCTATCCACTTCAGCTCTTGACTCTCTTCTCACTCCTGTCAAACCCTACCCTCTTCTCACTCTTGTCTAACTCTACACCCTTTCCTCTCTTGTCTAACTCTACACCCTTTCCTCTCTTGTCTAACTCTACACCCTTTCCTCTCTTGTCTAACTCCACACCCTTTCCTCTCTTGTCTAACTCTACACCCTTTCCTCTCTTGTCTAACCATAATTTCTTCCCACTCTTATTTACATACTGCAACAGCTTTCCCCTCTAACCTTGACATCTGAATCCCTGGCCAAGAACTGGATATTAAAGGGCCCTGAGATGGCAAATCTGTTGGCAATCTTGGCTGTGACGTCCTTGACCTATGCAAAAAAAATCACATAAATAAAAAATTAAAAAATCTTCAGAAACAAATCACATTAAAAAAAACTTCAAGAAACACTTTTAGAGGTAATAACATGTTTTTAAAAAATGAACTGCAAGTGAATATCTTGTGCAATAAATCATTTTTTAACCATGTCAATAATGTTAGTCTATTTAAATGTGTTATTTTGTTTTATTAACAAGTTAGTGGAGGAGGTCAACGAATTTGTATACCTTGGCAGCAGAGTAGTAGAAAATGGAGACAGCACAGAGGACATCAACAGCAGACTTACTAGAGCAAAACAGGCTTTTGCAATGCTACAGAATATATGGAAATCAAATAAACTAAGCATAAATATGAAAATCAGGATATTTAAGAGTAATGTTCTAAGTGTACTACTCTATGGAAGTGAATGCTGGAAAATCACCAAAACCATAGAAAACAAGTTGAATTCTTTCCAGACTAAATGTTTACGTAGAATTAAAAAAATATTTTGGCCAAGCACCATAAGAAATAACATCTTATTGGCAGAAATGCAGATGAAACCACTGACAACAATTATTGAGGAAAGACGCTGGCGATGGTTGGGACATGTGCTCCGAATGACTGACAACTCACTACCAAAAATAGCACTAAGATGGACACCACAGGGGAGCAGAAGTAAGGGTAGACCAAAAGAGACATGGAGAAGAACAACAGAAAGGATGTTGAGCAATAGAGGGCTCACCTGGGCAAGAGCAGAAAAAAAAGGCGAAAGACAGGCATTTGTGGAAAACCCTTGCGGAAGCCCCATGTGCCCTGGGCACTTAAGGTTCAGAGAGAGATTTTGTTTTATTATCTTTCACAAAACTATTTTATTGTCTTTCACAAAACTATTTTATTATCTTTCACAAAACTATTTTACTATCTTTCACAAAACTGTTTTATTATCTTTCACAAAACTATTTTACTATTTTTCACAAAACTGTTTTATTATCTTCACAAAACTATTTTACTATCTTTCACAAAACTGCTTTATTATCTTTCACAAAACTGTTTTATTATCTTTCACAGAACTGTTTTATTATCCCTCATAAAACCATTTAAAACTACACACTATTTATTTTACACTTGCCAGATTTATTATAAAAGAAGTAAAAAAAAAAAAAACCCTGCAGTTTTATTTGCTAAATTATACATCTAATTATTTACAGCAATTTTGTCCAGGCATATCCCATGTCACATGTCCCAAGCTAGTATTTGATCACACGCTTGCACACTGTAATTATGTAACAAGTATTACTTCAATAAAGCAGCACTACCACTGCTATATGGTTCAAGAAATGTATTTCCTTTTCCCTACTGAAACAATATGCAAAGTATAAAAAGCTGGGTCAAAATAAAACAGAACAAAATTTGCTTTACTAACCAGAAAATCCTGGCTAAATTAATGCAGTGTTTGAAATTCCACCAGTTCAAATTTACAAACAGTAAATGAAAAATAATAATAATAATAATAATAATAATATTAATAGCAAAAGGCAGAATTAGTAAAAGAAAATTATAAAAAATATAAACATAAAAACAGCCAGTAGTAAGAAAGTAGGAATAACATGAGAACAGAACAGAAGAACAGAACAAAAGAATAGAACAGACGAATAGAACAGAAGAATAGAACAGAACCAAAAGTAAAAAAAAATAAAACAGAAAATAAGAGTGGAAGTAAAAAGAAAGAAAAAATGAACGAAAGAAGAATAGAAATAAACAGGAAAAGTAAAGAGCAGGGATAGTTTACTATATGAATAGCCTCCTCTTGCAGAGTCTGCGCTGGCATCATCAGAGTTGCATCCCCACTGTGGACACCTGCATTCTCCACATGCTCACAGATAGCATGGCAGATCACCTGAACATGCAAATTAGTTACACTGAGAAAAAGCACTAGGGAGTCATCACAATAATTGGTGTATAAGTATACAACTATACACTAAACACTGCAGTAAAGCTGTGATACCAGAATGTATAGAATAGGAAAAAAGTAGGAGCAGCTAGTTAAGTAATAAAGCTGCTCCTACTTTTTTCCTATTTTATACATTCTAGGGAGTCATCACATGCTTAAAAAAATAAGTAAATCTGCTAGCTGTATGTGATACAAATAGAATATAAGAAAAAATTCAATATATGATGCTTATTAATGAAATTCTTGCCAGGCACATTTGAAACAAACAACCTTTAACCAGTATGTCTTGACCTCTGTTACTCATTTACAGTTTTTGCAAATTTTTTTAAAAATTATTTCACAATTAAACCTTCAGTTTTTTTCTCAATCCATAACAAAAGTTACAATGATGATAATATACTGACCATAGCATGACTGACTACCATGAGCTGTTTAAACAGTTTTCTTAAAAAAAAAAAATAATTGCTTTGATAGGGTTTTGTTTTGTGGTTGGGAGTTTGTAGATTTAATCTTCGGTTAACACTAAAACTAAGCATAATATCATTTGCCAGTAAAACATGCACTATGCTTATGAGTTGTCTGGCAGGATGAGATTGAAATACTGATATGTTATTTTTAGTAATATGAATTCTCTTTCAAGTAAAAGCAAGTGAAGGTGTATTGCAGAGTTCTTGAGAAGTGACACAGTCAAAAATGAAAAAAACAGTATTCAGGTAAAAAAAATCTTCACAAAAAAAAAACTAAAGAAAGAATACAATAAATAAAAACTAAAGAAAGAATACAATAAATAAAAACTAAAGAAAGAATACAATAAATAAAAACTGAAGAAAGAATACAAAAAATAAACACAAATAAAGGTATTTATTTGTCCAGACCTCAGCAAGAGATATTTAAGAAAGATTAATCTGACAGATCAGAATGGACAAGTCATGTAACAAGACACTTTGTTATCATCTAAAGAGAATCTCAAAACAAGCAATCATAACAAAAGACAAAGAAAAAAGAGGTCAACCACATGAAACTCTAAAGAGAACATTGTTGAGAGAAGCTAAATTAGTGGACACAAGATCCCTTGATGAGGTTGAAAAACTCAACGAAAGCAGAAAAACATATCAAACTACAATGTGAAACCTATAAGACATCTAACAGCATGGGAAGGATGTAAGGAGGTCATGTGCTATAGATCTCTGCAGACCAGAAACATCCACAGTTGGACACATCTGTAAGAGACTATACTGCCAACAGCCAAAAAAAATCTGACCACACAGAACACTCTGAGTTCACTGGGAAGAAAAATGTCAAGCAAATCCTCAGAGAGCATAGAATCAAATGTAACAGCCCAAGAAAAAGTGGACAAAAAAACAAGCTAGAGAGCTTCCTTCAAGTTCTCAATATCCTAGTTTAGAAGAAGATTCTGTTAGTATTACACTATTTGTAAAACATTTTAATAAACTCACTCGGCCCTCGTTGGCAACGGCATCCATCTCCACCTCACGGTACCCAGTGTAAAATCTTGTGATTACTACTGGATATTCACTGGACACCTGAGTAGCTTCATGCAGGTAGGTATGAAGCTCTTTTGGTGAATAAGCCACATTCATGGCAGAGCCTGCAGAAACAATCATTTTTAAAAGTGCACTTCTTGAAAAAAAAACAAAACTTGAGGAAACAACACAAGGAGCACAAGGCTCAATCCAACAAAAAAAAACAGTGAACAGAAATCTTGTTCTTTTTTTAAATGAGAAACTGGTAAATGTAAACTTATGCTGATATAAAATATTGCGTGATTTTTGGTGACAGCAGGAAACTTTGTGGAGCTTTCCATGAACAAAGGGTAAAATAGTGAATAACAGTTTCTGGACGTAATTCACAATTCAATGACGTCATGTGACTGTACATGGTTATGAAAATAAATATTTTGTTCTTCATCCATCTTTTCAGATGCCTCTATACACGGATTGGATTTAAAGTCCCTTGCTCTTGCTTTCTACTCTGACAGCCATGTGTTCAGCTGATATGGCTCACCTTGCAGGCAGGTATTCTCCAAATTTAGAGGAAATTCCCTAACACAAGTGTGAAGTACCTATTTTAACAGTAAAGCTTACTGGAGCGCACCAAAAGTTGGTCCACATCTCACTTTCTTCACAAGAAAAACAAACCCATCATCTGTGCTATTCTCATGACCAAACTAACATTTTCTTCTCTGATTAGAAAAAACAAAAAGGTTGAACTGATTTCCATCATCAGTCATTCCTTCTGTGTATGTTGTTTGCATATACTTTTTGTCACCAATATGGGTTACCTCTGATACCATGTTCTATGCACTGCCTCTACTTCTGAGGTGCTATTCATCAAAACAGATAACCCTATGATCTCCTGTGAGTCAGCAGTCCAGAATATCATCAGTCATCATGCACATTTTCCCTAAATCTATCCTGGAAACTGACATGTTGTATATTTCCTACCACACGCAGTGTCTCCATAACTCATTTCTAAAATATGATTTTTATGCATAACAACTTTTACTAATGTGAACATTCAGTCATCAGTCACAAACATTTCAGTAACTGCAGTTCCTTTTTTCACTGACTATTAACCTAGACATAGACCCTTGGACATGAAGCTAATTTCTGTGTGAACATCAGTTAATCCCTTAATGCACCAACAACTGTCATATATATATATATATGTCCTGTATATTCTGCTGTACCTCCAATCAGTAGGCAGTTACTCTCCAGTTTCTGAGACAGTTTCTTTAAGTGTCAGGTACCCATTTTTATAGCTGGGTTGACTGAAGTAGGTGGGAATGGGTCTCCTGCCCAGAGCTTTCACATGAGATGCAGTTCATTATGAGCTCAACTACACTCATACTCACACAAGTAATAGACTTTTCTAAACTTTGACAGGAATCACGCCAATTTTGAAATCAGATATTCGCATTAATTTCCAGGATTAAGAATTAACAATTAACATAATTCTGTATAAGATTAAATATTCCTCTCTGTTATTTGTCCATGCCATTCTGTTGTTGAATATTTCTATCTGTAGTATGTGCATTCTATTCTTTTATATGTCAGTATGTTAAATAGCAAGACTAATAAACAAATCAGCCTTTACTTATTTACAATTCAAAATAACCTTTAAACGACTGGTTTTTTTTCTCCACATGCAAACTACTCGTTACCTGACAAGATGTATGAAGGACGGAGCAGACATGGGTAGCCCACAGAAGCAGCAAAGTCAATGGCCTCTTCCTGGGATATAAATAGAAACTCTCATTACATTCACTGTCAACCAGTCGTTCTCAGACTTTTCTGGGTTGCTATTCTCTCCCCTCCCCCACCCCACCCATCCACAACCACCACAATCTTTCTCTACCACCCTCACATTTTTGCTCAGTTCTGGTGCCAGTTTCCATTCCCTTTCCCCTCACCACTTCCTTGGATCTTCCCATCACTCACAAGGGGCAGTACTCCTCACTCTGGGTACCTCTTTTGTGGACAGTTATACTCTTTTTTAATCAATTTCAAATTCTAGGTACCTCTTATAGAGTTATACTCATATTTATCAAAATGCCAAAAGACATATTTATACAAGCACCAAAAACTTAATATATTTATCACCATGTCAAAATATCTGTCACATAACATCAGTGCATCCATATTTCATGACAGTGAGGCAAAATACCTACCATGGAAGCAACAGCCCTCCACTCTGGTTGCTTAATCTTCAGTTCATCACATATTGCTGAGAACACACTGCGGTTTTCTGCATTGTCAATCATCTTGGGACTGGTTCCAAGGACCTTCACTCCATTCTTGTATAGAGGAAGTGCCAGATTGTTTGGAATCTGGCCTCCAACTGAAACAATGGCACCTTTGCATTGCTGGTAAGAACAGAAAAATAGAAATAAAATGTCTCAAATCTAAATTCTGGCAGAATGTTTTTCAAGACTCAGTGTTACATGGAAGATGATGGCTCAACTCCAAGGTTAAAAAAAAAAAATTATTTGGAAAAGGTTAAAGAATGCATGGACCAGCTTTAGGCTGCTCCTTTAAATCTCCTGCACGATCAGCCTTGCTACACTGCAAAGTCTTTCAGGGCACAAGTCACTTATGACCTGTTTCACACATCAACAGTTCTGAACTGTCTTTAACTGTCTTTTCTGAGTTCATGTAAGAAGCATACTTTGTTATATATAGCAACCCTTTGAGCAAAGTAGAAATAACATCTACTATTATGTATAACAAACCTCTGAGATAAAGTAAAGTCAACTCTTCTATTATATATAACAAACCTTTGAGCTAAAGTAAAGTCAATTTTTCTACTATATATTGTATGCCTCTGAGCTAAAGTATAAATCAGCTCTTCTATTACACACTGTAAACTTTTTGAGTTAAACAAGAAAACAACTTTTACCTCATTCTGATAAATATCTAAGACTCTCTCCAGAGACAGCTCCTCAAAATACAGCCGATCACACTCATCAAAGTCTGTGCTCACAGTTTCTGGATTGTGATTGACGACTACCTGTGATGTGTTCAAGTCAGATGCATGGATATAAATAGATCTTTCTCAAGAACTAGAGAAATCTTATGTCCAGATTCACTGCACATTTTTACTTTGAAATATAAGAGATAGTTAACAAAAGATAACAAATAATTCTGAAACTATAAATTCTGATTTAAAATTTCTGACTTTTCAGAATCAATCTCTACACATACTATATATAGAAAAGTTAAAGGTATAATCCCCGTTTCAAGCCATTAAGGTATATTAGGGAAAGGGTATTAAGCCCATACTTCCATGACCACTGGCATATGAAAGTATGACGTGATCAGTATCACAGCTGGCCACATTTACCTTCACAGATTTCTCTGATACCCATTTTTAAGGGTGCGTGAATCTTGGTGCCTTTTTTGGTGTGGTGGTGAAAGGTTACAAGGTAACGGTAAAATTCCCATTTCCATGCCATTAACTCTTTCCCTGCCACAGTCGATATCGTGATAAGTTCCTGTTAGTCTTGTCACTGCCATGTTCGTTATAGCGATTTTGTTTCATTGGAGTGTAAAACTATTGTAAAACTTGTTATTGTACATAATTTATCTGCGTATGTCTGGTGACCTTTCATAGTTCAATCTAAAGTGTGGCTAACAACCGAGTGAAATAGATGTTTTAGCAGAGAAATTTAAGTATTTATTGTGCTTTTGGAGGCATAAGGGCATGTCCTATGACCCGACCACTGTTCCTGAATGTACCCCAAGTACATCTCATCATCATCATCATCAGGTGCCGTGCCGACTGGCGCTGGCTATTATGCTTCTTCAGAGTACCCGATCTTTCATGCAGGCCATCAGTTCAGCTGGTGATCTCCTCTCACACCATCCCGTCAGACTGTCCAGTATCATTTCTCTTGGTCTTCCTCTTGATCTTCTTCCTTCTATTTTTCCTGTTGTTATAATATTTTCAATGCCCCCTCTTCTCATTGCATGTCCTATGAAAGTACATTGTCTCTCTCTTATCTTTTCTGACAAGGTTTTTTTGTCTCTCCAGCTCTTCTCATACATTCTTCATGAGTTATTTTTGCTGTCCAGGGGATTCGCAACATTCTTCTAATAAACCACATTTCTGCTGCTTCCAATGATTTTTGTGCAGACTTGCCTATTGTCCATGATTCACTTCCATATAACAAGACAGGTTCAATATAGCATTTTAGGACTCGTTTTCTAACATTCATTGATAAGGATGTGTTAGCTAATATGTTTCTCATTCTCTGAAATGCAGTCTTTGCTTGGCCTATTCTGTTCCTAATTTCTGTTCTGCATTTCCCATCTAAGTTATTACTGCTCCAAGGTATTTGAATTTCTGCACCTGCTTTAGAATAGTTCCATTTAATTTAACACTGCATGCTGGTGGATTCTGTTTCTTAGATAAAACCATAGTCTCTGTCTTTTTGATGTTCAAAGTAAGGTCTTTCTGTTCACTTTCTTTGGCGACTTTAACCAAGAGATTTTGCAGGTCTTGTTGGTTCTCAGCTATCAGTACTGTGTCGTCAGCATACCGAAGGTTGTTAATATTGTATCCTCCAATTCCTATGCCTGGTTCTGTGATGATTGTTCTTAGAATATTCTCGCTATACAGAGAAAAAAGATCTGGAGATAGTACACATCCTTGTCACACCCCTTGTGTTATAGGTTGATATTTTCCACTTCTAGACCTATTAAATGGACTGGAGAAGTAGTTAGAAGGTTATTTTAGACATTATTTTAGTGAGAATGCCACCACATGACGAGATCAGACAAAAATTAAGTAGATCTGGAAATCGCAGATGGTAAACATTGTACATATAGGCATCGCCGATGGTAAGCACTACACAATTATCAGCTAAAATCATCACACTACTTCTTTTTTTCCTAAAAAAACTCTTCCTTTATGAAATCTTCTTACAGTTACAACTATTTTCATGCATAATATGTATACTTTTAAAGTGGAAATACTTTGTACATTCACTTTTACAACTATACCCCCTATACATATCAAGACCCACGCTTTTTGTGTGGCACGGACAGGAACATCCGCGTTTTTTTCTGTCGCATGGGCAGAGTTAAGGAATACAATGTTAGGCCCATACTTTCCATGACCCTCGGCACATGAAAGTGGTACCAGACAAAAATATCCACTGCTGGGACTTCAACCCAGTACTACCAGATTAGTAGATGAAGTAATTAACCACTCTGCCATACCAGGCCTCCACTATATAGTAATGTTAAAAACTTAAAAACAAAAATTATGTGAATTAAAAGAACTGTCCTTCTAATTTTATTTCTCCATATCATGTGTATGATACTGTATTAAAATGGTGTTTAAGAAGGCATGAGAGAAAAGACATATGTTCGTCACTTGATGAGAGGAAACAGCCAGAGAATCCCAAAACAAGCTATAAAGTGGAACACAACAGGCCAAAGAAAAAGAGTTTGACCATGTTAAACTCTAAAGAGGACACTGTTAAGAGAGGCCAGTTTAGTAGCCATAAAATCCCTTGATAAGGTTGAAAAGCTCACTGAAAATAGGAAAACTTGGGGAACTACCTTGTGAGCCCTAGATAATGTTTAGTGGCACAGGAAGATACGAGGGATGATTGATAAGTTCTCGGCATAAGGTACAACAGATTATTTGTGGACAAATGTTTTGGGTTATTTCTCAACATAGTCCCCTTGCAAGTTTATGCACTTAGTCCAGCGATCCTGGAGCATACGGATCCCTTCTTTGTAAAAGTCAGCATCTTGTGCCAGTAGAAAGTGGTCTACAGCATGAATGACGTCATCATCTGAAGCAAATTTGCGACCACTGAGCTCCTTTTTTGAGTTTGGTGAACAGGTAATAGTCCGAAGGGGCCAAATCTGGGGAATAAGGAGGATGTTCAAGAAGCTGGAAGCCACATTCATGAATGGCAGCCAATAAGGAGGATGTTCAAGAAGCTGGAAGCCACATTCATGAATGGCAGCCATTGCCATCGCTGACTTGTGAACTGGAGCATTGTCTTGCTGAAAGATGACTCCTTTCGTCAATTTCCCTCGATGCTTTTCCTTCAATCTGACCCCCATTTGCTTCACAAGATTAGCGAAATAGACCTCAGTGACCAATCTGCCCTTTTGAAGATAGCACACCTTCTGAATCCCAAAATATGGAAGCCATCACTCTGCCTGCAGACAGAACCAGACTTGCTTTCTTTGGAGGTGGGGATCCATGATGTTTCCACTGCTTTGACTGTTCTTTGGTTTCTGGTTGAAAATGATGATCCCAGGTCTCATCCATAGTCACAAAGTGGTGAAGAAACTGTTCAGGATCTGCAGAAAAATGGCCAAGATTTTCTCTTAACATACTGAGACACTGTCGTTTGTGATCAGCTCCAAAAAGTTTTGGGAACCATCGAGCAGAGACCTTTGTCATTTGAAGATCATTGTGAATAATGGCATGAACACATTCCTGGAAGATGCCCAAGTACCAATGTACTGCTCAGTTAGTCGTCGATCCTCCATTATCATGTCATGGATTCTGCCGGTGGTTTTATCAGTGGTTACTGTTCTTGGTCTTCCTGGATGGGGATCATATTCCAGACTCTCCCTTCCACGTTTGAATTGAGCTGCCCATTTCTTCGCTGTGCTGTAAGAAGGGGCACTCTCTCCTAAAGTCTCCACCATATCCTCATAGATCTCCTTCGATGATAAGCCCTTGATGCAGAGGTAGCGAATGACTGCTCGATAAGAAATTTTATCCATTTTCTCAATTTCTGCCACTCCTTACCACTTCAGTAGCCTGTAAAAAAATTGGCTGCAGTTAATTTCCTGAAACTTGGTGTTTAATCTTACATTAATCTGATCTACAAAAGGACCTAATATCAACTGTATGTTTCAAGTATTTGTACCTTAGGCTGAGAACTAATCAATCACCTCTCGTAAGAGAGAAAAGGGAATATATATGAGATGGGTTACCGCCAGCTCAATTCTTGATTTAAAAAATAAAATTGTGCATGTTCAGTGCATTATCCCTGGGAAGTCCATATCTTCTTACCTAAGAAGCTGGCCTGACTGTTCTGACCACCATGGGAAGTCCATATCTTCTTACCCAAGAAGCTGGCTTGACTTCTCTGACCACCAGGTTAATGCACATATTTCAGAACCTCTCTTGTTAATAAATACAGTCCAGCCATGTCAGAGAAGTCCCAGGGATGTGCTGTTAGTGTCCATATTATTCTTTACCAATCTGCACACTAAAGGGTCATATGGTCAGCATTATACCTAGCCACCTGCCCTTCCTCAGCTATAGAGGGAGCCAGGTACCTATTTCTATAGCTCATCTTTCCAATATCCAACATTAATTAGCAGATACATCTTGTCTCTTCCTCAATAAAGGCCATAACTCTTATCATTTTTAACTAACTGCACCAAAAAATCTGTCCTCTCGTGGTTAACCAATCACTGCAAAAAGTGCTAAAACCCAGACACTTGACTCAAAAATGATGTGTTTTTGTAATAACGAGCATTTTGAAAGTGTTCTCAGGCTCGTATTTTGCAGCTTCATCAATTCAGCTTCAATCAGAGGAAAGAACAAGATTTAATTCCAACATACTGTCTGATGGCCCATTTTCCGCAGAGCACGGATGCATGAAACAGCGCACCAATCAAACTCCACCGAGCTGCCAATATGGTAGGGTCCACATCCCAAGACCATCACACCACGACTGTTGAAGTCGACATCATGCTCCTGAAGCCAGAAACATAAAAAACTTTCATTTCACATAATTTAAATAAAAATAAAATAAAAAAACAAGAACAAGATCAGTGAGCACAAAGGCAGCACACTTACAGCTGAACTGGATTAATCATGCAAGAGCTTTAATCACCCAAATCATAAAAATGGGTACTTGGTAAAAGTGTCAGGAAAGCTGGTTTTGAAAATGAAGAATATTCTATTACAAAGTGAGGAGCACTGGTAAATATTGTTAATGATACTGTTAGTGTGTTCTCTTAGTATAAATTGTTATTGAGACTGTTAGTGTATTCTCTTAGTATAAATTGTTATTGAGACTGTCAATGTATTCTCTTAGTATAAATTATTATTGAGACATTATTGAGACTGTTAGTGTATTCTCTTAGTATATCAAACAAAGAAAATCTTCATATTAAATTTTTTTTTAAAAATGGTTCCATAGTTGTGAGACTACATACAAGATGAAAGTTACTGCTCTTAATTATCCTGTTAACTACAGAGAAAGTTAACTGTACAAAAAGTTTAACTATAAAAGAAATGAATTATCCAGAAGTAAATCACTATACCCCCTATTTTTTCCTAAGTAAAATGCTGACAGATCCAAAATTGTAAATAACAGAAAAACTGAAAACATCTGAATGTAGTTTCTTTGTTTTTTTTTTCTTCATAAACGAAGGTATGAGAAATGGAGAGTAGAAATGCCAGCAACTATCTAGTCTTGTCAGTCTAGTACATACTCATGTTTACATCTGATGTCAAACTTCATATTAAAAAACTTACCATTCCATTATAAGTGTAGTAGAGGTAGTTAGTTCTAGCAGGGTATTCTGCTGCCATCGTGTCAATCTGAGGAGAATAATATGTTAAACTGGTGTACAGCTCTGTTAATCTCAGATGACAGAGAGCATTTTTTTCTTATGGTGATATGTATATCTCACAGGTGCTATTGTACGCAGGTGTGTAAAGATACGGGTAAAATTTTTAGCTGTGATCCAGCGTCATTGCCAAACCATAAGTGCTCTGCTACCTACTCAACAGTGGACTAGAAACTGTTGGCTACCATCACCATTAACACGAACTCTGTAGTTCTTCCTTCCCAGAGTGTTAACCTAGGTACCCATGTTTTACCGAGGCTAGGTGAACCCAGGGAGAATTTTTGCGAGCCACGGTCGAAACAGGGTCGTCTGGTCAGTGAGCAAGTGTTAATGCGGGTGGTGTGTGTTCCGGTTATATACAAGTACAATGATGCTACTGTACACTGGCGGTACTTGTCCAATGCCAAACTTTACTGGTGATGTACAAGGTGATGTACAAGGTGATGTACAAGGTGATGTACAAGGTGATGTACAAGGTGATGTAAAGGCTGCTTTTTACACCATCACTGCTGTATACTTGCCCTATTGTTTACTGGTGCTGTAGTACAATAGTGATGTTGCTCAATGATATTGTTGTTCAATGATATTGTTGTTCAATGATCATGTTCTTCAATGATATTGTTGTTCAGTGATATTGTTGTTCAATGATCATGTTCTTCAATGATATTGTTCTTCAATGATATTGTTGTTCAATGATCATGCTGTTCAATGACATTATTGTTCAGTGACATTATTGTTCAATGGTGTCACCATTCTGTCACAATGTTATTATGTAGTGATTTTTCTGACTTGTACATGCAGGACTTCGCAAGACACAGCTGAATACATGGAGCTTTAAGCAGAATTAAATATAAATTATATGTATACTGCATGGTATAAAATAATCCAAATAAAACATATAAGTAGTAGAACACTCAGAGTAGAACAAATTAAAAAAGTAAACAATTCAACAGATAAAAACAGCCAAGAGATGAGATAACTATCCATATTGTATTGTCTTTGGCACAGCCTATATCAGTAGTAAGTTAAAAAACATGATTTTCTAGTAGTAAGACACAAAATAAAACAATGATATATTACCTGTTTAACCCAAGGTCTAATGTCCAGGTGATGTCTCATCTTACGGATGTCCATTTCTGACAGTCCCCAGATTTTGGCAATCTGTCTGTCAGAGAAGCCAGTCTCTTTGGCCATTTTCAGAACATCAGCATTGTCATCTCTGAAACAAAACATTTGTTCTACAACTGCTCAATCTGGTAACAGCAAAATAAGTCTTGGCTGGCTGGTTAAACCATGTATGCCAGGCCTACTGCTCCCCCCCTCCTTTTTTTGTTGTTGTAAACTACAGGTAAATTAATCTTTTTTTTATTTTTCTACAAAGTTTCTATTTATAATTGCACATTTATTATCTTCTTGGCTTTATAATTTGATTTGACCGCACTGATTGCTGCAGTTTACTTTACCCGTCAATGATTACCTTGAAGCTGTCCTTAGCAGGGCCTCTACATCACATAAACATTTTAGTTTGTGCAAGAACCACTCATCAATTTTGGTAAGGTTGTAGACGTCATCAACAGAGTAGCCAGCATTGAAAGCCTATACAGGTAAGTACATTATATTAAAAATAAATATAGTTTTCAACAATTGAATATCGATGTCACAAAATGGCTATGTAAATATCTTTTTTCAGAGGTGACAACATAAATGAATATCCATTCAACATTCTACTTCACTTGGTTATGTCTTTTTTTTTTTTCTTTTCCACTTCCGTACATTTACGTCATTAGTAAATTTTAAACATTAATTATAGTTTTTCCTCCTTGTAATTAATAACAAAAGTTGTACTTTGAAATAAAGCACTTATCTACAGGAAATATGTGACAATGAAAAGATTTCCATGCATTTTCAAAACTATTTTTCCTTATCCTTAAAACTTGAATATACAAATTTTTATCTTGGAAGACGGTTCTGAAGTAACCAGATGTCAGTTGCTAAACAGCCTCTCTCACGACTGATTCTATAAATACTGATTTGCATAACTGGCCAACATAACAACAAATGATGTTTATATTGCAAAGTCCAATCCCTTTGCACTTGTCTTCTTGTTTCATTTGACCCTAATTCTTTCCTCGGATGGTGCAGCACTCCTGGGTAGTTGCTTCACACATGACACGATCTTTCAACAATTCTTCCCAGTCCTATTACTTATACTTAACAAACACAGACACAGTTTTTTTGGTATAATGACACCTACAACAATAACAACAACAACAACAGCAGCAGCAGCAGCAGCAGCAGCAGCAACAACAACAACAACAACAACAACAACACTTAAAGCTTCATACCTTGGCAATTGTGTGGATTCTGATGTTGTTGGGCACTCTTAAGTTGTCATTAATGTTGAAGTTTTCTGGGTAGTCTTTCCCTGCTGGCAAAGTAGCAGAGAAACCAGCCACTGAAGGATGTGTCATCCTCAAAGCTTTCTGAAGACTTTCTTCAAATGTCCTACCAATGGCCATCACCTGGAAGTAATTTCAGAACTGCCTATAATTAAACTATTACATTCATTATTAGTGCTTTGTATTTAATATCTTCCAGTGTTTCTAATACATGATTAAAAAAAACAAAACATTTTTGTTACTTACTTTTCTGGTGTCAGTGAGACTCACCAGCAGATTCAACAGTTTTTCTTGGAAAAATTTTGTAACCTTGGAGAGCATGGGCTACTTTTTTCAAAATTTTGCCTAATTTTAAACACAATTTTTTTTTCTCAATTTTTCATTTCATCAAGAAAGTTACACTGACACAGAGTCAGTGGTTCTTTTTTTTTTCTGTTTTATGATCAGACCTAGTTCTGTTATTTAATGTTATAAGGCAGCAGAGATGGTGGCGCCACCAGGACCAGCAGAGATGGTGGTGCCACCAGGACCAGCAGAGATGGTGGCGCCACCGGGACCAACAAACCAAAGCTGACCAAAGATCTTGTCCCACTTCTAAGCAGAAATCAGCCATACAGAGCCTCAAAACAGGACAATGACTGATACTTTCCTCATGATAAAGGAGACTGCTGGATTCTGCTTTGGTTCTCTCTGAAAGACAAGAATATCCATAGCAATGCCATCTGTCACTTTTCATCATGTTGATTTTCTTTAAAAGATATTCATCACAGCATCATCTGCCAGGAACAATAGGTTCACATATAAAGAAAGACAGACTGATGATTCTAAAAGAGATGTTCAACCTGCTGATCTGAAAGTATCTAATCCAATAATGGTAGTATATTTTCTTCTTCAGCACTCAAATAATGGGTTGTGCTACACCTGGCTTTGACACTGGGTTGTGCTACACCTGGCTTTGACACTGGGAAGAAATCCATAATTCTCTCCAGATTTTTATTGCAAAATCATAACTTACACCTTACCAGATAAACTAACACCTCACATCTAGACACTGCAACCAGATAAACTAACACTTCACATCTAGACACTGCAACCAGATAAACTAACACCTCACATCTAGACACTGCAACCAGATAAACTAACACCTCACATCTAGACCCTGCGACCAGATAAACTAACACCTCACATCTAGACACTGCAACCAGATAAACTAACACCTCACATCTAGACCCTGCAACCAGATAAACTAACACCTCACATCTAGACACTGCAACCAGATAAACTAACACCTCACATCTAGACCCTGTGACCAGATAAACTAACACCTCACATCTAGACCCTGTGACCAGATAAACTAACACCTCACATCTAGACCCTGCAACCAGATAAACTAACACCTCACATCTAGACCCTGTGACCAGATAAACTAACACCTCACATCTAGACCCTGTGACCAGATAAACTAACACCTCACATCTAGACCCTGCAACCAGATAAACTAACACTTCACATCTAGACCCTGTGACCAGATAAACTAACACTTCACATCTAGACCCTGCAACCAGATAAACTAACACCTCACATCTAGACCCTGTGACCAGATAAACTAACACTTCACATCTAGACCCTGTGACCAGATAAACTAACACCTCACATCTAGACCCTGTGACCAGATAAACTAACACCTCACATCTAGACCCTGCAACCAGATAAACTAACACCTCACATCTAGACCCTGCAACCAGATAAACTAACACTTCACATCTAGACCCTGCAACCAGATAAACTAACACTTCACATCTAGACCCTGTGACCAGATAAACTAACACTTCACATCTAGACCCTGTGACCAGATAAACTAACACCTCACATCTAGACCATGTGACCAGATAAACTAACACTTCACATCTAGACCCTGCAACCAGATAAACTAACACCTCACATCTAGACCCTGCAACCAGATAAACTAACACCTCACATCTAGACCCTGCGACCAGATAAACTAACACCTCACATCTAGACCCTGCGACCAGATAAACTAACACCTCACATCTAGACCCTGCGACCAGATAAACTAACACCTCACATCTAGACCCTGCGACCAGATAAACTAACACCTCACATCTAGACCCTATGACTAGATAAGCTTATTCCTCGCATCTAGAACCTGTGGGCAAATAACTAACACCTCACTCTAGACCCTGCAACCAGATAACTAACACCTCACTCTAGACCCTGCGACCAGATAACTAACACCTCACATCTAGACCCTGCGACCAGATAACTAACACCTCACATCTAGACCCTGCGACCAGATAAACTAACACCTCATATCTAGACCCTATGCTTATTCCTCGCATCTAGAACCTGTGGGCAAATAACTAACACCTCACATCTAGACCCTGCAACCAGATAAACTAACCCTCACATCTAGACCCTATGACTAGATAAGCTTATTCCTCACATCTAGAACCTGTGGGCAAATAAACTAACACCTCACATCTAGACCCTGCGACCAGATAAACTAACACCTCACATCTAGACCCTGCGACCAGATAAACTAACACCTCACATCTAGACCCTATGACTAGATAAGCTTATTCCTCGCATCTAGAACCTGTGGGCAAATAAACTAACACCTCACATCTAGACCCTGCAACCAGATAAACTAACACTTCACATCTAGACCCTATGACTAGATAAGCTTATTCCTCACATCTAGAACCTGTGGGCAAATAAACTAACACCTCACATCTAGACCCTGCGACCAGATAAACTTACACCTTACATCTTGACCCTGTGGCCAGATAAGTCTTCAGTAGTAATACTCCATCTTCCTTTGACTACAGGTTAATGGAAATACTTGTCTGGCTTGACACTTTTGACGCAGGATACTTGTCACAATTCCTAATCTATAGTATCTGATAAAAATGGCACAATAACATTAACTCACTGCCTGCCATAGTTGATATCGTGATAACTTCTTATTAGTCTATTGACTGCCATTTTGTTTCATTGCAGCGTAAAACTATTGTAAAACTTTTGATTGTACACGATTTATCTGTGCATGTCTGGTGACCTTTCATAGTTTAATCTAAAGTGTGGCTAACAACCGAGCGAAATAGATGTTTTAGCAGAGAAATTTCAGTATTTATTGTGATTTTGGAGGCATAAGGACATGTCCTATTACCCGACCACTGTTCCTGAATGTACCCCAAGTACATCGAGACCTATTAAATGGACTGGAGAAGTAGTTAGAAGGTTATTTCAGATTTTATTTTAGCGTGAATGCCACCACACGACAAGATCAGACGAAAATTTAATTACATTGTACATCTAGGCATCGCCGATGGTAAGCACTACACAATTATCAGCTAAAATCATCACACTACTTCTTTTTTTCCTAAAAAAAAACTATTCATTTATGAAATCTTCTTACATTTACAACTATTCATGCACAATATGTATATTTTTAAAGTGGAAATACTTTGTACATTCACTTTTACAACTATACCCCATATACATACCAAGACCCGCGCTTTCTGTGTGGCAAAGACAGGAACATCCACGTTTTTTTCTGTGGCACGGGAAGAGTTAACCTAGACTTCGTGACATAAATGTTACATATGTGCATCCTGACCTTTCCCTAGCTCTTCCCGTACCGCGCCGCCATTTAAGTCCAGTTGCGGTTTTACCGTTGGATCCCACGCCACCCTTTAAGTCTTCTGATTTGTTTCATTGAAAACTCGATGCAACTTTTCATTTAGCCAAACAGAACTCTTCTAGGCCAAAGTCTAGCTAGTTTAGCATCCGGTCATGCCGGAAAAGAAAGGAAATGAAGAAGTGGATCGATCTGAGTGTAAATTTTTCTACTTTAGTCGAGGTTGGTTGGTAGAATGGTCATACTGACCGACTAGACCTAGCTTACTAAATGTGTTTTTCACATCTGTAGACCTGTTAGATTTATTGGATATCAAAAGCATCTGCAATTATCGATATTTATGCACAGGTATACACATTCTGCATTGGATTCTGGCACATTTCAGGTATGTAAAACTTTGATTTTAGTGCTCAGCCCTAAAAAAATATTTTTAGCGCCAAAAAGTCGTTCGATCTTTTCAGAATAGTTGATTTTTTCTATTATTTGTTTTTTTAAAATGATAAATAACTTCATTTATGGAATCTTCTTTCATTTCCACTTATTTTAATATGAGATACACACGTGTTGATGAAGGAGTTTGTTTGTTACAATGAATTTTATAAAGGGACCCCCTTATATGAAAACACCCGCTCAGCCATGTAACATCATCATCGGTACCAATGTAACGTCCGTGTTTTTTTATGTGGTACGGAAAGAGCTAGGGCACTCTCTCATGAATGAAAAAAAACTAAATCTTTGGCACACCAAGTTACTCCTGACCAGCTCACTGTTATAACTTCTTGACCAGCTCACTGTTACAACTTCTTGACCAGCTCACTGTTAAAACTTCTTGACCAGCTCACTGTTACAACTTCTTGACACACCAAGTTACTCCTAACCAGCTCACTGTTACAACTTCTTGACACACCAAGTTACTCCTGATCAGCTCACTATTACAACTTCTTGACCAGCTCACTGTCGCAACTTCCTGACCAGCTCACTGTCGCAACTTCTTGACCAGCTCACTGTCGCAATTTCTTGACCAGCTCACTGTCACAATTTCTTGACGAGCTCACTGTCACAACTTTTTGACCAGCTCACTGTCACAATTTCCTGACCAGCTCACTGTTACAACTTCCTGACCAGCTCACTGTTACAACTTCTTGACACACCAAGTTACTCCTAACCAGCTCACTGTTACAACTTCTTGACACACCAAGTTACTCCTAACCAGCTCTCTGTTATAACTTCTTGACACACCAAGTTACTCCTAACCAGCTCACTGTTACAACTTCTTGACAATCAGGTCCACTTAAGCCCTTCCTCCCTTTCTGCTTGTGTGCCCAATTCTTAACACTTTGGAAATAAAGATCAATCAATCAGTCAATATCAGCACAGGCTTGGCATCAGCTGTGGTGAAACTGATGGCAGTATTATTTACAAAAAAAAAAAAACAAATAAACATACCTCTCCCACACTCTTCATGGAGCTGCCAATGTCCCTGCTCATGTGTTGGAATCTGTCCAAGTCCCAACGAGGTATTTTTGTCACAATGTAATCCAAACTGGGTTCAAAGCAGGCACTGGTCATTTGAGTTGTTGAATTGACAAGGCCTGGCAAATCCATTCCAAGAGCCAGTTTGGCTGCTACAAAGGCCAAAGGATATCTGGAATATAATAAACAGATCCAAATTAGATTTAAAGTGCTTCTGTTGTGCCAATCTGAATATTTAATTAACAATTATTGTACCCATATCTATTTTCAGAGCATTTTCTAAAACATTTGATGTCAGTTGGGAAGGGACTTGGAGATGGAAAAACCGCTTTGAACATAACGGCAGAAAAACACTGTGTTGGAAACTCTGTTAAATAATTTATGTTGTTGAAAACATTTTGTACTGACAAAAAAATTATCATAGTTTAATGTTACCATAAAAACTCTAGTTTTAATAGCCATTCACTGTCACAGCATTCTTCTTAAATCTGTACCTCCATGGAGCTTGTCTACATTCAGAATATCTTTGCTCAAGGAATCCATGGAATATTTTGTTTGTGGTGTTAATTTTTTAAACCAGTAAAATGAATAAAGGAAGAATTTCAGGGCTAGCAAATTTTTCGTGTCTTCTTTTTTCTTCTTCAGCTTTCCGAGCCATTAAGATAAAGTTCGCCTCCATTCCTCTCTATTCCTAATCTTCTCTCTCCAGTTGGTGACACCAGTTTCTTTTATATCCTCTTATATGTTGTCTTTCCATCTCTGTCTTAGTCCACCCTTTGGTCTTGTTTCCCTCATCTCTTGTGCATACATCATTTTCATTTGTCTGTTCTCTTCCATTCTTTCTACATGCCCCAGCCAGCGTAGTCTGTTCAGTTTCAAGACATTTATAATTCATTGGGATTTAAATAAGCTGTTCAGTTCAGTGTTCTTTCTAGCTCTCCATTCTCCACTGTGGGTATCCTTTATTGGCCCAAAGATTCTTCTTAGGATCTTGTTCTCAAAGATCTGCAATGGTTGTTCATCTTTCTTTGTCATACTCCATGTTTCTAATCCATACATGATGGCTGGTCTTATTATAGTTTTAATTTCATATGTCACAAAAATTAAAACTGACACAACTCTTTTACGAGGGTTGTCACACAGTGAACTTTGATTTTTTAGCCACCTTTTCAGGCACCTGAACTTCAAAAGATGAAATCTAAATTTCATGAAACTCACAAATGCCCATTTGATGAAGCAATAGTTAGCAGTAAAATAGTCAAAATATTAAACACAATTTTTTTTTTACAATGATGCAGTAATTAATTTCATCAACCAACAAAATGGCCTGATAGACACAGAAAACTAATTTCTTGATTAAGCCTTAAAAAACTGTTAATCTGTTCAGTGCAGGAGTAGCACAACTAATAGTGAGATGGCTTATCAAGATGCAAAGAACAGGTTTTAGGACAGCTTTCGAACACTCCAGCCAATCCCAGCTGGAAGACAGAGAACATCTTTCTGCTAGCCTGGGCAAATCAGATCACACTGCACACCAATATCAAGCGTAAGATGGTGCACAGATATCAACTGTAAGATGGTGCACAGATATCAATTGTAGGATGGTGCACAGATATCAACTGTAGGATGGTGCACAGATATCAAATATAAGATGGGTGATATCAGTCCTAAGAATATGGTAGCACAATAGCTGCTGAAAGCAAAGAAATAAAAAAGCATATTCTGAATAATGAAACAATTCATTAATGGACACATTAATTTGTAAATGAAAAAAAAAAGTACAAGATTAATGAAAAATGCACCACAGTGAGTCTCCCACTAGAAGCTCAACTCACCCAGTGGCTTTAGAAGCCAAAGCTGAACTGCGAGACAGCCTGGCATTAATTTCAATGATGCAGTACTCCAGCGAGTCTGGGTGAAGAGCATACTGAATGTTACACTCTCCCACAATGCCAAAGTGGCGCACAACCTACATTTGTGCAAAGAAAAGGACAAAAAAAATAAATCATAAAAGGTAAAACAATAAATCAGCTTCATAAACTCTCTTTGTTTATTCAGTGAACTTGTTCATTTGAATTTCTTTAAGCAGTTTTTCTGCTTGTTCAAGAAGAAATCTCTTGAAAGACTTGAAGAATCAGTGAAATTTAAGTGTGGCTGAAATTAATATGCTGTGTTGGTGTGAACAGTTTAGCTGACTGCGACCTTAACAGTTATGGTTTTATAACTCTCTACCATTACCTTCTAGAGCCCAGTTGTAGAAGTGAGTACATGACACATTCATGTTGCAGAAGACAAAACTTCCAAGACAGAAACCACCTGCCTGCAAGGTGAACCACACTGAACTTTGCATCACACTTGGCCAGCATGAATGATGAGAAAATAGGATGCCAAGCAAAGTTTGGTACCACGAACAAGGGCCCCTGATCTGTCATATGCAACTACTTTATGTCCAGATTCTTACTAACACAGCATCAGACTGTTACCTTCAGCGCTGTCTCTCTCAGCATGTACTATTACCTTCAGCGCTGTCTCTCTCAGCATGTACTATTACCTTCAGCACTGTCTCTATCAGCATGTACTATTACCTTCAGCGCTGTCTCTATCAGCATGTACTATTACCTTCAGCGCTGTCTCTATCAGCATGTACTATTACCTTCAGTGCTGTCTCTATCAGCATGTACTATTACCTTCAGTGCTGTCTCTCTCAGCATGTACTATTACCTTCAGTGCTGTCTCTCTCAGCATGTACTTTCTTCAGTGCTGTCTCTCTCAGCATGTACTATTACCTTCAGTGCTGTCTTTCTCAGCATATGCTATTACCTTCAGTGCTGTCTCTCTCAGCATGTGGTATTCTGTGTTGGACAAAGTCTGACTGGGGGCCACCACTATGGAGTCTCCTAAAAGATTTCAAGAAAAAAATGGGGGAATAAAGATCTAACCACAAAAATTCCAAGAGCCAAAGCTTAAAACAGAAACATCTAGAACTGGCCACACCTTGTAAACAATGTTCTTTGATGTATACAAGGTCTCATTTCCTCTTCTGTAACTAATATTTTTTTCTTCCTTCACAACTACATCGGTGATGTTATGTCATCTTTTACTGACACTGTAATGGAGCAAACCTCAATGGTCAGCACTGATATCAGAACCAAGGAACCAAAATTATGACCTGGTCTGACCCTACACCATCTTCTGGTGATGTTCCTGGAATCAGGCTGTTGTGTTTCTTCAGGCTGACTGTGGTGAACAATGTTTTCCACAGTGGTGGAGCCTAACAAAAACCAAACCTACTTCTTAAGCTAAAACCACAATTAAAATGAGACACTGTAGCCAAGTACTAAGCCATGTTGGTAGCCATGTTTTAAGATCTTCACAATGATGCTGGCTGTAAGGAACAGAATTTATGGGGAGATCAGCTCCCAACCAATCAAACACTCTCTCTGGTCCATGCCAATCTGGTGTTGGTTGTCATGAATTCAACAACCATCTATCCTTTGCTCTTTCTATAAGCTGTGTTTTGGACTATACTCTATGCCACTATTTTAGTCCATCAAGAATCTTGTTTCTTTGTCTTCCTCTGTCCCTTTTTCTTTCCAGTTTTCCTGTTGTTATCAAGTGCTCCAGTTTGCCTCTTTTTAAAACATGTCCTACAAATCTGGTCTGTTGTGTTCTGAATTTTGCCATAATTTCTCTTTTTTTGTCCAGCCTCGCTTAGGACCTCTTCATTTGTTTTCTTGGCCGTCCATGATATTTCTCATCATTATGAACCACATCTCTGTCGCTTCCAGTAGATTTTGAGTGCTCTTTGTTATCATTCATGCTTCACATCCATATAATAATACGGGTACAATGTAACACTTTTTCTGGTGCTCATCGACAGAGCCTTATTGCACAGAATGTTTTTTATTTTCATACATGCCAATTTGGCCTGGGCTATTCTGCTCCTTATTTTAGTTTCACATCTTCCGTCTTGTGTTATTATTGTTCCTAAATAGTTGAATTTGTCCACTTGCTTTAATTCTGTGCCTTTTACTTTGATGCTACATTTTGCTGGTGTTTCTTGGATATGACCATGACTTCTGTCTTATTATTATTTAAACTAAGTTCTTTCTCCTCACTTTTTTCTATGATTTTGTCTAACAAAGCTTGTAGCTTTTCTTCGCTTTGGGCTATCAGTACCATATCATCTGCATATCTTAAATTGTTTAGGTTGTATCCACCCACTGCTATTCCAGCCATGTTTTCAAAGTGTCTCATGATCCTTTTACTACAGAGTGAGAAAAGGTCAGGGGATAAAACTCATCCTTGTCATATTCCTACTTCTATGTTCTGATACTCTCCTAATTTGATTATCAATCGAACACAGTAATATTAAGATTCACTACATATTCCACTCCATAGCAGAAATTATGGGGCTGCTATGAAAATCTATGAAAAGTTATAAGCACAAAAACCAAGTTAAGACTATTCAATTCAAATGTAATATCCACCCTCATTTATGCATGCGAAAGCTGGAAAACAACTAAAGAAACAGAAAAGAAATTAGACTCTTTTGAAAACAAATGCCTAAGGAAAATACTCGGCATCAAGTGGAATGAATTCAAGAACAATGCAGAGATAAGACAGATGACTGAACAACAACCAGTCTCACGGGTGATCAGGAAAAGGAGATGGACATATGTTGGCCACTTGATGAGAAGAAATGAGCAGAGAATCCCAAAACAAGCTATCAAGTGGAACACAACAGGCCAAAGAAAAAGGGGCAGACCGCGTGAAACTCTGAAGAGAACATTATTATGAGAGGCCAAGTTAACAGGCATAAAATCCTTTGTTGAGGTTGAAAGACTCGCCGAAGACAGGAAAAATTGGCGAACTACTTTGCGAGCCCTATGTGACGTCTAACGGCACGGGAAGGATATAAGATATAAGATAAGATAAGATGAAAATCTGGAGAAAACTGTGGACTTCATCTCGATGATCAGGCGCCAGATTTAGCATAACCTAGTACACAAAAACTGGGGGTTAAGATGCTGCCTGATTTGACAGTCAATGACCCATAGTTGACATGCTAGCATCAAGGTTGGTAAACCATAACTGACCAAGATCCTGTCCCATTTCTCTGTTGGAACCCCCTAGCCTGGCTAATGGGCAGTGGTCACCACAGTTCCCATGGTGGTGGAGTCTGGTAAACAAGCACTGGATCGCCCTTGGCTTTTAGCTCCACCCAGTCAGTCGTTTGCACGTCCCATGCGGAACTTTGCCTCCCTAACAGCTCTCCAGTAGGCCTCTCAGTTGTAAGCAAGATGCCCTGCTGCTGATGCATCCATTTGCAGATTATCAACAATATCTTGCAGCCATCTTTGCCTTGGTCTTCCTCTCTTTCTTTTTCCCAAAATGTACTCTTCCAAGACAGTCTTCTCTAAATTGTCATGAAGTTTAATGTGTCCAAAATATTTAAGTTTTCTCTCTTTAATCTTCTTTATTAGCCAGCTTTCTTCAATATTAAGTTTTTGTAGTATAGATATATTTGTTCTTTTTTGTGTCCATGATATTTGAAGAACTCTTCTGTAGCATTTACATTCAAAGGCATTTATGTGTTTCTCAGCTATTTTGTTAAGTGTCCAGGTCTCACAGGCATATGCTGCGATGGGAAAGAAGCATGCCCTTAAAATCTTATTTTTGTAGTTCTGTCTGTTCCTCTCCACAGATTCTTTAGTTGTTTTACTTTTTGAAGAGCAATATATGTCCTCCTTTTAATTTCCCTCATTGTATCTCCATTATTAGTTAGTAGTGATCCAAGATAACTCTCCACTTCTTCCAATTTTTTATCATTTCAGCTGCCTTATTTGTTTTGTCAGTTGTCATCAGTTTAGCTCCATTCATGAACTTAAAAAACAGCCACCTAAACCTGCTCCCAAGCTGACACACTGCTGTGCCTCAACAACTTCACCATGTCAGCATCCAAACAACACCAGCTGACCAGGGAAACAGAAACAGACATACTCAAAAACAGAAAAAAGAAGTCACTCTGTTCCAAATCATGCAGCTTCGAAAAGAAATTGTGAGTAAGTTTTCCTTCGAGGCTTCATTACCTGTGTGGATGCCAAGAGGGTCAAGGTTCTCCATGTTGCAGACTGTGATACAGTTGTCGTAGGCATCTCTCACAACTTCATACTCGACCTCCTTCCATCCAAGCAGCGACTGCTCCACCAGCAGCTGAGTTGTCATGGCAAAGGCCTGTCCAGACAAAATAACATTTTGGCAACACCAAGAAAAAAAAAAGTTCAAAATAATGATCAACTTCCTGCAAGGCGGTCAGTCTTGTGCAGTGTACAGGGGATAAACAAAGATTAAGAACATAACTGCTAGTATTAATGCTTCTACCCTTTAACTCATTAATCTTTTCAAATACAATTTTAAACAGTACACACTTGGCATTGAATACAATTTTAAACAGCACATCCTTGCCACTGAATTAAATTGATCTATTTGTCTACTACTCCATTTATTTGTTTCACCTTACTGGAACTTACATAACAGGACAAAACTTAACTAAGAAACTAAGAAAGACAGAGACGTGCAAGACAAATTTACAAATCTTTGTTTGTCAGAAAGGCGTTGATATAAGACTGGAAAATATAAATTATGTATTGAAACAATTATAAGGAATTGCAAAACAAAATTATGAAAAAAAACTTTTAAACAAAAAGACAACAAAATTTAAGAGTTTGCCAATAAACCTGAGATCAAATGTCCATAAATTAACCTCAGTTTCACACAAATTAACTCTTGCAGTATCTAAGAACAAAAATAAAGTCCATTCAAGACATTAATATCACAACAGATCCCACACTAAGAATAAAGGTACTGAAATGTTGCCATACCTTGTCTGAAATATGTCTCAGCTCAGCCTCGTTGTTGGCCACGCCAGATCCAAGTCCACCCAGAGCGAAGGCAGCTCGAAGCATGACAGGGTAGCCAATTTGCTCAGCAGCCTTCACAGCATCCTCTGTTGTGTGGACTGCAATGCTTGGAGCAAGTTTCTCACCTATTTCCTGTTCATAATCACATCACATATGTGCAACATTACATAGTGCTGCTATATTTATGCATCACAAAGATCATCACCATCATCTCTATCCAATGTAATCTTTGAATTTCCTTCAATGTTTTTTCATCTTGTCAGAAAAAAAAAAAGTCAGGACCAGGATTGTGGAGCTAATGAAAAAGTATTTATCATTAAAAGACTTTCTAGTCTCATTGCCCTTTGCAAATGTCTTCATCCTTCGACCATGTAGAATATTACTTTCTAATCTTTTCCTTGCCCGTGCTAAAGTCATCTGAAGTTTTATTTCAAAATTCCAGGATATCTCTGTATGACAACAAAAGAATTTCACTATCATGTGTGTTGTATGGACCACAGATTGAAAACAACTACTTTATAGAATAATATATAATAAAACAACTGCTTTATAGAATATATATTATAAAAACTGCTTTATAGAATATATATAATAAAACAACTGCTTTACAGAATAATACATAATAAGTCTTTGAAAGCATCCAAAGAAAGTTATAAAGTGACATGGCATTCACATGCCAGAACTAATGACACTGGAAGAATAAACAGTGATGATCAGAGAAGGAAAATGACAGCGTACATCTGTAATGGATTACTAAGATCATCAGTGACTGAAAGTAGTTTGTTTCTGGAGCTTTACCTTCAGTCTGTCTGCAAAAATTTGTCTGTCTTCAGTGGCTTCCACGCTTGAAATCTGAGTTCCCAGAACCTTGATGTTGTAATCTTTCAGAACTCCCTGTTTATCCAACTCCAGACCTAGTAGGAAACCATTCATTAATTTAGTCATACACAAGTCATCATCACAATCTTTGGATGTAGTAACAAATCATTCATTAATTTAGTCATAAACAAGTCATCATCACATTCTTTGGATGTAGTAACAAATCATTCATTAATTTAGTCATAAACAAGTCATCATCACATTCTTTGGGTGTAGCAACAAACCATTCATTAATTTAGTCATACACAAGTCATCATGAAAAGCTTATCAGTTAGTCAACAGAGGCTGATAAAGTCACCATCAGCACAATGATTATCAACAAACAAACAAAAAAATTCTGTTAACAGTAATTTTACCAGTGCGTTTTTTCACTAAATATTAACAGCCTTTTTGTCTAGGAAACTGATTTTGACTCAAGTGGACATCTTTTTTATGAGTAGTTAGTGTTCTCATATTATTAAATTTGTATATTTTGCATTACTGTTAGTCCAATGATAACTACAGGCATATTCTCCATCATCAAAATGTTATTTCTATTATTTTTTTATTTGGTGACTTCATTTCCATGAAATGCCTAACACTAAGAGATCTATAGATCAAGAGATTGATCAAAACTAATAGAAATGCAATTTCTAGAACTGATTTCTGGGATTCCTCTGGCTGAGAAATGGGTACTCAGATTGCTATGTAGAGGAAAACTGCCCTTGAAGTCAGAGAACATCTCCCTGCATGGCAAGGCACATTAGACTGCATGTATCACATGACTGTCAGCAGATGAAAGAAAATATCATATGGAACTTTGTTTCACAAACATGGGCCTTTGCTCAAACCACAGTGGGTGAACAGAAAGAAAAAAATTTGAATGTGAAACTGTGGACCACTGTTATCATAACCACTACCATGGTTCCTATGGTGACAGAAACAACAAAGTAGGAAACTCTTTAATCAGCCTACCACAGTTGAGAGCTATCTGACCACCCATGGACAGCAAGATTCCATCTGGACGCTCTTTATCGATGACCTGTTTGATAAAGTCTGGATGAATAGGCAGGAAGTAGACAGTGTCTGCCTGTTTTTCTCCTTCAGCGTTTGTCTGAACCGAGGCAATGTTCGGATTCATCAAGACCACCTTTATGTTCTCCTCCTGTTACATTAAAAAAAACAAAACATTCTTTTGTTTCCAAGCCAGTTTATTTTTTTCTGAAACAAAACTAAACCATGCTAAAACATGCTAAAACATGCTAAAATAGTCAAATTAAATATGAATCAACATGTGGGAAATGAGCAATGGCTTCTTTGGCAAGAGAAGCCTAACTCCTTTAGGCATTCCATCAATACAAAAAAGGATAAATGACACTTGTTAGTAAGCAAAGACACTGGGACTGAAAGCACAACAACTCACTTCTGAAAGCTATGCTATCTGAAATCCAGGTCTTTATAACTTTTATATGCTATGGCACTTTTTTATAGCTAATCATAGTCTGTTATACTTGCATTTTTTTATACCTGCAGATCTTTTACACCTGCAGATCTTTTATACCTGCAGATCTTTTATACCTGCAGATCTGTTATACTGTGAAAGGCTTTAAGTCCTAACAACACAGATAATAATAAAAAGTCTGGATAAAAATAACTCTACATACAAATGTACAAAGCTAAAAACATTCCAGACACCCGTGATTTGTTTGGTGTAGACATTTTCTCTCACTCTTTGACCACAAGACCAAAAATCCCAAGACCACATAAATAAATTTGTAATAAATGCAAAGAAGTGACACAAGACCTATAATTAGTGTATATGGAAGTTTAAAATTTATACTTCTAAATAAAAAAAATGGAACAAAACCATACAGATGTAATTATTTTATTTGTAATTTTTTACAAAGCTATCTTTAGCCAAAATCAGTCAAAGTGTTAGTCTATTCTTATCAAAACTAGCTTAACCTTATCCTTTATCAATCACTCAATTTTTATAGTAGATGGCTCCAATGACAAAAGAAAAGGCTGATTCTCAGTTTCATCTCTCTGGAACTTTCTTATCATTCAGAAGTCATGCCCAAAATATTTAAGTTTCAACAAACTGGACCTGACGTTATTTTTACCAAAATGGTTCAGTTGCTGACCACCATAGAAGCAGAAGACCATGAGTTACCACCCTTGCACAAGACCACTACATCCACCTCATGCAGGTTTCTCCAGGCAACATGGACTGCCAGCTAAAATTCCAAGTTTAAGATGTGTGTGTCGGGCAGGACAGTGCGGAACAGATTCAGAGAATGGCCTGCAGTTAGACCAGTACTGACAGTTCGCCACAGACAAACCCCCTTGATCTGGGCCAGGCACCACTTGGCATGGCCTTATCATCAATGAAGATGGATCCTATTCACTGATGAGTCCAGATTCTGTCTGCAAGGCCATGATGGGCATGCTTTAGTGTACAGGCAAAGAGGAGAGCACTTTGCGAATAACTGTGTGCTAGAGGTGGACAGGAGGAGAGGAGGCAGTGTAATGGTTTGGGGAGGAATTTCCTATGCTGGTCGAACAAACCTAGTCTTCCTCAATGGCAACCTTACAGGTTTACGATATAGGGACGAAATCATTACACGCCACATAATGCCTTTTCTGGATGGTAATGGAAGGCATGATACTGCAGCAGGATAATGCTCGTCCACATGTCGCATGTGTGGTCAGGGACCACTTTCAACAACATCATATTACTATCTTGCCATGGCCAGCAGTTTCACCAGATCTGTCACCTATCGAGCACATTTGGGATGAACTGGATCACAGGTTGCGAAGACGACACAATCATCCTGGAAACCGCCAAGAATTAGCCCAAGCGTTCCAAGAAGAACGGAATAACATGTCTCAACAATTGATACAATGTGTCATTGGTTCAATGAGATGGCGGTGTCAAGCAGTGATAACTGCCTGAGGAGGACACACACGATATTGACATAAGACTGTTTCTATCATTCATACAGAGGATCCAGAAATATGTATACACACATCAATAAAAGAAACCTACAGACTTATTTAGAAGCTGAATGTATTTAATGTTACAAAGTGTAGAACAATGTTGTCATGGGAGATGCTTATTGTAGAAGACCAGCTTTACTGGTGGTATTCCAGGAGGAGATTGAAACAGCAAGCACATCAATCCCTCTAGAAACTTTGGGTAACATTGCTCAAGCAGTAGTTCACCATACTTTAGAAGTGTTTGGCCACTCTTGGTAACCACTTTGAGCACTTGTTGAAAATCTGAAGTAACATATACTGATCTGCATATGTATGTATAAATTTAGTATTACACTATCCATATAGCCGTTTGTTGTGCTGAAGTGTGCATACATCTTTCAGGATCTATGCGTGTCTGGTAAAAGGCAAAACAGCAATGCAAGTTTGGTACAAGATACATCTATCAAGACATGATCAAGACATGATACTGTAATGTATGTTTTTTTTTCTCTGTACAAGATATGATACAGTAAAGCATACTCATAGAAGATATGATAAAGTTCTATTTCTGGTTATCCTATGTGTCATATAACAAGAAACAATATTCAGTAATAACAGAGTAATGCAGCGGCACATAATAAAACAGCCACTAGCCAGGGGAATTAACTCAAACACATAGCGCTTGAAATGGCCTGGAAAAAAAAAATTATTCAAGAAATGAAGCTACATTCATAGATCTTAGAAAAACAAATAAGAAAAAAGATGAGAGCAACACAAATTGTTTGTTGAAATGGTACTCACATCTGTCATTTTGTATTCTTGCTTCTTTGGTTGAATAATTTGACTGAGGTTTCCTTTCTTCTGTCTGATCAACTCCATGAAGTAGTCAAACAGGAACTAGGTCACAGAGAAGGCAAAAAAAATACAGATTTTTAACTGGTATATTAAATAAATGCAACAAAGCAAGTAAGTAAGAGTGTGTGTGCATGCATGTGTATGTGTGTGTTCAATACACATGGTTTGTGCACTTGGGTGTTTTTATATACATAAACATTATTTATATATATATATATATATATATAGTGAAGATGCTGTCCAGTTTGGCAATTAGTTACCCAAGCAACCCATAGCTGAAATGTTTGTGCCAGAGTTGGTGAACCATAACTGACCAAGACCCCCTGTCCCAACCCTCCACTGGTACCCCCAGTAACAAGCCTAGCCTGGCTAGTGAAGCAGGGACCCCCACAGTTCCCAAGGTGGTGGAGTCTGCTATTGAAGCACTGCACATCCACTGTTTTTTTAGATCCAATCAGAAACTAAAAAAGTAGTCACCATAACCTGCTCCCAAGCCAAAACAATGTTGTGCTTCAACATTCTCACTGTAACAGCTGCAAAGAACACTATGAACACAAGCTCATAGTTCCAGAGAGAATGAGGAACATGTTTTATATATATATATTGCTAACCTAAATTAAACTCTGAAAATGTAACAAAATGTACCAGACTTTTATCTTACTCCACAATGTTTTCTTTTTTTCATTAGTAATCACTGTACAGATTTTCCATTTCCCTAGATTTACTAACAGATGATTAAGAAACTGGAAGCAACAGAGATCTGGTTCTGAAGAAAGGTGCAACAAATACCTCTGACAGACAGATAAACATACGAGGAGGTCCTCAAGAAAGTTTCAGAACAACAAAAACTTGTTAAATTTGTAAGAAAAAAGTCCGTCAAAATTTCCTGGACATATCATGAGAAGACAGAAGTTAGAGAATTTTGTAATGACTGGAAAATTCAAGAGAAAAAAGAAGACAAGGGAGACCAAGAGAAAAATATCCCAGTGGACGCGGCCTGCGTCATGGGGGTGGGGGTGGAGCATCTGAACTGATCAGAAACATCAGAACAGCACAAGATGGAGAAGAATAATCACCAACGCTGTCCAGCATGGCACATAATGTATGTACATATTGCCACATTCTAGTACAAAAAAAAAATAACATAAAGCATTAAAATATCATATATAAATGAAAATAGGCACTATGATGATTGTGACCAATAGCAGGTACAGTTTCCTGGGTCAGAGAATCAGGTTAAATGTAGAAGCTGAGATGACTTTAAAAAAAAAGTCAACCTATATAATTATTACAATTTCTATTAACAAGTTTTGTATGCTACATTCTACTTTCGTATTTGTGTGCAGTGTAATCTAACTAAAAATGAAACTCTACTTTTATATTTGTGTGCAGTGTAATATTTTATATTTGTCCCCTGGACAGCAAAAATAACTAATGAAGAATGTATGAGAAGAGCTGGAGAGACAAAAAATCTTGTCAAAAAGATAAGAGAGAGACAATGTACTTTTATAGGACATGCAATGAGAAGAGGGGGCATTGAAAATATTATAACAACAGGAAAAATAAAGGGGTGAAGATCAAGAGGAAGAACAAGAGAAATGATACTGGACAGTCTGACGGGATGGTGTGTGAGATCACCAACTGAACTGATGGCCTGCATGAAGGATTGCTTACTCTGGAGAAGCATAATAGCCAACGCCAGTTGGCATGGCACCTGATGATGATGATGATGTGCAGTGCGATCTGACTAAAAATGAAACTATCAAAACTAGAGTTACTCTGAAAGTTGTGATTCCACAAAACTGACATTCAACAACGGCAACAAGGTAAAACATCTGGTAGAACAAACTAAAACAACAATTTCTACATCTCTTACTTGAGTATCTGTGGGTCCGCCCCATGCTTCTGGATGAAACTGAGCAGTGAAAATGGGTTTGGTCTTGTGCATAATGCCCTAGTAAAGGCAAGGCAAGAAAGACAATATAACATCTATGCATATATAAATATTAACAAAACAGCTGAGAAACACATAAATGTCTTTGAATGTGAATGCTACAGAAGAGTTCTTCAGATATAATGGACACAGAAAAGAATAATTATATCCATATTACAAGAACTTAATATTGAAGAAGGCTGGCTAGTAAAGAGGATTAAACAGAGAAAACTTCAATATTATGGACACATTGAGAATGTCATGAGAATTTAGAGAAGATAGTCTTGGAAGGGTACATAATGGGAAAAAGAAAGAGAGGACTACTAAGGTGAAGATGTTTGCAAGACATCGTTGATAATCTGCAAATGGATGTATCAGCAGCAGGCCATCTTGCTTACAACTGAGAGGCCTACAGGAGAGCTGTTAGGGAGGCAAAGTTCCACAAGGGACATGCAAATGACTGACTGACTACATTTAAGTCCAGGTCTCACAGGCATATGCTGCGATGGGAAAGATGCCTTTGTTTTCGTAGTTCTGTCTGTTCCTCTCCACAGATTCTTGAGTTATTTTACTTTTTGAAGAGTGATAGATGTCCTCCTTTTAATTTCCCTCATTTTTCCATTATTAGTTAGTAGTGATCCAAGATATTCAAAACTCTCCACTTCTTCCAATTTTTCCTCACTGATACATATTCCAGCTGCCTTATTTGTTTTGTCAGTTGTCATCAATTTAGTTTTCTTTGCATTAAGATAGAGGTTCTGCTCTTCGCTGTTCTAATGGACTGACATTATTAGTTTTTCCATTCCTTTTTGTGTTGTGGACAGTAATACTGTGTCATCAGCATAATAAATGTAACCCCTAAAAAATGATGGAAGAAGAAATAAAAATATGATTTTTATGTCACAATTTACACTTTCCTGTGTTAACACATCATATACAATTTCTAGGCAAACTCTTTTTTTTGTTGTTGTTGTTGTTCAAGTGTTAGACCCAGTGTACTCAAAATTGTCACAGCACATAACCACAGATCTTGGAATTAAAAATAATATGACATACAATTATCATACTAATGCAAATATGACACACATTTATCATACTAATGCAAATATGACACACATTTATCACACTAATGCAAATATGACACACAGTTATCACACTAATGCAAATATGACATAAACTTATCACACAAATGCAAGTATGACACAGGCAGTAATAAAAAAGTAACATTCACTACAAGCATGGATTTTTTTATATCCATAAATAAAATAGTAAGACACCTGATCTGTGCTAAAGATATGCATAATAATAAGATATTTAAAACAAAAGTAGACACATTGATCAAGAAAATTATATCTATAAATTTATAAATCTTTTAATAAGATAAAATTTTCATGTTGGAACTGAAGGACCAACAATCTGGTTTTTAACCTCACTGCCATTTATCCTGTACCTTAACCGGTCCATATTTTCCATGCTAAAAGCTAAAGCCTCATACTTTATATACGGGCTAACATAGTTTTGATCCTCATACACAGTGTTAAGTTTGAATAACATTCAGGGTGGTACTATGCTGCAATGTAGTGAACAAACGAGGTAAAACTTCTAAAAATAATTAATTAATTAATTAATATTAATGAACGGACAGGTCATTATGGCGTCCAAGCAATGTTTTTGGCATACTGTTTTCACTCGAAATATAATGCTAAGGAGGTTAAATATATAAGATTCTGATTAATTCAGTCTCCTTGGAGGATACGATCATTTAAAATAATATATTTCTTTGCACAAAAGTGTTGAGAGATGCTAATTTTATGGCTGAAAAACTACAGGCCAGATTTTTTTTATGCACCAATGAACTGATTAAATGAAAGACTTATGACCATTTATAGCACATCTCTGAAACTGTTTTGTGACTTTTCTTTTAATCCAAATGCTTGATTAAAAAAAAATGTAGAAAGTCTTAAATTTCATATCTTCTCTACATTCACCAATGTTCCTGGTTCAGCAACATCAAAAATAACCATCAAAGATTACCTCATTTGATTTGTCGTTAGCATTGACAAACAGAACTTCCCAGTCTGGCGGTAGAGTGTTGCTGTCAACAGCATAACCGTGGTTCTGTGACGTGATGAAAGCTTCACCACTTAACAAGTTCACCACTGGCTGGTTATGACCTCTGTGAAGTTCACAAATCAGAGGTCATAATTAAAAGAGTTGATTGGAGGAATAATTATACTTACTGAGAATTAATTCATTCTGAAGACCACATAATGTTACAGATAACAAAATGTACAATGTTACAGATAGACAAAATGTACAATGTTACAGATAGACAAAATGTACAATGTTACAGTTAGACAAAATGTACAATGTTACAGATAGACAAAATGTACAATGTTACAGATAGACATCAAGCACAATGTTACAGATAGACATCAAGTACAATGTTACAGACAGACATCAAGTACAATGTTACAGATAGACATCAAGTACAATGTTATAGATAGACATCAAGTACAATGTTATAGATAGACATCAAGCACAATTTTACAGATAGACATCAAGTACAATGTTACAGATAGACATCAAGCACAATGTTACAGATAGACATCAAGCACAATTTTACAGACAGACATCAAGCACAATGTTACAGATAGACATCAAGCACAATGTTATAGACAGACATCAAGTACAGTGTTATAGATAGACATCAAGTACAATGTTATAGATAGACATCAAGCACAATGTTATAGATAGACATCAAACACAATGTTACAGATAGACATCAAGCACAATGTTACAGATAGACATCAAGCACAATGTTATAGATAGACATCAAGCACAATGTTATAGATAGACATCAAGCACAATGTTATAGATAGACATCAAGCACAATGTTATAGATAGACATCAAGCACAATGTTATAGATAGACATCAAGTACAATGTTATAGATAGACATCAAGTACAATGTTATAGATAGACATCAAACACAATGTTACAGATAGACATCAAGTACAATGTTATAGATAGACATCAAACACAATGTTACAGATAGACATCAAGCACAATGTTATAGATAGACATCAAGTACAATGTTATAGATAGACATCAAGCACAATGTTATAGATAGACATCAAACACAATGTTACAGATAGACATCAAGCACAATGTTATAGATAGACATCAAACACAATGTTACAGATAGACATCAAGTACAATGTTATAGATAGACATCAAACACAATGTTACAGATAGACATCAAGCACAATGTTATAGATAGACATCAAGTACAATGTTATAGATAGACATCAAGCACAATGTTATAGATAGACATCAAACACAATGTTACAGATAGACATCAAGTACAATGTTATAGATAGACATCAAACACAATGTTACAGATAGACATCAAGTACAATGTTATAGATAGACATCAAGCACAATGTTATAGATAGACATCAAGTACAATGTTATAGATAGACATCAAGCACAATGTTATAGATAGACATCAAACACAATGTTACAGATAGACATCAAGCACAATGTTACAGATAGACATCAAACACAATGTTACAGATAGACATCAAGCACAATGTTACAGATAGACATCAAGTACAATGTTACAGATAGACATCAAGTACAATGTTATAGATAGACATCAAGTACAATGTTACAGATAGACATCAAGTACAATGTTATAGATAGACATCAAGTACAATGTTACAGACAGACATCAAGCACAATGTTATAGATAGATATCAAGCACAATGTTACAGACAGACATCAAGCACAATGTTATAGATAGACATCAAGCACAATGTTACAGATAGACATCAAGCACAATGTTATAGATAGACATCAAGTACAATGTTATAGATAGACATCAAGTACAATGTTATAGATAGACATCAAGTACAATGTTATAGATAGACATCAAACACAATGTTACAGATAGACATCAAGTACAATGTTATAGATAGACATCAAGCACATATAGTTATCTGAGCTTTGCGATTTAAAAATACTTGAAAAAAAAAAGGCTGAAAAACGAACCCTACTGATAACACTTTTGTTTCCAAATGTTTCCACAAGTAGTATACACGAGAGGGGCTCTGGACCATCAACCATGGGGCCTGGCCCCCTCCCCCCACCTCCAGCAGGCCCCCAACCTAACTTCTGCCAAAGTTCTGGCACTTTCCCTACCTTATATGACTGCATGACCAGAAAACTTGCCAGGCTTTTGTGTGACCAGTTAGTCAGTCACACACTGAAAGATTACAACCAGCTACACTTACTCTTAGCGATGAACATCTTCACACTGCTGTTCCACCCAGTTATAGCTACACTTACTCTTAGCAATGAACATCTTCACACTGCTGTTCCACCAAGCTATAGCTACACTTACTCTTAGCGATGAACATCTTCACACAGCTGTTCCACCCAGTTATAGCTACACTTACTCTTAGCGATGAACATCTTCACACTGCTGTTCCACCAAGCTAAAGCTACACTTATTCCTAGCGATGAACATCTTCACACAGCTGTTCCACCAAGCTAAAGCTACACTTATTCCTAGCGATGAACATCTTCACACAGCTGTTCCACCAAGCTAAAGCTACACTTATTCCTAGCGATGAACATCTTCACACTACTGTTCCACCAAGCTAAAGCTACACTTATTCCTAGCGATGAACATCTTCACACTACTGTTCCACCAAGCTAAAGCTACACTTATTCCTAGCGATGAACATCTTCACACTACTGTTCCACCAAGCTAAAGCTACACTTATTCCTAGCGATGAACATCTTCACACAGCTGTTCCACCAAGCTAAAGCTACACTTATTCCTAGCGATGAACATCTTCACACAGCTGTTCCACCAAGCTAAAGCTACACTTATTCCTAGCGATGAACATCTTCACACAGCTGTTCCACCAAGCTAAAGCTACACTTATTCCTAGCGATGAACATCTTCACACAGCTGTTCCACCAAGCTAAAGCTACACTTATTCCTAGCGATGAACATCTTCACACAGCTGTTCCACCAAGCTAAAGCTACACTTATTCCTAGCGATGAACATCTTCACACTGCTGTTCCACCAAGCTAAAGCTACACTTATTCCTAGCGATGAACATCTTCACACAGCTGTTCCACCAAGCTAAAGCTACACTTATTCCTAGCGATGAACATCTTCACACAGCTGTTCCACCAAGCTAAAGCTACACTTATTCCTAGCGATGAACATCTTCACACAGCTGTTCCACCAAGCTAAAGCTACACTTATTCCTAGCGATGAACATCTTCACACTACTGTTCCACCAAGCTAAAGCTACACTTATTCCTAGCGATGAACATCTTCACACAGCTGTTCCACCAAGCTAAAGCTACACTTATTCCTAGCGATGAACATCTTCACACAGCTGTTCCACCAAGCTAAAGCTACACTTATTCCTAGCGATGAACATCTTCACACTACTGTTCCACCAAGCTAAAGCTACACTTATTCCTAGCGATGAACATCTTCACACTACTGTTCCACCAAGCTAAAGCTACACTTATTCCTAGCGATGAACATCTTCACACTACTGTTCCACCAAGCTAAAGCTACACTTATTCCTAGCGATGAACATCTTCACACAACTGTTCCACCAAGCTAAAGCTACACTTATTCCTAGCGATGAACATCTTCACACAGCTGTTCCACCAAGCTAAAGCTACACTTATTCCTAGCGATGAACATCTTCACACAGCTGTTCCACCAAGCTAAAGCTACACTTATTCCTAGCGATGAACATCTTCACACAGCTGTTCCACCAAGCTAAAGCTACACTTATTCCTAGCGATGAACATCTTCACACAGCTGTTCCACCAAGCTAAAGCTACACTTATTCCTAGCGATGAACATCTTCACACTGCTGTTCCACCAAGCTAAAGCTACACTTATTCCTAGCGATGAACATCTTCACACAGCTGTTCCACCAAGCTAAAGCTACACTTATTCCTAGCGATGAACATCTTCACACAGCTGTTCCACCAAGATAATACACTCCAGCACAGATATTCATCCAATTGTAAAATGATGGTGCTACGCTGTCAGCACAACAGCAACATGATGCAGGCTGGGTTGGGAGCCTGGTGGAGGGGGGGGGGCCATGGGTAGTGGTCCAGAACCTGTGTATACTACTCCATAAGGTGCATAAAGATTCAAGCGTGATCATCTTTGTCATCAACATCATTATCCTGCTGGTTAAACCTGATATGACAGACAATCATATCCAACAGTTAATTCATTAAGTATAATAGTAAATTTTATTTGTTTCAGTCTATCTTGTACTTGATATCAGATTTTTCTCTGCCTTTGATGTCTTTGTTTTCTTCAACTGAGGTGTTGGCAGATGCCGTCAACTGAAGGTTATCATAGTGCATCACTTGTGAACTAGATCAATTCATATTTACAAATGATCTTCTCAAAAAGTTACATAAAAGTTCTACCTTCTGTCAAAAAACACAAAAAAAAAAAAAAGAAAACTAACAAATCATTTTTATCTATAGCTTTTTCCCCCTTAAATTTATACTGCCAGAGAAGTACAGGTGAGAAACTCAGGTGATTGACATCTTATTTCTCCTCCCACCTGTTTCCTAGTGGCAGCTTGTAGCTAGAAGCCCCAGCAGCCAGAGCAGTGAGTTGGTTCCCCATACAGATTCCAAACACTGGCTCATTTCTGTTTTGAATCACCTGCAAAGAAAAGAGAGTAACAGTGCAGACATTCTGTACAGAGAGCAGCAGTGCAGACATTCTGTACAGAGAGCAGCAGTGCAGACATTCTGTACAGAGAGCAACAGTGCAGACATTCTGTACAGAGAGCAACAGTGCAGACATTCTGTACAGAGAGCAACAGTGCAGACATTCTGTACAGAGAGCAACAGTGCAGACATTCTGTACAGAGAGCAGCAGTGCAGACATTCTGTACAGAGAGCAACAGTGCAGACATTCTGTACAGAGAGCAACAGTGCAGACATTCTGTACAGAGAGCAACAGTGCAGACATTCTGTACAGAGAGCAGCAGTGCAGACATTCTGTACAGAGAGCAGCAGTGCAGACATTCTGTACAGAGAGCAACAGTGCAGACATTCTGTACAGAGAGCAACAGTGCAGACATTCTGTACAGAGCAACAGTGCAGACATTCTGTACAGAGAGCAACAGTGCAGACATTCTGTACAGAGAGCAACAGTGCAGACATTCTGTACAGAGAGCAACAGTGCAGACATTCTGTACAGAGAGCAACAGTGCAGACATTCTGTACAGAGAGCAACAGTGCAGACATTCTGTACAGAGAGCAACAGTGCAGACATTCTGTACAGAGAGCAGCAGTGCAGACATTCTGTACAGAGAGCAGTGCAGACATTCTGTACAGAGAGCAGCAGTGCAGACATTCTGTACAGAGAGCAGCAGTGCAGACATTCTGTACAGAGAGCAGCAGTGCAGACATTCTGTACAGAGAGCAGCAGTGCAGACATTCTGTACAGAGAGCAACAGTGCAGACATTCTGTACAGAGAGCAACAGTGCAGACATTCTGTACAGAGAGCAACAGTGCAGACATTCTGTACAGAGAGCAACAGTGCAGACATTCTGTACAGAGAGCAACAGTGCAGACATTCTGTACAGAGAGCAACAGTGCAGACATTCTGTACAGAGAGCAACAGTGCAGACATTCTGTACAGAGAGCAACAGTGCAGACATTCTGTACAGAGAGCAACAGTGCAGACATTCTGTACAGAGAGCAACAGTGCAGACATTCTGTACAGAGAGCAACAGTGCAGACATTCTGTACAGAGAGCAACAGTGCAGACATTCTGTACAGAGAGCAACAGTGCAGACATTCTGTACAGAGAGCAACAGTGCAGACATTCTGTACAGAGAGCAGCAGTGCAGACATTCTGTACAGAGAGCAGCAGTGCAGACATTCTGTACAGAGAGCAGCAGTGCAGACATTCTGTACAGAGAGCAGCAGTGCAGACATTCTGTACAGAGAGCAGCAGTGCAGACATTCTGTACAGAGAGCAACAGTGCAGACATTCTGTACAGAGAGCAACAGTGCAGACATTCTGTACAGAGAGCAACAGTGCAGACATTCTGTACAGAGAGCAACAGTGCAGACATTCTGTACAGAGAGCAACAGTGCAGACATTCTGTACAGAGAGCAACAGTGCAGACATTCTGTACAGAAAGCCGACATAAATTAATAGAAGTGAAATGCTTGACAAGTATGGATCTGTAGGTATCGCAAAGTCCAGTAACTCTTCTTCTCCTCTGTATGCATATCCTGTCTATATCTGCAGTTATGTCTCTTGGACAAATTTGACCCTGTTGCTGTATAGAATTGTGGAGATTTCCTTCTTGAGTGGTTTCACTGGGCCAGTAGGTGGATCTCAGCACTTCATGGTTGGTGCAGTTTTAGAGGATTATGCTGCAGCCTGGGGTGCCTGGGCACATGGACAAAGAAGGGAACTACAGGTTGAAATGCCTGGGCACATGGACAAAGAAGAGAACTACAGCCTAAGGTGCTTGGCCACATGGACAAAGAAGGGAACTACAGCATAAGGTGCTTGGGCACATGGACAAAGAAGGGAACTACAGCCTGAGGTGCTTGGGCACATGCACAAAGAAGGGAACTACAGCCTGAGGTGCCTGGGCACATGGACAAAGAAGAGAACTACAGGTTGAAATGCCTGGGCACATGGACAAAGAAGAGAACTACAGGTTGAAATGCCTGGGCACATGGACAAAGAAGAGAACTACAGGCTGAAATGCCTGGGCACATGGACAAAGAAGGGAACTGTAGGTTGAAATGCCTGGGCACATGGACAAAGAAGGGAACTGTAGCTGAAATGCCTGGGCACATGGACAAAGAAGGGAACTGTAGGTTGAAATGCCTGGGCACATGGACAAAGAAGGGAACTACAGCATAAGGTGCTTGGGCACATGGACAAAGAAGGGAACTACAGCCTAAGGTGCCTGGGCACATGGACAAAGAAGAGAACTACAGGTTGAAATGCCTGGGCACATGGACAAAGAAGAGAACTACAGGTTGAAATGCCTGGGCACATGGACAAAGAAGAGAACTGTAGGTTAAAATGCCTAGGCACATGGACAAAGAAGGGAACTGTAGGTTGAAATGCCTGGGCACATGGACAAAGAAGGGAACTGTAGGCTGAAATGCCTGGGCACATGGACAAAGAAGAGAACTGTAGGTTGAAATGCCTGGGCACATGGACAAAGAAGGAAACTGTAGGTTGAAATGCCTGGGCACATGGACAAAGAAGAGAACTGTAGGCTGAAATGCCTGGGCACATGGACAAAGAAGGGAACTGCAGCCTTAAACTTTGTGTAAATGTGATTTCAGATTCAGCTGTGTCCCATTCTGAGGCAGAAAATGTTGACTTCTTGACTTCTGTTTAGCTGGTGATAACCATCATGTGATGACTTCTTGACTTCTGTTTAGCTGGTGATAACCATCATGTGATGACTTCTTGACTTCTGTTTAGCTGGTGATAACCATCATGTGATGGCTTCTTGACTTCTGTTTAGCTGGTGACAACCATCACGTGATGACTTCTTGACTTCTGTTTAGCTGGTGATAACCATCATGTGATGGCTTCTTGACTTCTGTTTAGCTGGTGATAACCATCATGTGATGGCTTCTTGACTTCTGTTTAGCTGGTGATAACCATCATGTGATGGCTTCTTGACTTCTGTTTAGCTGGTGATAACCATTATGTGATGACTTCTGTGGTCTTCTGTAGATTTTTATGTTGTTTTTCTTGTGGGGATAATGGATCATAAAGGTTTGTTAAGTAGATATTATATTATTTGCACTGTTTTTCTTCTGAGGTCAATGAATCATAAAGGTCTGTTAAGTAGATATTATAGTATTTGCACAAAGTCCAAATCAGCTAATGTCCTATTTCTTAGAACATATCACATGACTTTACTCAACTTCAGAGTGATACTGTGATACTGTCCATGAACAGAAAAAATTTTTTTAAATGAGATAGCTACCCCGCAGGGTATACACAGAAAGAAAGATTTCATAACGCACATAGAGGTGTTACGGAAACAAACATAAAAGACGATAAAGACAGCAAGGAAAAATTATTGATGAAGACATCAAGGAAGAAATGTTGAGAAGCATGAAAATATCTGAGGAATTTGGTTCCGGAGTTTACAAGAATGACGAGTCCGCTGTAACTTTGACTTACAAATCAATGCTAAATCTCAGGCAGAGTGAGCCCAGACTAAAAAGTCTTGAAAAAAAATTGTACCAGTTAAAATAAGAATGCAAATAACTCACAATAACAAAATTGGAAAACTTGTTTTTCCAGCTTTTCTACGGACACCCTTAGTCCATGTTTCTCTGATGAATTTTATAGTTTTATTTCATGATAATTAGGCTTTTCTTCACACATGGATCAGAATCTACCTGGCATGCCCAGGTTTTATATTTTCCCCTCTTTCTCACTTTCCACAAACATGCATGCAGAGAGAGAGAGAGTGAGAGAGAGAGAGAGAGAGCCAACAATAAGTAAAAAAAAAAAGCCTCTCTCACATCACATCAAAACTTCCAAACAAACCCTCTCTCACATCACATCACAACAAAACTTCCAAACAAACCCTCTCTCACATCACATCAAAACCTTCAAACAAACCCATACGCAGAGATTACAGTACCATTCTGCCACTCAACCATCAATGAATGAACACTCAACACTTACCTTGCGGAGGTTAGTAACAATTTCTGTGGCTACTGCTGGATCACCAGGTCCATTGGAGATAAACAAACCATCATAAGGTTCTTCTGTAAAATCATAATCCCAGGGCACAACCTTGACCTCAGCTCCTTGCTAAAATAAGCCAAAACTTATGAATTTTAACAGGCTAAGGGAGGCTACTTGCAGATAAAATGTGGAATCTTATTGTCTTTTATTCAATCATTTGTGAAGACGCTGTTCGATGATGGCAATCAGCGACCCACAGCTGATATGCTAGCATCGGGGTTAGCGAACCACAGTTGACCAAGACCCTGTCTCACCTCTCCGTGGTACCCCCAGTAACAGGCATGGACTGGCTAATGGAGCAGGGATTGCCATAGTCCCCATGGTGGTGGAGTCTGCTAAAGAAGCATTGCACTCCCCCTACTTTTTAGCTGTACACCGGGACTGAAAAAGTAGCCACCATAACCTGTTCCCACGCCGATATAATGCTGTGCCTCAACACTTTTACAGCATCACCAGAACGGCTCAGTTACAGGGAGTTCACAGAAGTACAAGCATTCAATCATCTGCTATTTAAACTTACAAGCAAAACAAAATATTAATCAGTTAAAATGAATACAGTCTGACGTGTTTAAGAGACTTGTCTCTCACGGTAAAAGTTTGGGGCTCAATCCCAACCTGTGTGCTCCAGTCAACCAAGCTGTATAAATGGGTACCTGACACTCACTTGAGCTCTTGAAGGAAAGGAAGCAAGTCCTGACAATGACCTCTTGTGTGCCAACATATCCAGAAAAATTAGCTAGTTAATTAGTTCAGATTATCTTCACCACACTCAGGACATGTCCATAGGAGCTCCGATCTCCCCCTGAATACATCAGAGTACGACAACTGATTTTTTTAATCAGGGCAAGAAAAATAAGAGCACAAACGTTGAATCCCCTGTGTCTAAACGGCAGGACACAACACCACCTTTAGCTTACCCGCATAAGGAGATAAGATATTTTCATTAATTTTTACACTTAGACATCTTCAGATAAATGATTCTGTAATCACACAAGAAACAAATGATAAAAGAAAAGTTCCATAACCTAAACACGATTCAAAATCTTTTAAAGATCAACATAAAGAGCCCTTTCTAGAAATATTTCCCACTCTGCTATGCTTAAAAAAGAAGAATTAGTGCAAGCAAGAAACATTCAGTATGAGGAGACAACTCTTCCTCACAAAGTAGAACACATTTACTTACCCTGACAAGATGCCTGATCATGTTATGCTTGATACCACAGTCTAAAGCCACAACTCTGATGGGGTTTCCTTTGCCATAATATTGAATTTCCTGAAAGAAGAAAAGTTTTCATTTATCACACATTGCCAGAGCTTCACAGCTAAAAAATATGACTATAATCATGAGTTATTTGTTGCAGTGCTAAATAAAAATGATTATAATAACCAAATGCTTCATTTACAGTGCTAAATAAATATGATTATGATTACTTCAGTTACAGCGCTAAATAAATATGATTATAATCACCAGTTACTTCAGCCACAGTGCTAAATAAATATTATTATAATCATCAGTCACTTCATCATCATCATCATGTGCCATGCCGACTGGCGTTGGCTATTATGCTTCTCCAGAGTACGCGATCCTTCATGCATGCCATCAGCTCAGTTGATGATCTCCTCTCACACCATCCCGTCAGACTGTCCAGTATCATTTCTCTTGGTCTTCCTCTTGATCTTCTTCCTTCTATTTTTCCTGTTGTTATAATATTTTCAATGCCCCCTCTTCTCATTGCATGTCCTATGAAAGTACATTGTCTCTCTCTTATCTTTTTGACAAGGTTTTTTGTCTCTCCAGCTCTTCTCATACATTCTTCATTAGTTATTTTTGCTGTCCAGGGGATTCGCAACATTCTTCTAATAAACCACATTTCTGTTGCTTCCAATGATTTTTGTGCAGTCTTGCCTATTGTCCATGATTCACTTCCATATAACAAGATAGGTTCAATATAGCATTTTAGGACTCATTTTCTAACAATCATTGATAAGGATGTGTTGGTCAATATGTTTCTCATTCTCTGAAATGCAGTCTTTGCTTGGCCTATTCTGTTCCTAATTTCTGTTCTGCATTTCCCATCTGAAGTTATTACTGCTCCAAGGTATTTGAATTTCTGCACCTGCTTTAGAACAGTTCCGTTTAATTTAATACTGCATGCTGGTGGATTCTGTTTCTTAGATATAACCATAGTCTCTGTCTTTTTGATGTTCAAAGTAAGGCGTTTCTGTTCACTTTCATCAGTCACTTGCTACAGTGTTAAACAAATATGATTATAATTGTGAGTTAATTCAGATACAGTGCTAAATAAATAGGATTTTAATCACAATTTACTTCAGCCACAGTGCTAAGAAAACATGACTGTCATCATACATTACTTCAGCCACAGTAACAAATAAATTACATTACTTCAGCCACAGTAACAAATAAATTACATTACTTCAGCCACAGTAACAAACAAATTACATTACTTCAGTCATAGTACCAAATAAATATCTATAACCCGTTTGTAAATCTGTGCAAAAGAATACATGCAAGGTGTGACCTTGTGGTAGGTCATAAAGATATTTTCTTTCCTCCTGAACATTTTCTTTTCTCTGAATTGTTTACTTGGATATCTAGACTGATGATAAGTCAAAGCAAAGGATGTGTGCTAGGATATCATAGCTTTTTGGTGTCTCATGGTCGACAGAAGTCTAGGCTAGTGTCCCATTGGCTGGCTGCCATGACAGACTTTCCAACACTCTATACCTTGTGGAGATTGTTTTGATACAAAAACATTTATGGATAAGTTTAAAATTTACTTATGTAATGAATGGATAACAGTTCTTATAAATTCCTCATCTTGCTCACCTGCCACTAATTTTCATATTTTTCTGTTATTACTGCAATATTTGTCACAGCTTGTTACAGGGAGGTAATACAGTAATATGACTTATGCAGTATTTTCTTCTTTGTCCAGGTACAGCCAAGGAAGTGAGGGAGCGTCTAATCTGTCCTATGGACATCAGTGTGATATGTTTGTAAAATTAGTGTGATATGTTTGTAAACTGCCTCCTGCCATGATCTCCACCTGTGCCTAGCTTAAGTTGTGTAAGTTGTCATATGTCTGATGTTTGTTTCATGTAAATTTAACCATAAGTTTTATTGTAAGAAGTATAGCACGTAATGTATGTAGTGAAGGTGAAGTTTTTGGTGAACTGTAAATGTTTCAGTGTTTAACATAGGAGTATTAAGTGTGTATCATGAACCACCATTATTTGATCATGCCATATTGCTATGTTGATTAATTGTATTTCACTGAAATTGCCATTGCTGTGTTTTATGGTACATGTGCATTGAAACTTTGTCATTTTGCCATTATTGTGTTGAGCTTGCTCTTTATGTCATTTCAGTGAGCTCATCTATTTTGAATCATTAATCATTTATGTTGTCAGATATCAAATGTGTATGTTCAATGCGTTTTTGCACATTAATACTTTTCTGTGTTCATGATTCATACAAAGAAATGTAACAGGTTTTTCATGTATTTCATAGATTTGATGAAATGAGTTTCTCATTTCATTGGAGTGTCATTTTTTTGTAGACAACTGCAATCATGAAAACTGTGCGATTTAATTATGTTTTCATGAGTTTGTGGAAGTTGAAATATTTGCTGACTGATCTGATTATGACTCATGAGTTTGTGGAAGTTGAAATATTTGCTGACTGATCTGATTATGACTCATGAGTTTGTGGAAGTTGAAATATTTGCTGACTGATCTGATTATGACTCATGAGTTTGTGGAAGTTGAAATATTTGCTGACTGATCTGATTATGACTCATGAGTTTGTAGATACAGAATTGTTTGAAGACACATATTATCAAACAGTAGTGCGATTTGCACAAGGTGACTTAGTGAGGACTTTGTTGAAGAGGAACTATTTGAAGTACATGTATAGTTTAACATGAGAGGGGCTATTTGAAGTACATGTATAGTTTAACATGAGAGGGGCTATTTGAAGCACATGTATAGTTTAACATGAGAGGGGCTATTTGAAGTACATGTATAGTTTAACATGAGAGGGGCTATTTGAAGCACATGTATAGTTTAACATGAGAGGGGCTATTTGAAGTACATGTATAGTTTAACATGAGAGGGGGTATTTGAAGTACATGTACAGTTTAACATGAGAGGGGCTATTTGAAGTACATGTATAGTTTAACATGAGAGGGGTTATTTGAAGTACATGTATGGTTTAACATGAGAGGGGCTATTTGAAGTACATTTATAGTTTAACATGAGAGGGGCTATTTGAAGTACATGTATAGTTTAACATGAGAGGGGTTATTTGAAGTACATGTAAAGTTTAACATGAGAGGGGCTATTTGAAGTACAGTGTTAGTTTAACATGAGAGTCACCAAGATGACAGTTATTTTTCTTGTGTACTTTGATTCATGAAGTATCCAACCTTTTGGTTAAGTATCACAAGATAGAAAAACATCACATGAAACAACATCAGCTTGGAACAATGATGTTGATAATCTTGTGATTAAATAATACATATTTCCTTGGTCACCAAGTAGTTACAGGTTGCTGCTTTTGTTTTTGTTAAAACTGCTCAATCTTAAGGTATTAATTCTTCCTACAATTAAAATACTCAGGTAGCAGGCTAGACATAAATGAGAAAAGGTCTGAACCTGAGATGTTTAATGAAGGGGTGCAGTTTTTAGTCCCATTATATGACTGTATGCAAAAATGGGGAAGATATATTCTGATTATGTAAATATGTAATACCACCAACTAAGTAGCTGTATACCGCAGGAAGTATATTCTAGTATCATTCTTTCTGTAGATGCACTAATGATCAGTCTTTCCTCATTCAGTGCTGTCTTTGGTTTCCAGTCAGTTTTCTTGCCTTTCTTTTCCCACAATACTTGATCAGTCTGTTAAAGTATTTTTCTTTCAGCTTTATTCTTTTTCCATTGAGTTTTCCAGTGATTATCAGATTCTCATCTGTCTGCTGATGACATGTCACAAAAAGTCTGATTATCTTCCCTTTATAGTTGTATTAAGTTTTCGTTGCTCTGCAACTTCTCATTTATTTCTGTGGCCTTCCCAAGCTTGTGTTGCATTGTATTCCAAACCATATTTCTGTTGCTTCAACTTCCTGTTTCACCACTTTGCTTTTTTTTTTGACCAATTCCCACAAGTTCATCTATCACACTTATAAAAAGAAGCAATTGAAAGGTTAAAAGAATATATCGACTGTTTTTAAACTTACCGTTGTGGAGACTTCCTTGATCAGATTTCTCAAATTCGGGTCCTGGAAATCAATTGGAGAATCATCAAATTCAATCTTCCCAAGGACATTGTGTTCATCTCTGACAATTTTTGTGATCATTCGGGTGTCGATGCCATACAAAGCGGGAATGCCATCTTCCTGCAGCCACTCGGACAGGGTCTTGACAGAATTCCAGTGGCTTGGCTTGTGACAGTAATCTTGGACCAGCAATCCTGACACCTATTGTTGGATATACAAAAAAATATAAAAGAAATTTTAAAGTTGGAATGCTGGTTTTTATGCTTCTGATTAATTACCAACACGAAAAGTGGCTCCGCCTCCTTGTTCTAGAGAAAGAAATAATTAATAAACTCTTTTAGTTAGTTATATCTTAGCCATTCCAGAGATATGCTGTTTTAAGTTATATCTTAGCCATTCCAGAGATATGCTGTTTTAAGTTATATCTTAGCCATTCCAGAGATATGCTGTTTTAAGTTATATCTTAGCCATTCCAGAGATATGCTGTTTTAAGTTATATCTTAGCCATTCCAGAGATATGCTGTTTTAAGTTATATCTTAGCCATTCCAGAGATATGCTGTTTTAAGTTATATCTTAGCCATTCCAGAGATATGCTGTTTTAAGTTATATCTTAGCCATTCCAGAGATATGCTGTTTTAAGTTATATCTTAGCCATTCCAGAGATATGCTGTTTTAAGTTATATCTTAGCCATTCCAGAGATATGCTGTTTTACCTGATACCCACAATGAAAACACTGTCCATCTCAGCAATCAGTGACTCACAGCTGACATGCTAGCATCAGGGTTTGCAAATCATAGTCTGTCCCACCTCTCCGTTGGTACCCCCAGTATAACAGGCCTAGCCCGGCTAACGGGACAGGGACCACCATAGTCCCCATGGTGGTGGAGTCTGCTAAAAAAGAAGTACTGCATGCATGCCCTCTGCTTTGTAGCTGTACTCCGGAGTAACACAAGACATATTGGGATATTGAGTTAGTATTTATTCTCATTTAGAAATTATTCTTACCGTTCACATACTCTGATTCAAGAACATCAACGCTTCAGACAAAAAGCTTCTGAAATCTCTACCTGAATTTTTTCTGACTCCACATTTTTCAACAGACCAAATTCATCTTTTTCTGTGGTAGACGGAACACCATAGTTTCCAATTATTGGGTAAGTCTATAAGAAACAAGTAAGCTTGTAGAAATGTAGTAGATCTATAAGAAACAAGTAAGCTTGTAGAAATTTAATGTCAATTTCTAAGTCTTCCAGTCATGTTATAATTTGTTCTTTATCATCATCATCAAGTGCCGTGGCGACTGGCTTTGGCTATTATGCTTCTCCAGAGTACCCGATCCTTCATGCAGGCCATCAGTTCAGTTGGTGATCTCCTCTCACACCATCCCGTCAGACTGTCCAGTATCATTTCTCTTGGTCTTCCTCTTGATCTTCTTCCTTCTATTTTTCCTGTTGTTATAATATTTTCAATGCCCCCTCTTCTCATTGCATGTCCTATGAAAGTACATTGTCTTTATATTGTTCTTTATACAGTTTTGTATAATTTCATGTTATAATGAATTATAAACTCATTTGATTTTTCTAATTCTAAGTTTAAGTTTTTAATCAGAAAAAAGAAAAAAAAATGTATTTAATATACGTGCCATTCACATGAATTTTTTTCTTCTGCTGTCATATGGTTTTGTTTCATTGTTTGGAGATGCTAAATTTTAAACTGCCAGGAATAAAAATAGGCACTGGATGATTTCCTAGTTAAACATGGTATTAAAAAATGATGTATAATAACAATAAAAATGTGCACCAACACAATAAGTATAGTTCAGTAAAGTTAAGTGTTATCTTTCTTGTTATGTTAATTCAGAAAAGTTAAATGTTACCTTTCTCATTATGTTAGTTCAACAGAGTTAAGTGTTACCTTTCTTGTTATGTTAATTCAGGACACTTTCTTATAAAGCAGTGTGTAGGTCATCAGCCATTACCACATGCTGTTATGTGCCCAGGTTTTTTATTTTAAAATTAACTGTTCACCCACTTTCAATTCCGGCATGGTCCAGTGGGTTTATGTAAAAATCTGTTCGCACCCATCATGTACAGTCAACGATATTTGCTGTGCACTCATGTGCATCTCACCCTAAAGGAAACACTCTCCAATTTCTGATAAAGATTTTGCTACACATGTGCTAGGCATCCATTTTTTTAATCTGGATGGAAATACAACAGTCATTCATTCATTTGCATGTCACTTGCGGAACTTTGCCTCCCTAACAGCACTCCTGTAGGCCTCTCGGTTGTGACCAAGATGGCCTGCTGCTGATGCATCCATTTGCAGATCATCAACGATGTCTTGCAGCCTTCTTCGCCTTGGTCTTCTTCTCTTTATTTTTCCTATTATGTACCCTTCCAAGATGGTCTTCTCTAAATTATCATGACGTTTAATGTGTCCAAAATATTTAAGTTTTCTCTCTTTAATGCTCTTTACTAGCCAGCCTTCTTCAATATTAAGTTTTTGTAGTATGGATATATGTGTTCTTTTTTTTGGTCCATGATAATTGAAGAATTAATACAACAGTAGCAAGTCTAAAATTCATCGCCTCTGCATGAAAAGAAGTTCACTTTCAGCTTGACCGCTCCCTTGTCTGTCAAATTTGTGACCCAGCTATACTGCATTTTTATTATTCAGTTCCACCTCTTTGAGAAAGGTCAGGCTGCAGTAACTCTCCAGCTTCATCCATTTCTTGTTTTCACAACTTACTTGGTGAAACAGATTCCTGCCCAACTCTTGCAATTTTCATTCATAACTGTCTAATTATTTCTTTTCTTTCAATTTGTGCTTCTAGAATGGCATTTATTTTAACTTTATGTTTAATTAACATGTTTATATGCTTCATTATTTCTTATATTCAGTTTCAGTTGTTCCTGTACTGTCTTTGCATTTCATTCAGTCTGCAAAAAACATCCCATGCTGCATCATTCCCGATGTTAAATAAAGCTTTTCTCATGACTGCGATAACTTCTTAACATTTAAATTTTCTTGTTTATCATGATATCAGATATCATCCCACCTCAGACTGAACATCTAAGCCCACTAGCTAAACTAGTACAAGTTATCACTGATAATACTTAGTCATACATGGGGCACCTTATACATTAGATTAGCATAAATGAATTATCAGTTGTTTATCAGTGAAGACTTTCTCAATCTTTGCTTGTGAGAAGATAGCACTTTTTTTTATAGTCTCCCCTGAATACATTATGCTTCAGTTTCTGAATCTTGAAAGAAGATGATGGTGCTAGCCTGGGTACCTGAACCAATGAGCCAGAGCTGGTCAAGACCCTGGTCTACCTCTTTTTCATGCTCCTAGTAAAAGGCTGATGTTCTACTTCATAGAGTATTGTCTATTGTGCCCTCAGTTTAACTAACCAGTCACTGCCTGCTGTGGGTCTTAGCCTGGCTAACCAGTCACTGCCTGCTGTGGATCTTAGCCTGGCTAACCAGTCACTGTCTGCTGTGGATCTTATCCTGGAAAATAGGGCTCTACCTAGTGTGGCCCTCAGCCTGGCTAACATGGCTCTGCTTACTGTGATCCTCAGCCTGGCTAACATGGCTCTGCTTACCGTGGCCCTCAGCCTGGCTAACATGGCTCTGCTTACTGTGATCTTCAGCCTGGCTAACATGGCTCTGCTTAATGTGATCCTCAGCCTGGCTAACATGGCTCTGCTTAATGTGATCCTCAGCCTGGCTAACATGGCTCTGCTTACTGTGGCCCTCAGCCTGGCTAACAAGGCTCTGCTTACTGTGATCCTCAGCCTGGCTAACATGGCTCTGCTTACTGTGGCCCTCAGCCTGGCTAACATGGCTCTGCTTACTGTGATCCTCAGCCTGGCTAACATGGCTCTGCTTACTGTGATCCTCAGCCTGGCTAATATGGCTCTGCTTACTGTGATCCTCAACCTGGCTAACATGGCTCTGCTTAATGTAATCTTCAGCCTGGCTAATATGGCTCTGCTTACTGTGATCCTCAGCCTGGCTAATATGGCTCTGCTTACTGTGATCCTCAGCCTGGCTAACATGGCTCAGCTTACTGTGGCCCTCAGCCTGGCTAACATGGTTCTGCTTACTGTGATCCTCAGCCTGGCTAACATGGCTCTGCTTACTGTGATCCTCAGCCTGGCTAACATGGCTCTGTTTACTGTGATCCTCAGCCTGGCTAACATGGCTCTGTTTACTGTGGCTCCAGCCTCACTAAAGGTTAATGCTCCTTATGGGCTCCTAGTCTGCTAAAAAAAAAACGTATCCCATGGACCCCCTCCAAGACCTTAAGCTAATCATTCAGCTAGAAAAGTTTTCCCAAGTTGATAAGAAATAAATGCTGGCTTCAGACTGATCATGTTCTAAGAAGCGATTCAGACACGTTAATTAGAACATCTTTTCAGCAGGTACCAGAACAAAAGGAAAGAAAATATGGGGCCCAGGAATAATTTAGAGAAGGACAGAAAATTATTACACAAACCCTGTCTGGGATACAACACAGATATCAGCCGGCAATGGACATACACGGCCTGGCTGACCAATGTCTAAAGACACAGTAAATCAGCAAGTTTGTCTGTGCATACATACCCAACAAGTCCTGTGTTAAAGACAATCTCACCAGCGCAAGATACTGGTGTCCCAAATGATATTCCTGTCAGTCGTTTGCCATTTTTGAGTATGAGGTGAGCTTTGATTGGCTGAAATGAAATAAAATGCAGACATTGATTTTACTAGCATCACTTCTCTATACTTCATGATCAGCCAACAGAAATGGTCTTCCTTGTGAACCTCTGTTGCCAATGTATTATCAAAAAAATAGAAGTCATCATACGCCACAAAATATGTACATACTACAGTTACATGGAGTTGTTCCATAGTTCAGAATTCATAGTTTTAAACTATTGTAGTGAGAAAAACAGGAATTGCATCATTTCTCTGTAAAATGCTGTGAATTAATAACAAAAAATGTTCATGTGTCATGGATGTTCTTTTAAAGGATTAATTTAGCACAACTGGACTCTAAATGTGTCATGTTTACAGACTTAATTATGGGGTGAAGATGCTGTCCATTCTGGCAATCTGTGGCCCATATCTCACATGCCGGCATCAGGGTTGCTGGCCAAGACCCTGTTTTAAATCTCCGCTGGTACCCCCAGTAATAGGCCTAGCTTGGCTAACAGGGCAGGGATCATCATAGTACCCACAGATCATCATAGTACCCACAGATCATCATAGTACCCACAGATCATCATAGTACCCACAGATCATCATAGTACCCACAGATCATCATAGTACCCACAGATCATCATAGTACCACAGATCATCACAGTACCCACAGATCATCATAGTACCCACAGATCATCATAGTACCCATGGCAGTGGATCTGCTAAAGAAGTACTGCACAGCCCCTGGTTTTCAGCTGCACAACTGAACAAAAAAAAAGTAGCTGCCATAACCCACCCCCAAGCTGACATGATGATGTGCCTCAATATCTTCACAGCAACGGCTGCACAGAACACCAGCCTGCAGCTCCGGGGAAGTAGAAGACAAGACAAGACAGACACTGACTTAATTAAAACTAATGCATAACTGGAAGTAGAAGACAAGACAAGACAGAAATTGACTTAATTATAACTAAAGCATAAATTGGAAGTAAAAGACAAGACAAGACAGATAATACTTGATTAAAACTAATGCATAAATTGGAAGTAGAAGACAAGACAAGACAGACAATACTTGATTAAAACTAATGCATAAATTGGAAGTAGAAGACAAGACAAGACAGATAATACTTGATTAAAACTAATGCATAACTGGAAGTAGAAGACAAGACAAGACAGATAATACTTGATTAAAACTAATGCATAACTGGAAGTAGAAGACAAGACAAGACAGACAATACTTGATTAAAACTAATGCATAAACTGACCACTTCTTACCACTTGTGAAATCTGATTAAAATATTCCGAAAAAAAAAGAAAGAAAAACGTTACCTTATTTGAATCTGATGCCGCTGAACGCTGGCTGATGTACTCATACTTGTTCTTCTGGCATACCAGGGTTGAGCTAAATGCCCTGGCTTTGAGCCTTGATGAGGCATTTAGAAGTCGTAGTATTGTCATGGCTGCTCGATGTACACACAACTAACACATGCAGCTTTCTGAAACAGGCATTTACAACAATGTGACATCCACGTACAACTGGGATGGTTTAAAACCGCCGGATAGAGACCTTCACTAAAATTAGACCAAAGTTCACTGGATCGTTCTATAGATCAGCACTTTTTAACTAGTATCACTAGTTCAATAAACACATACAATTATGTGTGAAGTCTGCAGTTTTTTAATATGTTAATCTTTCTGTGAAATTTGCAACTCATAGGCTGTCATTCTGAACCCTGGGGTCATATCTCAGCCACATCATCGTTCCCATGCATTCTGAGCAACAGGTTGAGGAACAGGTTGAGAAACAAGTTGAGGAATAGTTTGAGGAATAGTTTGAGGAACAGGTTGAGGAATAGTTTGAGGAATAGTTTGAGGAACAGGTTGAGAAACAAGTTGAGGAATAGTTTGAGGAACAGGTTGAGGAACAGGTTGAGGAACAGGTTGAGAAACAAGTTGAGGAATAGTTTGAGGAATAGTTTGAGGAACAGGTTGAGGAACAGGTTGAGGAATAGATTGAGGAACAGGTTGAGGAATAGTTTGAGGAATGGTTTGAGGAATAGGTTTAGGAAAAAGGTTGAGGAATAGGTTGAGGAACAGGTTGAGGAATAGGTTGAGGAACAGGTTGAGGATTAGATTGAGGAACAGGCTGAGGAATAGATTGAGGAACAGGTTGAACAGACTGAGGAACAAGTTGAGGAACAGATTGAGGAATAGGTTGAGGAACAGGTTGAGGAATAGATTGAGGAACAGGTTGAGGATTAGATTGAGGAACAGGCTGAGGAATAGATTGAGGAACAGGTTGAACAGACTGAGGAACAAGTTGAGGAACAGATTGAGGAACAGCTTGGGGAACAGATTGAGGAACAGATTGAAAAAATAGGTTGAGGAACAGATTGAGGAACAGCTTGATGAACAGGTTGAAAAATAGGTTGAGGAACAGGTTGAAGAATGCGCAATACAACCCTGCGGCAACACAATAACTTTATAACTCTCATGTGTACTATTTTAAAAGAAGCGTAACCTGTGTCCAATCTTGGTGGATCTGGATGTAGAGACTTGTAGTAAACTTGTACTAGACTTGTTTTTGGGAAAGGGGGGGGGGTGGAATTGTGAAAAAAAATTGTTCATCTCATTTTTGTGATAAAATTGGACTGACAGTGTGTACTTCTGAGATATTTCACTCCCAATCCGACAAGATGTTGTGGCTCAACATCTTCACTGAATCTGCTGCACAAAAAAACACACACACGCACAAAACACCAGCCGCTGTTACAGGGAGCTAGAAGAAGAAGCAGAAGATATTAACTCTCACTGCTGTAATGGTTTATAGAACTCTCACTGCTTTAATGGTTTATAGAACTCTCACTGCTGTAATGGTTTATAGAAATCTCACTGCTTTAATGGTTTATAGAACTCTCACTGCTTTAATGGTTTATAGAACTCTCACTGCGTTAATGGTTTATAGAAATCTCACTGCTTTAATGGTTTATAGAACTCTCACTTGTGTAATGGTTTATAGAACTCTCACTGCTTTAATGGTTTATAGAACTCTCACTTGTGTAATGGTTTATAGAACTCTCACTCCTTTAATGGTTTATAGAACTCTCACTTGTGTAATGGTTTATAGAACTCTCACTTGTGTAATGGTTTATAGAACTCTCACTTGTGTAATGGTTTATAGAACTCTCACTGCTTTAATGGTTTATAGAACTCTCACTGCGTTAATGGTTTATAGAAATCTCACTGCTTTAATGGTTTATAGAACTCTCACTTGTGTAATGGTTTATAGAACTCTCACTGCTTTAATGGTTTATAGAACTCTCACTTGTGTAATGGTTTATAGAACTCTCACTCCTTTAATGGTTTATAGAACTCTCACTTGTGTAATGGTTTATAGAACTCTCACTCCTTTAATGGTTTATAGAACTCTCACTTGTGTAATGGTTTATAGAACTCTCACTGCTTTAATGGTTTATAGAACTCTCACTGCGTTAATGGTTTATAGAAATCTCACTGCTTTAATGGTTTATAGAACTCTCACTGCTTTAATGGTTTATAGAACTCTCACTGCTATAATGGTTTATAGAAATCTCACTGCTTTAATGGTTTATAGAACTCTCACTTGTTTAATGGTTTATAGAACTCTCACTGCTTTAATGGTTTATAAAACTCTCACTGCTTTAATGGTTTATAGAACTCTCACTGCTTTAATGGTTTATAGAACTCTCACTGCTTTAATGGTTTATAGAACTCTCACTGCTTTAATGGTTTACAGAACTCTCACTGCTGTAATGGTTTACAGATCCTTGACGAAATATAGCAGCATCAGCAGCAGGTAAAACAGCCAAGTTCAAATACTGTCACCAGACGAACTATCTTAATATACTGCATGTGAATTTGCTGTTAAAAAATGCTTTCTGCCCGTGGACAGAACACACTAAAATATGGAACTGGACAACTGAGTTTTTAATTCACTGCTTTTCTCCGTGGCAATCTTCATGTCCTTGACCCTTTATTATTTTATAATTTCTAATCCCTCCCTTCCCCCCCCCCCCAGTTTGTAAAGGTTAGATGTGTGATCCTTTCCTGCTAACTGACCTCCTAGCCTGCCATTTACAGGCATGTATACAAATGCTGAAGTCAAGCCTATTTTATTTTCAAGCAGCGTCAAACGTATACAGGTCACTTACACCAAACCTGAAACCCCCCCCCCCCTTTTCCAGTCAGTCATTTGCATGTCCCTTGCGGAAATTTGCCACCCTAACAACTCTCCTATAGGCCTCTCACTTGTAAGCAAGATGCCCTGCTGCTGATGCATCCATTTGCAGATTCCCATTATGTATCCTTCCAAGACGGTCTTCTCTAAATTATCATGACGTTTAATGTGTCCAAATATTTAAGTTTTCTCTCTTTAATCCTCTTTACTAGCCAGCCTTCTTCAATATTAAGTTCTTGTAGTATGGATATATTTGTTATTGTTGTGTCCATGATATTTGAAGAATTCTTCTGTAGCATTTACATTCAAAGGCATTTATGTGTTTCTCAGCTGTTTTGTTAAGTGTCCAGGTCTCACAGGCATATGTTGTGATGGGAAAGATGCATGCCCTTAAAAATCTTATTTTTGTAGTTCTGTCTGTTCCTCTCCACAGATTCTTTAGATGTTTTACTTTCTGAAGAGCGATAGATGTCCTCCTTTTAGTATCCCTCATTGTATGTCCATTATTGGTTAGTAGTGATCCAAGATATTAAAAACTCTCCATTTCTTCCAGTTTTTCCTCACTGATACATATTTCAGCTGCCTTGTTTGTTTTATCAGTTGTCATCAGTTTAGCTTTCTTTGCATTAGATAAAGGTTTTGCTTTTCACTGTTCTTACGGACTGACATAGTTTCTTCCATTCCTTTTTGTGTTGTTTTTGTGTCATCAGCATATCTAATCTCTGGTATTTCATAACCTCCAATTTTTATGGCAGTGTAATATTCTTTGTCTACATTTCCTCTAACATGCCTCTTTATATTTCTCTTTATATTTCCAGTATACATGTTAAATAAGTAAGGCGACAATATGCACCCCTGACGGACCCCTTGTTTTATGTCAAACCAAGTTGTTGTTTCACCATTTATTCTTACTGCTGCTTGTTGGTCTAGATACAGCAGTGATGTTAATTGTGTCACGTGTGTTGGAAATCCAATTTTTCCCATTATTTCTCAAAGTTTCTGGTGTTTGTACACAATCAAATGCCTTTGAGTAGTCTATAAAAGATAAATATAGATTCACATTAAACTCTCTGCATTTCTCTAATCTTATATTGAATATGTGATCTCTTGTTCCTCTTCCTTGTCTAAAACCAGCTTGGACCATATTAACTTCTTCTTCTTCTTTTTTCTTACGAAGTCTACCCATTATGATTTTTTAACAGAATTTTACTGCCATGACTAATCAGGGCAACAGTTCTGTAGTTGGTGCATAATTTCAAGTTGCCCTTTTTCGGCAGTGGTATGAGTATAGCTCATTTCCATTCTTTTGGCCAAACACCTGAATGCCATATCTTTTTACATAGTGCATGATAGATTGTTGCACATTCCTTTCCTCCTACCTTAATAAGTTTAGCTGTTATCTCATCACATCCTGGTGATTTACCATTTTTCAGATTCTTTATTGCTCATAAAACTTCAGTTGTCGGCTCGGGTTCTTTCTCCTCCAATAATAATTCACACATTTCATTTCTGACTTCAAGTCGGTTGTTCCAATATTCTTTCCATCTTTCTAGAATTTCCTCTGTCTCTGTCAAGGTATTTCCCATCTCATCACAAATAACATTTAGCTTAGGTGTGACATTTCTCGTCAATGTCTTCATTTTTTGAAACATTTCACTATCTCTTCCACACTTCTGATGTCCTTCTATTCTTTCACAACAATCTTGTATGTATTGGGTTTTTTTTGTGTCTTTTCTTATGTTTCTTCGTACTTCTTTTGTTAAAGATTTATATATCTCCCTACTGTTGTTTGTCACTTTCCATCGCGTCTTCATTTCTCTACGTTGTTTTATCAGTTCTAGTGTATCTGCTGTAATCCATCCATTCTTTTGTGTTTTCTTTACTGAAAGCATATCTTTAGCTGCTGTTATTAATTTATATAAAATTAATTTATAGAAAACTCATTAATTTCTATATCTCTGATCGGGGTAGCTAATTCATCTGATGTCATCTCCTTCTGTACGGCCATCAGGATTTCGAAAAGGCTCTTCACTTCTATATTGTATTATTCTTGTAAGATCAAAGCGGAGTGGTCTTGATCCTCTGTCTTTTTAATATTTATCTTCATGTCTGCTATTAAGAACTCATGGTCCGTGTCACAATCTGCACCTGGTAGAGTTTTTGCTGACATTATGCTTGACCTCCACCTTCTCTGCACTAAAATGTAATCTATTTCATTCTTGGTTTTCCCATCAGGTGATGTCCATATGTTAAGTCTTCTTGGATGTTGTCTAAAACGTGTGTTAGCAACCACTAGCTCATTTTCCATGCAAAACGCCAAAAACCTGCCTCATTTCTATGTCCTATGCTAAATTTCCCCAAAACATATCCGTCGTCGTCTGTTCTTTCTGTACCAATCTTTGCATTAAAATCCCCGATGACACTATCATTTTCCCGTCGTTTGCTGTGTGTTATAAAAGTCTTCTACTTCTTCTTCTTCTGCTGCTGATGTTGGTAATTGTTACATTTCTATGAATGCCCTTAAGTCTGATTGTGAGGATACTATCACTTACTGGATTGTATCCTAGTAATGCTTTTGATGTTGGTTTGTCCAAGTAAAAAGCCACTTCATTCTTTCCCCCTAGTTCTCCACCAGAGTATATAAAGATATTATCATTCTCTCTCTAGAAGTGCCCTAATTCTTTCCACCGATGTTCGCAGATTTCCAAAATGTGTATCCCCGTTCTTTCCATCTCGTCACTTATTATTTGATACTTTCCCTTATACATACTTCTTACATTCCATGTTCCTGCTCTTATTTTTCTTTTTAGTTTGATCCTTGGTACCGCTGTCGGGATTTTGTCCGTCATCACAGTTACTACCCTGTGGGTAAACAATAGTGTGGCTGTTACTAGAACCTGAAATTCTTCCATGTTAAATCCAGAATATGTCCAGCTTCTTTCACAGATTGCACGTTTCCATGGCAACTCTGGTGAATAGGCTACACACACCACGGTCACTAATCAATTCTGGGTATCTTGTTTTCGTGTACTTTATGTCGGTGCGCACACAACATGATGAACACTAAGAGAGACTACCGTGTAAATTCAGCTTATCTGGTCAGACGTATTACGCCCCCTTTGTTTATCTAGGTCACCTCCTGTTGTTCTTGTCTTTTTCTTGAGAATGGAGTTACATGCAAACTAAACTAATCGAAGTTTTATTAGCACATCAGCCACGTGTGTTCCTGATGCTGTGTTGTCTCAAAGAGCAAGGAGGTATTCACTCAGACATCAATCTTTCTTGCTCATAGAAACAGACTGTGCCACGTGGAAAGCCCTTACAGAACTTCATCAATAAGCACTCTCTCATGTTGCTATCGCAAAAGGTGCAAGATGGCTGTCATTAATCTGTCACTGATTAAAAAAAAAAAAAACAACTGCTGGCCTGTCAAAAGAAATCTTAACTTAACGATTCTGAAGTATGAATGGAAGGGGGCGTCTTCGAGTTTAAGGTCACGACTAAGGTCAAGGATATTTCTCGCGGGCGTTCAAAATGCGGTCGCACGAGGAGCGGAGACGAAACAAAACAAAATCGGTCGTAGAGTCCTTGTGAATTTCCATGCTGTACAAACATTACCTTTCACACGTGTACTTAAACCCCCCCCCCCCCCCCCCCACATACACAAAAACAACACGCGTTACAAGCGACCGAATTCTATTTCAGTTCTTGCACTTGATTCTCTAGTACGCAGAAACTGCAAACAACGCACCAGCACCGAGTATTTTAATAAATGCAATCACTGGTTTAAAATGTCGGACTTTTGATTCTGAAAAAAAAAAATTATCCACAGAGGACCGTAAGGTTTGTCTCAGTTATATCAAGCTGGACAGGAAAACAAGAACTCCTTGCATTGTCATGTGTTTCATAAATGATTCATTCTCCATACTTCACGTTGAGGATAATGTCCAACACATCATAGAAATGCTAGAAAATATGCATGTACATGACCGGGTCCTGGAGATTATTGTCAAACATCTAATGGCAACAGCTGGCAGCAGGAAAAGCTGGACGAGAACTTGGAAAATATCAGGAAATTAAACTTGTATGTACTTTCATAGGATATGCAGTGAGAAGAGGGGGCATTGAAAACAGTATAACAACAGGAAAAATAGAAGGAAGAAGATCAAGAGGAAGACCAAGAGAAATGATACTGGACAGTCTGACGGGACGGTGTGAAAGGAGATCACCAACTGAGCTGATGGCCTGCATGAAGGATCGTGTACTCTGGAGAAGCATAATAGCCAACGCCAGTCGGCACGGCACCTGACGATGATGATGATTATAAGCTTGAATAAGTATAAAACTTAATCTATGGTCATCTCCAAGAAAAGAGAGACCCTTAAATGCAAAATAACAGTAAGTGGCACAATATTAAAGCAGGTAGACAAGTTCAGGTATCTGGGAACAGTCTGACATCAGATGGAAGACGCCCAACAGAGATAAAGAGCAAGATAACCCAAGCTAAGACACTGTTCCAAAATATGAAAAGTAGTTTGTGCAACAAATCACTGTCACTGAGGTAAGTAAAAGGCTGCCCCAGTGCTACACAGACCCAGTTCTGGTCTACGGATGTGGAGCCTGGACAGATACTAAAGAGATACAATGACGTCTGGAGCTTCCACGGAAATGCGGTTTCTTAGAAGAATGGACGGCAAGAACAACAAATGAAACAATTTTGAGAGAGACCGATTCGAGACGACAAATAAGTAGAGCAGTCTGGAAAAGACAGTCAGAAGAAAAGGCGAACTAGAGCACATTGTGGCAACAGGAAAGTTAGAGGGGGAAAGAGGTCGAAGACAGAAAATCCTGAATGGACTGGCAAGATGGCATGGAACGAGGACACCAGGACAAGTCACAGAGGCAATAAAGAACAGAGAGTTGTGGAGAGTTATGTCCACCGACGCCAGAGGCAACAAAGAACAGAGAGTTGTGGACAGTTATGTCTACTGACGCCAGAGGCAACAAAGAACAGAGAGTTGTGGAGAGTTATGACCACCGACGCCAGAGGCAACAAAGAACAGAGAGTTGTGGAGAGTTATAACCACAGACGCCATAGGCAACAAAGAACAGAGAGTTGTGGACACTTATGACCACCGACGCCAGAGACAACAAAGAACAGAGAGTTGTGGAGAGTTATAACCACAGACGCCAGAGACAACAAAGAACAGAGAGTTGTGGAGAGTTATAACCACAGACGCCATAGGCAACAAAGAACAGAGAGTTGTGGAGAGTTATGACCACCGACGCCAGAGACAACAAATAATAGAGAGTTGTGGACAGTTATGACCACAGACGCCATAGGCAACAAAGAACAGAGAGTTGTGGAGAGTTATGTCTACCGACGTCAGAGACAACAAAGAACAGAGAGTTGTGGAGAGTTATGTCTACCGACGTCAGAGAAAACAAAGAACAGAGAGTTGTGGAGAGTTATGACCACCGACGTCAGAGACAACAAAGAACAGAGAGTTGTGGATAGTTTTGTCTACCGACGTCAGAGACAACAAATAATAGAGAGTTGTGGATAGTTTTGTCTACCGACGTCAGAGACAACAAATAATAGAGAGTTGTGGAGAGTTATGTCTACCGACGTCAGAGACAACAAATAATAGAGAGTTGTGGAGAGTTATGTCTACCGATGCCAGAGACAACAAAGAACAGAGAGTTGTGGACAGTTATGACCACCGACGCCAGTAGACACGGCACTTGACAGACAGACAGATATTTCGCCTTCTTTCTCGCATCTTCTTCTTTTGTTCTCCATGATTATTGACGAAGGTGCTGGAGAAAATATGGCTTTTTGTTTTGTTGACGCCAGAATTCATTGTACTCTTGTTTTCTGCAGTTTTTGTAGCAAAGGTCATTTTCATGCATCAACAATTTTAAAACGTATCAAAGACATTTTTTAATGACAAAAAGCAAGCAGGGAAAAGAATTACGTTATTTCTGTTTACGAATATAACAAGTAACAAGTAACAACGCTTCATTTATTTCAAGTAGTTTTGTCAGTAGCGCGTGCGCGCGTGCGTGTGTTCCATTATGTCGGTTTATACACAAGGTCTCTCAGTCATAATCCTATCTTCACACAGGAACTTCCCTCTGGCGTAAGATCTCTCAGTCATAACCCTATCTTCACACAGGAACTTCCATTTGAAGCAAGGTCTCTCAGTCATAACCCTATATTCACACAGGAACTTCCATTTGAAGCAAGGTCTCTAAGTCATAACCCTATCTTCACACAGGAACTTCCATTTGAAGCAAGGTCTCTCAGTCATAACCCTATCTTCACACAGGAACTTCCATTTGAAGCAAGGTCTCTAAGTCATAACCCTATCTTCACACAGGAACTTCCATTTGAAGCAAGGTCTCTCAGTCATAACCCTATCTTCACACAGGAACTTCCCTCTGACAACCTAAAGCACGATCTTATGTTATTTCTTTCAAAGTTCGTCTAGGCTGATCCTATGACTTGAACTGAGGTGGAGAAAAACGCTTTGCAGATTGGAAACAAGATTTCCGAATTCCACGACACCAATTGTAAATACAAATGTGGGGCCGGCAAATTTTTACAGATCAAAACGTTCTACATTTTACTGGCGTGGGCTTACCGTAAACTAAAGTTATGCACGACTCCTAACACATTATTCAAAACAAAACTAATCGTGTGTCATTTTGTCCGCCTGAATGTGACATGTCTACGATATACCAGCACTCACCATTACAGCAAAAACAAGCTCTCCTGTGTGAGAGATAGAAGAACTGTTAGACCACGCCTCCTGCAACAACATGAAATCCAGACCAGCAGTTGTCTTCCAGTCTTGTCCTCAATCTTTGCTCAGAGCTGGCCCACAAAACTCGCTTTAGTACATGCCTGTAGCGTTTGTTTTCCTTGTTCGACTTTTGTTAAAAAGAAGTCGAGTGGCTAAACCTCTGTCATGTGACTGGACACGTTGAGATAAGCAGAGAGAGAGAGAGAGAGAGATGGAAAGGCGTTGGAAGTGTCGGGTCAGCCAGCTGCACTCGCATAATAGAAATTTACGACTTCAAACCATATTTACGGTAGTGTTTCATACCAACAGATGGGCTATACACAGTCATCAATATTACGACTTCGTGAGTTCAGTAAACACATCAGAGGGGACGTATAGCATGAGTATTAAATATAAGTAGAGGTTTCTACATGGTCTAGTACAGCAGTCAGACAGAATATAAGTAAAGGTTTCTACAAGGTCTAGTACATCAGTGAGACAGAATATAAGTAGAGGTTTCTACAAGGTCTAGTACAGCAGTCAGACAGAATATAAGTAAAGGTTTCTACAAGGTCTAGTACAGCAGTCAGATAGAATATAAGTAAAGGTTTCTACAAGGTCTAGTACATCAGTGAGACAAAATATAAGTAGAGGTTTCTACAAGGTCTAGTACAGCAGTCAGACAGAATATAAGTAAAGGTTTCTACATGGTCTAGTACAGCAGTCAGACAGAATATAAGTAAAGGTTTCTACATGGTCTAGTACAGTAGTCAGACAGAATATAAGTAAAGGTTTCTACATGGTCTAGTACAGCAGTCAGACAGAATATAGAGTTGTGGATAGTTTTGTCTACCGACGTCAGAGACAACAAATAATAGAGAGTTGTGGATAGTTTTGTCTACCGACGTCAGAGACAACAAATAATAGAGAGTTGTGGAGAGTTATGTCTACCGACGTCAGAGACAACAAATAATAGAGAGTTGTGGAGAGTTATGTCTACCGATGCCAGAGACAACAAAGAACAGAGAGTTGTGGACAGTTATGACCACCGACGCCAGTAGACACGGCACTTGACATACAGACAGATATTTCGCCTTCTTTCTCGCATCTTCTTCTTTTGTTCTCCATGATTCTTGATGAAGGTGCTGGAGAAAATATGGCTTTTTGTTTTGTTGACGCCAGAATTCATTGTATTCTTGTTTTCTGCAGTTTTGTAGCAAAGGTCATTTTCATGCATCAACAATTTTAAAACGTATCAAAGACATTTTTTAATGACAAAAAGCAAGCAGGGAAAAGAATTACGTTATTTCTGTTTACGAATATAACAAGTAACAACGCTTCATTTATTTCAAGTAGTTTTGTCAGTAGCGCGCGCGCGTGTGTGTGTGTTCCATTATGTCGGTTTATACACAAGGTCTATCTGTCATAACCCTATCTTCACACAGGAACTTCCCTCTGGCGCAAGATCTCTCAGTCATAACCCTATCTTCACACAGGAACTTCCATTTGAAGCAAGGTCTCTCAGTCATAACCCTATCTTCACACAGGAACTTCCCTTTGAAGCAAAGTCTCTCAGTCATAACCCTATCTTCACACAGGAACTTCCCTCTGGCGCAAGATCTCTCAGTCATAACCCTATCTTCACACAGGAACTTCCCTCTGGCGCAAGATCTCTCAGTCATAACCCTATCTTCACACAGGAACTTCCCTTTGAAGCAAGGTCTCTCAGTCATAACCCTATCTTCACACAGGAACTTCCCTCTGACAACCTAAAGCAGTATTCTGGGTTATATAAAGCACGATCTTATGTTATTTCTTTCAAAGTTCGTCTAGGCTGATCCTATGACTTGAACTGAGGTGGAGAAAAACGCTTTGCAGATTGGAAACAAGATTTCCGAATTCCACGACACCAATTGTAAATACAAATGTGGGGCCGGCAAATTTTTACAGATCAAAACGTTCTACATTTTACTGGCGTGGGCTTACCGTAAACTAAAGTTATGCACGACTCCTAACACATTATTCAAAACAAAACTAATCGTGTGTCATTTTGTCCGCCTGAATGTGACATGTCTACGATATACCAGCACTCACCATTACAGCAAAAACAAGCTCTCCTGTGTGAGAGATAGAAGAACTGTTAGACCACGCCTCCGCAACAACATGAAATCCAGACCAGCAGTTGTCTTCCAGTCTTGTCCTCAATCTTTGCTCAGAGCTGGCCCACAAAACTCGCTTTAGTACATGCCTGTAGCGTTTGTTTTCCTTGTTCGACTTTTGTTAAAAAGAAGTCGAGTGGCTAAACCTCTGTCATGTGACTGGACACGTTGAGATAAGCAGAGAGAGAGAGAGAGAGAGATGGAAAGGCGTTGGAAGTATCGGGTCAGCCAGCTGCACTCGCATAATAGAAATTTACGACTTTAAACCATATTTACGGTAGTGTTTCATACCAACAGATGGGCTATACACAGTCATCACTATTACGACTTCGTGAGTTCAGTAAACACATCAGAGGGGACGTATAGCATGAGTATTAAATTTAAGTAAAGGTTTCTACAAGGTCTAGTACAGCAGTCAGACAGAATATAAGTAGAGGTTTCTACAAGGTCTAGTATAGCAGTCAGACAGAATATAAGTAGAGGTTTCTACAAGGTCTAGTACAGCAGTCAGACAGAATATAAGTAGAGGTTTCTACAAGGTCTAGTACAGCAGTGAGACAGAATATAAGTAAAGGTTTCTACAAGGTCTAGTACAGCAGTCAGACAGAATATAAGTAAAGGTTTCTACATGGTCTAGTACAGCAGTCAGACAGAATATAAGTAAAGGTTTCTACAAGGTCTAGTACAGCAGTCAGACAGAATATAAGTAAAGGTTTCTACATGGTCTAGTACAGCAGTGAGACAGAATATAAGTAAAGGTTTCTACATGGTCTAGTACAGCAGTCAGACAGAATATAAGTAAAGGTTTCTACAAGGTCTAGTACAGCAGTCAGACAGAATATAAGTAAAGGTTTCTACAAGGTCTAGTACAGCAGTGAGACAGAATATAAGTAAAGGTTTCTACAAGGTCTAGTACAGCAGTCAGACAGAATATAAGTAAAGGTTTCTACATGGTCTAGTACAGCAGTCAGACAGAATATAAGTAAAGGTTTCTACAAGGTCTAGTACAGCAGTCAGACAGAATATAAGTAAAGGTTTCTACATGGTCTAGTACAGCAGTCAGACAGAATATAAGTAAAGGTTTCTACATGGTCTAGTACAGCAGTCAGACAGAATATAAGTAAAGGTTTCTACAAGGTCTAGTACAGCAGTCAGACAGAATATAAGTAAAGGTTTCTACAAGGTCTAGTACAGCAGTCAGACAGAATATAAGTAGAGGTTTCTACAAGGTCTAGTACAGCAGTCAGACAGAATATAAGTAGAGGTTTCTACAAGGTCTAGTACAGCAGTGAACAGAGAGTTGTGGATAGTTTTGTCTACCGACGTCAGAGACAACAAATAATAGAGAGTTGTGGATAGTTTTGTCTACCGACGTCAGAGACAACAAAGAATAGAGAGTTGTGGAGAGTTATGTCTACCGACGCCAGAGACAACAAAGAATAGAGAGTTGTGGAGAGTTATGTCTACCGACGCCAGAGACAACAAAGAATAGAGAGTTGTGGAGAGTTATGACCACCGACGCCAGTAGACACGGCACTTGACAGACAGACAGATATTTCGCCTTCTTTCTCGCATCTTCTTCTTTTGTTCTCCATGATTCTTGATGAAGGTGCTGGAGAAAATATGGCTTTTTGTTTTGTTGACGCCAGAATTCATTGTATTCTTGTTTTCTGCAGTTTTGTAGCAAAGGTCATTTTCATGCATCAACAATTTTAAAACGTATCAAAGACATTTTTTAATGACAAAAAGCAAGCAGGGAAAAGAATTACGTTATTTCTGTTTACGAATATAACAAGTAACAACGCTTCATTTATTTCAAGTAGTTTTGTCAGTAGCGCGCGCGCGTGTGTGTGTGTTCCATTATGTCGGTTTATACACAAGGTCTATCTGTCATAACCCTATCTTCACACAGGAACTTCCCTCTGGCGCAAGATCTCTCAGTCATAACCCTATCTTCACACAGGAACTTCCATTTGAAGCAAGGTCTCTCAGTCATAACCCTATCTTCACACAGGAACTTCCCTTTGAAGCAAGGTCTCTCAGTCATAACCCTATCTTCACACAGGAACTTCCCTCTGGCGCAAGATCTCTCAGTCATAACCCTATCTTCACACAGGAACTTCCCTCTGGCGCAAGATCTCTCAGTCATAACCCTATCTTCACACAGGAACTTCCCTTTGAAGCAAGGTCTCTCAGTCATAACCCTATCTTCACACAGGAACTTCCCTCTGACAACCTAAAGCAGTATTCTGGGTTATATAAAGCACGATCTTATGTTATTTCTTTCAAAGTTCGTCTAGGCTGATCCTATGACTTGAACTGAGGTGGAGAAAAACGCTTTGCAGATTGGAAACAAGATTTCCGAATTCCACGACACCAATTGTAAATACAAATGTGGGGCCGGCAAATTTTTACAGATCAAAACGTTCTACATTTTACTGGCGTGGGCTTACCGTAAACTAAAGTTATGCACGACTCCTAACACATTATTCAAAACAAAACTAATCGTGTGTCATTTTGTCCGCCTGAATGTGACATGTCTACGATATACCAGCACTCACCATTACAGCAAAAACAAGCTCTCCTGTGTGAGAGATAGAAGAACTGTTAGACCACGCCTCCGCAACAACATGAAATCCAGACCAGCAGTTGTCTTCCAGTCTTGTCCTCAATCTTTGCTCAGAGCTGGCCCACAAAACTCGCTTTAGTACATGCCTGTAGCGTTTGTTTTCCTTGTTCGACTTTTGTTAAAAAGAAGTCGAGTGGCTAAACCTCTGTCATGTGACTGGACACGTTGAGATAAGCAGAGAGAGAGAGAGAGATGGAAAGGCGTTGGAAGTATCGGGTCAGCCAGCTGCACTCGCATAATAGAAATTTACGACTTTAAACCATATTTACGGTAGTGTTTCATACCAACAGATGGGCTATACACAGTCATCACTATTACGACTTCGTGAGTTCAGTAAACACATCAGAGGGGACGTATAGCATGAGTATTAAATTTAAGTAAAGGTTTCTACAAGGTCTAGTACAGCAGTCAGACAGAATATAAGTAGAGGTTTCTACAAGGTCTAGTATAGCAGTCAGACAGAATATAAGTAGAGGTTTCTACAAGGTCTAGTACAGCAGTCAGACAGAATATAAGTAGAGGTTTCTACAAGGTCTAGTACAGCAGTGAGACAGAATATAAGTAAGGTTTCTACAAGGTCTAGTACAGCAGTCAGACAGAATATAGTAAAGGTTTCTACATGGTCTAGTACAGCAGTCAGACAGAATATAAGTAAAGGTTTCTACATGGTCTAGTACAGCAAAGAGACAGAATATAAGTAAAGGTTTCTACAAGGTCTAGTACAGCAGTCAGACAGAATATAAGTAAAGGTTTCTACAAGGTCTAGTACAGCAGTCAGACAGAATATAAGTAAAGGTTTCTACAAGGTCTAGTACAGCAGTGAGACAGAATATAAGTAAAAGTTTCTACAAGGTCCAGTACAGCAAAGAGACAGAATATAAGTAAAGGTTTCTACAAGGTCTAGTACATCAGTGAGACAAAATATTATTAGAGGTTTCTACAAGGTCTAGTACAGCAAAGAGACAGAATATAAGTAAAGGTTTCTACAAGGTCTAGTACATCAGTGAAATAGAATATAAGTAAAGGTTTCTACAAGGTCTAGTACAGCAGTGAAATAGAATATAAGTAGAGGTTTCTACAAGGTCTAGTACAGCAGTGGGTCGTGTTGTCCTGCTGTCCTCTCCTTTTTTCTTTCAGCACAGTAAATTACAGTAGTAGTCTGAATTAGCTGCTTGGCCTTTTGGAAGATGTGGCCGTGACCTTTCCTGCTTACTTTTGGGTTTTAAATATCTTCGGCCCTTGATAACCTGGTGTACACCATTGAAAGTTCTGTTGTTTGGTCTTAGAATCACAATGATGTAACCATATTTCATAAAAGTAATGAGTCCTTCCAAAAAACTATCACTAGATCGCTCAAGATGTTGCAGAATCAATTTAGAGATTCGTTTCTTGCCGGGATTCAAACATTTCGGCACTTGCTTAACCGGCTGTTTCTGCATAACAAAATCTCGTGACTTGTAGACCCAGAATGTTCCCCTGGAGATCATTAGTGTCTCAGCAACTGGTTTAGCTGAAACTGGTCGATCTGCCAAAATCAGGTCATAAACATGATCAGCAATTTCTTGAGCTGACGCTATTGAAGACTTTCCAGATCTTGCTGCATCTTTGGTCTTGAAATCTCCTCCGGAAAGGTAGCAAACCTTCACAGTCTAGTATGTCAGTCAAAGTTTGTAACCACTTCTTCACAGTCCAGTATGTCAGTGAAAGTTTGTAACCACTTCTTCACAGTCGAATATGTCATTCAAAGTTTGTAACATACTATACTCAATCAAACCTTGTAACACACTACACTCAGAGAAAGCTTGTAACATACTACACTCAGTCAAACCTTGTAACACACTACAATCAGGGAAAGCTTGTAACATACTACACTTATGGATTTCCTTGTGAGTTTTCCTCTGCAAGAACAGGAACTTCATGACGGCCATGAGTTCCACACATGAAAAGTCCACAGCTTTCACTAACATAGCTTTGTCACTAATCTGGAAAATAAGTTTAAAAAAAATAAATGAGTGCTATGATCCTGAAAATTGGCACTTTACAAAACAATATTTTGTCCAGGTAAGTAACTAAATCACGCTCAGATTTTAGGACTTGCGTTTTGTGGACAAGCCCAGTTTGGCTGTATGTGTGCAGCGTGGTCAAATGGACAGTGGAATCAGGCGCGTAGAAGTGATAAGACCGGACAAATGGACAGTGGAATCAGGCGCGTGGAAGTGATAAGACCGGACAAGGGCAGTGATGCCAAGTAACAAACTTGGACAAGCTGTACGGTGATGCCAAGTAACAAACTTGGACAAGCTGTACGGTGATGCCAAGTAACAAACTTGGACAAGCTGTACGGTGATGTCAAGTTACATACTTGGACAAGCTGTACGGTGATGCCAAGTAACAACGGTAAAAGCTGTACGGTGATGCCAAGTAACAACGGTAAAAGTTGTACAGTGATGTCAAGTAACAAATCGAGACAAGCTACTCAGCAATGTCAAGTATCTTACCGAGGTAAGCTGTGTGTGATATCCAGTATTAGATCGGGCAGTGGTGTCAAGTATTAGATCGGGCAGTGGTGTCAAGTATTAGATCGGGCAGTGGTGTCAAGTATTAGATCGGGCAGTGGTGTCAAGTATTAGATCGGGCAGTGGTGTCAAGTATTAGATCGGGCAGTGGTGTCAAGTATCAGATCGGGCAGTGGTGTCAAGTATCAGATCGGGCAGTGATGTCAAGTATCAGATCGGGCAGTGGTGTCAAGTATCAGATCGGGCAGTGATGTCAAGTATTATATCAACAACCAATGGGACAAAGTGAACGTCTGTTTTCTTACGACAGATCCAACCCGACATCAGAAAATGTAGGTACCCACTGAAGTCAAGACCCGGGGACCCACTCTCTTCTGGCGCTTTACGAGCTTGTAGACGTACTTGTCTAAGACAGAGAAAGAAGTATCCCCCCCCTCTTCCTCAACGGACTGGGGGGATGTGTCAATGTCTAAAGTTCTTTCCCGTCCCCACAAAACGCAGGTATTCCCTTCAGGTACGGATCTTCGGAAACAAAGGTGCCCATAGGTAAAAACAAACGTGCCCATAGGTTAAAAACAAAGGTGCCATAGGTAAAAACAAAGGTGCCCATAGGTAAAGGTTTCTACAAGGTCTAGTACAGCAGTCAGACAGAATATAAGTAAAGGTTTCTACAAGGTCTAGTACAGCAGTGAGACAGAATATAAGTAAAGGTTTCTACAAGGTCTAGTACAGCAGTCAGACAGAATATAAGTAAAGGTTTCTACATGGTCTAGTACAGCAGTCAGACAGAATATAAGTAAAGGTTTCTACATGGTCTAGTACAGCAAAGAGACAGAATATAAGTAAAAGTTTCTACATGGTCTAGTACAGCAGTCAGACAGAATATAAGTAAAGGTTTCTACAAGGTCTAGTACAGCAGTCAGACAGAATATAAGTAAAGGTTTCTACAAGGTCTAGTACAGCAGTGAGACAGAATATAAGTAAAGGTTTCTACAAGGTCCAGTACAGCAAAGAGACAGAATATAAGTAAAGGTTTCTACAAGGTCTAGTACATCAGTGAGACAAAACATTATTAGAGGTTTCTACAAGGTCTAGTACAGCAAAGAGACAGAATATAAGTAAAGGTTTCTACAAGGTCTAGTACATCAGTGAGACAGAATATTATTAGAGGTTTCTACAAGGTCTAGTACAGCAGTGAAACAAAATATTATTAGAGGTTTCTACAAGGTCTAGTACAGCAGTGGGTCGTGTTGTCCTGCTGTCCTCTCCTTTTTTCTTTCAGCACAGTAAATTACAGTAGTAGTCTGAATTAGCTGCTTGGCCTTTTGGAAGATGTGGCCGTGACCTTTCCTGCTTACTTTTGGGTTTTAAATATCTTCGGCCCTTGATAACCTGGTGTACACCATTGAAAGTTCTGTTGTTTGGTCTTAGAATCACAATGATGTAACCATATTTCATAAAAGTAATGAGTCCTTCCAAAAAACTATCACTAGATCGCTCAAGATGTTGCAGAATCAATTTAGAGATTCGTTTCTTGCCGGGATTCAAACATTTCGGCACTTGCTTAACCGGCTGTTTCTGCATAACAAAATCTCGTGACTTGTAGACCCAGAATGTTCCCCTGGAGATCATTAGTGTCTCAGCAACTGGTTTAGCTGAAACTGGTCGATCTGCCAAAATCAGGTCATAAACATGATCAGCAATTTCTTGAGCTGACGCTATTGAAGACTTTCCAGATCTTGCTGCATCTTTGGTCTTGAAATCTCCTCCGGAAAGGTAGCAAACCTTCACAGTCTAGTATGTCAGTCAAAGTTTGTAACCACTTCTTCACAGTCCAGTATGTCAGTGAAAGTTTGTAACCACTTCTTCACAGTCGAATATGTCATTCAAAGTTTGTAACATACTATACTCAATCAAACCTTGTAACACACTACACTCAGAGAAAGCTTGTAACATACTACACTCAGTCAAACCTTGTAACACACTACAATCAGGGAAAGCTTGTAACATACTACACTTATGGATTTCCTTGTGAGTTTTCCTCTGCAAGAACAGGAACTTCATGACGGCCATGAGTTCCACACATGAAAAGTCCACAGCTTTCACTAACATAGCTTTGTCACTAATCTGGAAAATAAGTTTAAAAAAAATAAATGAGTGCTATGATCCTGAAAATTGGCACTTTACAAAACAATATTTTGTCCAGGTAAGTAACTAAATCACGCTCAGATTTTAGGACTTGCGTTTTGTGGACAAGCCCAGTTTGGCTGTATGTGTGCAGCGTGGTCAAATGGACAGTGGAATCAGGCGCGTAGAAGTGATAAGACCGGACAAATGGACAGTGGAATCAGGCGCGTGGAAGTGATAAGACCGGACAAGGGCAGTGATGCCAAGTAACAAACTTGGACAAGCTGTACGGTGATGCCAAGTAACAAACTTGGACAAGCTGTACGGTGATGCCAAGTAACAAACTTGGACAAGCTGTACGGTGATGTCAAGTTACATACTTGGACAAGCTGTACGGTGATGCCAAGTAACAACGGTAAAAGCTGTACGGTGATGCCAAGTAACAACGGTAAAAGTTGTACAGTGATGTCAAGTAACAAATCGAGACAAGCTACTCAGCAATGTCAAGTATCTTACCGAGGTAAGCTGTGTGTGATATCCAGTATTAGATCGGGCAGTAGTGTCAAGTATTAGATCGGGCAGTGGTGTCAAGTATTAGATCGGGCAGTGGTGTCAAGTATTAGATCGGGCAGTGGTGTCAAGTATTAGATCGGGCAGTGGTGTCAAGTATTAGATCGGGCAGTGGTGTCAAGTATCTTCGGCCCTTGATAACCTGGTGTACACCATTGAAAGTTCTGTTGTTTGGTCTTAGGATCACAATGATGTAACCATATTTCATAAAAGTAATGATTCCTTCCAAAAAAACTATCACTAGATCGCTCAAGATGTTGCAGAATCAATTTAAAGATTCGTTTCTTGCCGGGATTCAAACATTTCGGCACTTGCTTAACCGGCTGTTTCTGCATACCCAAAATCTCGTGACTTGTAGACCCAGCATGTTCCCCTGGAGATCATTAGTGTCTCACCAACTGGTTTAGCTGAAACTGGTCGATCTGCCAAAATCAGGTCATAAACATGATCAGCAATTTCTTGAGCTAACGCTATTGAAGACCTTCCAGATCCTGCTGCATCTTTGGTCTTGAAATCTCCTCCGGAAAGGTAGCAAACCTTCACAGTCTAGTATGTCAGTCAAAGTTTGTAACCACTTCTTCACAGTCCAGTATGTCAGTGAAAGTTTGTAACCACTTCTTCACAGTCGAATATGTCATTCAAAGTTTGTAACATACTATACTCAATCAAACCTTGTAACACACTACACTCAGAGAAAGCTTGTAACATACTACACTCAGTCAAACCTTGTAACACACTACACTCAGAGAAAGCTTGTAACATACTACACTTATGGATTTCCATGTGAGTTTTCTTCTGCAAGAACAGGAACTTCATGACGGCCATGAGTTCCACACATGAAAAGTCCACAGCTTTCACTAACATAGCTCTGTCACTGATCTGGAAAATAAGTTTTAAAAAAATAAATGAGTGCTATGATCCTGAAAATTGGCACTTTACAAAACAATATTTTGTCCAGGTAAGTAACTAAATCACGCTCAGATTTTAGGACTTGCGTTTTGTGGACAAGCCCAGTTTGGCTGTATGTGTGCAGCGTGGTCAAATGGACAGTGGAATCAGGCGCGTAGAAGTGATAAGACCGGACAAATGGACAGTGGAATCAGGCGCGTGGAAGTGATAAGACCGGACAAGGGCAGTGATGCCAAGTAACAAACTTGGACAAGCTGTACGGTGATGTCAAGTTACATACTTGGACAAGCTGTACGGTGATGCCAAGTAACAACGGTAAAAGCTGTACGGTGATGCCAAGTAACAACGGTAAAAGTTGTACAGTGATGTCAAGTAACAAATCGAGACAAGCTACTCAGCAATGTCAAGTATCTTACCGAGGTAAGCTGTGTGTGATATCCAGTATTAGATCGGGCAGTAGTGTCAAGTATTAGATCGGGCAGTGGTGTCAAGTATTAGATCGGGCAGTGGTGTCAAGTATTAGATCGGGCAGTGGTGTCAAGTATTAGATCGGGCAGTGGTGTCAAGTATTAGATCGGGCAGTGGTGTCAAGTATCAGATCGGGCAGTGGTGTCAAGTACAGCAGTGAGACAAAATATTATTAGAGGTTTCTACAAGGTCTAGTACAGCAAAGAGACAAAATATTATTAGAGGTTTCTACAAGGTCTAGTACAGCAGTGGGTCGTGTTGTCCTGCTGTCCTCTCCTTTTTTCTTTCAGCACAGTAAATTACAGTAGTAGTCTGAATTAGCTGCTTGGCCCTTTGGAAGATGTGGCCGTGACCTTTCCTGCTTACTTTTGGGTTTTAAATATCTTCGGCCCTTGATAACCTGGTGTACACCATTGAAAGTTCTGTTGTTTGGTCTTAGGATCACAATGATGTAACCATATTTCATAAAAGTAATGATTCCTTCCAAAAAAACTATCACTAGATCGCTCAAGATGTTGCAGAATCAATTTAAAGATTCGTTTCTTGCCGGGATTCAAACATTTCGGCACTTGCTTAACCGGCTGTTTCTGCATACCCAAAATCTCGTGACTTGTAGACCCAGCATGTTCCCCTGGAGATCATTAGTGTCTCACCAACTGGTTTAGCTGAAACTGGTCGATCTGCCAAAATCAGGTCATAAACATGATCAGCAATTTCTTGAGCTAACGCTATTGAAGACCTTCCAGATCCTGCTGCATCTTTGGTCTTGAAATCTCCTACGGAAAGGTAGCAAACCTTCACAGTCTAGTATGTCAGTCAAAGTTTGTAACCACTTCTTCACAGTCCAGTATGTCAGTCAAAGTTTGTAACCACTTCTTCACAGTCGAATATGTCATTCAAAGTTTGTAACATACTATACTCAATCAAACCTTGTAACACACTACACTCAGAGAAAGCTTGTAACATACTACACTCAGTCAAACCTTGTAACATACTACACTCAGGGAAAGCTTGTAACATACTACACTCAGTCAAACCTTGTAACACACTACACTCAGAGAAAGCTTGTAACATACTACACTCAGGGAAAGCTTGTAACATACTACACTCAGTCAAACCTTGTAACACACTACACTCAGAGAAAGCTTGTAACATACTACACTCAGGGAAAGCTTGTAACATACTACACTCAGTCAAACCTTGTAACACACTACACTCAGAGAAAGCTTGTAACATACTACACTCAGTCAAACCTTGTAACATACTACACTCAGGGAAAGCTTGTAACATACTACACTTATGGATTTCCATGTGAGTTTTCTTCTGCAAGAACAGGAACTTCATGACGGCCAGGAGTTACACACATGAAAAGTCCACAGCTTTCACTAACATAGCTCTGTCACTGATCTGGAAAATAAGTTTTAAAAAAATAAATGAGTGCTATGATCCTGAAAATTGGCACTTTACAAAACAATATTTTGTCCAGGTAAGTAACTAAATCACGCTCAGATTTTAGGACATGCGTTTTGTGGACAAGCCCAGTTTGGCTGTATGTGTGCAACGTGGTCAAATGGACAGTGGAATCAGGCGCTTAGAAGTGATGAGACCGGACAAGGGCAGTGATGCCAAGTAACAAACTTGGACAAGCTGTACGGTGATGTCAAGTTACAAACTTGGACAAGCTGTACGGTGATGCCAAGTAACAAACTTGGACAAGCTGTACGGTGATGTCAAGTAACAAACTTGAACAAGTTGTACAGTGATGTCAAGTAACAAATCGAGACAAGCTACTCAGTAATGTCAAGTATCTTACCGAGGTAAGCTGTGTGTGATATCCAGTATTAGATCGGGCAGTGGTGTCAAGTATTAGATCGGGCAGTGGTGTCAAGTATTAGATCGGGCAGTGGTGTCAAGTATTAGATCGGGCAGTGGTGTCAAGTATTAGATCGAACAGTGGTGTCAAGTATTAGATCGGGCAGTGGTGTCAAGTATTAGATCGGGCAGTGGTGTCAAGTATGAGATCGGGCAGTGGCGTAAAGTATCAGATCGAGCAGTGGTGTCAAGTATCAGATCGGGCAGTGGTGTCAAGTATTAGATTGGGCAGTGGTGTCAAGTATTAGATCGGGCACTGGTGTCAAGTATTAGATCGGGCAGTGGTGTCAAGTATCAGATCGGGCAGTGGTGTCAAGTATCAGATCGGGCAGTGATGTCAAGTATCTGATTAGGATACGCTGTACCATGATGTCAAGTATTATATCAACAACCAATGGGACAAAGTGAACGTCTGTTTTCTTACGACAGATCCAACCCGACATCAGAAAATGTAGGTACCCACTGAAGTCAAGACCCGGGAACCCACTCTCTTCTGGCGCTTTACGAGCTTGTAGACATACTTGTCTAAGACAGAGAAAGAAGTATCCCCCCTCTTCCTCAACGGACTGGGGGGATGTGTCAATGTGTAAAGTTCTTTCCCGTCCCCACAAAACGCAGGTATTCCCTTCAGGTACGGATCTTAGGAAACAAAGGTGCCCATAGGTAAAAACAAAGGTGCCCATAGGTTAAAAACAAAGGTGCCCATGGATAAAAACAAAGGTGCCCATAGTTTAAAAACAAAGGTGCCCATAGGTAAAAACAAAGGTGCCCATAGGTAAAAACAAAGTGCCCATAGGTAAAAACAAAGGTTCCATAGGTAAAAACAAAGGTTCCCATAGGTAAAAACAAAAATGCCCATAGGTAAAAACAAAGGTTCCATAGGTAAAAACAAAGTGCCCATAGGTAAAAACAAATTTTCCATAGGTAAAAACAAAGGTGCCCATAGGTAAAAACAAAGGTGCCCATAGGTAAAAACAAAGGTTCCATAGGTAAAAACAAAGGTGCCCATAGGTAAAAACAAAGGTTCCATAGGTAAAAACAAAAATGCCCATAGGTAAAAACAAATTTTCCATAGGTAAAAACAAAGGTGCCCATAGGTAAAAACAAAGGTGCCGTAGGTAAAAACAAAGGTTCCCATAGTTAAAAACAAAGGTGCCCATAGGTAAAAACAAAGGTGCCCATAGGTAAAAACAAAGGTTCCATAGGTAAAAACAAAGGTACCTATAGGTTAAAAACAAAGGTGCCCATAGGTTAAAAACAAAGGTGCCCATAGGTTAAAAACAAATGTGCATATAGGTAAAAACAAAGGTGCCCCTAGGTAAGAACAAAAGTGCTCGTAGGTAAAAAAAAAAAGGTGCTCATAGGTAAAAAAAAAGATGCACATAAGTAAAAACAAAAATGCCCGTAGGTAAAAACAAACGTGTATCAACAAAATCTCATGATATGAGTGTTAATAATGAGTTGTTACTTATTATAACGCACTTCATGTAACCGATTAACAGCTATCGGAAAGCTCTCACTGGAGCCGAGAAGGTTAACAAAATGTGGAGATAAATTTAGCTGCCAAGGTGAAGGTCGATATAGTAGGTCCTTGTCGTACGTTCCTGGCAGGGGTCAAATACTGACGCGGGTAAAAAAGTGCGAAGTTTTTTGTTTTTTTGTTTTTAATCATGTGACAGATGCGTCGTTGTCAGTTTGTTGACCGCTTCCTTTGTACAATCATGTCAAGTTAACCGACATTTTTTCCTCGTAGAAGACCGTACTGAAGCAGCGACTTACTGGTTGTTGGTGGAAGTTGTCATACATCACTTTATGAACATGACTCTCTTATGTCTGATTCTAGCGAATCTGGATTTGTATGATCTACCATCGTGGCAGCAATGTTTGCTTTGAAAGGTTAAGTCTGCCTGGCCTTGCGTCTTTTGTCTTCAGTTTAGCATGGGTATCTTCTATGAAGCTACACTTCGTCTTTACGCCGAGTTGCTCACCATGAGGCTCGCTCTTCCGCCAGTTTTCGTGGACAGTGATCTCACGTGGATGACCTACGTTGACAAGTAGGTCAGATTAAATGACCTACGTCAGAAAGCATTCACCTCAGTCAGGTGAAATAGTGTCTTGGCGAAAACAATATCAGTATCCCTCCTACTTGTCCACCCATATGTCAGTATCCCTCCTACCTGTCCATCCATATGTCAGTATCCCTCCTACCTGTCCATTCATATGTCAGTATCCCTCCTACCTGTCCATCCATATGTCAGTATCCCTCCTACTTGTCCGTCCATATGTCAGTATCCCTCCTACCTATCAGCCTATATGTCAGTATCCCTCCTACCTGTCCGTCCATATGTCAGTATCTCTCCTACCTGTCCGTCTATATGTCAGTATCCCTCCTACCTGTCCGTCTATATGTCAGTATCCCTCCTACATGTCCATCCATATGTCAGTATCCCTCCTACCTGTCCGTCTATATGTCAGTATCCCTCCTACCTGTCCGTCCATATGTCAGTATCCCTCCTACCTGTCCGTCTATATGTCAGTATCCCTCCTACCTGTCCGTCCATATGTCAGTATCCCTCCTACCTATCCGTCCATATGTCAGTATCTCTCCTACCTGTCCGTCCATATGTCGGTATCCCTCCTACCTATCAGCCTATATATCAGTATCCCTCCTACCTGTCCTTCTATATGTCAGTATCCCTCCTACCTGTCCGTCTATATGTCAGTATCCCTCCTACCTATCAGCCTATATATCAGTATCCCTCCTACATGTCCATCCATATGTCAGTATCCCTCCTACCTGTCCATCCATATGTCAGTATCCCTCCTACCTGTCCGTCTATATGTCAGTATCCCTCCTACCTGTCCGTCCATATGTCAGTATCCCTCCTACCTGTCCGTCCATATGTCAGTATCCCTCCTACCTGTCCGTCCATATGTCAGTATCCCTCCTACCTATCAGCCTATATGTCAGTATCCCTCCTACCTGTCCGTCCATATGTCAGTATCCCTCCTACATGTCCATCTATATGTCAATATCCCTCCTACCTGTCCGTCCATATGTCAGTATCCCTCCTACCTGTTCGTATATGTCAGTTATTTTATATCTGGTAACCTGTCTGCTTAGTTATATGTCTGGCTATGTGTCTGCCTAGTTGTATGTCTGCCCTTCTGTTTGCCTAGTTATATGTTTGCCCATCTGTTTGCCTAGTTATTTGTCTGCCTAGTTATTTGTCTGCCTAGTTATATGTTTGCCCATCTGTCTGCCTAGTTATATTTCTGTCTAGTTATATGTCTGCCTATCTGTTTGCCTAGTTATATTTCTGCCTAGTTGTATGTCTGCTCATCTGTCTACCTAGTTATGTGTCTGTCATTCTGTCTACTTAGTTATTTGTCTGCCCTTCTGTCTATTTAGTTATATGTCTGCCTTTCCATCTACCTAGTTATATGTCTGCCCTTCTACTTACCTAGTTATATGTATGCCCTTCTATCTACTTAGTTATATGTCTACTCTTCTATCTACCTAGTTATATGTCTGCCCTTCTATCTACTTAGTTATATGTCTACCCTTCTGTCTACCTTGTTATATGTTTGCCCTTCTATCTACGTAGTTATATGTCTACCCTTCTATCTACCTAGTTATATACTTACCCTTCTATCTACTTAGTTATATACTTACACTTCTATCTACTTAGTTATATGTCTACCCTTCTATCTACTTTGCTGTATACTTACCCTTCTATCTACTTAGTTATATGTCTACCCTTCTATCTACATAGTTATATGTCTACCCTTCTATCTACCTAGTTATATGTGTGCCCTTCTATCTACCTAGTTATATACTTACCCTTCTATCTACTTAGTTATATACTTACCCTTCTATCTACCTAGTTATATGTATACCCTTCTATCTACCTAATTATATGTCTACCCTTTTATCTACTTAGTTATATGTCTGCCCTACTATCTACCTAGTTATATGTCTACCCTTCTATCTACCTAGTTATATACTTACCCTTCTATCTACCTAGTTATATGTCTACCCTTATATCTACCTAGTTATATGTCTACCCTTCTATCTACTTAGTTATATATTTACCCTTCTATCTACCTAGTTATATGTCTACCTTTCTATCTACTTAGTTATATACTTACCCTTCTGTCTACTTAGTTATGTGTCAACCCTTCTATCTACTTAGTTATATACTTATCCTTCTATCTACCTAAATTATATGTCTACCCCTCTATCTACATAGTTATATACATACCCTTCTATCTACCTAGCTATATGTCTACCCTTCTATCTACTTAGTTATATACTTACCCTTCTATCTACTTAGTTATACGTCTACCCTTCTATCTACTTAGTTATATACATACCCTTCTATCTACCAAGTTATATGTCTACCCTTCTATCTACCTAGTTATATACTTACCCTTCTATCTACTTAGTTATATACTTATCCTTCTATCTACCTAGTTATATACTTACCCTTCTATCTACCTAGTTATATACTTACCCTTCTATCTACCTAGTTATATACTTACCTTCTATCTACCTAGTTATATACTTACCCTTCTATCTACCTAGTTATATACTTACCCTTCTATCTACCTAGTGATATACTTACCCTTCTATCTACTTAGTTATATACTTACCCTTCTATCTACTTAGTTACATACTTACCCTTCTATCTACTTAGTTATATGTCTATCCTTCTATCTACTTAGTTATATGTCTACCCTTCTATCTACTTAGTTATATATTTATCATTCTGTCTACTTAGTTATATACTTACCCTTCTATCTACTTAGTTATATGTCCACCCTTCTATCTACCTAGTTATATGTCTACCCTTCTATCTACCAAGTTATATACTTACCCTTCTATCCACTTAGTTATATGTCTACCCTTCTATCTACCTAGTTATATGTCTACCCTTCTATCTACCTAGTTATATACTTATCCTTCTATCTACTTAGTTATATGTGTGCCCTTCTATCTACTTAGTTATATACTTACACTTCTATCTACTTAGTTATATACTTACCCTTCTATCTACTTAGTTATATATTACCCTTCTATCTACTAGTTATATACTTACCCTTCTATCTACTTAGTTATATACTTACCCTTCTATCTACTTAGTTATATGTCTACCCTTCTATCTACTTAGTTATATGTCTACCCTTCTATCTACTTAGTTATATGTCTACCCTTCTATCTACTTAGTTATATACTACCCTTCTATCTACTAGTTATATACTTACCCTTCTATCTACTTAGTTATATACTTACCCTTCTATTTACTTAGTTATATTTCTACCCTTCTATCTACTTAGTTATATGTCTACCATTCTATCTACTTAGTTATATACTTACCCTTCTATCTACTTGTTATATACTTACCCTTCTATCTACTTAGTTATATACTTACCCTTCTATTTACTTAGTTATATTTCTACCCTCTATCTACTTAGTTATATACTTACCCTTCTATCTACTTAGTTATATACTTACCCTTCTATTTACTTAGTTATATGTCTACCCTTCTATCTACCTAGTTATATGTCTACCCTTCTATCTCCTTTGTTATATGCTTGCCCTTCTATCTCCCTAGTTATATGTCTACCCTTCTATCTCCCTTGTTATATGCTTGCCCTTATATCTACCTAGTTATATGTCTACCCTTCTATCTACCTAGTTATATGCTTACCCTTCTATCTACCTAGTTATATGCTTGCCCTTCTACCTACCTAGTTATATGTCTACCCTTCTATCTACCTAGTTATATGTCTACCCTTCTATCTACCTAGTTATATGTCTACCCTTCTATCTACCTAGTTATATGTCTACCCTTCTATCTACCTAGTTATATGCTTACCCTTCTATCTACCTAGTTATATGCTTGCCCTTCTATCTACCTAGTTATATGTCTACCCTTCTATCTACCTAGTTATATGTCTACCCTTCTATTTACTTAGTTATAAGTCTACCCTTCGATCTACCTAGTTATATGCTTGCCCTTCTATCTACCTAGTTATATGTTTGCCCTTCTATCTACCTAGTTATATGCTTACCCTTCTATCTACATAGTTATATGTCTACTCTTCTATCTACCTAGTTATATGTCTGCCCTTTTATTTACCTAGATATATGTCTGTCCTTCTATCTACCTAGTTATATGTCTACCCTTCTATCTACTTAGTTATATGTCTACCCTTCTATCTACCTAGTTATATGTCTACCCTTCTATCTACCTAGTTATATGTCTACCCTTCTATCTACCTAGTTATATGTCTACCCTTCTATCTACCTAGTTATATGTCTACCCTTCTATCCCTTCTATTACCTAGTTATATACTTACCCTTCTATTTACCTAGTTATATGTCTACCCTTCTATCTACCTAGTTATATACTTACCCTTCTATTTACCTAGTTATATGTCTACCCTTCTATCTACCTAGTTATATCTTTACCCTTCTATTTACCTAGTTATATACTTACCCTTCTATTTACCTAGTTATATACTTACCCTTCTATTTACCTAGTTATATGTCTACCCTTCTATCTACCTAGTTGTATGTCTACCCTTCTATCTACCTAGTTATATGTCTACCCTTCTATCTACCTAGTTATATGTCTACCCTTCTATCTACCTAGTTATATGTCTACCCTTCTATCTACCTATTTGTATGTCTACCCTTCTATCTACCTAGTTATATGTCTACCCTTGTATCTACCTAGTTATATGTCTACGCTTCTATCTACCTAGTTATATGTATGCCCTTCTATCTACCTAGTTATATGTGTGCCCTTCTATCTACCTAGTTATATGTCTACCCTTCTATCTACCTAGTTATATGTCTACCCTTCTATCTACCTAGTTATATGTCTACCCTTCTATCTACCTAGTTATATGTCTGCCCTTCTATCTACCTAGTTATATGTCTGTCCATCTTCCCATCTATGATGCAATTATCTATATATGTCTGCCTGTCTATTTGTCTGCATATCTGCCTCTTTGTCTGCTTGTCTGTCTGTCTGTCTGTCTGTCTGTCTGGCTGCATACCTGCCTCTTTGCCTGCCTATCTGTTTGTCTGAATGTCTGCCTCTTTGTCCTCCTGTCTGTTTGTCTGCATGTCTGCCTCTTTGTCTGCCTGTATGTTTGCATTTTAAAAAAAAAGTATTGATTATGAATGGCAACAGACTCCAACAGATGTAACTGAGGCATGCGAGAAGAGTTGGTTTCTTTGAAGAATGTTGTAGCGTCCCTGGAGAGTCTCACCAACTGAGAAGATGAAGAGGACAAGGGCAGTGGAAGAGCCTGATCGCCCATGTCATCAGCCACTGCACTTGATGTGCTTAACTCGCACAAAACTGCTCTGTATTCCAAACATTACAGTGTGTACTTTTTTTCAAGCTCCCCTGCTCCACATGGGCCCCCAACCGTCGACGCCTCTGTCTGTTACCTTGGATTAACCCACATTTTCAGCCAATAGAAAAGCAGCTTGGATGGGCGGTGTGTTTCTCGTCTCAACATAAAAATAGGTCACACAAATACGATATCCCACCGATGACAGGACAACCAAACTGTCCCACCAAGTTCAAGGTCTTGAAACATTGTCAGGGTTAAATTTCGTTGTCTCAGCCGTAGTGGACCTAACAGAGAAGGCTGGTAAGTGCAAGCCGAGCACTAAGATCTAACAGAGGAGGCTGGTAAGTGCAAGCCGAGCACTAAGATCTAACAGAGAAGGCTGGTAAGTGCAAGCCGAGCACTAAGATCTAACAGAGGAGGCTGGTAAGTGCAAGCCGAGCACTAAGATCTAACAGAGAAGTCTGGTAAGTGCAAGCCGAGCACTAACACATCTATATTTGCGCTAAGAAGTTAACAACATTCCAGTTTTAGCAAGAATTGCTTCTGAAAGTAAAGACTATCCACATGCAAGACGAGGCGTACTCGAATACACTGTGCGAGTGTCAGTGCATTAAATGAAACTGACATGGAAAAAAAAACAGATCCATAAATACATGACAACCCGCAAGTACACAAACCTGCGACATAAAGAAGACAACCCGCGAGAACAGAAACCTGCGATGTGAAGAAGACAACCCGTGAGAACAAACCTGCGATGTGAAGAAGACAACCCGCGAGAACAGAAACCTGCGACGTGAAGAAGACAACCCGCGAGAACATTTTAAAAGTTCTAGGTCTGCTTCTTCTTTACCTCCACCCCTTTTGTCGCTAGTAGGAGCTCTTTATCAGAACACACACGCACGCACACGCACACGCACACACACACACACACGAGGTCAACAACTACGGTTATATCTTATGGTTGCCACGTGGTTGGCAGTAAAGCCACTAATCTCCGCAGTCGGTCACTTGCTAGAGTTTTTTTTTTTTTTTTTGTTAAGTCTGAAAAAGACTTCACATTCACTCTGCCATTCGAAAGAAAGTCATAGGTTACCTCCATGACTCCCATCGTCGGCAGATATTCGTGGTTGTCCTAGTTTTCCTTCTATCCATCCTCTTTTAATAGAGATAATACAGGTTTAAGCTCTTATGTCTGTAGACAGTACAGATTTAGGCTCTTAAGTCTCTATAGTACAGGTTTAAGCTCTTATGTCTCTATAGATAGTACAGGTTTAAGCTCTTATGTCTCTATAGTACAGGTTTAGGCTCTTATGTCTCTATAGATAGTACAGGTTTAAGCTCTTATGTCTCTATAGATAGTACAGGTTTAAGTTCTTATGTCTCTATAGTACAGGTTTAGGCTCTTATGTCTCTATAGTACAAGTTTAGGCTCTTATGTCTCTATAGATAGTACAAGTTTAAGCTCTTATGTCTCTATAGATAGTACAGGTTTAGGCTCTTATGTCTCTATAGACAGTACAGGTTTAGGCTCTTATGTCTCTATAGATAGTACAGGTTTAGGGTCTTATGTCTCTATAGATAGTACAGGTTTAAGCTCTTATGTCTCTATAGATAGTACAGGTTTAGGCTATTATGTCTCTATAGATAGTACAGGTTTAAGCTCTTATGTCTCTATAGTACAGGTTTAAGCTCTTATGTCTCTATAGATAGTACAGGTTTAAGCTCTTATGTCTCTATAGATAGTACAGATTTAAGCTCTTATGTCTCTATAGTACAGGTTTAGGCTCTTATGTCTCTATAGATAGTACAGGTTTAAGCTCTTATGTCTCTATAGATAGTACAGGTTTAGACTCTTATGTCTCTATAGATAGTACAGGTTTAGGCTCTTATGTCTCTATAGATAGTACAGGTTTAAGCTCTTATGTCTCTATAGTACAGGTTTAGGCTCTTATGTCTCTATAGATAGTGCAGGTTTAAGCTGTTATGTCTCTATAGATAGTACAGGTTTAAGCTCTTATGTCTATAGTACAGGTTTAAGCTCTTATGTTTCTATATACAGTACAGGTTTAAGCTCTTATATCTCTATAGACAGACTTCCAGGGATTTGCTAGAAAGAGACCTCTCAGAGAACTCCACCACCCTGTCCAGCATGCCAAGTTCCATGTGGGAAGGTATATTACTAAAATCGTATTAGAACTGCTTCGATCAGCTCCCGTAATATCTGCACTGTCTCTTCCAGGACGCCATCTTTGGTCCCGTTCTAATATCCGGGAGATATGTGTACGTTCCCACTTTTTGCAGCGCAAGCGAAATCGTGCAAAGAGCAGAAAAAAGTGTCCCCCCGACAAAACGGTTTCGTGCAGATAGACAGGCGGGCTGTACTAGCAACATTAGTGGTACAACTGAATGTGGGTGTGACCACGTTATCTGCCTGCGTCTTTTATATGTACAGTATGGGCGTGTGTGCGGGTTTGTGTGTGCATGTGCGGGTTTGTGTGTGCATGTGGGTTTGTGTGTGCATGTGTAGGTTTGTGTGTGCGTGTTTTTACATCAGGCCACACCCTTAACTCCTCCCTCACCTCCCAGGCCACATCCTTAACTCCTCTCTCACCTCCCCGACCACATCCTTAACTCCTCTCTCACCTCCAGGCCACATCCTTAACTCCTCTCTCACCTCCCCGACCACATCCTTAACTCCTCCCTCACCTCCCAGGCCACATCCTTAACTCCTCCCTCACCTCCCAGGCCACATCCTTAACTCCTCTCTCACCTCCCAGGCCACATCCTTAACTCCTCCCTCACCTCCCAGGCCACATCCTTAACTCCTCCCTCACCTCCCAGGCCACATACTTAACTCCTCTCTCACCTCCCAGGCCACATCCTTAACTCCTCTCTCACCTCCCAGGCCACATCTTTAACTCCTCTCTCACCTCCCAGGCCACATCTTTAACTCATCCCTCACCTCCCAGGCCACATCTTTAACTCATCCCTCACCTCCCAGGCCACATCTTTAACTCCTCTCTCACCTCCCAGGCCACATCTTTAACTCATCCCTCACCTCCCAGGCCACATCTTTAACTCATCCCTCACCTCCCAGGCCACATCTTTAACTCCTCTCTCACCTCCAGGCCACATCCTTACTCCTCTCTCACCTCCCCGACCACATCCTTAACTCCTGCCTCACCTCCAGGCCACATCCTTAACTCCTCCCTCACCTCCCCGACCACATCCTTAACTCCTCCCTCACCTCCCAGGCCACATCCTTAACTCCTCCCTCACCTCCCAGGCCACATCCTTAACTCCTCTCTCACCTCCCAGGCCACATCCTTAACTCCTCTCTCACCTCCTAGGCCACATCCTTAACTCCTCTTTCACCTCCCAGGCCACATCCTTAACTCCTCTCTCACCTCCCAGGCCACATCCTTAACTCCTCTCTCACCTCCCAGGCCACATCCTTAACTCCTCTCTCACCTCCCAGGCCACATCTTTAACTCCTCTCTCACCTCCCAGGCCACATCTTTAACTCATCCCTCACCTCCCAGGCCACATCCTTAACTCCTCTCTCACCTCCCAGGCCACATCCTTAACTCCTCCCTCACCTCCCAGGCCACATCCTTAACTCCTCTCTCACCTCCCAGGCCACATCTTTAACTCCTCTCTCACCTCCCAGGTCACTCCTCCACCCCCGCCTCCCAGGCCACTCCTCCACCCCCGCCTCCCAGGCCACTCCTCCATCCCCCGCCTCCCAGGCCACTCCTCCACCCCCGCCTCCCAGACCACTCCTTAAAGTCCTCCAAAACTTTCCTTCACTCTTGATTCTTACTTGACTTACTGTCATCACCGTCCTCTCTCCATCATCTTCTCAGAGGTCCCAGAGGGGGGCGGGGCGTGGGCGTGGCTTGAGGGAAGAGGAACTGTTGGTTTAGAACATCTGTAAGTTGTCTGTGTCTGTCTGTGTGCTCGTTTATTACGCCTGCTATCTATCTATCTATCTATCTATCTATCTATCTATCTATCTATCTATCTATCTATCTATCTATCTATCTATCTGTCTATCTGTCTGTCTGTCTGTCTGTCTGTCTGTCTGTCTGTATTTACCTGCAAACAAGCTTTTGTGAGCAAGGACGCTTATGAGAACATATACGGTTTTTACACACGATACAGACAAGCCAAAACAATCCATGCCCCAGATGAAAACAACAAATAATAAAATGTAAGCATGGAATGCGGTCAGGAAATGACCAAAAATCTGGGACGTGTAGAGAGACACAACAAGGTAGTGAAGCTGTACAACATAAATCTTCTTCTTCTTCAGCTTTCCGGGCCATTAAGTCTCACTGCTGTAGATGAAGTTCGCCTCCATTCCTCTCTACTCCAGGTCTTCTCTCTCCAGTTTGTGACACAATTTTCTTTTATATCCTCTTCTATGTTGTCCCTCCATCTCTGTCTTGGTCTACCCCTTGGTCTTGTTTCCCTCATCTCTTGTGCACACATGATTTTCGTTTGTCTGTTCTCTTCCATTCTTTCTACATGCCCCAGCCAGCGTAGTCTGTTCAGTTTCAAGATATTTATAATTCTTTGGGATTTAAATAAGCTGTTCAGTTCAGAGTTCTTTCTAGTTCTCCATTTCTCCACTGCTGGTATCCTTTATCGGGCCTAAGATTCTTCTTAGGATCTTGTTCTCAAAGATCTGCAACTGATGTTCATTTTTCTTTGTTGTACTCCACGTTTCTGATCCATACATGAGGTTTTGTAGATTGTTACTTCCGTGTTTTGGGACAGGTTTTTGGATTTTACCAGGTGTTGCAAGGCGAAGTATACAACAAAAATGTTAACATTTAATTTTGTTAAGATGTGTGGAGTAACTTCCATATTTTCAAGGGACTAAGCTTTACTTGACGTCCTATTTTCGTGGATGTTTTGACAGTATACGCTGTCCCCTGAGCCGTCCTTACCTCTAGGGACCTGATGTTAGAATCTTTTATAACTCCCTGCTCATCATCCGACTCCAGACTTAGCAACAAACCGTTCGTTAGTTCCGCCTTGCAGAATAGACGCGATCTCATGTTCCTTGCCGATCTAGTCATTGGCGTTACCTACCAGGCCATGCTGGATACTTACCTGACGTTTGTATATACGATGCATGCACACACACACACAAAAACACACAAGTAAAAGCGACACACCCAAAAATATCGGTAACTGTGAGTAAATACACACAGCGGTTCTATCACTTCTCCACAGTCCCCCTACAGGTCAATGTACTTCTTGCGCTGTTCCACCAACTTATTCACTCCTGGGGAGAGAGAGACGGGCTTTTTCTGCTGCACCTGAGCCCAGATCTGCAGCGCTTCCATAACCTCATCATCAAAGCCGACCTGTGACAGCGTGGAGCCAGAGGTCCAAAGACGTAAACTTGGTGCTAGGTCAAGGCTGTAAAGAGAGCGAGGAAGACGTTGAGATCGCAGTTTCTGTGTTCCCTCCGTCATTACAGTCTCTGAGTGTAGCCGTGCTTTAACTTGGTCTCGCTGTATGGAGCCGTGCTTTAACTTTGTGTCGTTGTATGGAGCCATGCTTTAACTTGGTGTCGCTGTATGGAGCCGTGCTTTAACTTTGTGTTGCTGTATGGAGCCATGCTTTAACTTTGTGTTGCTGTATGGAGCCATGCTTTAACTTTGTGTCGCTGTATGGAGCCATGCTTTAACTTGGTGTCGTTGTATGGAGCCGTGCTTTAACTTTGTGTCGTTGTATGGAGCCGTGGTTTAACTTTGTGTCGTTGTATGGAGCCGTGGTTTAACTTTGTGTCGTTGTATGGAGCCGTGGTTTAACTTTGTGTCGTTGTATGGAGCCGTGGTTTAACTTTGTGTCGTTGTATGGAGCCGTGGTTTAACTTTGTGTCGTTGTATGGAGCCGTGGTTTAACTTTGTGTCGTTGTATGGAGCCGCGCTTTTACTTGGTGCAGCAACATTTTATTTGTGTCAACATTCCTCTTCTGTTCTAGCGAGACGAATGTTTCAGGTTCTCTGTGATCCTGGCACGCTAGGCTGCACTGATCACTGTTTGTCCTGAAGCGAATCTCAGCAAGTTTCACTCCCTCTGTCCAAAGAAAATCTCACTACGTCGCTTGTTCAATAATGATGCAATCCCGCAGCGGAGCGTCTATGTTTATTTGACCTTGGCCTCAACTAGAGTAACGGCAGAACGCTGTGTTGTGTGTATTCGAGGGTTCTCTTAACAATTGCCAACGCGTTATATTGCATCAGTTTCTATTCGTCGAGGCTACGAGTTATATTGCATCAGTTTCTATTCGTCGAGGCTACGAGTTATATTGCATCAGTTTATATTCGTCGAGGCTACGAGTTATATTGCATCAGTTTCTATTGGTCGAGGCTACGAGTTATATTGCATCAGTTTCTATTGGTCGAGGCTACGAGTTATATTGCATCAGTTACTATTCGTCGAGGCTACGAGTTATATTGCATCAGTTTCTATTGGTCGAGGCTACGAGTTATATTGCATCAGTTTCTATTGGTCGAGGCTACGAGTTATTGCATCAGTTTCTATTGGTCGAGGCTACGAGTTATATTGCATCAGTTTCTATTGGTCGAGGCTACGAGTTATATTGCATCAGTTTCTATTCGTCGAGGCTACGAGTTATATTGCATCAGTTTCTATTGGTCGAGGCTACGAGTTATATTGCATCAGTTTCTATTCGTCGAGGCTACGAGTTATATTGCATCAGTTTCTATTCGTCGAGGCTACGAGTTATATTGCATCAGTTTCTATTGGTCGAGACTACGAGTTTTATTCTCGTTGAATTTACCTTCTTTTTTTTTTTTATTCCGCCTCGTAACCCCCTTCTCTACTACACCGCCACCTCCTCCCCCTCCCCCCCCCCCCCCCCCCCCTCGCAAAATCAGAATTTGTACATGTTTTTGGCACATGAAAACTTGTGGTTATAGAAGTCTTACAGTGGCTTATAGTGAACAGCTCTCTACAATGCCAAAAGAAAAAGTATATTAAGCAAAGTTGTCTTTGTTCTGTGGATTCAGCCTCATGTTAGTAATCTCCTCCACAGGTAACATCTGCAAGCACTTGCAGTTATCATTTTGTTCAGTATAACGTGTTTTGTGTTTGTCTGTCTGTTATGTTGTTCTATATAACATGTTTATGTTTATCTGTTATAGCTTGGCTATAAGAAACTGACCTGACTCATGGCTAGAAGAAATGCTCTGACTTATGGCTAGAAGAAATGCTCTGACTTATGGCTAGAAGAAATACTCTGACTTATGGCTAGAAGAAATGCTCTGACTCATGGCTAGAAGAAATACTCTGACTTATGGCTAGAAGAAATGCTCTGACTCATGGCTAGAAGATATGATTTGAGACAGAAACTGTGGATCCGCCGCCAGACTTTAGAGAAAAGCGCGAACTTTGTTCCTGAGAACTGAGCTCCAGATTTATCAAGGCTCTATACTTGAACCAAGAAGAAGAAGAAGAAGGCTACTTCCTCCCCAATGTACAAGCACGTCAGGTCTGCATGTTGAAAGTGCTCACTGCGGCGTGTCTGGGGGCAAGCAACTGGTGTCAGAGAGATGTGCGAAGTACAACCCAACATGAGCACCCCTAACTTGTACTACATCATTGGTAGTGAAAAAAACGCCCCTACACAACAGTTGTAGACACGCCCCTACACAACAGCTGTAGACACGCCCCTACACAACTTTATTTCTTGTGTACAACATGGGAGTGTGTTTTTTGACCGACTTAACATATGTTTCAGGTTCTCTGTGATCCTGGCACACTAGCCTGCACTGGTCACTGTTTGTCCTGAAGCGAATCTCAGCAAGTTTCACTCCCTCTGTCCAAAGAAAATCTCACTACGTCGCTTGTTCAATAATGATGCAATCCCGCAGCGGAGCGTCTATGTTTATTTGACCTTGGCCTCAACTAGAGTAACGGCAGAACGCTGTGTTGTGTGTATTCGAGGGTTCTCTTAACAATTGCCAACGCGTTATATTGCATCAGTTTCTATTCGTCGAGGCTACGAGTTATATTGCATCAGTTTCTATTCGTCGAGGCTACGAGTTATATTGCATCAGTTTATATTCGTCGAGGCTACGAGTTATATTGCATCAGTTTCTATTGGTCGAGGCTACGAGTTATATTGCATCAGTTTCTATTGGTCGAGGCTACGAGTTATTGCATCAGTTACTATTCGTCGAGGCTACGAGTTATATTGCATCAGTTTCTATTGGTCGAGGCTACGAGTTATATTGCATCAGTTTCTATTGGTCGAGGCTACGAGTTATATTGCATCAGTTTCTATTGGTCGAGGCTACGAGTTATATTGCATCAGTTTCTATTGGTCGAGGCTACGAGTTATATTGCATCAGTTTCTATTCGTCGAGGCTACGAGTTATATTGCATCAGTTTCTATTGGTCGAGGCTACGAGTTATATTGCATCAGTTTCTATTCGTCGAGGCTACGAGTTATATTGCATCAGTTTCTATTCGTCGAGGCTACGAGTTATATTGCATCAGTTTCTATTGGTCGAGACTACGAGTTTTATTCTCGTTGAATTTACCTTCTTTTTTTTTTTTATTCCGCCTCGTAACCCCCTTCTCTACTACACCGCCACCCCCTCCCCCTCCCCCCCCCCTCGCAAAATCAGAATTTGTACATGTTTTTGGCACATGAAAACTTGTGGTTATAGAAGTCTTACAGTGGCTTATAGTGAACAGCTCTCTACAATGCCAAAAGAAAAAGTATATTAAGCAAAGTTGTCTTTATTCTGTGGATTCAGCCTCATGTTAGTAATCTCCTCCACAGGTAACATCTGCAAGCACTTGAAGTTATCATTTTGTTCAGTATAACGTGTTTTGTGTTGTCTGTCTGTTATGTTGTTCTATATAACATGTTTATGTTTATCTGTTATAGCTTGGCTATAAGAAACTGACCTGACTCATGGCTAGAAGAAATGATCTGACTTATGGCTAGAAGAAATGATCTGACTTATGGCTAGAAGAAATGATCTGACTTATGGCTAGAAGAAATGATCTGACTCATGGCTAGAAGAAATACTCTGACTTATGGCTAGAAGAAATGCTCTGACTCATGGCTAGAAGATATGATTTGAGACAGAAACTGTGGATCCGCCGCCAGACTTTAGAGAAAAGCGCGAACTTTGTTCCTGAGAACTGAGCTCCAGATTTATCAAGGCTCTATACTTGAACCAAGAAGAAGAAGAAGAAGGCTACTTCCTCCCCAATGTACAAGCACGTCAGGTCTGCATGTTGAAAGTGCTCACTGCGGCGTGTCTGGGGGCAAGCAACTGGTGTCAGAGAGATGTGCGAAGTACAACCCAACATGAGCACCCCTAACTTGTACTACATCATTGGTAGTGAAAAAAACGCCCCTACACAACAGTTGTAGACACGCCCCTACACAACAGCTGTAGACACGCCCCTACACAACAGCTGTAGACACGCCCCTACACAACTTTATTTCTTGTGTACAACATGGGAGTGTGTTTTTTGACCGACTTAACATATGTTTCTTCGGCTGAGTCCGATTTACAGACATTATCAATAGCGAATACTGTTCTCCGTTCAAGTAGCTTTATCCAGCTGTTTACAACAGCATGCGTGCCAATATCGTGACCAAGTTTCCACACTGTGGCTATTGATTATACGGGCGACATCTACACAGTTTCAAGGTCGCGCCATATAACTATGTGTGTGTACAGCCGTCTTAACAACGTGTCCAGTATTGATGATAACTTTACAGGGACTTGTGTAGACATACTCGATGTTTAAAGAGATTTGAAACAGACGTCCAGGTGCACGTATAAACTCATAACAGGCTAGAAGTTTCACGTGCATGTATAAACTTATAACAGGCTGGAAGTTTCACGTGCATGTATAAACTCATAACAGGCTAGAAGTTTCACATGCATGTATAAACTCATAACAGGCTAGAAGTTTCACATGCACGTATAAACTCATAACAGGCTGGAAGTTTCACGTGCATGTATAAACTTATAACAGGCTGGAAGTTTCACGTGCATGTATAAACTTATAACAGGCTAGAAGTTTCACATGCATGTATAAACTCATAACAGGCTAGAAGTTTCACATGCATGTATAAACTCATAACAGGCTAGAAGTTTCACGTGCATGTATAAACTCATAACAGGCTAGAAGTTTCACGTGCATGTATAAACTCATAACAGGCTAGAAGTTTCACGTGCATGTATAAACTCATAACATGCTAGAAGTTTCACATGCATGTATAAACTCATAACAGGCTGGAAGTTTCACGTGCATGTATAAACTCATAACAGGCTAGAAGTTTCACATGCATCTATAAACTCATAACAGGCTAGAAGTTTCACATGCATCTATAAACTCATAACAGGCTAGAAGTTTCACATGCATGTATAAACTCATAACAGGCTAGAAGTTTCACGTGCATGTATAAACTCATAACAGGCTAGAAGTTTCACGTGCATGTATAAACTCATAACAGGCTAGAAGTTTCACATGCATGTATAAACTCATAACAGGCTGGAAGTTTCACGTGCATGTATAAACTTATAACAGGCTAGAAGTTTCACATGCATGTATAAACTCATAACAGGCTAGAAGTTTCACATGCATGTATAAACTCATAACAGGCTAGAAGTTTCACGTGCATGTATAAACTCATAACAGGCTGGAAGTTTCACATGCATGTATAAACTCATAACAGGCTAGAAGTTTCACGTGCATGTATAAATTCATAACAGGCTAGAAGTTTCACATGCATGTATAAACTCATAACATGCTAGAAGTTTCACGTGCATGTATAAACTCATAACAGGTTGGAAGTTTCACGTGCACGTATAAACTCATAACATGCTAGAAGTTTCACGTGCACGTATAAACTCATAACATGCTAGAAGTTTCACATGCATGTATAAACTCATAACAGGTTGGAAGTTTCACATGCATGTATAAACTCATAACAGGCTGGAAGTTTCACGTGCATGTATAAACTCATAACATGCTAGAAGTTTCACGTGCATGTATAAACTCATAACAGGTTGGAAGTTTCACATGCATGTATAAACTCATAACATGCTAGAAGTTTCACGTGCATGTATAAACTCATAACATACTAGAAGTTTCACGTGCATGTATAAACTCATAACAGGTTGGAAGTTTCACATGCATGTATAAACTCATAACATGCTAGAAGTTTCACGTGCATGTATAAACTCATAACAGGCTAGAAGTTTCACATGCATGTATAAACTCATAACATGCTAGAAGTTTCACGTGCATGTATAAACTCATAACAGGTTGGAAGTTTCACGTGCACGTATAAACTCATAACATGCTAGAAGTTTCACGTGCACGTATAAACTCATAACATGCTAGAAGTTTCACATGCATGTATAAACTCATAACAGGTTGGAAGTTTCACATGCATGTATAAACTCATAACAGGCTGGAAGTTTCACGTGCATGTATAAACTCATAACAGGTTGGAAGTTTCACATGCATGTATAAACTCATAACATGCTAGAAGTTTCACGTGCATGTATAAACTCATAACATGCTAGAAGTTTCACGTGCATGTATAAACTCATAACATGCTAGAAGTTTCACATGCATGTATAAACTCATAACATGCTAGAAGTTTCACGTGCATGTATAAACTCATAACATGCTAGAAGTTTCACGTGCATGTATAAACTCATAACAGGTTGGAAGTTTAGTTTGTAGCTGCCATCCTTTTTCCTGAGGTACTGCCACATAATGTTACTAGAATGGAGTGGGACAGAGACGTAGAAGTTTAGACAGCAGTGGAGCAGACAAGTACATGTTACCAGGGCAGTTAGTATTTTTAGGAATAAAAAATTCTTGGTGGGGGTGGGGGGGGGGGGAAGGGAATGAAGACGTTGTCCGATGTAGCGGTCAGGATCAACAGTTGATTTTTGTCCGGGTTGGCTAATCTTAGCCGACAAAAGATCCTGCCATCCTTCTCCGTTGGTTCAAGGTATGTCCAGAGGTGCTCAGAACCCCCCACCCCCACCTTAAGATGTCCATCAGCATCCTGTGGCAGATAGTACCAGTCCTGTGCTGGCTGATCACTCTCCTCGCGTGTCCAGTGTGCCTCTAGCTCCTGGCCGTGTCAATCTGTTCTCCCAGCTGTCCCAGTCTAACCCAGCGATGTGGGTTGTCTGCTCTCTCAGTCTAACCCAGCGATGTGGGTTGTCTGCTCTCTCAGTCTAACCCAGCGATGTGGATTGTCTGCTCTCTCAGTCTAACCCAGTGATGTGGATTGTCTGCTTTCTCAGTCTAACCCAGCGATGTGGGTTCGCTGCTCTCTCAGTCTAACCCAGCGATGTGGATTCTCTGCTCTCTCAGTCTAACCCAGCGATGTGGATTCGCTGCTGTCCCAGTCTAACCCAGCGATGTGGATTCTCTGCTGTCCCAGTCCTTCAATTTCTCTCTGAGAGCGTTAATATCACCTCGGTCCAGCGGTTTTCATTCTGTGATGATGGCGGACCATTCAACCTAGCAGCTCTTTCATTTCGCTGGACAACCGCTTGCCCAGGAACACTGGACGACCGCTAGCTCGGGAACACTGGACGACCGCTTGCCCAGGGACACTGGACGACCGCTTTCCCGGGAACACTGAAGGACTGCTTGCCCAGGAACACGGGTAGCCCACTTGCCCGGGGACACTGGACGACCGCTAGCTCGGGAACACTGGACGACCGCTTGCCTCGGGAACACTGGACGACCGCTTGCCCGATAACACTGGACGATCGCTTGCCCCGGGAACACTGGTAGCCCACTTGCCCGGGGACACCGGACGACCGCTTGCCCGGGGACACTGATAGCCCGCTTGCCCCGGGACACTGGACGACCGCTTGCCCGGGGACACTGGTAGCCCACTTGCCCCGGGACACTGGTAGCCCGCTTGCCCCGGGTACACTGGACAACCGCTTGTCAGGGGACACTGGTAGACCGCTTGCCCGGGAACACTGGTAGCCCGCTTGCCCGGAACACTGGACGATCGCTTGCCCGGGGACACTGGTAACCCACTTGCTCTGGGACACTGGACGACCGCTTGCCCGGGAACACTGGACGACAGCTTCCCCGGGAACACTGGACGACCGCTTGCCCCGGGAACACTGGACGACCGTTTGCCCGGGACCACTGGACGACCGTTTGCCCGGGAACATTGGAAACCCGCTTGCCCGGGAACACTAGAAGCTCGTTTTCCCGGGAATACTGGACGAACGCTTGCCCGGGAATACTGAACGATCGCTTGCCCGGGGACACTGGTAACCCACTTGCTCTGGGACACTGGACGACCGCTTGCCCGGGAACACTGGACGACAGCTTCCCCGGGAACACTGGACGACCGCTTGCCCCGGGAACACTGGACGACCGTTTGCCCGGGAACATTGGAAACCCGCTTGCCCGGGAACACTAGAAGCTCGTTTTCCCGGGAATACTGGTCGACAGCTTGCCCGGGAACACTGGAAGCTCGTTTTCCCGGGAATACTGGACGACCGCTTGCCCGGGGACACTGGACGACCGCTTACCCCGGGACACTGGACGACCTCTTGCCCGGGAACACTGGAAGCTCGTTTTCCCGGGAATACTGGACGACCGCTTGCCCGGGGGCACTGGACGACCGCTTACCCCGGGACACTGGACGACCGCTTGCTCGGGGACACTGGGCGACCGCTTGCCCGGGAACACTGGAAGCTCGTTTTCCCGGGAATACTGGACGAACGCTTGCCCCGGGAATACTGAACGATCGCTTGCCCGGGGACACTGGTAACCCACTTGCTCTGGGACACTGGACGACCGCTTGCCCGGGAACACTGGACGACAGCTTCCCCGGGAACACTGGACGACCGCTTGCCCCGGGAACACTGGAAGACCGTTTGCCCGGGACCACTAAACGACCGTTTGCCCGGGAACATTGGAAACCCGCTTGCCCGGGAACACTAGAAGCTCGTTTTCCCGGGAATACTGGTCGACCGCTTGCCCGGGGACACTGGACGACCGCTTGCCCGGGAACACTGGAAGCTCGTTTTCCCGGGAATACTGGACGACCGCTTGCCCAGGGGCACTGGACGACCGCTTACCCCGGGACACTGGACGACCGCTTGCTCGGGGACACTGGGCGACCGCTTGCCCAGGGGCACTGGATGACCGCTTACCCCGGGACACTGGACGACCGCTTGCTCGGGGACACTGGGCGACCGCTTGCCCGGGAACACTGGAAGCTCGTTTTCCCGGGAATACTGGACGAACGCTTGCCTGGGAACACTGGACGACCACTTGCCCCGGGACACTGGACGACCACTTGCCCCGGGACACTGGACGACCGCTTGCCCAGGGGCACTGGATGACCGCTTGCCCGGGAACACTGGACGACCGCTTGCCAGGGAACACTGGAGCCCGCTTGCCAGGGAACAATGGACGACCGCTTGCCCGGGAACACTGGACGCCCGCTTTCCCGAGGACAGATGCAGGTGACTCAACTCACTGAATCTCAGTTTCCAGTAACACCCCCAGCCTGGCTAACTATATAGCTATAGTCCCCATGGTAGTGGAGTCTGCTAAAGAAGTGCATTTAGCGGCTATTTAGCTCATCTGCGTCTTACAAAAATACTCGCCATTACGCACTCCCCAACTGGACACGATACTGTGCCTTCAAACCTTTGTCGCACTGCCCACACAGAACATCGTGCTCATAGCTCCAGAAAGATAGAACATTTATACAAGGGGAGAAAACTGTACACCAACTCAACTAAAGACTGAAGTAAATTACTGGGACACTTTCAATCCCTTGCTTAAATTAAGTTTCACCAGAGTAACGGTTTTGTTGCTGTGTAAAAGTCGATTGGCCAGCCGGTAAGTGAGCGAAGGTAGATAACCAGTAAAATGACTACTCATATTTTGTAGAGTAGAGTAATTTCCCTGCTTAAAAGATTTGGGGTTTTTTTCTTTAGTGAAATTCCTGCCTCTCTGCTATAAACACGTTTTGTTGTTGTTGTTGTTGTTGTTGTTGTTGTTAAATCTTGTACGTGTGTTTGTGTGTTTATGTTTGTGTATATCTGTGCATGTGTCTGTAGACATGTCTTTGTTTAGGAGGTATATTGTTATCTTCTCGAAGATCTATAAAACGTTTTTGAGTTGTTTTTTTAATCAACTCTCAAGTGAGTTTTCAACTCTCAGGTGAGCTTTATATCAACTCTCAGGTGAGCTTTATATCAACTCTCAGGTGAGCTCTACAACAACTCTCAGTTGAGCTTTATATCAATTCTCAATTGAGCTTTATATCTACTCTCAGTTGAGCTTTATAGCAACTCTCAGGTGAGTTTTATAGCAGCTCTCAGGTGAGTTTTATACCAACTCTCAGGTGAGCTAGAGCTCATTTCTCATGTGAGTTTTGTGGCAAATATCAGATGAGTTTTATCACAACTCTCAGGTGAGTTGTGTGGCAACTCTCAGGTGAGTTTTGTAACAACTCTCAGGTAGACAGCTCTTGATTGGGTCGAAGTTATGTGGAGATTGTAAAATTTTCTTTCTCTCTTTCCTCATGGTTCATCGTGTAAGTGGCAGCGGTTGGGTTGTGTCATAGTTTACAGCCCGGCAGGTTGTGTCATAGTTTACAGCTCGGCGGGATGTGTCATAGTTTACAGCTCGGCGGGATGTGTCATAGTTTACAACTCGGCGGGTTGTGTCGTAGTTTACAGCTCGGCGGGTTGTGTCGTAGTTTACAGCTCGGCTGCTATGCCTGCGTCCTTCAGCCCGACACATCGGTCCTCGGCATGGTTTGATTTTCATAATGTCGGCTGCAGTAACCTGATGCTAGTGGAGTAGACGTAGGCGCAAGTGTATAATTCAGCTTTAGGACCAGATTTGCTCGCACACCTCGTGTCTGTTCTTCAGAGGACGCACATTTATGAGGTGGAGTAAGCTTTTGTCTGCCTGTCCCTCATCCTCGTGCAGACAGTCAGCCAAGAGTAGCTGGACACTGTCTCGTTTTATCTCCAGAATTCCGTCGTCGGTCTCCAGGAGACTTTGATGTTTTTCTTGAGTGATACGTCAGAGATTATATGAGAGATATATGATAGATACATGAGGTACATGAGAGATATATGAGAGTTATAGATATATGATAGATACATGAGAGAGATATGAGAGATATAGATATATGATAGATACATGAGAGAGATCTGAGAGATATAGATATATGATAGATACATGATAGAGATATGAGAGAGAAATGAGAGATTATGTGAGAGAGATATGAGAAATTATATGACAGATTATGTGAGAGAGATATGAGAGATTATATGAGAGATTATGTGAGAGAGATATGAGAAATTATATGACAGATTATGTGAGAGAGATATGAGAGATTATATGAGAGATATAGATATATGATAGACACATGAGAGATATATGAGAGAGAAATGAGAGATTATGTGAGAGAGATATGAGAGATTATATGAGAGAAATATGAGAGAGATACATGAGATATATAGCTATAGTCCCCATGGTAGTGGAGTCTGCTAAAGAAGTGCATTTAGCGGCTATTTAGCTCATCTGCGTCTTACAAAAATACTCGCCATTACGCACTCCCCAACTGGACACGATACTGTGCCTTCAAACCTTTGTCGCACTGCCCACACAGAACATCGTGCTCATAGCTCCAGAAAGATAGAACATTTATACAAGGGGAGAAAACTGTACACCAACTCAACTAAAGACTGAAGTAAATTACTGGGACACTTTCAATCCCTTGCTTAAATTAAGTTTCACCAGAGTAACGGTTTTGTTGCTGTGTAAAAGTCGATTGGCCAGCCGGTAAGTGAGCGAAGGTAGATAACCAGTAAAATGACTACTCATATTTTGTAGAGTAGAGTAATTTCCCTGCTTAAAAGATTTGGGGTTTTTTTCTTTAGTGAAATTCCTGCCTCTCTGCTATAAACACGTTTTGTTGTTGTTGTTGTTGTTGTTGTTGTTGTTGTTGTTGTTGTTGTTGTTGTTGTTGTTAAATCTTGTACGTGTGTTTGTGTGTTTATGTTTGTGTATATCTGTGCATGTGTCTGTAGACATGTCTTTGTTTAGGAGGTATATTGTTATCTTCTCGAAGATCTATAAAACGTTTTTGAGTTGTTTTTTTAATCAACTCTCAAGTGAGTTTTCAACTCTCAGGTGAGCTTTATATCAACTCTCAGGTGAGCTTTATATCAACTCTCAGGTGAGCTCTACAACAACTCTCAGTTGAGCTTTATATCAATTCTCAATTGAGCTTTATATCTACTCTCAGTTGAGCTTTATAGCAACTCTCAGGTGAGTTTTATAGCAGCTCTCAGGTGAGTTTTATACCAACTCTCAGGTGAGCTAGAGCTCATTTCTCATGTGAGTTTTGTGGCAAATATCAGATGAGTTTTATCACAACTCTCAGGTGAGTTGTGTGGCAACTCTCAGGTGAGTTTTGTAACAACTCTCAGGTAGACAGCTCTTGATTGGGTCGAAGTTATGTGGAGATTGTAAAATTTTCTTTCTCTCTTTCCTCATGGTTCATCGTGTAAGTGGCAGCGGTTGGGTTGTGTCATAGTTTACAGCCCGGCAGGTTGTGTCATAGTTTACAGCTCGGCGGGATGTGTCATAGTTTACAGCTCGGCGGGATGTGTCATAGTTTACAGCTCGGCGGGTTGTGTCGTAGTTTACAGCTCGGCGGGTTGTGTCGTAGTTTACAGCTCGGCTGCTATGCCTGCGTCCTTCAGCCCGACACATCGGTCCTCGGCATGGTTTGATTTTCATAATGTCGGCTGCAGTAACCTGATGCTAGTGGAGTAGACGTAGGCGCAAGTGTATAATTCAGCTTTAGGACCAGATTTGCTCGCACACCTCGTGTCTGTTCTTCAGAGGACGCACATTTATGAGGTGGAGTAAGCTTTTGTCTGCCTGTCCCTCATCCTCGTGCAGACAGTCAGCCAAGAGTAGCTGGACACTGTCTCGTTTTATCTCCAGAATTCCGTCGTCGGTCTCCAGGAGACTTTGACGTTTTTCTTGAGTGATACGTGAGAGATTATATGAGAGATATATGATAGATACATGAGGTACATGAGAGATATATGAGAGTTATAGATATATGATAGATACATGAGAGAGATATGAGAGATATAGATATATGATAGATACATGAGAGAGATCTGAGAGATATAGATATATGATAGATACATGATAGAGATATGAGAGAGAAATGAGAGATTATGTGAGAGAGATATGAGAAATTATATGACAGATTATGTGAGAGAGATATGAGAGATTATATGAGAGATTATGTGAGAGAGATATGAGAAATTATATGACAGATTATGTGAGAGAGATATGAGAGATTATATGAGAGATATAGATATATGATAGACACATGAGAGATATATGAGAGAGAAATGAGAGATTATGTGAGAGAGATATGAGAGATTATATGAGAGAAATATGAGAGAGATACATGAGATATATGAGAGATACAAGAAAGACACATGATAGATACAAGACAGTTATTTCAGAGATACAAGAAAGATATAAGAGAGACTGCAGAACTATTCCTCTCTTCCTTCCCTCTCCACCCCCCCCTTACCCCACTGATTGGCCAATGTTTTCATCAACTACGTATGGATGCATGGATGGATGGAAGATATATGTGGCTTGCTGATGTAGAAGGGACTTCACTCTGTTAAATTAGAGACATATCCTTGTTTGTTTCCCTTGCATGGAAGAATTTTTGTTCCTTCACATTCCAACAGCCCACTTTCTTTGTTTCTGTTTTGATCTTATTGTGCTAGTTCACTCAATCTCTCATCCTACAACACTAGTTCAGTCAATCTCTCATCCTACAATACTAGTTCACTCAATCTCTCATCCTACAATATTTGTTCACTCAATCTCTCATCCCACAATACTTGTTCACTCAATCTCTCATCCCATAATACTTGTTCACTCAATCCCTCATCCCACAATACTTGTTCACTCAATCTGTCATCCCACAATACTTGTTCATTCAATCTCTCATCCCACAATACTTGTTCATTCAATCTCTCATCCTACGATACTTGTTCATTCAATCTCTCATCCCACAATACTTGTTCATTCAATCTCTCATCCCACAATACTTGTTCATTCAATCTCTTATCCCACATTACTTGTTCATTCAATCTCTTATCCCACATTACTTGTTCATTCATTCTCTCATCCTACAATACTTGTTCACTCAATCTCTCATCCCACATTACTTGTTCATTCAATTTCTCATCCTATAATACTTGTTCATTCAATCTCTCATCCTACAATATTTGTTCACTCAGTCTCTCATCCTATAATATTTGTTCACTCAATCTCTCATCCTATCATATTTGTTCACTCAATCTCTCATCCTACAATATTTGTTCACTCAATCTCTCATCCTACAATATTTGTTCACTCAATCCCTCATCCCACAATACTTGTTCATTCAATCTCTCATCCTACAATATTTTTTCACTCAATCTGTCATCCTACAATACTTGTTCATTCAATCTCTCATCCCACAATACTTGTTCATTCAATCTCTTATCCCACATTACTTGTTCATTCAATCTCTTATCCCACATTACTTGTTCATTCATTCTCTCATCCTACAATACTTGTTCACTCAGTCCCTTATCCCGCAATACTTGTTCACTCAATCCCTCATCCCACAATACTTGTTCACTCACTCTCTCATCCTACGATACAGTTTCACATAATCCATCACTGAAGGACGTCTGAATGCCCAGCGATACGTCGCTGAAATTCTTCGTCCTCATGTCCTTCCACTTCTGGCTGCACCAGGGTCGATTTTTCAACAGGATAACACTCGACCTCATGTGGCACAACTCACCAACCAGTTCCTCGCTGACAACAACGTCCAGATCATTCCGTGGCCATCCATGTCATCAGACAAGAACCCAATAGAACACTTATGGGATGAACTCGACAGACAAGTCCGCCAGCGAGACGTGGCGCCAACAAATCTCCGACAGTTGATTCTTGCACTGCGGGAAGAGTGGGCAGCCATCCCACAACAACAGATCCAACGGCTAATCAGATCCATGTCAAAGAGATGTCGTTCTCTGATACAGGCCAGAGAAGGCCATATACCTTACTGAAACGGACGCCTCAGTCGCAAAGAATAAAAGTGCAAACAAAATTTAATGAGCAACATTTCGTTGTTAAAGTCTTAGTTTATTCATGCCAAGATTGAAACATTAATTCCGAAAATAAAATTTTGATACATGTTTGAAATTTGGTGTCCATTACGACTACAGTAGTGTTGCTTTTCTCTTTTGTATGCATACAAACACACATACATACATATAAACATGCATACATAAATACATACAGTAGTAGTGTTTATATGTGTCACCTACTGCCAGTCTGTTTTCAGCTAATAACAAGATTACAATCTAGTGTGCCTCGTGTTTAGGTGAATACTCTGTTTTCAGACAGTTTCCCCAACACAAACGTGTGGTGCAAACATTTTGCCATCTGGGTCAGCTGGAGAGCGCTAGTCCAAATCTAAAATCTGCAACAATAAAAAAAAAAAACGGAGAAAAGAAATGAAAGCAGATACAAGAAATGAAATAAGAGAATTTAGAAAGTATCATGGACACAAAAAAAAGAACAAATATATCCATACTACAAGAACTTAATATTGAAGAAGGCTGGCTAGTAAAGAGGATATATATATATAACAGAGAAAACTTAAATATCTGGACATATTAAACATAGTGAGAATTTAGAGAAAACTATCTTGGAAGGATACATAATGGAAAAAAGAAAGAGAGGAAGACCAAGGCGAAAATGGCTGCAAGACATCGTTGATAATCTGCAAATGGATGCATCAGCAGCAGGCCATCTTGCTCACAACCGAGAGGCCTACAGGAGAGCTGTTAGGGTCCTACAATATTGTTCACTCAATCTCTCATCCTACATATTTGTTCACTCAATCCCTCATCCCACAATACTTGTTCATTCAATCTCTCATCTTACAATACTTGTTCACTCAATCTCTCATCCTACAATACTTGTTCATTCAATCTCTCATCTTACAATACTTGTTCACTCAATCTCTCATCCCACAATACTTGTTCATTCAATCTCTCATCCCACAATACTTGTTCATTCGATCTCTCATCCCACAATACTTGTTCATTCAATCTCTCATCCTACAATATTTGTTCATTCAATCTCTCATCCTACAATACTTGTTCACTCAATCTCTCATCCCACAATACTTGTTCATTCAATCTCTCATCCCACAATACTTGTTCATTCAATCTCTCATCCCACAATACTTGTTCATTCAATCTCTCATCCTACAATACTTGTTCAGTCAATCTCTCATCCTACAATACTTGTTCATTCAATCTCTCATCCCACATTACTTGTTCATTCAATTTCTCATCCTATAATACTTGTTCATTCAATCTCTCATCCTACAATATTTTTTCACTCAATCTCTCATCCTACAATACTTGTTCATTCAGTCTCTCATCCTACAATACTTGTTCACTCAGTCCCTCATCCCGCAATACTTGTTCACTCAATCCCTCATCCCACAATACTTGTTCACTCACTCTCTCATCCTACGATACAGTTTCACATAATCCATCACTGAAGGACGTCTGAATGCCCAGCGATACGTCGCTGAAATTCTTCGTCCTCATGTCCTTCCACTTCTGGCTGCACCAGGGTCGATTTTTCAACAGGATAACACTCGACCTCATGTGGCACAACTCACCAACCAGTTCCTCGCTGACAACAACGTCCAGATCATTCCGTGGCCATCCATGTCATCAGACAAGAACCCAATAGAACACTTATGGGATGAACTCGACAGACAAGTCCGCCAGCGAGACGTGGCGCCAACAAATCTCCGACAGTTGATTCTTGCACTGCGGGAAGAGTGGGCAGCCATCCCACAACAACAGATCCAACGGCTAATCAGATCCATGTCAAAGAGATGTCGTTCTCTGATACAGGCCAGAGAAGGCCATATACCTTACTGAAACGGACGCCTCAGTCGCAAAGAATAAAAGTGCAAACAAAATTTAATGAGCAACATTTCGTTGTTAAAGTCTTAGTTTATTCATGCCAAGATTGAAACATTAATTCCGAAAAATAAAATTTTGATACATGTTTGAAATTTGGTGTCCATTACGACTACAGTAGTGTTGCTTTTCTCTTTTGTATGCATACAAACACACATACATACATATAAACATGCATACATAAATACATACAGTAGTAGTGTTTATATGTGTCACCTACTGCCAGTCTGTTTTCAGCTAATAACAAGATTACAATCTAGTGTGCCTCGTGTTTAGGTGAATACTCTGTTTTCAGACAGTTTCCCCAACACAAACGTGTGGTGCAAACATTTTGCCATCTGGGTCAGCTGGAGAGCGCTAGTCCAAATCTAAAATCTGCAACAATAAAAAAAAAAAACGGAGAAAAGAAATGAAAGCAGATACAAGAAATGAAAATAAGAGAATTTAGAAAGTATCATGGACACAAAAAAAAGAACAAATATATCCATACTACAAGAACTTAATATTGAAGAAGGCTGGCTAGTAAAGAGGATATATATATATATATATATATAACAGAGAAAACTTAAATATTCTGGACATATTAAACATAGTGAGAATTTAGAGAAAACTATCTTGGAAGGATACATAATGGAAAAAAGAAAGAGAGGAAGACCAAGGCGAAAATGGCTGCAAGACATCGTTGATAATCTGCAAATGGATGCATCAGCAGCAGGCCATCTTGCTCACAACCGAGAGGCCTACAGGAGTGATGTTAGGGAGGCAAAGTTCAGCAAGGGCATGCAAATGACTGACTGAGAAAGAATAAAGAATGAAAAATAGCTAGCACAACTTTTTGTTCTAACATCACTTTTTAATATATAAAACATCACATTTTATTGTATAAAACATCACTTTTCTTATTATATAAAGCATCACAAATATTAAATATTCTTCACATTGTAAAACACCAGGGGAACATACTATGTTATGTGCGGATATGACTATCCAAGAAAAGAAAAAAAAATTTTTTAGACGCTAAAGTGTATTCCATGATCACATTTCTTATCACATTTCTTATCAAATTCTCCACAGAGCTCAAACATACGGTCATGTTCACATTATTTTACGTCAAAATGTTTTTTTTAACTACCTACACGAAAAATTCAATGACAAAAGTCGGTAATAAAAGGTTACATAATAAACAGGTCATAGAACGTCAAGAAGACAAAACAGCAGACAAACAGTTCTACAGAAAAACTTGTTCTGCCAACAAGATGATATCAGAGCTCCAACTTGCTAGAAACTTTCTCCAGATTTATTAGGAAAAAAATATGTTGCCCATAATTCATTCAGATGATGATGGTGTGGTTGCTACGTCTTTCTGAATTTTTGCCCCAGTTGTAGCAGCTATTTTTAAAAAATTCATATTCTGCTCATTTTACTTTTCATGAATTGTTCATGTTCATAACTGATCTTTCTTCTTGTCCAGCGCTGCGCCTAAATATCAGGCCTACGGTGCGGGCTAAAATACAGAAAAATGTGGACGATGTGGTGTACTCAACCACCCATGATATTCAGAATGTGGCTATTTCACTCGACGATTTACCATCACTCGACGATTCACCATCACTCGCCGATTTAACATCATCATCATCAGGATCCACCAGCATGCAGTATTAAATTAAACGGAACTGTTCTAAAGCAGGTGCAGAAATTCAAATACCTTGGAGCAGTAATAACTTCAGATGGGAAACGCAGAACAGAAATTAGGAACAGAATAGGCCAAGCAAAGACTGCATTTCTGAGAATGAGAAACATATTAGCTAACACATCTTTATCAATGAATGTTAGAAAACGAGTCCTAAAATGCTATATTGAACCTATCTTGTTATATGGAAGTGAATCATGGACAATATGCAAGTCTGCACAAAAATCATTGGAAGCAGCGGAAATGTGGTTTATTAGAAGAATGTTGCGAATCCCCTGGACAGCACAAATAACTAATGAAGAATGTATGAGAAGAGCTGGAGAGACAAAAAACCTTGTCAGAAAGATAAGAGAGAGACAATGTACTTTCATAGGACATGCAATGAGAAGAGGGGGCATTGAAAATATTATAACAACAGGAAAAATAGAAGGAAGAAGATCAAGAGGAAGACCAAGAGAAATGATACTGGACAGTCTGACGGGATGGTGTGAGAGGAGATCACCAACTGAGCTGATGGCCTGCATGAAGGATCGTGTACTCTGAAGAAGCATAATAGCCAACGCCAGTCGGCACGGCATCTGATTTAACATCACTCGACGGTTTAACATCACTCGATGATTTAACATCACTCGACGATTTAACATCATTCGACGATTTAACATCACTCGACGATTTAACATCACTCGACGATTTAACATCACTCGACGCCTCCAGCTTCTGCAGCCGTCTCTGGTCTACCAGGCGTGCCTGATCTGAGGGAGGAGAGACAGATAGTGGCCCCCCACACAGGCACACAGCCCCCCACACAGGCACACAGCCCCCCACACAGGAACACAGTCCCCCACACAGGCACACAGCCCCCCACACAGGCACACAGCCCCCCACACAGGCACACAGCCCCCCACACAGGCACACAGCTACCCACACAGGCACACAGTCCCCCACACAGGCACACAGTCTCCCACACAGGCACACAGCTTCTACTTCACTCTAGAACTTTCTGAAGTGACAGACATACATCGCCGTACTAAACCCGATAGACATACGTCGCCGTACTAAACCCGACAGACATACGTCGCCGTACTAAACCCGACAGACATACGTCGCCGTACTAAACCCGACAGACATACGTCGCCGTACTAAACCTTACAGACATACGTCGCCGTACTAAACCTGACAGACATACATCACCGTACTGAACCTGACAGACATACGTCGCCGTACTAAACCTTACAGACATACATCACCGTACTGAACCTTTATTCGCGAATGAAGTGCTATGGGGTTCGCATTTTCTTCTTCAAGAAACAGCTGACAGAACGTTCCTACATGTCCCTAGAGAAGCGACCATCTTTACACTGATACCATGACGTCATGCAGGTCCTTGCTAGCGCGTCGCTACCTGCAGGATGTTCCTTACAACATGACTAAGAGATGCTGTCACTTGACATGATTATGGGACTTGGAATTTTCTGCACCAGTTGTAAGAGTTTTGTTTTAGATCACTCTCGTGGCTGTTAACTATGGCGTACAGGTCATTGCTGATTTAACAAAATTAAACTAGAACCTGGGAAGATTTGTGTGTAGATTTAATGTGCCCATTGGCTTCCTCGCCACTTTAGTTCTTTGACATGAGATCGTGTCGCCACTTTAGTTCTTTGACATGAGATCGTGTCACGACTTTAGTTCTTTGACATGAGACCGTGTCGCCACTTTAGTTCTTTCACATGAGACCGTGTCGCCACTTTAGTTCTTTCACATGAGACCGTGTCGCCACTTTAGTTCTTTCACATGAGACCGTGTCGCCACTTTAGTTCTTTGACATGAGATCGTGTCGCCACTTTAGTTCTTTGACATGAGATCGTGAACTTCATTCCCGCTCAGATCAAAGATTCGATGGAGTTTTTCCTACAATGTATTTCTCCGAGAAAGTGTGTTGTTTGGTCTCTGAGCTAGTGTGTTGTTTATTCTCTGAGTTAGTGTGTTCTTTGTGCCCTAGGCCAGTGTGCTGTTTGATCTCTGAGCTATAGTGTTGTTTGATCTCTGAGCTAGTGTGTTGTTTGACCTCCAGGGTTAGTGTATTGTTTGATCTCTGAGCTAGTGTGTTGTTTGCTCGTTCATCTAGTGTGTTGTTTGCTTTCTGAAATAGTGTGTTGTTTTGTCTCTGAACTAGTGTGTTGTGTGTTCTCTGAGCTTGTGTGTTATTTGCTCCCTAGGCTAGTGTGTTGTTTGCCCTCTAGGCTAGTGTGTTGTGTGCGTCCTTTTCTAGTGTGTTGTTTGCGCCCTGGGCTAGTGTGTTGTTTGCCCTCGGAGCTAGTGTATTGTGTGACCCCTAGGACAAATGTGTTATTTGCTCTCTGAGCCCGTGTGCCGTTTGAACCAGGGCTAGTGTGTTGTTTGCCCTCGGAGCTAGTGTATTGTGTGACCCCTAGGACAAATGTGTTATTTGCTCTCTGAGCCCGTGTGCCGTTTGAACCAAGGCTAGTGTGTTGTTTGCTCTCTGAGCTAGTGTGTTGTTTGCTCTCCGAGCTAGTGTGTTGTTTGATCTCTGAGCCTGTGTGTCGGTTTCCCCAGGGCTAGTGTGTTGTTTGCCCCCGGGGCTAGTGTGTTGCATGGTTCTAGGCTAGTGTGTTGTTTGGCTCTAAGGAAGCGTGTTATTTGATGGATCCGAACCTTCATCATCATCAGATGCCTGCCGGTTGGGACTGGCAGTCATGTTATGCTTTCTAGGCCTCTCCTTCTCACGAATACCTAGTAAACGTTGACTGTGTTTTTAATGGGTTTACTTAGATTCCTGTTTTCATCTTATTACGCCTTACATCCTTCCCGTGCCGTTAAACGTCACACAGGGCTCGCATGGTAGTTCGCCAAGTTTTCCTGTCTTCTGCGAGTTTTTCAACCTCATCAAGGGATTTTATGCCTATTAGTTTGGCCTCTCTTAGCAATGTCCTCTTTAGAGTTTCACGTGGTTTTCTTTTGCTTGTGTTAAATATTCGACCAACTTCCCTTATAGTACTCATGGTGTTTGCTCGATCCATTGCCTGTCCTTCCTCCAAGAGAACTGAGTCTGCCAACTCATCTGCTCTGTCATTTTCCCAGATATCTCCATGGCCTGGTACAAACATGAAGACTGGAACATCTGCAGGGATTCCAGCCAATGATGTCTTAGAGAGCCGGCCTGAATTTTCTGTATAATGTTCACCAAGTAACTCAAGATGCTTGCTCGTGTATAGTCAGTCTTGTGCCCAGAGCCAGCTCGGAGCTTCTGTCACAGCCATGGCTTGTGTGTAATGTTGTGCCCAGAGCCAGCTCGGAGCTTCTGTCACAGCCATGGCTTGTGTGTAATGTTGTGCCCAGAGCTAGCTCGGAGCTTCTGTCACAGCCATGGAGTGTGTGTAATGTTGTGCCCAGAGCCAGATCAGAGCTTCTGTCACAGCCATGGTTTGTGTGTAGTCTTGTGCCCAGAGCCAGATCAGAGCTTCTGTCACAGCCATGGTTTGTGTATAGTCTTGTGCCCAGAGCCAGATCAGAGCTTCTGTCACAGCCATGGCTTGTGTGTAATGTTGTGCCCAGAGTCAGATCGGAGCTGTGTCACAGCCTTTCTTCTATGAATTCATAACTCTGCTGAATCTATCCGTCTTTTTCATGCCCACGATTATCTTCCGTGGAGTAATATAAGGTGGATATCACGTGACTCTTTTTTGCCATTCAGTTTTAGAGAGCCTTCAGAATACTTTAAAGACATGAACTCAATCTTGTGTGGGTCTGTCTAATCTAGGCAGGTCTGAACGAGTAGAAATGAACTCAATCTTGTGTGGGTCTGTCTAATCTAGGCAGGTCTGAACGAGTAGAAATGAACTCAATCTTGTGTGGGTCTGTCTAATCTAGGCAGGTCTGAACAAGTAGACATGAATTCAATCTTGTGTGGGTCTGTCTAATCTAGGCAGGTCTGAACAAGTAGACATGAACTCAATCTTGTGTGGGTCTGTCTAATCTAGACAGGTCTGAACAAGTAGACATGAATTCAATCTTGTGTGGGTCTGTCTAATCTAGGCAGGTCTGAAAAAGTAGGAATACAAGATTCTGAAGAGCTTTCATAGTCTGACTTTTGTGATCAACAATTGTGACTTGCAACAATTTGTTTTTGATGATGGTCAAGTGGAAACATATGATGATGATGATGATGATGATGATGAAAAAGGAAGCTTCCTAGGTCAGCCTAACACATGACATTTATCAGTTGCTTTAAGCGAAATGTTACTGAAAGCTAATACATGACATTTATCAGTTGCTTTAAGATAAATGTTACTGAAAGCTAACACATGACATTTATCTGTTGCTTTATTCGAAATGTTACTGAAAGCTAACACATGACATTTATCAGTTGCTTTAAGATAAATGTTACTGAAAGCTAACACATGACATTTATAAGTTGCTTTAATATAAATGTTACTGAAAGTTAACACATGCCATTTATCAGTTGCTTTAAGATAAATGTTACTGAAATTAGATGTTTTGGTTGGAAGAAAACTACTCTGAACGGTGTGGACGAGTCTCTATCGCACAACCTTGGCATGACAAGACAATACACAAATGACTGCAGTACTTGCGGTCCATTCACGCTGTCTACTTTATTTTTAAAAAGGCTCACCAATAATCACTGAACTTTACTAAGTACAGCAGGACACCATATTCGACCTCTCTTGTGTGTCTGAGTGGCGAAGTGGTTAGTGCACTGGTCTCTCATGGCGAAGGTCGGGAGTTTGAATCCGGCCGGAGGCACCCCCAATCACTCAGTTGTAGAAATAGGTACCCGACTTCTTCTGGAGTTGGGGAAGGAAAGGCGGCCAGACGTGATACTGACCATATCACCCTCTAGTGTGCTGACAGGTCAAGGAAAATATGGGCACTAATACCATATCCCTATATGCCTCTAAGGCATGACAGGATTACCTTGACCTTTACCATAGAAATGTGGAAGCACGCAGCATTGACCACAATATCCGCCATGACGTCATCTGCAAAAGCCACGAGACAACAAAAAAAGTGAAGAAAGCAAGAAGATCAGTTTGTAACACGTTCCCTGACCCAGAATGCATCAGTTAGCCTTCACTAACCTGGCAATCGTGACGAAGCAGTTTGAAACCAATTCGTCATTTCAATAACTTTTTTGTTTTAATAGCAAGCATGAAACCTTTGCCATTTTCGGAACTGATAAGATTTTAAAAAAGATTTCAGCTCGTTTATTGACGTGACATACGTGACGTCTGCTGCTGGAAACAACTGGTTGATGTCCCGGAACGTGCAGGTTTCCAGAAAACTGCTTCCTCAGAGTTGATGCCAGGGACTAGTTCTTTGTTGCGTGCTAGATCTGGAGTTGATGCCAGGGATTAGTTCTATGCTGCGTGCTAGATCTGGAGTTGATGTCAGGGACTAGTTCTTTGTTGCGTGCTAGATCTGGAGTTGATGTCAGGGACTAGTTCTTTGTTGCGTGCTAGATCTGGAGTTGATGTCAGGGACTAGTTCTTTGTTGCGTGCTAGATCTGGATTTGATATCAGGGACTAGTTCTATGCTGCGTGCTAGATCTGGAGTTGATACCAGGGACTAGTTATATGCTGCATGTTAGATCTGGAGTTGATGTCAGGGACTAGTTCTATGCTTCCTGCTAGATCTCGAGCTGATGTCAGGGACTAGTTCTATGTTGCGTGCTAGATCTGGAGTTGATATCAGGGACTAGTTCTATGCTGCGTGTTAGATCTGGAGTTGATGCCAGGGACTAGTTCTATGCTGCGTGCTAGATCTGGAGTTGATATCAGGGACTAGTTCTATGCTGCGTGCTAAATCTGGAGTTGATGCTAGGGACTAGTTCTATGCTGTGTGCTAGATCTGGAGTTGATGCTAGGGACTAGTTCTATGCTGTGTGCTAGATCTGGAGTTGATGTTAGGGACTAGTTCTATGCTGTGTGCTAGATCTGGAGTTGATGCTAGGGACTAGTTCTATGCTGTGTGCTAGATCTGGAGTTGATGCTAGGGACTAGTTCTATGCTGCGTGCTAGATCTGGAGTTGATGCCAGGGACTAGTTCTATGCTGCGTGCTAGATCTGGAGTTGATGCTAGGGACTAGTTCTATGCTGCGTGCTAGATCTGGAGTTGATGCCAGGGACTAGTTCTATGCTGCGTGCTAGATCTGGAGTTGATGCTAGGGACTAGTTCTATGCTGCGGGCTAGATCTGGAGTTGATGCCAGGGACTAGTTCTATGCTGCGTGATAGATCTGGAGTTGATGCCAGGGACTAGTTCTATGCTGCGTGCTAGATCTGGAGTTGATGCTAGGGACTAGTTTTATGCTGCATGCTAGATCTGGAGTTGATGTCAGGGACTAGTTCTATGCTGCGGGCTAGATCGGGGGGCGGCTAAAGAAGGATGATATACGTTGTACGGAATTCTTTCAGTAAAACAAGGCTAAGAATACTGTCAGAATGATTACAGAAGAAGAAGAAGAAGAAGACCTCTATTGGAGTGGGGTATTTTTGTAGCTTAAATTTTGAGTTCTGCGCTTTTCTCTGACCGAAGTTTTTTTTTCTCTATCTTTTTACATTCTGTCTTTTTTCTGTCTTGATACATTCTGTATTTTTAAAAACCTTTATCTTATAAAGAAACGTCTCTATGTTCAATATTTAGTTCTGGGAATCCAGCCATAAACCGGTAACAGCCTACCCCGTCAGAGTGTTCACTGATAAGTTCACCATTCTGACTGGCCACACTGCTAAAGAGTTAAACTGACCTAGATTGTTTAGACCAGTCTCTCAAATTTCACTACTCGCAACTTAACGATTTTTTTGGTCAAGCAACAGGTAAACAAAACTTAAACATTCTTATCAGCGCAAGCCCTCGTGGCCAGCTCGTGAACAGACATGAAACGCTTTGGGGTTTCTGGTTTGTTTTTGTTTCGTTTCGGTGATTTGTTTGCTCTGCATAATAAGTTGTCCCCCCCTCTTCTAGGGTTTGGTTGTATCAGCGATGAAAGTATCTCGGGTAAATTAGGATAAAATAATGAACAGTTTGAAATCTCATCAAAAACAAAACAAAAATGATGAGAGAAGAGCTTAATTATGATATTTTACCTAAAACAATTCAAGATTCATCTTTTTAAAAGCAAATAGCAGCGTACTGTGCTCTGTCCACGTGTGTAATCATTGCATGACATGCTTTATGTTGTACCTTGTTTCTTTTTATCTTGCTTTGTCTTCTTCCTTTTCATTGTTGAGGGGACAGAGTCTTGATAGGGCCCAGCAATTTATTTCTTAAGATGGGGATATTTAAGGCTTCTGTAGCCCCTTCATATCCTGCCTGGGTGACCTGTGATAATAGTTTCTAATGTGAATGTTTTCTGTGATACACTGTCAGGTGGCAGTTGTGTAACGTGACCAAACCATTTGACATGTTGTTTCCGGGCATAGCGTAATATTTGTGTGACTTGGTATCTTGTTATTAGATTTATTATTCTCTCAAACTTTTCACTTCTGGCACTTTCCTTTCGCGTTTGGCTAATTTCCATGTTTGACATTGATAGAGCTGGGAGGAATACCACCGTGCTTCTTATTTCTGGACGTATTTTAGTTCTGATCTTACCCTAACCCTTGCCATAATGGTGTCTTTTCTGAATCTTTGCCCTAATGGTGTCGTTTCTGAATCTTTGCCCTAATGGTGTCTTTTCTGAATCCTCGCCCTAATGGTGTCGTTTCTGAATCCTCGCCCTAATGGTGTCGTTTCTGAATCCTTGCCCTAATGGTGTCTTTTCTGAATTCTTGCCCTAATGGTGTCGTTTCTGAATCCTTGCCCTAATGGTGTCGTTTCTGAATCCTTGCCCTAATGGTGTCGTTTCTGGATCTGTCTCTTCTTTCTTGGTAGATAACAATAAAGACAAGAAGTTTAAGACAAAAATTCGAAACATTTAAAGAACACCAAACGAAAGAAAAATTTCACGAAAACTTAATCTGCTTATACAGTTGTACAGGATCATCTGTCAGGTGTCTCAAGTAGGTGAGAAAGGGTGAGTACGGTAGATTTATTTTCGAAGTGATGACAGTGACTTTAGTAGTAACTATAGCAGCAGTAGTAGTAGTAGTAGTAGTAGTAGTAGTAGTAGTAGTAGTAGTAGTAGTAGTAGTAGCAGTAGTAGTAGTAGTAGTAGTAGTAGTAGTAGTAGTAGTAGTAGTAGTAGTAGTAGTAACAGCAGCAGCAGTAGTAGTAGTAGTAGTAATAGTAGTAGTAGCAGCAGCAACAGTAGTAGCAGTAGCAGCAGTAGTAGTAGCAGTAATAGTAGTAGCAGTAATAGTAGTAGTAGCAGCAGCAACAGTAGTAGCAGTAGCAGTAGTAGTAGTGGTGGTGGTAGTAGCAGTAATAAAAGCAACACCAATAGTAGTAATTGTGGTAGTTGATGCAGTAGTAGTAGTAGTAACAATAGTAGCAGTAGTAGTAACAGTAACAATAGTAACATTAGCAGCAAAAGTAATAGTAATGGAGGAAGAAGAAGAAGAAGATGATGATGATGATGTTGATGATGATGACGACGACGACGAAGAAGAAGAAGTGAGATAAAACTTAACATGAACCTGGGACTGTCTAAAACCGAAAAAAAAAAAACGGTTTTACACAAAACTGCGGTCACACAGGACCCGACTGCAGCGGGCCTTCATCTGTGAGCACAGTAATGACAGCAGTCTGTCTGTGATATGTGTTACCTGTCATGTTGCTGCTAGACAGCTCACTGCGCCTATAGCGAAATGAACAACGGTAACTGGATAAGAAACTGTGAACTACGTGCGGTAATTTTGTTGGTAATATTTGTTAACAAGCAGCAAATAAAGGGAGCGAAGCGAAGATGATGTTGGTAGCAAGAGTTACTGAACATGTCTTTACTTGTATAGCTGAACTGAACTTGTATGGATGAACTTGTATAGCTGAACTTGTATAGCTGAACTTGTATGGCTGAACTGTCAACATAACTGGCAAACCCTGAGAATGAGAAGATGTTCGTCGGTCGCCTGATGCTCGACAAGCAATCGATGACAACTAACCCTAAAAGAACATGCGTCGAAACCTTCGATGAAACTATTACTGAACTAAACAAATACAAAAAGATAATAGCACAGTCTTAACTTGATAGAAAGATTTTTTTTTTAATCCAGCTTGGTTAAGCTGTTACAGCCCAGCCCATAAGGTCAAGATGTCTTATTTCTTTCATTTTCTAATTTAAAAAAAATGGACAAGAAATTGAAGCTGACGTCACAGCCATGTTACATAGTAGAAAGCAAGACACGCATCAACTGAGTTTGATCAGAAGTTCTGATAGGCCGTAAGTAGCCTGTAAATCAGGTCAGTGCCAGTAGCAACCTGTTGTGGCAGGACGCATATCTCCACTTGTTCGTTACACCTATAAAAGTTCGTAGAGAAGTCATTTCTGGGCCAAGACCCGAATTGGAGCTGTTGTGAAGGTAAGTTCGCCATGAACATGGAAAGTTTGTATTGTGGATTTCAGGACGGATTTCTCCGAAAATAAAAAGCGCACAATTTTTCTGGTCACGTGGTGGCTGCTAAGATCTTCTCATCTCTCTTGAAGATGACACGCAAGACTTGTAGGTTTGTGTAGATATATCAAAACAGGAGGCGAACATCATTTTCCACAGAAATACGATGTTGGGAAAATCAAGTTTCTTTGATACTTAACTAAAGTCTCTCGTCAATCTTGCTTTCTTAAGACAGCTCATACCAGACGACTTTTACGTTTGAGCAAACCTGACTTAAATTTTACGCTTGAGCAAACCTTATTGTAATTTTACACTTGAGCAAAACCTAACTGAAATGTTACGATTGAGCAAACCTTATTGTAATTTTACACTTGAGAAAACCTTATTGTAATTTTACACTTGAGAAAACCTTATTGTAATTTTACACTTGAGAAAACCTTATTGTAATTTTACACTTGAGAAAACCTTATTGTAATTTTACACTTGATGCAAACCTGACTGAAATTTTAAGTAAACCTGGTCATTTGGGCCTCAGCGTCTAATTGCAGCCACTGGTCACACGAAAACGGCTCCTAGATGGCGCTGGTTCGGCCACTTGTCACAGCGAAAACGGCTCCTAGATGGCGCTGGTTCGGCCAGTGGTCACACGAAAACGGCTCCTAGATGGCGCTGGTTCGGCCACTTGTCACACGAAAACGGCTCCTAGATGGCGCTGGTTCAGGCACTGGTCACACGAAAACGGCTCCTAGATGGCTCTGGTTCGGCCACTTGTCACAGCGAAAACGGCTCCCAGATGGCGCTGGTTCAGGCACTGGTCACACGAAAACGGCTCCTAGATGGCGCTAGTTATCCGTTTTGATTGTTTACTTTGTATCCTGAATTAATGTCCCTGTAACTTGTTCATTATTTTTTTAATGTCATAAGGTAGTTTTTGGTGAGCACTGAACATAGACAGAATGAAATTAATTTTCATAAACATTTTCATATTTTTTTTAAGGACTGAATTTACAAGTACAAGGAGGAAAAACTCAAGTTTTCTGAAAAATTGGCCAGTTTTCTTTGACAGAAGAAAATACACTCCGCACATTGAAGAGCAAAATTTCAGAGTGGTGGCCCTTTACTGGCTGTTTGACAGAAGGCTGTTATGCATATTCCTTTGAGTATCATCAAGTGGAGAATTTTGAATATTTTGGATCATTGCTAACTAAAAATGGAGATACAATGAAGGAAATTAAAAGGAAGACATTTATCGCCCTTCAGAAATTAAAACAACTAAAGAATATGTGGAGAGGAACAGACAGAATCACAAAAAATAAGATTTTCCCATCGCTACATACGTCTGTGAGACCTGGACACTTAACAAAACAGCTGAGAAACACATAAATGCCTTTGAATGTAAATGCTACAGAAGAGTTCTTCAAATATCATGGACACAAAAAAGAACAAATATATCTATACTACAAGAACTTAAAATTGAAGAAGGCTGGCTAGTAAAGAGGATTCAAGAGAGAAAACTTAAATATTTTGGACACATTAAACGTCATGATAATCTAGAGAAAATCATCTTGGAAGGGTACATAATAGGAAAAAAAGAGAGGAAGGCCAAGGCAAAGATGGCTGCAAGACATCGTTGATGATCTGCAAATGGAAGCATCAGCAGCAGGCCATCTTGCTCACGATCGAGAGACCTACAGGAGAGCTGTTACGGAGGCAAAGTTCCGCAAGGGACATGTAAATGAATGGATGAATGAATCATCAAGAATGATGTTTGCGTTTATGAAATATTACAATTTAAACAAAGTGGTACTTGTGAGTACCGTCAGGATACAAAGGGTAAAGCTCAATTACTTTGATAATATAAGGAAGAAAATGTAATGACAGTACAGAGTAAAACAATAGAAGGTATCACTTTATACAGAGTAAAACAATAGAAGGTATCACTTTATACAGAGTAAAACAACAGAAGGTATCACTTTATACAGAGTAAAACAATAGAAGGTATCACTTTATACAGAGTAAAACAATAGAAGGTATCACTTTATACAGAGTAAAACAATAGAAGGTATCACTTATACAGAGTAAAACAATAGAAGGTATCACTTATACAGAGTAAAACAATAGAAGGTATCACTTTATACAGAGTAAAACAATAGAAGGTATCACTTTATACAGAGTAAAACAATAGAAGGTATCACTTTATACAGAGTAAAACAATAGAAGGTATCACTTTATACAGAGTAAAACAATAGAAGGTATCACTTTATACAGAGTAAAACAATAGAAGGTATCACTTTATACGGTCATGATCGTGTTTCTAAACGTGAAAACCTGCCAGTGCTAGCTAAACAAATTGTGATATATCCATATCCAGTTATTTCCAACAAAGTCTTGTAGTAGGTTCTCCTGATTATGGGAATCTGAGTTCGTGTGTGAATGTGTTGGTGGAGGCGGGAGCAGAAGTGCATAAATCTACCACTAGTTTACAAACAAAAAAAGCCTTGCATCCTGAGAGTGTTCGGCCACTTGTCACAGCGAAAACGGCTCCTAGATGGCGCTGGTTCGGTCAGTGGTCACACGAAAACGGCTCCTAGATGGCGCTGGTTCAGGCACTTGTCACAGCGAAAACGGCTCCTAGATGGCGCTGGTTCAGGCACTTGTCACACGAAAACGGCTCCTAGATGGCGCTGGTTATCCTTTTTGATTGTTTACTTTGTATCCTGAATTAATGTCCCTGTAACTTTTTCATTATTTTTTTAATGTCATAAGGTAGTTTTTGGTGAGCACTGAACATGGAAAGAATGAAATTAATTTTCATAAATATTTTCATATTTTTTTAAGGATTGAATTTACAAGTACAAGGAGGAAAAACTCAAGTTTTCTGAAAAATTGGTAAGTTTTGTTTGACAGAAGAAAATACACTCCGCACATTGAAGAGCAAAATTTCAGAGTGGTGGCCCTTTACTGGTTGTTTGACAGAATGCTGTTATGCATATTCCTTTGAGTATCATCAAGTGGAGAGTTTTGAATATCTTGGATCATTGCTAACTAAAAATGGAGATACAATGAGGGAAATTAAAAGGAAGACATTTATCGCCCTTCAGAAAGTAAAACAACTAAAGAATATGTGGAGAGGAACAGACAGAATCACAAAAATAAGATTTTTAAGGGCGTGCAGCTTTCCCATCGCAAGATATCCCTGTGAGACCTGGACACTTAACAAAACAGCTGAGAAACAGATAAATGCCTTTGAATGTAAATGCTACAGAAGAGTTCTCCAAAAATCGTGGACACAAAAAAGAACAAATATATTCATACTACAAGAACTTAAAATTGAAGAAGGATGGCTAGTAAAAAGGATTAAAGAGAGAAAACTGAAATATTTTGGACACATTAAACGTCATGATAATCTAGAGAAAATCATCTTGGAAGGGTACATAATAGGAAAAAAAGAGAGGAAGACCAAGGCAAAGATGGCTGCAAGACATCGTTGATGATCTGCAAATGGAAGCATCAGCAGCAGGCCATCTTGCTCACGATCGAGAGACCTACAGGAGAGCTGTTACGGAGGCAAAGTTCCGCAAGGGACATGTAAATGAATGGATGAATGAATCATCGAGAATGATGTTTGCGTTTATGAAATATTACAATTTAAACAAAGTGGTACTTGTGAGTACCGTCAGGATACAAAGGGTAAAGCTCAATTACTTTGATAATATAAAGAAGAAAATGTAATGACAGTACAGAGTAAAACAATAGAAGGTATCACTTTATACAGAGTAAAACAATAGAAGGTATCACTTTATACAGAGTAAAACAATAGAAGGTATCACTTTATACAGAGTAAAACAATAGAAGGTATCACTTTATACAGAGTAAAACAATAGAAGGTATCACTTTATACAGAGTAAAACAATAGAAGGTATCACTTTATACAGAGTAAAACAATAGAAGGTATCACTTTATACAGAGTAAAACAATAGAAGGTATCACTTTATACAGAGTAAAACAATAGAAGGTATCACTTTATACAGTCGTGATCGTGTTTCTAGACGTGAAAACCTGTCAGTGCTAGCTAAACAAATTGTGATATATCCATATCCAGTTATTTCCAACAAAGTCTTGTAGTAGGTTCTCCTGATTATGGGGTGAATGTGTTGGTGGAGGCGGGAGCAGAAGTGCATAAATCTACCACTAGTTTACAAACAAAAAAAGCCTTGCATCCTGAGAGATTTGTCCTGAAATTTGTTTGATAATACTAAAATGAGAAGGCGGAAATTTTACATTTTCTAATATAAATAAAATGTACCAGAACAACCAAGGCAAGAAGAAGAAGAGGAGGAGGAGGAGGAAGAAGAGACATAATCACTTAAAAGTTTTGTTTCAGCTGTGTTCCTGTAGTTCGTGTCCACCAACAAGTAACCATGACAACGGCCGTGATAGTCCCGAGAGAGAAACTTGTCCTCACTGACCCTTCCGAATACCGGCCAGAACACCGTGACCCGCAGGCCTTCAGGGACTTTCGTGTCCACAATGTCCCGGAGAAAGTGAAGAAGACATATTATCTCATGCACACAAATCAGACTGTGGACTTCGTCAAGGTAAGGCTCAGCCAAGACGTTTTCATGTCCGCTTCTGTCCGTAAGGAACACGCATCTCTTTAACGTTTCTCTTGCTCGTTCGGGCAGAACTAGTTTACTGTAATCGTTGAGACCGCGCTAATAATTTTTGTTGAGGCATAACTGGTCTAGTGAACAGGTTGTCAAGGAAACGATGATGATTTTTAAACTGACCCCCCCCCTCCCCACTGTACATTAATATTGAGCATTTCACACCTGTCTTGTGGAAGCAGCCACTGGAAATTTGAAAATGGTCGAGGATAAAGGTAGCAGGTAACTTGCTTCATCAAAGTAAGTATTTAAAAAAACATGTCATGCCGCGTGGCACAATTCCCTGTCTTTAGACTTGATTATGAGATCCGCCGGTGACTTTCCTCCTAGCCACACTGACAGCCCATTCAGTAACTTCTCTCTCTGTCTTCCTCTGTCTCTTCTTCCCTCAATTTTTCCACAATGTGTTCCAGTCTTCCTCTTCTCAGAAAATGTCCTACAAATCTCACTTGTCTGCCTCTGATCTTTGCTGTAATTTGCATTTTAACTCCAGCCTCTTTTAAGACTTCTTCATTGGTTTTCTCGGCTGTCCATGGTACCTTCAAGATCCTTCTTATAAAATGGCCTCCATTTCTCGCTGTACTCTCTTATTCATAGACCATGCTTCACATCAGAATTGGCTTGATGTAACATTTAAGAACCCAGAATCTGTTTCCGTTGAAACCTGTTCAGAATACAGTCGTAGCAGTTAGCTCCGTGCAGACTCTCTCTCCCTCTCTCTCTCCCCCCTCTCTCTCTCTCCCCCCTCCTGTTATGTTTGTGTATGCTGTTTCTAGCGCCAACGTTAGGCAAGCCATTCAGTTCTGTTTAAGTTTTCTAGCTCGATGTTTGGACTTGGAGCAAGTAAACATTTCTGATAAATAGTGGATGACTGATTGGCTGACTGACTGATTGTTGACAGGCTGTAAATAACGTGATCTTCCTAGTATGCCTTTAGTCTATATCTGTGGGTCATGCTTTCCTGAATAAATTACATTTTTTTTTACAGTCCCTAACCAAAGATGAACGCCCATAAAACAAGCATATAGTGAGGCTAAAACCCCAACTATTCTGACCTCATTGAACTTCCACTACCAGGGGAACATGTCGACCAAACCAGGTCGGCGAGGCTAAACTAATTCAACAGTCTGTTTTAGTGGACGTCGCAGAGGTCAAGACCCGACGATCAGAAATGGTCATTATTCACCGTTATTCTGATAAAGCCATGATTGTTCCCAGCACAGCCATGCTTGTTCCCAGTACAGTCAATAATTGTTCCCAGTACAGTCGTGATTGTTCCCAATACAGAAATAATAATAATTTAAAAAATAATAATTACATGTTTTCTTATTATAAGATGGTTTTGATGCAGGTAAAATTTTCCGACTAATGTCCCCTGTTTGGCCTGGGAAGTTCTTCTGGAGAAAGTGATTTCCCCTTGATGAACTGTGTCGACTCTGCAAGTAAGCTCCACATGAAGGACAAAGCCGTTATTTCTGGCAGAGCGGCTGGTAATGTCAGAGAGTGGGTGGGCTAAAGAACCTCTCCACGAACTGTCTTTGGGCCTCTCCCTCGGGATTTTTCTTTCAGGGATTACCCCGGCAATCTTTAACTTCCACAAAACAGCAGATCTTTAACTCTTCCACAAAACAGCGGATCTTTAACTCTTCCACAAAACAGTGGATCTTTAACTCTTCCACAAAACAGTGGATCTTTAACTCTTCCACAAAACAGTGGATCTTTAACTCTTCCACAAAACAGCGGATCTTTAACTCTTCCACAAAACAGTGGATCTTTAACTCTTCCACAAAACAGTGGATCTTTAACTCTTCCACAAAACAGCGGATCTAACTGGAACTGGTGGTACCGTTTACCTTTGTAATGTATCAGGCAAACCCGCCCAGATATGCAGAGTAACGTACATGTAATCTGTTGCCCAACGTTAGTGAGCAACTTTTACTTTACAACAACCGCAGGGTCGCCTAGACTATTGGCTCAAACTCAACCATGGCGAGATGACTGTCATGGAGATTCTGGATAAACTTCAAGAACTCGTGGACGAAAGTGACCCAGATATTGATGTGCCCAACTCCTTCCACGCCTACCAGACGGCTGAGGGCATACGCAAGGCTCACCCAGACAAACCTTGGTTCCAGGTAACATTTCAATCACACCTGTACAACGAAACAGATTTTATCGTTGACAGAATATTTCAGATGTTGATGGCTCATAATACGCCCCCCTCCCCCCATTATCACTTACTTCAAGCCTAGAGTAATACATTACTCATCCTTTCATCAGGTGTAGCGCCTACTACAGTAGCTGGCAACCATACTTTAGCGCCTACTACAGTAGCTGGCAACCATACTTTAGCGCCTACTACAGTAGCTGGCAACCATATTTTAGCGCCTACTACAGTAGCTGGCAACCATACTTTCTCTACGCAACCCTTTGTATGTCTAAACATTCTTTTACTTTCTTTACCAGTGTCACTTGGTCCTCATACAGTTTTCTCCCAGTCTTCCTTATTTTTTTTTTCTTTGAGTTTTCCAGCGATAGCCAGGTTCCCTAACCTCTGTCTTCTCGTGACATGCCTAGGTTCCTTAACTTCTGTCTTCTTATGAGACGCTTAGGTTCAATAACTTCTGTCTTCTCATGACATGTCTAGGTTCTCTAACTTCTGTCTTCTTATGAGACGCCTAGGTTCTCTAACTTCTGTCTTCTTATGAGATGTCTAGGTTCTCTAACTTCTGTCTTCTTATGAGACGCCTAGGTTCTCTAACTTCTGTCTTCTTATGAGACGCCTAGGTTCACTAACTTCTGTCTTCTTATGAGACGCCTAGGTTCACTAACTTCTGTCTTCTTATGAGACGCCTACGTTCACTAACTTCTGTCTTCTCATGACATGCCTAGGTTCTCTAACTTCTGTCTTCTTATGAGACGCCTAGGTTCACTAACTTCTGTCTTCTTATGAGACGCCTACGTTCACTAACTTCTGTCTTCTCATGACATGCCTAGGTTCACTAACTTCTGTCTTCTCATGACATGCCTAGGTTCCTTAACTTCTGTCTTCTTATGAGACGCCTAGGTTCACTAACTTCTGTCTTCTTATGAGACGCCTAGGTTCTCTAACTTCTGTCTTCTTATGAGACACCTAGGTTCTCTAACTTCTGTCTTCTTATGAGACGCCTAGGTTCTCTAACTTCTGTCTTCTCATGACATGGCCAGGTTCTCTAACTTCTGTCTTCTTATGAGACGCCTAGGTTCACTAACTTCTGTCTTCTTATGAGACGCCTACGTTCACTAACTTCTGTCTTCTCATGACATGCCTAGGTTCACTAACTTCTGTCTTCTCATGACATGCCTAGGTTCCTTAACTTCTGTCTTCTTATGATACGCCTAGGTTCACTAACTTCTGTCTTCTTATGAGACGCCTAGGTTCTCTAACTTCTGTCTTCTTATGAGACTCCTAGGTTCTCTAACTTCTGTCTTCTTATGAGACGCCTAGGTTCACTAACTTCTGTCTTCTCGTGACATGTCTAATGTTGATTGGTCGTTTTCCCTCGCTCGAATTAGTCTTGAGGTTCTATCCCTTTTTTTTTGTTTTGTTTTTTGTCTGATCTTCTAGAGTATTTAGCGAAGTATGATTTGACTGAACTTCTAGAGTATTTAGCGAAGTATGATTTGACTGAACTTCTAGAGTATTTAGCGAAGTATGATTTGACTGATCTTCTAGAGCATTTAGTAAAGTATGATTTGATTGATCTTCTAGAGTATTTAGTGAAGTATGATTTGACTATGAAATGAAAGTAAGGTAGTGGCTTCCCCTTCACTTCCTTCTGTTGAACTCCGCGATTGCCAGGTCTCGACCCACCTAAATTAGGATCGGGGTCGGGGGTGGGAGAAGAAGGGGCGGTGTGCGCTGAACGATTCTGATGTATGGTTGTGAGAAATGTTATGATAAATGTTGGATCATTTTCAAGTGACATCTACACATACTTTTTAGTGATTAATAACCAGTTTACGTCACGTTAAAAGCACTGAAACAGGTTGTTGTTTTTTCTTTTAATTTCGCGCCCCAAAAATATAGCAACCAATTTCATTAGTTGTTGGGGGAAAATAGCAGATCAGAACCCAAGACATTCTCGCTCTTTCTGAATGTTGTAAGCCACATTTTAGTGACGTTTTGGTGACGACATTATGACGCGTGCGCCTGACAGCCACACAACCAATCAGCTTACTAGGTCGTCCAACTTCCCCGCCCCCTTTTTTTAACTGACGTTTATATTCATGTCTAATATTCTACAGATAAGGCAGAGGGAGGGGTTAAATATGCATCATTTAACAGGAGCCATTATCTCTTACAGCTCACTGGGCTTATCCACGACATCGGTAAAATCATGCATCTCTGGGGGGAGCCACAGTGGGCCACCGTTGGCGACACCTTTGTCGTAGGTTGCGCCCCTGACCCTAGTATCGTGTTTGGTGTTGAGAGTTTCAGCCAGAACAAAGATCTCCAGGATCCACGTTACAACACCAAATATGGGATGTACTCGCCAAACTGTGGCCTTGACAATGTGCACCTGTCATGGGGGCACGATGAGTATCTGTATAGAGTTCTGTTGGTGAGTGCTAGTTTTATTGTATGAAGCTGTTGGAGAGTGCTAGTTTTATTGTATGAAGTTCTGTTGGTGAGTGCTAGTTTTATTGTATGAAGTTCTGTTGGAGAGTGCTAGTTTTATTGTATGAAGTTCTGTTGGTGAGTGCTAGTTTTATTATATGAAGCTGTTGGAGAGTGCTAGTTTTATTGTATGAAGTTCTGTTGGTGAGTGCTAGTTTTATTGTATGAAGTTCTGTTGGAGAGTGCTAGTTTTATTGTATGAAGTTCTGTTGGAGAGTGCTAGTTTTATTGTATGAAGTTCTGTTGGAGAGTGCTAGTTTTATTGTATGAAGTTCTGTTGGAGAGTGCTAGTTTTATTGTATGAAGCTGTTGGAGAGTGCTAGTTTTATTGTATGAAGTTCTGTTGGAGAGTGCTAGTTTTATTATATGAAGTTCTGTTGGAGAGTGCTAGTTTTATTGTATGAAGTTCTGTTGGAGAGTGCTAGTTTTATTGTATGAAGTTCTGTTGGAGAGTGCTAGTTTTATTATATGAAGTTCTGTTGGAGAGTGCTAGTTTTATTATATGAAGTTCTGTTGGAGAGTGCTAGTTTTATTATATGAAGCTGTTGGAGAGTGCTAGTTTTATTGTATGAAGTTTTGTTGGAGAGTGCTAGTTTTATTATATGAAGTTGTTGGAGAGTGCTAGTTGTATTATATGAAGCTGTTGGAGACTGCTAGTTTTATTATATGAAGTTCTGTTGGAGAGTGCTAGTTTTATTGTATGAAGCTGTTGGAGAGTGCTAGTTTTATTATATGAAGTTCTGTTGGAGAGTGCTAGTTTTATTATATGAAGTTCTGTTGGAGAGTGCTAGTTTTATTGTATGAAGCTGTTGGAGAGTGCTAGTTTTATTATATGAAGTTCTGTTGGAGAGTGCTGGTTTTATTGTATGAAGTTCTGTTGGAGAGTGCTAGTTTTATTATATGAAGTTCTATTGGAGAGTGCTAGTTTTATTGTATGAAGCTGTTGGAGAGTGCTAGTTTTATTATATGAAATTCTGGTGGAGAGTGCTGGTTTTATTGTATGAAGTTCTGTTGGAGAGTGCTAGTTTTATTATATGAAGTTCTGTTGGAGAGTGCTAGTTTTATTATATGAAGCTGTTGGAGAGTGCTAGTTTTATTGTATGAAGTTCTGTTGGAGAGTGCTAGTTTTATTGTATGAAGTTCTGTTGGAGAGTGCTAGTTTTATTGTATGAAGTTCTGTTTTAGAGTGCTAGTTTTATTGTATGAAGTTCTGTTGGAGAGTGCTAGTTTTATTGTATGAAGTTCTGTTGGAGAGTGCTAGTTTTATTGTATGAAGCTGTTGGAGAGTGCTAGTTTTATTGTATGAAGTTCTGTGGAGAGTGCTAGTTTTATTATATGAAGTTCTGTTGGAGAGTGCTAGTTTTATTGTATGAAGTTCTGTTGGAGAGTGCTAGTTTTATTGTATGAAGTTCTGTTGGAGAGTGCTAGTTTTATTATATGAAGTTCTGTTGGAGAGTGCTAGTTTTATTATATGAAGTTCTGTTGGAGAGTGCTAGTTTTATTATATGAAGCTGTTGGAGAGTGCTAGTTTTATTGTATGAAGTTTTGTTGGAGAGTGCTAGTTTTATTATATGAAGCTGTTGGAGAGTGCTAGTTGTATTATATGAAGCTGTTGGAGACTGCTAGTTTTATTATATGAAGTTCTGTTGGAGAGTGCTGGTTTTATTGTATGAAGCTGTTGGAGAGTGCTAGTTTTATTATATGAAGTTCTGTTGGAGAGTGCTAGTTTTATTATATGAAGTTCTGTTGGAGAGTGCTAGTTTTATTGTATGAAGCTGTTGGAGAGTGCTAGTTTTATTATATGAAGTTCTGTTGGAGAGTGCTGGTTTTATTGTATGAAGTTCTGTTGGAGAGTGCTAGTTTTATTATGAAGTTCTATTGGAGAGTGCTAGTTTTATTGTATGAAGCTGTTGGAGAGTGCTAGTTTTATTATATGAAATTCTGGTGGAGAGTGCTGGTTTTATTGTATGAAGTTCTGTTGGAGAGTGCTAGTTTTATTATATGAAGTTCTGTTGGAGAGTGCTAGTTTTATTATGAAGTTCTGTTGGAGAGTGCTAGTTTTATTGTATGAAGTTCTGTTGGAGAGTGCTAGTTTTATTGTATGAAGTTCTGTTGGAGAGTGCTAGTTTTATTGTATGAAGTTCTGTTTTAGAGTGCTAGTTTTATTGTATGAAGTTCTGTTGGAGAGTGCTAGTTTTATTGTATGAAGTTCTGTTGGAGAGTGCTAGTTTTATTGTATGAAGTTCTGTTGGAGAGTGCTAGTTTTATTATATGAAGCTGTTGGAGAGTGCTAGTTTTATTGTATGAAGCTGTTGGAGAGTGCTAGTTTTATTGTATGAAGCTGTTGGAGAGTGCTAGTTTTATTGTATGAAGTTCTGTTGGAGAGTGCTAGTTTTATTGTATGAAGCTGTTGGTGAGTGCTAGTTTTATTGTATGAAGTTCTGTTGGAGAGTGCTAGTTTTATTGTATGAAGCTGTTGGTGAGTGCTAGTTTTATTGTATGAAGCTGTTGGTGAGTGCTAGTTTTATTGTATGAAGCTGTTGGTGAGTGCTAGTGTGGTAATGTTCATGTTAGTTACACATAAGTTTTACCCAGTGGTAATGTTAATGTTAGTCACAGGTGTGTATCTAGTGGTAATGTTAATGTTAGTCACAGGTGTGTATCTAGTGGTAATGTTCATGTTAGTCACAGGTATGTATCTAGTGGTAATGTTCATGTTAGTCACAGGTATGTATCTAGTGGTAATGTTCATGTTAGTCACAGGTATGTATCTAGTGGTAATGTTAATCACAGGTGTGTATCTAGTGGTAATGTTCATGTTAGTCACAGGTATGTATCTAGTGGTAATGTTCATGTTACTAGCAGAGATGACTGTATGAATGATATTAGTAAATCTCACAGTGATGGTATGGCAGTGTGTGATGTCAGCAAAGATGATGACAGCAACAATGTTGTAAGTGACAAGCCAGAAATGATCAGTCTATCTTACCTCCATCTTGTAGTTCACGTGACTATTGGGATGTGGATGAGAATATCTGTCATAGTGGTGAAGCTAGCAGAGAAGTACTTCTCTGGTTAACTCTGGGAAGATTTCTTGTTAGATCAACCCTAAGGTTGTTAGATCAACTCTGGAAAGTTTGCTTGCTGAATCAGCCTTGACAGGTTTACTTGTTAGATCAACCTTAAGGTTGTTAGATCAACTCTGGAAAGTTTGCTTGTTAGATCAGCCTTGACAGGTTTACTTGTTAGATCAACCTTAAGGTTGTTAGATCAACTCTGGAAAGTTTGCTTGTTAGATCAGCTTTGACAAGTTTACTTGTTAGATCAATCTTAACATTGTTAGATCAACTCTGGAAAGTTTGCTTACTGGATCAGCCTTGACAGGTTTACTTGTTAGATCAATCTTAACATTGTTAGATCAACTCTGGAAAGTTTGCTTGTTAGATCAGCCTTGACAGGTTTACTTGTTAGATCAATCTTGACATTGTTAGATCAACTCTGGAAAGTTTGCTTGTTAGATCAGCCTTGACAAGTTTACTTGTTAGATCAATCTTAACATTGTTAGATCAACTCTGGAAAGTTTGCTTGTTAGATCAGCCTTGACAAGTTTACTTGTTAGATCAATCTTAACATTATTAGATCAACTCTGGAAAGTTTACTTGTTAGATCAATCTTAACATTGTTAGATCAACTCTGGAAAGTTTGCTTGTTAGATCAGCCTTGACAAGTTTACTTGTTAGATCAATCTTAACATTGTTAGATCAACTCTGGAAAGTTTGCTTGTTAGATCAGCCTTGACAAGTTTACTTGTTAGATCAGCCTTAACAAGTTTACTTGTTAGATCAATCTTAACATTGTTAGATCAACTCTGGAAAGTTTGCTTGTTAGATCAGCCTTGACAAGTTTACTTGTTAGATCAATCTTAACATTGTTAGATCAACTCTGGAAAGTTTGTTTGTTAGATCAGCCTTAACAAGTTTACTTGTTAGATCAATCTTAACATTGTTAGATCAACTCTGGAAAGTTTGTTTGTTAGATCAGCCTTAACAAGTTTACTTGTTAGATCAATCTTAACATTGTTAGATCAACTCTGGAAAGTTTGTTTGTTAGATCAATCTTGATGTTATTATATCTACCCTAACAAGTTTACTTATCATATGAACTTGAACATATTTGCTTGTTAAATCAGTTCTGGAAAGTTCATTTGTTAAATCAGCTTTGACAAATTTACTTGTTAGATCAGCCTCAACAAGTTTACTTATTAGATTACCTCCAATATCAGTTGTTAGATCAAGTATGAGAAGTCTATTTGTTAGATAAACTGTGAGATTAATTGTTACATCAAGTACGACAAGTTTACTTGTTAGATCAGCTCTTGAGATTAATTGTTACATCAAGTATGACAAGTTTATTTGTTATATCAGCTTTGACAAGATGTCTTATTTGATCAACCTGGAGATTGTTGAATTAAGTCATATAAGTTTCCTCATCTTAACTCCAACTGCCTGGACATTTGCAGATGGGTAATTTTATAAACAAATCTTCAAACACAAAATCTTCCCATAGGCCAAATCTTCTAACACACAATCTTCCCACAAGCCAAATCTTATAACACACAATCTTCCCACAAGCCAAATCTTCCCACAAGCCAAATCTTATAACATACAATCTTGCCACAGGTCAAATCTTATAACACACAGTCTTCCCACAGGCCAAATCTTCTAACACAAAATCTTCCCACAGGCCAAATCTTCTAAAACACAATTTTCCCACAAGCCAAATCTTATAATACACAATCTTCCCACAAGCCAAATCTTATAATACACAATCTTTCCACAGGCCAACAAGCACTCCCTCCCTGATGAAGCTCTCTACATGATCCGCTTCCACTCCTTCTACCCGTACCACACCTGCGGTGCCTACCTTCATCTGACAAATGAAAGAGACAGGGAAATGATTCCTTGGATTAACGAATTCAACAAGTTTGACCTGTATACCAAGAGTGAAGACCTGCCTGATGTAGCCAAGCTCCGCGAGTACTACCAGGGGCTGATAGACAAATACCTGCCTGGCAAGTTAAGATGGTGAATTTACACAGCTACACAATAATGAGACTCTTGTCCAGATTTTTAATCTAAGTAAATTTCACTGAATAAGAAACTGGCTTGCAAAGCAGTAATTTCATTTCTTAAAATTCTGAGGGAAATCGGGCATGAAAACATGAACAATAATAAGCACACAAAATAATTAATATCAGATCATCTGTCTGTTATAACTTTCAGTGTGTTATTGTTGAGTAACTGTGAAGTATAACATAAGAGAATTACATCTGTAATCAGAGACTGGCATTCTAGCACTCTGGGCATTCCCATACGTGCTCCACCTTCTGTTCCAGCACCCACTGAAGTGGCACCTGCTGATGGAGCCAGTCGCACGCTGGCTGTGGGTAACACACACTAAACCTCTTCGTTTGGAAAAGCATCCACTTCACCTCTCCTCCCCCGACTCAGTCATCCTCCTGATGTGATTATCTTCAATCCGCTGTCATCATCCATATGCAGCCCATCCAAGGTGGCTCTTGCAATCTCCTCCTTGTCCATTCTTAAGACACCCTGAATTGATACCATGTCTGCAGCTTGTCTTTGACTCCCACATGACCTGGGAAGTAGGTCCATGTCAAACTGGATACCAAAGGGTCCTCTAGAAGCTGGACCCACTCCCTGCAGAGGGAATACTTCTCAGTTCTGCATAACATGCTCTGGGAGTCTGTTACAGTGTTGGTTGTCCTGCTTCACCGACCAGGAAGTTATATCTGGGTCATTATAACTCAGCCAGATTATATCTGTCTCGGAGTAACTTAAATGAGCTGTATTTATCTCATACCAATTTTAATGAAGTACATTTATCTCATATTAACTCAATTCAGTTACATTTATCTCATACTAACTCAGATGAGTTATACTTATCTCTTAGATGTGTCTTATTTATGTTTCCCTTGTACTGATATAGTTGAATATGTATGGGCACTAACACCATATCCCTATGTGCCTTTAAGGCATGACAGGATTATCTTTACTTTTTACCTTTAATATAGTTGAACTTTTATCTATTACACAGCAATGTGGTTACATCGTCTTAACTTACTGCTTTTACATTAGGAGATAGGTATAGATGAATTATGGAATTCTTACAACACAGCCATAATCACAGCCGCAAAAGCGCTGGACTGAAAAAACCAAATAGAAAAGCATGAATATCAGAAAACACATGGAAGTACATACATGAAAGACGAGCAGCCAAATTAGACATGTTGAATGTAAAGACAGATGTTGGAAAAGATCTGCGAAAGCAACATACAAAGATATAGACAAGAAAGTAAAAAGTTCAGCTAGAAGAGATAAAAGAGAATACATAGACAATATGGCGAAAGAGGCAGAGAAAGCAGCAAAAACAAGAGACAGCAAAACTTTATATAACATACAAAAGAGGCTAACAGGTACTATTACATCTAAAGAAAGACCATTCCTTAGCAAAACTGGAACCCTATTAACATCAAGTAAAGACCAAAAGCAAAGATGGGCTGAATACTTCCAAGAAATACTTAATTGACCACACCCAAAAGAACTGATAAACCTTGAAACCGACTTACCAACCCCGCAACTAAATGTCAACCTAGATGAAATTACAATCGTACATTGCATGAAAATGAAACAGCAATGAATTTAGTTGGCTAATAACAAAGCTGCAGGTGAAGATGCAGTATCACCCGAAATGTTAAAAGCTATCAATAGTGACAACATGAGACAACTACAGAGAATGTTTAATAAGATTTGGAAAGAAGAAAAGGTCCCTTCTAAATGGAAAAAAAGGAATCATTGTTAAAATACCAAAAAAAAGGCAACCTTAGTGACTGTAACAACTGGAGAGGAATAACCTTAATATCAGTTGTGTCAAAAGTATTTTGCAAGGTCATTTTGAATAGACTTAAAGATATAGTGGATACTGCAATGAGAGAAGAACAAGCATGATTTCGAAAAGGGAGAAGCTGTCTCGAACAGATCTTTACTCTAAGAATAATACTTGAAGAACATATTGAAAAGCAGAAACCATTAATACTGAACTTCATAGATTTTAAAAAGGCATTTGATAGCATACACAGAGATTCATTGTGGAGAATTTTAAGTCTATATGGAATACCATCTAAAATTGTCAACATCATTAAGGACCTCTACAAAGGATATGTTTGTGCAGCCAAAACAGAAGAAGGAATGGTTCCAGATTGAAACAACCGTGAAAGAAGGATGTATACTGTCTCCTTTGCTTTTTGGAATTACAATAGACTTCATAATGAAAAAGTGCTGCACATGTAACACAGGTATTGACTGGGTACATGGGACCCAACTAGAAGATCTTGATTTTGCTGATGACATAACTCTTATCAGTAATAATGTGAATTCCATGCAAGAAAAAAACAGATAGCCTGTCTTCACTGGCAGCAAAATAGGACTTGGAATTAACAAGGACAAAACAAAAATAATGAAAATTCCCATTAATCAGAATGGAAAAATACACATAGAAGGGACAGATATTGAAGAAGTCAATCAATTTGCATACCTTGGCAGCTACATAGACCAGGATGGTGACACCAGAAAGGAAGTTAGAACTGCAAAAGCAGCATTGATCTTCAAGAATCTTGAGAACATGTGACATTCAAAAGTTATAAGCACAAAAACCAAGTTAAGACTATTCAATTCAAACATAATATCAACCCTCATTTATGCATGCGAAAGCTGGAAAACAACTAAAGAAAAAGACAATAAATTAGACTCTTTTAAAAACAAATGCTAAGGAAAATACTTGGCATCAAGTGGAATGAATTCAGGAACAATGCAGAGATAAGACAGATGACTGAACAACAACCTGTCTCATGGGTGATCAGGAAAAGGAGATGGACGTATGTTGGTCACATGATGAGAAGAAACAATTAGAGAATCCCAAAACAAGCTATCAAGTGGTACACAACAGGTCAAAGAAAAAGAGGCAGACCACGTGAAACTCTGAAGAGGACATTATTAAGAGAGGCCAAATTAATAGGCATAAAATCCCTTGATGAGATTGAAAATCTCTCAGAAAATAAGTAAAATTGGCGAACTAACTTGCGAGCCCTATTTGACGTTTAATGGCACAGGAAGGATATAAGATATAAGATAAGATTACATTTATTTCCTTTTGACTTTCACAAGTTAAGTTAAATTCATAGTTTTATTTGATTAAACTTTTCCATGTTAAATCTAGTGCTTAACTAAAGTGTGTTAGTGACTTTTGCTGCAAATTCCCAATGAGAGAAATGTATGTTGTGATAAAATAAAATGAGTATAAACTGCAGTCATCAGTTTGTCTTTTACATCATGTGTTTTTCTGTCTACATAATTTAGTAAATCTGTGTGTCTACAATCTCCTTCTAGTAACTTACTATATTGTTCATGGCAGGGGGAAAAGATGCTGTCTGATTGTTCATTCAGCAACTAATAGCTGACATGCTAGTGTCAGTGTTGGTATCCCCAGTAATCACCCTAGCTTGGATAACAGGACAGGGATCACTACAGTCCCAATGGTAGCGGAGTCTGTTAAAGAAGTATTCCACACCCCCTGCTTTTCATCTCCACTCAAGGACTAAAAAAAATATTTAAACTAATAAAAAAGTAGGAACAGCATTATTACTTAACGACTACAAAGTTGTGATGTTTCAGCGTGAGCCTTAATCATACAGAAACATACAGGATGAAGAAATAGAGAGAGGAGACAAAGTATAGATTCACATGAGCGCTATATTAAAAAAAATTAAATAGAGCACTTAGCTGTAACTTGTAAGAAGATGTGGCTTGTCTGACAATGTGTATCAGAAATGAGCATGGTAGAGCGTAGAGACTGTTTAAATGGAGACCTGTGATGTGTGGTTGGTGGGTCATAAATGAGGGTGGTGAGTGGGGAAATCATGGAGGGGAGAGAGAGTGATACAATGTTAACCTAGCCAGGAGAAGGTGAAATAGATGATTTCTCATGACATTTTCTCTGATCCACCCCTATTAGCATACAAACATGAGCCAAACCTTAAGGACATCCTCATCCACAGCCACTTGAAGTGGAGCCCTTACGTATGTTGGCACCAGAAAATGTAACCGCTCCTGCTGCATTACCTGCCCGGTAGTCTGGGAAACAAAAATGATCACCTTTCCCAAAACTGTCCTCACTCTTCATGAGGGATTCACATGCGAGTCCCATAATGTGAATAAATGTCATTGTATGCAAAATATGCAGGATAACATATATTGTTGAGACTGGCCTCAGATTAGGGAACCACATGCAGAAACATCTGTACGATATCACCCAGCATGCTTCGAAACCAGTCCCAAATCATTTCAATGGCCCCAACCACAGAGGCAAGTCTGATTTTCTGGTAACAGCCAACAAACATTGTCACGCAGATGACACAAACCACCTAGCGCTTGAGAACCACTGCATTCAGAATTATGGGACGCTGGAGTCACACGGGTTAAACTCGCTATTCAGTTACACTTAACATTCTCCTCTTGAACAAATATAAGCCCTCTCCACTAAGCTCCACTACCTTCTCACTTGTTACACATAGTTCAGAACCTTCTCACAGCATCACATTACAACCCCTCTACCTTAACTATAATCATCTATTTCACCTTCTCCTGGCTAGGTTAACAGACAAGTTATGGAAGGAAGAAAGTGTTTTGTTCTGCTGCTTCCAATGACTTGTGCAGACCTGCCTATTGTCCATGATTCATCATGATGACTTGTTCAGTTTCTGTATTACCTGGAAGTTCTGTGTTTATGTTTCTTCAGCTCTGAGATGATGACTTGTTCAGTTTCTGTCTTACCTGGAAGTTCTAAGTCTGTCTAGTATACTCTCTGCAGCTGGTATACCTGTCATGTCTGCAGGTGCTGATCTATTCAAAGTCTGCCTGAGATGTTCCATGCAGTAATTCACCTGTTCTTCCTCTGATATCTAATATCTTGCCTACCTTACCGTACCTGTCTACAACTTTCTGATATCAAACATGCCTTCATTTTTATCAGTTGTTTTATTTGCACCTCTTGTCATGGTGTCTGTTTGTCTCTCTTTATACTCCTCTTCACTTCTTTATGGGCCAAGTTGTTTAAGTAGGTCTGTTTATCTCTTTATACTCTTTAGTTTTGCATGGGCCAAGTTGTATGTCTGTTTATTTCTTTATACTCTTCCTCACTTTCTTATGGGCCAAGTTGTATGTCTGTTTATCTCTTCCACATTTTCTTATGGGCCAAGTTGTCTAAGTATGTCTGTCTTTCTTTATACTCTTCCTCATTTTCTTATGGGCCAAGTTGTCTAAGTATGTCTGTCTCTCTTTATACTCTTCCTCACTTTCTTATGAACCAAGTTGTCTTCTGCCTGTAGCTTGTTTCTAAAGCTTATATTTCACTTTCACTTATTTTTTTCCTCTTTTCTCTCCTTACATCTATCTTCTCCGAAGTCTGAGCTATAATCCACTCTTTGTACTGTCATTTCTTAAATCTTGTGGTAAGTTTATGTCATCTGCTTCATATTTCTTTAGCCCTTTTCCATGCAGTGTTAACATCTGCTGTGTCTTCTTCATACATCTGTTGGACCACTTGAAATCTATTGGTCAATTTCACTTTGAAATCCTCTAAGGTTGCTGGGTTCTGTACAGAGGCCTACACAGACCCACTTTAAACTCAGTTTGGCCATCATATTCATCTCAGTTTAACCATCATATTAACCATCACTTTAAGCTCAGTTTAGTCATCACATTACCCTCAGTTTAGCCATTATCCTCAGTTTAGCCAACACATTAACCTCAGTTTAGCCAACACTGAAGACTATCCATTGCTGCACTTACAACAACCCAAACACGTGGCTCACTGAAACTAGTCAGCTCTTTACACTGTCGTCAGTGATCTTGTCAATTTATCTATGATCAGGACACACTATCTGTGCTCTGGTCAAGTTGTCTGTGATCTTATCAAGTGTTTGATAAGAGAAATAAGTCTTCTTTTGCATTAAATTCTTCTCACATAATGTTAGTTTGAATTATTTTGCTCACAAATGCTCTTGTTCTAGAAAAAAGTCACTTGAGGTCTTCTTCCCAGCTATAATATCTGCAGCTGGTATACCTGTCATGTCTGCAGGTGCTGATCTATTCAAAGTCTGCCTGAGATGTTCCATGCAGTAATTCACCTGTTCTTCCTCTGATATCTAATATCTTGCCTACCTTACCGTACCTGTCTACAACTTTCTGATATCAAACATGCCTTCATTTTTATCAGTTGTTTTATTTGCACCTCTTGTCATGGTGTCTGTTTGTCTCTCTTTATACTCCTCTTCACTTCTTTATGGGCCAAGTTGTTTAAGTAGGTCTGTTTATCTCTTTATACTCTTTAGTTTTGCATGGGCCAAGTTGTATGTCTGTTTATTTCTTTATACTCTTCCTCACTTTCTTATGGGCCAAGTTGTATGTCTGTTTATCTCTTCCACATTTTCTTATGGGCCAAGTTGTCTAAGTATGTCTGTCTTTCTTTATACTCTTCCTCATTTTCTTATGGGCCAAGTTGTCTAAGTATGTCTGTCTCTCTTTATACTCTTCCTCACTTTCTTATGGACCAAGTTGTCTTCTGCCTGTAGCTTGTTTCTAAAGCTTATATTTCACTTTCACTTATTTTTTTCCTCTTTTCTCTCCTTACATCTATCTTCTCCGAAGTCTGAGCTATAATCCACTCTTTGTACTGTCATTTCTTAAATCTTGTGGTAAGTTTATGTCATCTGCTTCATATTTCTTTAGCCCTTTTCCATGCAGTGTTAACATCTGCTGTGTCTTCTTCATACATCTGTTGGACCACTTGAAATCTATTGGTCAATTTCACTTTGAAATCCTCTAAGGTTGCTGGGTTCTGTACAGAGGCCTACACAGACCCACTTTAAACTCAGTTTGGCCATCATATTCATCTCAGTTTAACCATCATATTAACCATCACTTTAAGCTCAGTTTAGTCATCACATTACCCTCAGTTTAGCCATTATCCTCAGTTTAGCCAACACATTAACCTCAGTTTAGCCAACACTGAAGACTATCCATTGCTGCACTTACAACAACCCAAACACGTGGCTCACTGAAACTAGTCAGCTCTTTACACTGTCGTCAGTGATCTTGTCAATTTATCTATGATCAGGACACACTATCTGTGCTCTGGTCAAGTTGTCTGTGATCTTATCAAGTGTTTGATAAGAGAAATAAGTCTTCTTTTGCATTAAATTCTTCTCACATAATGTTAGTTTGAATTATTTTGCTCACAAATGCTCTTGTTCTAGAAAAAAGTCACTTGAGGTCTTCTTCCCAGCTATAATATCTGATTACACGCAAATGTTTGAACAGCTATAATATCTGACTACACGCAAATGTTTGAACAGCTATAATATCTGACTACACACAAGTGATTAAACAGCTATAATATCTGACTACACGCAAATGTTTGAACAGCTATAATATCTGATTACACGCAAATGTTTGAACAGCTATAATATCTGACTACACGCAAATGTTTGAACAGCTATAATATCTGACTACATGCAAATGTTTGAACAGCTATAATATCTGACTACACACAAGTGATTAAACAGCTATAATATCTGACTCCACACAAGTGATTAAACAGCTATAATATCTGACTCCACACAAGTGATTAAACAGCTATAATATCTGACTACACGCAAATGTTTGAACAGCTATAATATCTGACTACACACAAGTGATTAAACAGCTATAATATCTGACTACACACAAGTGATTAAACAGCTATAATATCTGACTACACACAAGTGATTAAACAGCTATAATATCTGACTACACACAAGTGATTAAACAGCTATAATATCTGACTACACACAAGTGATTAAACAGCTACAATATCTGACTACACACAAGCGATTAAACATCTACAATATCTGACTACACACAAGCGATTAAACATCTATAATATCTGACTACACACAAGCGATTAAACATCTATAATATCTGACTACACACAAGCGATTAAACATCTATAATATCTGACTACACAAGCGATTAAAGATCTATAATATCTGACTACACACAAGTGATTAAACATCTATAATATCTGACTACACACAAGTGATTAAACATCTATAATCTCTGACTACACACAAGCAATTAAACATCTATAATATCTGACTACACACAAGCGATTAAACATCTATAATATCTGACTACACACAAGCGATTAAACATCTATAATATCTGACTACACACAAGCGATTAAACATCTAATATCTGACTACACACAAGCGATTAAACATCTATAATATCTGACTACACACAAGTGATTAAACATCTATAATATCTGACTACACACAAGCGATTAAACATCTATAATATCTGACTACACACAAGCGATTAAACATCTATAATATCTGACTACACACAAGTGATTAAACATCTATAATATCTGACTACACACAAGTGATTAAACATCTATAATATCTGACTACACACAAGTGATTAAACATCTATAATATCTGACTACACACAAGTGATTAAACAACACAAAATACTAAACCATCACATCTCCAAACTGTGCTCCTTCAACAAAACAAAACAAAACAAAACAAAACAAATCAAAACAAAACAAAACAAATCAAAACAAAAAAAAACACATGATAATGATAAAAATACTTATCATATGCACAACTGAAACATTTTTTGTCTCAATCAAAATGAAATGATGAACTAGAAGAAAAATAAATGGAAAACTATGTTTGGCGGCAACTTTTTTTAATTTTTGACAATTTTTGTTTTAGAAGTTTTCTGTTACAAAATATCACAGTACTTTTCTACTAAACATGTACATCTTGAAATCATCAAATGTTGTGAGTTCAGTAAATCATACTAGTATATTCTCCACATTACAATATATCAAAATATAATGTTCTATTTACACACTGTAATTAATTTAAGACATTGTTTTAAACTAACTGAGACCTTGCTTTAAATTAACTGAGACTTTGCTCAAAACTAAAATCTTGCTTTAAACTAACTGAGACCTTGCTCTAAACTCTCTGAGACCTTGCTTTAAATTAACTGAGACTTTGCTCAAAACTAAAATCTTGCTTTAAACTAACTGAGACCTTGCTCTAAACTCTCTGAGACCTTGCTTTAAATTAACTGAGACTTTGCTCAAAACTAAAATCTTGCTTTAAATTAACTGAGACCTTGCTCTAAACTCACTGAGCCCTTGTTTTAAACTAACTGAGACCTTGTTCTAAACTGAGATCTTGAATTAAACTGACACCTTGTTCTAAATTAACTGAGCCCTTGCTTTAAACTAACAGAGACCTTGCTCTAAATTAACTGAGACCTTGCTTTAAACTCACCGAGACCTTGCTTTAAACTGAGACCTTGGTCTAAACTCACTGAGACCTTGCTTTAAACTAACTGAGACCTTGCTCTAAACTAACTGAGACCTTGCTGTAAACTCACTGAGACCTTGCTTTAAAATAACTGAGACCTTGGTCTAAACTGAGATCTTGCTTTAAACTAACTGAGATAAACTAAGACCTTGCTCTAAACTGAAATCTTCCTTTAAACTGAGACCTTGCTCTAAATTCACTGAGACCTTGCTTTAAACTAACAGAGACCTTGCTCTAAATTCACTGAGACTTTGCTCTAAACTCACTGAGATCTTGCTCTAAACTCACTGAGACCTTGCTTTAAACTAACTGAGACCTTGCTCTAAATTCACTGAGACCTTGCTCTAAACTGAGATCTTGTTTTAAATTCACTGAGACCTTGCTCTAAACTCACTGAGATCCTGCAGTAAACTCAGCCACTATAAAACAGTGTAGCTAGGACACCCAACTAATAACATATAAATTCCCCCAATTTTTATCCTTTTTCTTCAGTTTTCATGTTACAAAAGATGCTAAAATCTGAAGCCTCATATCCAGGATAAGGGTCTGATGATTATAACTTGTCTAAAGTTTTTTTCCTTGCTTGATGCTTTCTGTCTTTAGCTGGACATGGTCTTCATTACAAACTGACTTATATAACTGTGTCAGATAATGTTCAATTATTTACCAAAGTTTGCAAGTCTATGAGTGCTTCATTACAAACTGACTTATATAACTGTGTCAGGTAATGTTCAATTATTTACCAAAGTTTGCAAGTCTATGCTACAAACTGACTTTTATAACTGTGTCAGGTAATGTTCAATTATTTACCAAAGTTTGCAAGTCTATGAGTGCTTCATTACAAACTGACTTATATAACTGTGTCAGGTAATGTTCCATCATTTACTGAAGTTAGCAAGAAAACATACCCAATAGATGAACTATACATGAACTTTTTGCTGATGACCAGACACTTATAGCCACATCACAGAAAGACCTACAACAGAGCTTGGACACTTATAGCCACATCACAGAAAGACTTACAATAGAACATGGACACATAGCCACATCACAGAAAGACCTACAATAGAACATGGGCACTTATAGCCACATCATAGAAAGACCTACAACAGAACATGGGCACTTATGGCCACATCATAGAAAGACCTACAACAGAACATGGGCACTTATAGCCACATCACAGAAAGACCTACAACAGAACATGGGCACTTATAGCCACATCACAGAAAGACCTACAACAGAACATGGGCACTTATAGCCACATCAAAGAAAGACCTACAACAGAACATGGGCACTTATAGCCACATCACAGAAAGACCTACAACAGAACATGGGCACTTATAGCCACATCAAAGAAAGACCTACAACAGAACATGGGCACTTATAGCCACATCACAGAAAGACCTGGATAACTTAGAAAGGGCATGCAGAAGTCAGAGCATGAAGAAACTCAAACAAAGATCTTCCTGGAAACCAGCCCTAAGAACAAGTGAAGTATTTCAATACCTGGGCAGTGCAGCAGTATCCCTTGGGGAAAACTCAAACTGAGAGCAGGCACAATAAAGCAAATCAGCTCACTGGACAAATGACACCTTTACTGAAAACCAAATACGTCAGAACTCAAATAAAAAGGCCTTCCTCCCAGCTCTGTGCTACAACTGTCAAACATGGCCACTAACAGCCAACAACAAAAAGAAAATCATCACAACAGAAATGAAATATTTCATAACAGTACCAAATGTAACAAAAAAGAGACCAAATCAGAAGTGACACCATCAAGACAAACTAACACCAGAATTACACTGTATCCAGAAAGAACAAGACAAATGGTTTGGTCAAGTTATATGGCCACCACCAGACAGTCTACCACAGAAAACATTCACACTAAGAAACAAAGACAGAGGCCACCCACACAAGAGATAGAGGGAGGAAATTACAGAAACCTCATATATCCCATTGTATGAAGCAAACTGCCATGTTCTATGTCTATTTTTCCCTTTAACAGTGAGAGGTGCATGAGGAAAGAGACAAGATAAAACAAACCATGAGTGCTTCATTACAAACTGACTTTTATAACTGTGTCAGGTAATGTTCAATTATTTACCAAAGTTTGCAAGTCTATGAGTGCTTCATTACAAACTGACTTATATAACTGTGTCAGGTAATGTTCCATCATTTACTGAAGTTAGCAAGAAAACATACCCAATAGATGAACTATACATGAACTTTTTGCTGATGACCAGACACTTATAGCCACATCACAGAAAGACCTACAACAGAGCTTGGACACTTATAGCCACATCACAGAAAGACTTACAATAGAACATGGACACATAGCCACATCACAGAAAGACCTACAATAGAACATGGGCACTTATAGCCACATCATAGAAAGACCTACAACAGAACATGGGCACTTATGGCCACATCATAGAAAGACCTACAACAGAACATGGGCACTTATAGCCACATCACAGAAAGACCTACAACAGAACATGGGCACTTATAGCCACATCACAGAAAGACCTACAACAGAACATGGGCACTTATAGCCACATCAAAGAAAGACCTACAACAGAACATGGGCACTTATAGCCACATCACAGAAAGACCTACAACAGAACATGGGCACTTATAGCCACATCAAAGAAAGACCTACAACAGAACATGGGCACTTATAGCCACATCACAGAAAGACCTACAACAGAACATGGGCACTTATAGCCACATCACAGAAAGACCTGGATAACTTAGAAAGGGCATGCAGAAGTCAGAGCATGAAGAAACTCAAACAAAGATCTTCCTGGAAACCAGCCCTAAGAACAAGTGAAGTATTTCAATACCTGGGCAGTGCAGCAGTATCCCTTGGGGAAAACTCAAACTGAGAGCAGGCACAATAAAGCAAATCAGCTCACTGGACAAATGACACCTTTACTGAAAACCAAATACGTCAGAACTCAAATAAAAAGGCCTTCCTCCCAGCTCTGTGCTACAACTGTCAAACATGGCCACTAACAGCCAACAACAAAAAGAAAATCATCACAACAGAAATGAAATATTTCATAACAGTACCAAATGTAACAAAAAGAGACCAAATCAGAAGTGACACCATCAAGACAAACTAACACCAGAATTACACTGTATCCAGAAAGAACAAGACAAATGGTTTGGTCAAGTTATATGGCCACCACCAGACAGTCTACCACAGAAAACATTCACACTAAGAAACAAAGACAGAGGCCACCCACACAAGAGATAGAGGGAGGAAATTACAGAAACCTCATATATCCCATTGTATGAAGCAAACTGCCATGTTCTATGTCTATTTTTCCCTTTAACAGTGAGAGGTGCATGAGGAAAGAGACAAGATAAAACAAACCATGAGTGCTTCATTACAAACTGATCTGAACAGATGTATGGATTGAAGTTAGCAAGAAATCAATTAATCTAAAGTATTAGCAACAAGGCATGGCCAGCATGCATCATAAAAATAAAACATTTGTTCTCATATAAAGCTGTCTAAAAGAAAAGCCAGGATTCTGCTACAAACAGCAGAAACATGGCACACTCTGTACGGAGATAAACTTCACATGACTGTGCTGTAGTCTCTCATCAAGATCATGACATTATAACACATTTTCATACATTTATTAGAGAAGCAGTTTCCTGAGAAATACATAGTAAACTGTGCTTAACTTTTTACAAAGGTTAATTGTAGCCTGTAATAGTGTCACAACTGATGGTCAGACACACACAGTAAACTGATGACCAGACATACACAGTAATTTGATGATCAGGCACACAATAAATTGATGACCAGATATACACAGTAATTTGATGATCAGACGCACAGTAAACTGATGACCAGACACACACAGTAAACTGATGACCAGGCACACAGTAAACTGATGACCAGACACACACAGTAAACTGATGACCAGACACACAATAAACTGATGACCAGGCATACAGTAAACTGATGACCAGACACACAGTAAACTGATGACCAGACACACAGTAAACTGATGACCAGGCACACAGTAAACTGATGACCAGGCACACAGTAAACTGATGACCAGACACACACAGTAAACTGATGACCAGACACACAATAAACTGATGACCAGGCACACAGTAAACTGATGACCAGACACACAGTAAACTGATGACCAGACACACACAGTAAACTGATGACCAGGCACACAGTAAACTGATGACCAGACACACACAGTAAACTGATTACCAGACACACACAGTAAACTGATGACCAGGCACACACAGTAAACTAATGACCAGACACACAGTAAACTGATGACCAGACACACACAGTAAACTGATGACCAGACACACAGTAAACTGATGACCAGACACACACAGTAAACTGATGACCAGACACACAGTAAACTGATGACCAGACACACAGTAAACTGATGACCAGACACACACAGTAAACTGATGACCAGGCACACAGTAAACTGATGACCAGACACACAGTAAACTGATGACTAGGCACACAGTAAACTGATGACCAGACACACAGTAAACTGATGACTAGGCACACAGTAAACTGATGACTAGGCACACAGTAAATTGATGACTAGGCACACAGTAAACTGATGACTAGGCACACACAGTAAACTGACGACTAGGCACACACAGTAAACTGACGACTAGGCACACACAGTAAACTGACGACTAGGCATACACAGTAAACTGATGACCAGACACACACACAGTAAACTAATGACCAGACACACACAGTAAACTAATGACCAGACACACACAGTAAACTAATGACCAGACACACACAGTAAACTGATGACCAGACCACACACAGTAAACTGATGACCAGACCACACACAGTAAACTAATGACCAGACACACACAGTAAACTAATGACCAGACACACACAGTAAACTAATGACCAGACACACACAGTAAACTAATGACCAGACACACACAGTAAACTAATGACCAGACACACACAGTAAACTAATGACCAGACACACACAGTAAACTAATGACCAGACACACACAGTAAACTGTGGTTAACTTTTTAAACAGGCTAGTCATGGCATGACACACAGTACACATGTCAAACGTTTAAAACAACTACTGCCTACTAAACTGCTGTTTACCCACATCTGGTCACGGTATACATGTCAATACTTAAAACAGCTCAACTACTCTCTGTGACACCAGAAAATACCTCGTAAAAGCAAACACAACTTAACAACATCCTACAAACAATTTCCTGCAAACAGAAGATCAAAATTCTGTTACTAACTTTTCAATAAATCATCAACAATAAATAAATGAACATTTGTAGATAACTGTATCCCCCCTCCCCCCAAGCTCTTAGATCTCATCTACAGACTGTCTCAGCACAGATATCTTCACCTTCAAACTCTAACATTTCATAACAAACAACAGATACAACAACAACAACAACAATTATTTTGTGGCTGTTCCTGTGGTAGATTGAAACATTGTCAGTGATCATGACTATCCCGATACATGATTGTCAGTGATCATGACTATCCCGATACATGATTGTCAGTGATCATGACTATCCCGATACATGATTGTCAGTGATCATGACTATCCCGATACATGATTGTCAGTGATCATGACTATCCCGATACATGATTGTCAGTGATCATGACTATCCCGATACATGATTGTCAGTGATCATGACTATCCCGATACATGATTGTCAGTGATCATGACTATCCCGATACATGATTGTCAGTGATCATGACTATCCCGATACATGATTATCAGTGATCATGACTATCCCGATACATGATTGTCAGTGATCATGACTATCCCAATACATGATTGTCAGTGATCATGACTATCCCGATACATGATTGTCAGTGATCATGACTATCCCAGCATTCTCATTACAGAATGACAGTTTCACACGAAACACATCAACCCTCTCCTATATATCCACTTCATGAAAATAAACATGAAAAATATCACTGAAAAACATTTTTCATGCATTATAGAAAACGCCTTCACAGAAATATGGATGAATATTATCAGGTATGTTTCAGACCCAACTCTAGCCTGCACTGTCTGTTTCTGTGTACAAGAAACATATACCAAGAAAAGCAGTTACACATTAAACCCACACTTTTTATTGTCTGTAGCATTTCACTTTTACTATACATGACAACAATACATGATAGCTGTTATGTTGCATTTCACTTTTACTATACATGACAACAATACATGATAGCTGTTATGTTGCATTTCACTTTTACTATACATGACAACAATACATGATAGCTGTTATGTTGCATTTCACTTTTACTATACATGACAACAATACATGATAGCTGTTAGTAGCATTTCACTTTTACTATACATGACAACAATACATGATAGCTGTTATGTTGCATTTCACTTTTACTATACATGACAACAATACATGATAGCTGTTATGTTGCATTTCACTTTTACTATACATGACAACAATACATGATAGCTGTTATGTTGCATTTCACTTTTACTATACATGACAACAATACATGATAGCTGTTAGTAGCATTTCACTTTTACTATACATGACAACAATACATGATAGCTGTTAGTAGCATTTCACTTTTACTATACATGACAACAATACATGATAGCTGTTAGTAGCATTTCACTTTTACTATACATGACAACAGTACATGACAGCTGCTATGTAGAATCTCACAGCATGACATGATAGCTGTTATATAGAATCTCACAGCTTGCCATGATAACTGTTATGTAGAATCTCACAGCTTGTCATGATAGCTGTTATATAGAATCTCACAGCTTGCCATGATAACTGTTATGTAGAATCTCACAGCATGACATGATAGCTGTTATATAGAATCTCACAGCTTGCCATGATAACTGTTATGTAGAATCTCACAGCTTGCCATGATAACTGTTATGTAGAATCTCACAGCTTGTCATGATAGCTGTTATGTAGAATCTCACAGCTTGTCATGATAGCTGTTATGTAGAATCTCACAGCTTGTCATGATAGCTGTTATGTAGAATCTCACAGCTTGCCATGATGGCTGTATGCTGAATCTCATGTATCAAAAAAAAAATACCAATGACTATATTTTACCTGTTTCAGTGCTGTTTCCATTACATTTTCTTTGAGCTCTATTTTATGTGTAGAAAAAGTCATCCGCTAGTGCTAAGTGGACTCATTCATTCCTTTGCATGTCCCTTGCGGAACTTTGCCTCCCAAACAGCACTCCTGTAGGCCTCTTGGTTGTGAGCAAGATGGCCTGCTGCTGCTGCATCCATTTCCAGATCATCAACGATGTCTTGCAGCCATCTTCGTTTCGGTCTTCCTCTTTTTCTTTTTCCCATTATGTATCCTTCCAAGACGGTCTTCTCTAAATTATCATGACGTTTAATGTGGCCAAAATATTTAAGTTTTCTCTCTTTAATCCTCTTTACTAGCCAGCCTTCTTCAATATTAAGCTCTTGTAGTATAGATATATTTGTTCTTTTTTGTGTCCACGATATTTGGAGAACTCTTCTATAGCATTTACATTCAAAGGCATTTATGTGCTTCTCAGCTGTTTTGTTAAGTGTCCACGTCTCACAGGCATATGTTGCGATGGGAAAGATGCATGCCCTTAAAAATCTTATTTTTGTGGTTCTGTCTGCTCCTCTCCACAGATTCTTTATTTGTTTTACTTTCTGAAGAGCAATAGATGTCCTCCTTTTAATTTCCCTCATTGTATCTCCATTATTAGTTAGTAGTGATCCAAGATATTCAAAACTCTCCACTTCTTCCAGTTTTTCCTCACTGATACATATTTCAGTTGCCTTGTTTGTTTTGTCAGTTGTCATCACTTTAGTTTTCTTTGCATTAAGATAGAGGTTCTGCTCTTCGCTGTTCTTGCGGACTGACATAATTAGTTTTTCCATTCCTTCTTGTGTTGTGGACAGCAATACTGTGTCATCAGCATATCTAATCTCTGGTATTTCATAACCTCCAACTGTTATGGCATCGTAATATTCTTTGTCTACATCTTCTCTAACATTCCTCATTATATTTTCAGTATACAAGTTAAATAAGTAGGGTGACAATATGCACCCCTGACGGACCCCTTGTTTTATGTCAAACCAAGTTGTTGTTTCACCATTTATTCTTACTGCTGCTTGTTGGTCTAAATACAGCAGTGATGTTAATTGTATCAGCTGCTCTCCCATTCCATCCACCACCCTAAGTGGACTAGATTAAACAAATGTATCCTGTATGAGTGTTTACAGCATGGATATCAACCCTGCTGGTGCTACAAAACATCATGCTTGGACTATACTGTTAAGTCAGGGAACTAGGAGGATGTCCCAATTGTCACAGCCTTCTAAGACCCAAACTGACCTCTCTCTGGTGCTACAAAACATCAAGCTTGGACTATACTGTTAAGTCAGGGAACTAGGAGGATGTCCCAATTGTCACAGCCTTCTAAGACCCAAACTGATCTCTCTCTGGTGCTACAAAACATCATGCTTGGACTATACTGTTAAGTCAGGGAACTAGGAGGATGTCCCAATTGTCACAGCCTTCAAAGACCCAAACTGATCTCTCTCTGGTGCTACAAAACATCAAGCTTGGACTATACTGTTAAGTCAGGGAACTAGGAGGATGTCCCAATTATCACAGCCTTCAAAGACCCAAACTGACCTCTCTATGGTGCTACAAAACATCATGCTTGGACTATATAGTTGTCAGGGAACTAGGAGGATGTTCCAATTATCACAGCCTTCAAAGACCCAAACTGATCTCTCTCTGGTGCTACAAAACATCATTCTTGGACTATATAGTTGTCAGGGAACTAGGAGGATGTTCCAATTATCACAGCCTTCAAAGACCCAAACTGATCTCTCTCTGGTGCTACAAAACATCATGCTTGGACTATATAGTTGTCAGGGAACTAGGAGGATGTTCCAATTATCACAGCCTTCAAAGACCCAAACTGATCTCTTTATTTTACTGACGTAAATGTTATATTTTATTTTATGTCTCTCAGCTTCAATGTTAGTTATGTTTGTTATATGAACAGCATATTTGTAGAATGTCTGGAATAGAGTGAAAGATGTATGATAAAGGGCAGAATGTCAGACGGGCCTGCGTGCCCAATTCTTAACCCTTTTGAAATAAAGATCAATCAATCAATCTCTCTGGCGCTACAAAAACATCAAGCTTGGACTATATAGTTAAGTCATGGAACTAGAAGGATGTCCCAATTATCACCGCCTTCAAAGACCCAAAATGGTGCTCTGTCTGGATTAAACAGTGAGAGGTACAAGAAATAACTACTGCAGTAAAACTGGTTCTAGTAACAAAGTTAGACAGAGCTGTATGATTCAGTCTTATAAAAACATAGAAAGGGCAAGGAAAGTGGGCAGAAACAAGAATGGCAAAAAAATAAGATGAGCACGTATAAATGAAGAACATACAACAATCCAATATTTCAGCAAGTGCCTTTTTCAAAGATCACATACAAAAACAACAGATAAAAGAACATGAAAATCAGATGAAAAATCAAACGGTTAGCTCCTTTGTTATCCTTGTAAGAAAGACAGGCACAAAATGCATCCAGATAGATGTTAAGGCATGCAAAAAGTAAATGCAGGTGACTGGCTGAGAAATGAGATAATGGGACAATAACAAATGATACTAGATGGTAAACAACATGGCATCATGCCCCAGACGGCCCCAGCTTGCTCCAATCAGAAAACTGTGATCGAAATCAGATAATAAAAATGAGAAATACAGTATGGAGAGCTGTGAAAATGAAGGATGGTTAAGAATGAATAAAGATCACTGAAAGGACAAGACTTAGGATGTTTAGACAAGGACGTTATCAAAGCTTAGGATGTTTAGACAATGAAGCTGTTAAATCTTAGGATGTTTAGACAAGTAAACTATTAAATCTTAGGATGTTCAGACAAGGAAGCTGTTAAATCTTAGGATGTTTAGACAAGTAAGCTATTAAATCTTAGGATGTTTAGACAAAGAAGCTGTTAAATCTTAGGATGTTTAGACAAAGAAGCCATTAAAGTTAGGATGTTTAGACAAGGAAGCCATTAAAGCTTAGGATGTTTAGACAAGGAAGCCATTAAAGTTAGGATGTTTAGACAAGGAAGCCATTAAAGTTAGGATGTTTAGACAAGGAAGCCATTAAAGTTAGGATGTTTAGACAAGGAAGCCATCAAAGCTTAGGATGTTTAGACAAGGAAGCCATCAAAGCTTAGGATGTTTAGACAAGGAAGCCATCAAAGCTTAGGATGTTTAGACAAGGAAGCCATCAAAGCTTAGGATGTTTAGACAAGGAAGCCATCAAAGCTTAGGATGTTTAGACAAGGAAGCCATCAAAGCTTAGGATGTTTAGACAAGGAAGCCATCAAAGCTTAGGATGTTTAGACAAGGAAGCCATCAAAGCTTAGGATGTTTAGACAAGGAAGCCATCAAAGCCCTCTGGCAGGTTGAGAATAAAGACAGAAAGTGCTGGAAAATTAAATCATTCTCTGGTGTTGTGCCTCGATCACACAGATAGGTTAGGGAGTTAGAAGGATGTCCTAGTTATCAAAGCCTGGGACCGGCTAGTGTAGTGGTTAGAGCACTCATCTAGCAACTGAATGGTAGAAGGTTCGAATCCCCAGCTGAGAAGGATTTTTTTTTCCAACCAATATGGCCCCGTGGGTGACCCAGCCTCATAAATGGGTACCAGAAAAAATCTGGGAAGGGAAGGCAGCGAGGAAAGGAACTGGCCACCCTACCTCATACACTGGTGGCCCAGCATAATGAGGTCTCTAATGCTTCATCCCCTACAGCACTTGCTATGGAACTATCCATCTTTAGATGAAAGATAAGAAGGATGTCCTAGTTATCAAAGCCTGCCCTGACCCCCAACTAACCTCTCTCTCTGATGTTCTGCCTGGATTAAACAGTTAGGTTATGGAGCTAGAAGGATGTCCTAGTTATCACACCCTCCCAGCTACACTTTCTCTGGTGCTCCAAGAACAGACTATGGTATGTGTAACATCAGCCTAACAAACAGCTCAGTGAAGAAAGTCACTAGCTCACTCCACATTTGACTTAATTTCTGTGTGTCAAGAAGATAAGCACAACTCATGTCCATCATGACCCAATAACCAGCCAGTTAAACCAACTTTATGTACACCAAGATCAAACAACCAGTCAGCTAAACCAACTTTACGCACATCAAGATCAAACAATCAATCACTTAAACCAACTTTATGTACACCAAGATCAAACAAACAATTGGTTAAACCAACTTCATATATACCAGGATCAAACAACCAATCAGTTAAACCAACTTCATGTGCACCAAGATCAAACAACCAACCAGTTAAATCAACTTTATGTACATCAAGACCGAGCAACCAATCAGTTAAACCAAATTCATGTACACCAAGACCAAACAACCAATCAGTTAAACCAACCTCATGTGACCCAAGACCAAACAACCAATCAGTTAAACCAACTTTATGTACATCAAGACCAAACAACCAATCAGTTAAACCAACTTTATGTACACCAAGACCAAACAACCAATCAGTTAAACCAACTTTATGTACATCAAGACCAAACAACCAGTCAGTTGAACCAGCTTTATGTACACCAAGACCAAACAACTAGTCAGTTAAACCAGCTTTATGTACACCAGGACCAAACAACCAATCAGTTAAACCAGCTGCCGGGATAACATTTTTTTCCCTAGTTCCACCACTTTAAAAAGGCCCAGGGGTCCACCCAGCCTCTAAAATTGGGTACCAGAGAAATCTTGGAAGATAAATGCAATCAGGTGTGATAATGATCACATCACACTTTCAGGTTATGTACCAATGGTCTTAGAACAACGTATTCCAATAATCCTTAATGGCATGGAAACATGGACTTTTTACTTAAAATTATGTAAACATCACTGAATTATACATTTATTTTATCAAACTTTTTTTGTTTGTTTTTGTGAAGTCTTGTTCAGAATTTGCCGCCCCAAAAGCAGTGCTTACCAAATAATCAAATATAGCTGAATCAAGACTAATGACGAAGTAAAACAGTTTATCTTTATCATGTCATGAATAGTTTCAGATTATAGCAAAGATGAGCTTGTACTATTTTATATATCTTTATCATGTTATGAACAGATTCAGCTTATAGCAAAGATGACCTTGTACTAGTTTTTATATCTTTATCATGTCATTAACAGTTTCAGCTTATAGCACAGATGAGCTTGTACTATTTTATATATCTTTATCATGTTATGAACAGATTCAGCTTATAGCAAAGATGACCTTGTACTAGTTTTTATATCTTTATCATGTCATTAACAGTTTCAGCTTATAGCACAGATGAGCTTGTACTATTTTATATATCTTTATCATGTTATGAACAGATTCAGCTTATAGAAAAGACCTTGTTTCTATATCTTTATCATGCCATGAACAGTTTCAGCTTATACCAAAGAAGTGCTTGTAGTAGTTTCTATATCTTTATCATGTTATGAACAGTTTCAGATTATAGCAAATATGTGCTTGTAGTAGTTTCTATATTTTTTATCATGTCATGAACAGTTTCAGTTTGTAGCAAAGATGAGCTTGAACTAGTTTCTATATTTTTATCATGTAATGAACAGTTTCAGCTTATAGCAAAGATGAGCTTGTACTAGTTTCTATAATTTTATCATGTCATGAACAGTTTTAGCTTATAGCAAAAATGAGCTTGTACTAATTTCTATATTTTTATCATGTCATGAACAGTTTCAGCTTATAGCAAAGATGTGCTGGTATTAAAGCACTTCTCAGACCCTTTTGCTGCACGACTCACATTTAAAAGTGAAACATTTTTGTGGCCCACTAATAAAGTGCTTTATATTTGCAAGTTATAAATGTAATTTTATAAAGTACTATGTCATATTTTCTCTACATGTTTAACTGCATATTCATTGCTACATAAAAGTTCTTTTCATTTACCTTGAAGATGGCACTGTTTCCGGTTAGATAGCATTCTATTCTGGCTGGAATTTGTGACAAACACACTTGAAGATAATCCTCCACGTTCATTCTTGAACAATATTTATTTTCATGGCATTCAATGCAAAAAATGAAACTTCGTAGAAGAATTTTCATCACCAGGGCTGATAACAACGGATATTCCAGCGAAACAGTGCACCAAAAGGAAGAGATATCCACAGCGGGGTCGTTAAATCTGATGTGTAATGTGCGATCGCTAAACAGTTCCATTAATTCTTCTTGTGCATGACCGTTAATTCTGAGAATGCACATTGAAAAAAGATTACGAATTCAATCGTATGCTTTAATGTCTTCGGGCGTGAAGTATTTGTCAAAATATTCAGCAAGAGATGTCAGATGCTATTCTATTACACCAGTGACGCTTTCCAGAATCTCACCATTAACTTCACTGCTCTCTATAAATTCACAGAACAAGTGAAACATGTCTTGTGATTTGTTCTCGAGTCACGTGTGCCAAAGTCGTAGTTTCTTCTTAAAGGCTGCAACTTTGTCATGTGTATTGCGTATACTGGCATCTTTACCCGGCAGTGACTTGTTCAAACTGTTCAAAAGCTAAAAATGTCAGCAAGGTATGCCAGCATGGCAAGCCACTCAATATCATTGACCTTACCTGCCAGGTCGTGATTGTGTTCTGTCAAAAACTGCAACAATTCTAAATGAAGCTCAAACACCCTTGCAAGAACTTTTCCTCTGGACAGCCAATACACAGTCAAGTGCAATAGGAGATGCTTGTGTTATGCATCTGACTCAATACAAAGTTGAGCAAATAATCAACTGTTCACTGTTCTAGTTTTTATGAAGTTTACAATCCGAACACAGTCTTCGAGTACAGATCCCAGAGCTGCATTCAACTTCTTTGAAGCGAGTGCCTCACGATAGATCATGCAATGGGTGCCTACAATCTCAGGTGACACTTGCTTTATGCGAGTTACAACACCACTGTTGTGGCCAGTCATTGTGGCAGCACCATTGGTGCAAACACTGATGCAATTCATCCACTGCAGTCCAAAAGTTGTGATAAATCATTTAAAACATGAAATATTTCATTGGCCATTGTTCTCACTGGCAGTGACTTGCAAAAAAGAAATTCCTCCTGCATACTATTCTGCAAACAATAGCAAACATAAACAAGCAGCTGTGACTCTCCAGTGATGTCAGGTAACTCATCTAACTGAATGGCAAACTTAGTAGATTGTAATCCCTCAGTTAGCTGCGCAACAATGTCCTCAAACATTTCTGATATTCTTCTGCGGACAGTATCGTTCAAGATGGGAATGCTTTTCAGTTTTGTAGAGTATTCTGGGATGAACAATATGTTACAAATGTCAACGTGGCTGGCATGATAAGGTCTTTTCCAATCATGTGCGGTTTCTTTGATTTTGCGACCATGGGTTGAGAACCATTGCTGTAGTAGCTTCTAAATCTTTATCATGTCATGAACAGTTTCAGCTTATAGCAAAGATGTGCTAGTAGTAGTTTCTATATCTTTATCATGTCATGAACAGTTTCAGCTTATAGCAAAGATGTGCTAGTAGTAGTTTCTATATCTTTATTATGTCATGAACAGTTCCAGCTTATAGCAAAGATGTGCTAGTAGTAGTTTCTATATCTTTATCATGTCATGAACAGTTTCAGCTTATAGCAAAGATGTGCTAGTAGTAGTTTTTATATCTTTATCATTTCATGAACAGTTTCAGCTTATAGCAAAGATGTGCTTGTAGTAGTTTCTATATCTTTATCATGTCAATGACCTAGGGGATGGGCTTAAGATAACGACTGGGCAAGTGAAAGACAGGCATGATAGATATATAAGACTGCACACATGAGGATCTCAAGAAGATCACAGAGGAACCAGAGAGCGAGAGAGAGAGAAGTAGAAAAGAATCAGCATATTTGCTATCATGTGAGTTAGGAAATGGGCATGTGTACCCTGAGTAAAGAACAATGAAGGGTGACCACTGCATAAAAAAGAGGAGTTAAAGATCAGCTTTTATCATTGTAACTGGTGTAAGTGATGTGCTTAGATCTGGGTATCAGCATGTTTAGCCAGCAGTTAGTATAGAAAGCAGTGGATAGTGTATTAGTTTCTATGTGTTAAATATTACAGGAAATCTTGCCATGACTTCTTGCTTTGTGGAGAATACTAAATATGTTTGTGGAAGTCCACGGGTGTGACAAGTTTAACCACGTTGTTATCTCGTAAGTGATAACTAAGAACAATACCCAAGATGATCACAAGGCAAAATCAAGCGACAGTTGAGGACTTTTCTACTCATCATCATCATCATGTGCCATGTCGAGTGGCATGAGTGGTCATGCCCCTCCACAAATCTCAGTCCTTGACATTCCTGAGTAACTCTGTTGCTGATTTCTTTCCATGCCACAATGTCAGGCCTTCCAACATCAGTTCTCTTAGTCGTTCTCTGCCTTCCCTGTCTTCAGTTTTGTCCATTATTATGATGTTTTCCAGTTTCTCTCTTCTCATCACATGCCCCAGGAATAATGATTAGCTTTTTCTTATCTTGTTATACTTACACTTTTCATTAGCTTCATCCCAGTTACTGCTCATTAGTTATCTTGGCTGTCCATGGGACCCTCAACATTCTTCCCAGGAATCACATCTCTGCTGCCTCCAATGATTTACTCATTTGTCTGTCCATGATTCACGTTCACATAGCAAAACAGGTTCAATATAGCATGTCATTTTTTTCTAACATTCAATGACAAAGACTTATTGCACAAGGTGGCTTTCAAGTTCTGAAGTTTCTCTATCACTGCAGAATAAATCTGCCAAGAACTGAATGTCAGTTGGGAGCATTCAGACTGACTTGGAAAAGTTTTACAGAGAAGAAGTCAGGTAAATGTTGGTACTTCCATCATGAAACTACCAAGAAAAACAAGGAGATCACAGCAAGCCTGAAGTGTTTAGTGAAACACCCACTAGACCAAACAATGTATAAGAAAAGAAACAAAGGTAGTAATGTTCAAAATTATGGTGACTGCAATGTTAAGTGCTAAAAAGATCCAAACAGCTCGAGTGTGTGAAAAACTACAAGTGACAATGTTAAAATCGACACAAATGTTATAGATGTAACAATGTTAAAATGATGCCCGATAACAATGGAGGAAACTCTCTACTATAGAGAGCGGAACAACAACACAACTCCTTCAGATCATCAGAGGAAGTAACCCCCCCAGACAAGTGTTTCGGCCCTATTAAACTCCCGACACTCTAAGGGGGGGGGGTGGGCCCCTCTGGGTCATGACTCCCAGAGGTCTTGTGAGTTGTTGGTTTTTTTGTCCCGGGACTGAGTTGGCACTGCACTTTTGAAGTGCATCTTTAGCGATTTAGCCACGGATGACTGGTATTGGCTGCGACAAGCAATGTAAAGTGATACAATATTAAAGTAATAGCAATGTTAAACTATGACTGCACTTTGTGCTGTCCAGAACTATGACTGCACTTTGTGCCTACCCAGAACTATGACTGCACCTTGCAGGAACACTGAACTATGACTGCACCTTGCAGGAACACTGAACTATGACTGCACCTTGCAGGAACACTGAACTATGACTGCACTTTGTGCCTACCCAGAACTATGACTGCACTAAGCAGGAACACTGAACTATGACTGCACCTTACAGATACAATGAACTATGACTGCACTTCACATCTACCCAGAACTCTGACTGCATCTTGCAGATACATTGAACTATGAATGCTCTTTGCATCTATAAAAAAACTATGAATGCACTTTGCATCTCCACAGAACTATGAATGCACTTTGTATCCCCAGAGAACTATGAATGCACTTTGCATCTTCACAGAACTATGAATGCACTTTGCACCTACACAGGACCATGACCACATCTAAAGAGAACTAACTGCACAAACAGGAACTTCTAGATATGGCTAAAATGTCAAATATCTCCCCAGCCTTACCCCCCCCCCCCATTCTCTTATGTCACTGTTAACATTGTCATTCAAATTCTGTATCAGTAAATAACAAAAGCAACCAGTAACCCAAGCACACAAACATCCATCTTCTTACATTATCTCTTCATTGTGATCTTTCACAACAAAATATTTTTGACTTCATCTGGTAGGCCAAGCTAGTTCATGTTCAATGGCAAAGAAAAAGTTTTGGAGTGCTCTCCCTAACACCAAGATTAATTGTTTCTTCTTCTGGTCTTGTTATACTCCTGAAAGACAAGAAGAAAAAAAATGAATTAAAAAAAATTGTTAAAAGCAGACTTGATTATAGTCTGAAAGATAAAAATGAAAATTTCACTTCAAGAAGTTATTTTGAAAAGAAAAAAAATCACATTTAAAAAACAGTGACTACAAAAGTCTAAAATAAGAATGAAGAATTACTGTACCAATGGAAATGAATGAAGAAATAATAATCAAAAGAGTCATACAATTCAAGTATTCTGACAATTTAAATAGGCTTAATATTCTATTAAACTAAAAACCATACTTAAGATATTAAACTAAAAACCATACTTGAGATAATAAATTAAAAACTATACTTGAGATATTAAACTAAAAATCATACTTGAGATAATAAACTAAAAACCATACTTGAGATAATAAACTAAAAACTATACATGAGATATTAAACTAAAAACCACAATTGAGATATTAAACTAAAAACTATACCTGAGATAATAAAGTAAAAACCATACTTAAGATATTAACTAAAAACTATACCTGAGATAATAAAGTAAAAACCATACTTAAGATATTAACTAAAAACTATACCTGAGATAATAAAGTAAAAACCATACTTAAGATATTAAACTAAAAACTATACCTGAGATAAAGCTACAAAGAAAAAAAAGTAAGAGAACATTAACAGTAGAAAAGTGGAGGGGAGTATGAAGAGATTTATAAGAATCAGATTGTCAAGGAGTGTGATGAAAGTAAGAGATAGATCAAACTGATGATACACTGGAAACAAACCTTACCCGGGGAGATGGGCACGAGATGATGCTGAAAGCTAGCAACAAATTACTGTCTATGTGAAAATGAAACACAGAATCTAGAACGAAGGTTCAAAAATGTTCAATATATAAAAGATCCATACAGCACGATGGCAGTGGAGGACATATGACAGAAACACTCAGATTTTGGCTTAATTTTTAGTGAATATGAAAATGTTGTGGGACAGATGTATCTGAGAACTTGAAGTTCTTGATAGCTGATGCTGGGTGAGAAATATGCAACAAAAATATCTAACATTTGGATGCTAGTAGTCTCCAGCATCTTTTATCTTCTAGTGTGGGAAGAAGCAGGCTGTCTCTATCACTATGTTAATTCTGGGAAGAAGCAGGCTGTCTCTATCACTATGTTAATTCTGGGAAGAAGCAGGCTGTCTCTATCACTATATTAATTCTGGTAAGAAGGAGGCCGTCTCCATCACTATGTTAATTCTGGTAAGAAGCAGGCTGTCTCCATCATTATGTTCATTCTATCATGTTCAGCAGGCTCACAACAGCCTCATCTCACAAAAACATAACCTGGAGGTTCACTGGACCTAACATCTGTGACATTTACCTGGAGGTAGGAGACAGTCTGATTCACTCACTGGACCTAACATCTCTGACATTTACCTGAAGGTAGGAGACAGTCTGATTCACTCACTGGACCTAACATCTGTGACATTTACCTGGAGGTAGGAGACATTCTGGTTTATTTGACCTAACATCTGTGACATTTACCTGGAGGTAGGAGACATTCTGGTTTATTTGACCTAATATCTGTGACATTTACCTGGAGGTAGGAGACATTCTGGTTTATTTGACCTAACATCTCTGACATTTACCTGGAGGTAGGAGACAATCTGATTTATTTGACCTAACATCTCATGACATTTACCTGGCAGTAGGAGACAATCTGGTTTGTTTGACCTAACATCTGTGACACTTACCTCAGGTCTATGGCTGAAGAAAAGTGAAAACAAACTAATCTGAAGAAAAGTGAGAACCTAACATTTCAACATGTGACTCCTGTTTACCTTCTTGGCAAGAATGATTAGAATTGATCTAAATATCTGCGCTGCATCCAAGAACAAGGCCAATGCATGCCTGGAAAATCAAATATGGCATTATAACCTCTTAAATACCAGCAACATAGAAAATAAAGATGAGTCCTTTATGCTAGAAAACTAATAATATTAGCAATGAAAATAGAAAAGAATGCTGATATAAAAACATGGGCACTGAGATGGATGGAGTGTGGGTCACAGCGCTTTTTAAAAAAAAAAAATTACTAGCTTCTTTGCAAATGAAAAATATGCTGATCCTTACTCCAATGTTTTGGGTGAAATGGCACAACAGCCTATTTTGTGGGACAGTGTAGGAAGGTAGGACAGAGTCTCTCTGCCTGTTCTTGTTCAATGAATACAAATGAACTCTGACGCCCCTCTAGTACAGGCATCAAAACTGCCATATTCTTCCTTTATCTCCCTGGAAACTCCAAGATGATGCTCTTTGCTGCTGATGCAGTAAATATATGGAGGTACAGCGTCGTACTGGACTGAGGGCAAATTATGGTTAATATTTTGTTAGTCTCTGAGTAGAGGTTAAATACAAGGCCTGGCAATACTTCACCACCACCACCACCACAACCACCACCACCCTGTTAGCCAGGCTGGCGTGTTTACCATTATTATTTGGGGACACCAGCAGAAAGGTAGGACAGGGTCTTGGTCGTCTATGTCTGCCAGCTGTGACACTAACATGTCAGCTGTGGCACTAACATGTCAGCTGTGGCACTAACATGTCAGCTGTGGCACTAACATGTCAGCTGTGACACTAACATGCCAGCTGTGACACTAACATGTCAGCTGTGACACTAACATGTCAGCTGTGACACTAACATGTCAGCTGTGGCACTAACATGTCAGCTGTGACACTAACATGTCAGCTGTGACACTAACATGTCAGCTATGAATTTCTGACTACCAAACCAGACAATATCTCCCCCCCCCACCACCCCACAACTGCCATCTTCTTTACTGATAACACTAAAATCATATGTTTATTTCTCCCATCATTTGTCATGTGTTACAGACAGCCTGTTTACTAGGCGGATGACAACATTTATCTCCAGAAACCTCTCTTCTGGATAAATGGCACTGCTTTCTCACTGTGTGCTAACATAAGCAAAACAAGTTGTTTTCACTGTGTCAGTGTTGTACATTTGTTACTGTTGTACGGGAGACACTTCCTGTCATTGTAAACCTGATGTTCTCAGTAGCTGATGATGGGCTGAAGATTATGAGCTTGTTGTGGTGGCTTTTCTCACCTCAGATGGTGGACCTTATACTTCTCCACAATGATCCAGCACAGCAGAGTGGGGCTTTCATTCACTTACCAAACATAGTCTTCATCTCCTCTAAATCTCTTCTCCACAATCAGTTGAGTGTCATAAAGTACAAACAATGAGAAAAGGATGAAGCTGCACCAGATATAGATCTGTAGACAGATAGTGTGCAGTTATACACAAAATGTAGATGTACACACAGATATGACAGTGTAGTTTTACACAAATGTAGATGTGTAGACAGATGTGATAGTGTACAGTTATACACGAATGCAGATGTATAGACAGCATATGACAGTGTACAGTTATACACGAATGTAGATGTATAGACAGCATATGACAGTGTACAGTTATACACGAATGTAGATGTATAGACAGCATATGACAGTGTACAGTTATACACGAATGTAGATGTATAGACAGCATATGACAGTGTACAGTTATACACGAATGCAGATGTATAGACAGCATATGACAGTGTACAGTTATACACGAATGCAGATGTATAGACAGCATATGACAGTGTACAGTTATACACGAATGTAGATGTGTAAACAGATATGACAATGTACACAAAATGTAAATGATTGTGTACAGTTATATACACAATGTAGATGGTTATAGATCAAGTGTCTTATTTGGTAAAACTGAGTGAATGAGGTGGTATTTGTTTGTTCTCCTACAGTGCCAAAAGATGTGCTACAAAAAGTGTGTAAGTGTGAGATGGAAGAAATGTCTGCTTACTACTGTTAGTAATTATTATTACTCCACAACAATTTTAAGCTACTGGTTTACACAAATGTTCATGTTTTTTTTACATGAGTGTGTTGATAGCTAAAAGATGTTTCATAACTGCTGCTCCTAACCCATGTGTTTGCCTGACAAACGGTTAGTAGAGATTTTCTTCTGATTTCCAAAGTTTCAAAATGATGTCAAGACAATGGAATAAAATCTGGTTGTAACGATGATCATCCCTGATATATTTGTGCTACAGAATCTGGCTTGATCTGCATGTTTATCATGTTATTTCACTGCGGACTTGGGTGCTGTCACATAACCATGGGACATATTTTAATATGTTCAAATTTCCCTTCGTACTCTGACAGTAATAAGAACAGAGTACCCTGTTGTGTCTAGCATGTCCATCTAAATCTCCTGATACTGATCAATAAAGCAGTCAATGTCCAGTATATTTTTCAGCACTTTACGAGGAAGTATCGGATGCTCTCCATATCTCACTGTCTACATGCCCTAGTAAACTGCAAGCAGGTCTAATCTATTTTCAGAAAGAGTTTCTATAACAGGACAGCCTATGATATACTTAATTATAACAAACAGGACAGTCTGTAATATACTTTGTTATAACAAACAGGTCAGCCTGTAATATACTTAATTAGGACAGCCTGTAATATACTTTGTTATAACAAACAGGACAGCCTGTAATATACTTTGTTATAACAAACAGGACAGCCTGTAATATACTTTGTTATAACAAACAGGACAGCCTGTAATATACTTTGTTATAACAAACAGGACAGCCTGTAATATACTTTGTTATAACAAACAGGACAGCCTGTAATATACTTTGTTATAACAAACAGGACAGCCTGTAATATACTTTGTTATAACAAACAGGACAGCCTGTAATATACTTTGTTATAATAAACAGGACAGCCTGTAATATACTTTGTTATAACAAACAGGACAGCCTGGGGGGGTGGGGATCCACGGACTCAAACAGTTGGAATACTGATCTTTCTTCACAGTATAACAATACTGTAACAGTTTGAGCTCATTATTCTGTGGTCCCTATTTCCCTCCAAAACTCTAAAATTTGGGGGAAGGGGACCTCCCACTGGTTGAGAAGCTCTGTTCTCTAAAGTACTCAACAAGATTCCCTTCTCACACAATTTAATTATTTTAATGTTTGTTTAAACAAAATATGTTAGAAGATCTGTATTTACAATGTATTTTTATTTATGTATATGTCTGCGTGTGTATGTGTGCGTGAGTGCTATTTTATTAGGTTAATTACTTCTCTTTTACCTTGAATGTAGTAGTTAAATCTTACACTCTTTTGATATGTTTTTACTAATTTAATTTGTATTTTTGTACTAAATCAAGTGTGTGGGAAGAATGAAAGATGGAGTGATGAAGGGCAGAATGTAAGACGGGCCTGCGTGCCCAATTCTTTACCCTTGAAAAATAAAGATTATTCATTCATTCATTCATTCATTCAAACAAGAAACAAAATACTTACATCAAAAACAATCCTAGATCCAAGATAAGAATTCATGAACCCTATCAAGATCTGTAAGAACAGTGCAGCAAACAGTACACCTGAAGAAAAAAGTATAACATATGAGTCGTTATGAACAACCTGAAAGCACAGAATAACACATATATTCAGGTAACATAATGTTACAACCTGAAAACACAGAATACATATGTTCAGGTAACATATAGTTACAACCTGAAAACACAGAATAACACATACATTCAGGTAACATATAGTTACAACCTGAAAACACAGAATAACACATACATTCAGGTAACATATAGTTACAACCTGAAAACACAGAATAACACATACATTCAGGTAACATATAGTTACAACCTGAAAACACAGAATAACACATACATTCAGGTAACATATAGTTACAACCTGAAAACACAGAATAACACATACATTCAGGTAACATAAAGTTACAACCTGAAAACACAGAATAACACATACATTCAGGTAACATATAGTTACAACCTGAAAACACAGAATAACACATACATTCAGGTAACATAAAGTTACAACCTGAAAACACAGAATAACACATATGTTCAGGTAACATATAGTTACAACCTGAAAACACAGAATAACACATATGTTCAGGTAACATATAGTTACAACCTGAAAACACAGAATAACACATATGTTCAGGTAACATAGTAACAACCTGAAAGCACAGAATAATACATACGTTCAGATTACATATAGTTACAATCTGAAAACAACATAACATGTAAGTCGAGGTTACCTTTACCACATGGTAAGATAATGACACATTAGTCTCTGTCTCTTACATCTTACCACATAGTAAGATAATGACGCATTAGTCTGTCTCTTACATCTTACCACATAGTAAGATAATGACGCACTAGTCTCTGTCTCTTACATCTTACCACATAGTAAGATAATGACGCACTAGTCTCTGTCTCTTACATCTTACCACATAGTAAGATAATGACACATTAGTCTCTGTCTCTTACATCTTATCACATAGTAAGATAATGACACATTAGTCTCTGTCTCTTACATCCTTTCCGTACCGTTAAACGTCACACAGGCCTCGCATGGTAGTTTGCCAGGATTTCCTGTTTTCGTTGAGTTTTTCAACCACATCAAGGGATGTTATTCCCACTAAAATGGCCTCTCTTAACAATGTCCTCTTTAGAGTTTCAGCCTATTGTGTTCCCCTTGATAGCTTGTTTTGGGATTCTCTGGTTGTTTCTTCTCAGCACATGACAGACATATGTCCATCTTCTTTTTCTGATCACCCATGAGACAGGCTGTTGTTTGCTCATCAGTTTTATCTCTGTGTTAGAATGTATAAAATTGGAAAAAAGTAGGAGCAGCTTTATTACTTAACGATTACAAAGTTGTGACTTGTCTGGCGGTGTGTGTCAGGAATGGATCTGGTAGGACGTGGAAATTGTTTAAATAGAGACCTGTGACATGTGGTCGGTGGGTTGTAACTGGGAGTGGTGGATGGGGAACCGGGGAGGGGAGAGAGAGTGACGCACTACTGGCCTAGCTAGGAGAATTTGAAACAGGTGATTGGGGAAGAGATGTTGCAGAGAAGAGGGGTTGCTGAGAAAATAGCGGGGTTGCAGATTGATGCTGTGAGGAAGTTTGAAAAGTAAAAAGGGGTGGATTTAGTGGAGAGGTACTATAGTGATTGAAGAAGATGATGTTACGTGTAACTAAACAGCGAGTTTAACCCATGTGGTTCCAGCGTCCCATAATTTTGAATGCACCGGTTCTCAAGTGCCAGGCGGCTTGTGTCATCTGCGTGACATTGTTTAATGGCTGTTACCAGAAAATCAGATTTGCCTCTGTGGTTGGGGCCATTGAAATGATTTGGGACTGGTTTCGAAGCATGCTGGGTGATGTCGTATAGATGTTTTTGCATGCGGTCCCCTAATCTTAGGCCAGTCTCACCGATATATGTTATCCTGCATCTTTTGCACACGATGACATATATCACATTTCGGGACTCGCATGTGAATCCCTCATGAAGAGTGAGGATAGTTTTGGGAAAGGTGATTGTTTTCGTTTCCCAAACTACAGGGCAGGTAACGCAGCGGGGGCGGTTACATTTTCTGGTGCCAACATACTTAAGGCTCTGCTTCAAGTGGCTGTGGACGAGGATGTCCTTAAGGTTTGGCTCACGTTTGTATGCCAATAGGGGTGCTTCAGAGAAAATGTTACGAGTGTCGGAGTCGAGTTGGATTATCGGCAGATGACGATAAAGGATTTTCTTAACCATCTGACCGTGTGGGTGAAAAGGCAGTACTAACTTAACTCTGTCAGATGGAGTAACAGGCTTTTTCCTGAATACTTCTTTGCGGCTCACTAGTTGGATACGGTTGAAGGCTTTACGAAGGACCTTTTCTGGATAGTGGCGATGACGGAAAAATTCTAATAACTTGTTGGACTGATCTAAAAAGTCCAAATTATCCTGACATATGCGGCGAAGACGGAGGAGTTGGGAATATGGGATGGAGTTCTTACAGGCCTCAGGATGGGAGGAGGTGTAAAGCAAATAGGTGTGGCTATCGGTGGGCTTGTAAAATACAGAGGTAACAAGCCTGTTTGTGCCAATAGAAATTTTAATGTCTAAAAAATTAACAGACTTGTCAGAGATTTCATAAGTGAATTTTATGTTCTTATTGAGTGTATTGGCGAATTCAATAAATTTTTCAAGGTCTTCATGTGGCATACTTGTGATTCCAATGCCATCATCGATGTACCTTTTATAGAATTCTGGAAATCTGCCAGCTTTCTGGAAGTCAAATTATGGGAAACCTACACTACTGCCGATAATCCAACTCGACTCCGACACTCGTAACATTTTCTCTGAAGCACCCCTATTGGCATACAAACGTGAGCCAAACCTTAAGGACATCCTCGTCCACAGCCACTTGAAGCAGAGCCTTAAGTATGTTGGCACCAGAAAATGTAACCGCCCCCGCTGCGTTACCTGCCCTGTAGTTTGGGAAACGAAAACAATCACCTTTCCCAAAACTATCCTCACTCTTCATGAGGGATTCACATGCGAGTCCCGAAATGTGATATATGTCATCGTGTGCAAAAGATGCAGGATAACATATATCGGTGAGACTGGCCTCAGATTAGGGGACCGCATGCAAAAACATCTATACGACATCACCCAGCATGCTTCGAAACCAGTCCCAAATCATTTCAATGGCCCCAACCACAGAGGCAAATCTGATTTTCTGGTAACAGCCATTAAACAATGTCACGCAGATGACACAAGCCGCCTGGCACTTGAGAACCGGTGCATTCAAAATTATGGGACGCTGGAACCACATGGGTTAAACTCGCTGTTTAGTTACACGTAACATCATCTTCTTCAATCACTATAGTACCTCTCCACTAAATCCACCCCTTTTTACTTTTCAAACTTCCTCACAGCATCAATCTGCAACCCCGCTATTTTCTCAGCAACCCCTCTTCTCTGCAACATCTCTTCCCCAATCACCTGTTTCAAATTCTCCTAGCTAGGCCAGTAGTGCGTCACTCTCTCTCCCCTCCCCGGTTCCCCATCCACCACTCCCAGTTACAACCCACCGACCACATGTCACAGGTCTCTATTTAAACAATTTCCACGTCCTACCAGATCCATTCCTGACACACACCGCCAGACAAGCCACACCTTATTTACAGCTAAGTACCTTCTTTTTTTTTTTTTTACAGTATTCATGTAAATCTATACTTTATCTCCTCTCCCTATTTCTTCGTCCTGTATGTTTTTGTATGATTAAGGCTCACGCCGAAACGTCACAACTTTGTAATCGTTAAGTAATAAAGCTGCTCCTACTTTTTTCCAATTTTATACATTCTAGTATCACAGCTTTACTGCAGTGTTTAGTGTATAGTTGTATACTTATACACCAATTATTGTGTTATCTCTGTGTTGTTCTTGAATTCATTCCACTTTATATCAAGTAATTTCCTTAGGCATTTGTTTTCAAAAAGTCTAATTTCTTGACCATATTCTGTTGCATACAGTAAAATCCTGTTAAGAGTTAAACAGATTGATTATCATCATCATCATCATGTGCCAGCCATACTCTGTGAAGATACAACACAAACGAGGTATGTCTGACTATTTCTTGTGCTGATCCATCAACCTGTCCTGGTTGCTGCTCGATGTTGTTAGTCCTCATTCTCTTCATGTTTCCCCTGGAACTTTACTCTCCAATATGGTTTATTATCATTATGCTCCTGAACATATCAAAACTAGCACAGCCACAGAATAGTACTGACCTCCCATATATATAAACTTTCTATCATTGCTCAGTAATGCTGCCAGAGACAAGCTTATGAAAAGAACAGCAGAGCCAGCCAGGGCAGTGGTCACAATGCTGAAACAGAAACCTAGCTGGTAGTTTTATCAAGGTTACAAGCACTCTCACACTACTAGCTACAGTTTTGTCAAGGTTACCAGCACTCATCACACTACTAGCTACAGTTTTGTCAAGGTTACAAGCACTCTCACACTACTAGCTACAGTTTGTCAAGGTTACCAGCACTCTCACACTACTAGCTACAGTTTTGTCAAGGTTACAAGCACTCTCACACTACTAGCTACAATGTTACAAGCACTCTCACACTACTAGCTACAGTTTTGTCAAGGTTACCAGCACTCTCACACTACTAGCTACAGTTTTGTCAAGGTTACCAGCACTCTCACACTACTAGCTACAGTTTTGTCAAGGTTACCAGCACTCTCACACTACTAGCTACAATGTTACAAGCACTCTCACACTACTAGCTACAGTTTTGTCAAGGTTACAAGCACTCTCACACTACTAGCTACAGTTTTGTCAAGGTTACCAGCACTCTCACACTACTAGCTACAATGTTACAAGCACTCTCACACTACTAGCTACAGTTTTGTCAAGGTTACCAGCACTCTCACACTACTAGCTACAGTTTTGTCAAGGTTACCAGCACTCTCACACTACTAGCTACAGTTTCGTCAAGGTTATTAGCATTCTCACACTACTAGCTACAGTTTTGTCAAGGTTACCAGCACTCTCACACTACTAGTTACAGTTGTGTCAAGTTTATCAGCATTCTCACACTACTAGCTATAGTTTTGTCAAGGTTACCAGCACTCTCACACTACTAGCTACAGTTTTGTCAAGGTTACAAGCACTCTCACACTATTAGCTACAGTTTTGTCAAGGTTACAAGCACTCTCACACTACTAGCTAGTTTTTTCAAGGTTACAAGCACTCTCACACTACTAGCTACAGTTTTGTCAAGGTTACAAGCACTCTCACACTACTAGCTAGTTTTGTCAAGGTTACAAGTACTCTCACACTACTAGTTACAGTTTTGTCAAGGTTACCAGCACTCTCACACTACTAGCTACAGTTTTGTCAAGGTTACAAGCACTCTCACACTACCAGCTACAATTCTGTCAAGGTTACCAGCTCTCTCACACTACAAGTTCTATTCAAAATTGTTCAGACAGAAAAATACAATTACATGAGGGAAGAAAGCAGAAAGATGGTGTTATATTAAATTTTGTTACTGGCTAATGTTTGCTGTTTCACTATTACAGTAGGTATAAGCTTTCATGAATTTCTGAAAAGTTCATTGGATATTTGATTTGTTGTTTTTTTTTAATCTACATGCTAACATTTCTCACTCTTGTTCCTATCTCTGTACATTTTTTTTTTTCAAACTGCTTTTGTTAGTCTTTTCCTGTGAGCATGAATGTTTACCACACTGCCTTTAACTGAAAGTTTCAAACATATCAGCAAAAGTCACACATAAACTCATCTTACTGTTTACTTACAATGAACTCTAGTGTAGCAATCTTTTTCCCGCTAAAACCTACACTACACATGTTTCTTGGCTAAGTTGCTCCATCAATCACAGCCCTGACAAATAACCCAAGATTGGGTATTTTTTAATGTACAACAGAAAGCACAATACTCCAGGCTGTTTTCTGTATGATTTCCTGATAATCTACCACATAACAAACCTTTCACTCGGTCTTCTCATGCTGCTCCTCATACTACTCTGAACCAGCGTTTCTCAACCTTTTAATCCTCGAAGAACCTTTAAATAAATTTTCAGGAAAGAAGGAGCCCCAGGATAAAAACATCGTACATACAGCTCAACGTACAAAACATTTTCTTTGGACATATTTCTAAAGAGTATTTCAAAAATACATTTTGATCATGATCTTCAGTAGAATGATAGAAAGCCTGCTCCAGCACTCAGATTACCTAGGATCAATCCTCATTACTAGTTCCAGGAGAGATCCTACAGAAGCCCCTGTTAAACAGAACAATATTTAACACCTGAACACTATGGCACAGCACAAAAATATAAATAAAGCTCTCAAACTAATATGATAATATATCCTGAACATTGCTATGTGTATCAATGGTACATTTACAAAAAACTATAACCTTAGTTATCCTACTGCAATCCAGAGCTCCTCCTACTTACTTTGGTGAGCACAAGTTCCACTCTCTCCACCTACACTAAAACTCTATGTCAGATTGTAGATCTGGAAGCTTCCAGTCAACACTTTCATAAACATAGCAACATGAGTTCTGTACTAGCATAAATGTAGTCAAATCTTACCCACTATATCACAGAAGCAGTTATATGAGTTCCCTACATATAAACTCTCACTACACTTTCTATGTAAAAATGAAGAAAATGACGTCATAAAAAATGTGCTGCACAGTCAGTCGTGAAGAAAAAAATGCAGTGAATGGTTGCCATCTGCTGAAGTAATTTTTTGCACTCAAAACAGAATGGTGTTATCAATGGAAGAAAGAATTTTTTTGATTGAACAAGTGTTTCAAAATGGCGGTCGATACTCACGGATGGTTTTTCAAAGATTTATAGCAAAATTTCCTAATAACCAACCTCCTCATCGCACTACGGTTAGAAATTTGTTGAATAAGTTTCGTGATACGGGAACTGTTTAAGATGCTCTGTGATCTGGTAGGCATGTTTTGTCTGAAGACAAATGTCTAGATATCCAAGACAGAATCCTGAAAAGTCCATGCAAGTCCTTAAGGAAAATATCACAAGAAGTGAACATATCACTGAGCACAGTGCACAAAATTCTTAAGCATCAGTTAAATTTTCATTCATACAAGATTATTTCTGTTATGTCTGAACTACAAGAGTGTGACAATCAATCCAGAGTCAACTACTCCATGTGGTTTCAAGCATTTTTAGCTAAAGAAGACGAGTCAATTCTCGATTTAACATTCCTCTCTGATAAGGCACGGTTTCATCTATCTGGACAAGTTAATAGCCAAAATAATCGTATTTAGAGCAGTGTTAACCCCAATGCATTTCCTGAAGCACTGCTACATGATGACAAAATTGGGGTATGGTGTGCCGTCAATAGAAAACGTTTAATTGGACCATTTTTCTTCAACAACACTATAAATGCAGATCAGTACCGTACTGACATTCTGGAAGCTTTTTTAGAACAACTGAATGAACATGAAATTGAAGAAGCGTGGTTCCAGCAAGATGGTGCAACTGCACACACAGCTAGAGCAATACACGGTTGTTTGGAAGAAATTTTCGCAAATCACCTAATATCTCGTGGAATTTGACCTGCTCGTTCTCCTGATCTAAATCCATTAGATTATTATCTATGGGGTTTCTTGAAAGGAAATGTTTACAAAAATAATGTACAAACAATTGAGAACCTGAAAGAGGCAATCAGAATTAGCATTCAAGAAATAACAACAGACAAGTTGCACAAGGTATTTGACAATATGAAGAGACGTGTACTGTCATGTCTTGAAGCCCATGGTGGAAATTTCTAACACCTGTTATAATGAATATTTCAGTGGTACATTCCAGCTAACCCAAAACAGCGTTGTATCATTGCAGTCACTACTGTAACTAATTAAATGACTTTTCTAGCACATTTTGTGATGACATCATTTACTTCATTTTTCAGTTTTTTTTTCATAGAAAGTGTAGTGAGACTTTAAAAACACGCTGTATAAATGTATAAAATTCCCTACACAGCATATCATAGCAGTAGTTTTATGAGTTCTCTATATATATAAATGTAGAAAATTTCCTACACAATATATCACAGCAGTAGTTTTATTAGTTCTTTATTAGTTCTCTACATATATAAATGTAGAAAATTACCTACACAGCATATCATCTTATATCTTATATCCTGCCCGTGCCGTTAAACGTCACATAGGGCTCACAAAGTAGTTTGCCAATTTTTCCTGTCTTCGACAAGTCTTTCAACCTCATTAAAGGATTTTATGCCTGTTAATTTGGCCTCTCTTAACAATGTCCTCTTCAGAGTTTCATGCGGTCTGCCTCTTTTTCTTTGGCCTGTTGTGTTCTACTTGATAGGTTGTTTTGGGATTCTCTGATCATTTCTTCTCATCAAGTGACCAACATATGTCCATCTCCTTTTCCTGATCACCCATAAGACTGGTTGTTGTTCAGTCATCTGTCTTATCTCTGCATTGTTCTTGAATTCGTTCTACCTGATGCCAAGCACTTTCCTTAGGCATTTTTCAAAAGAGTCTAATTTCTTGTCTATTTCTTTAGATGTTTTCCAGCTTTCACATGCATAAATGAGGGTGGATATTACATTAGAATTGAATAGTCTTAACTTGGTTTTTGTGCTTATAACTTTTGAATTCCATATGTTCTCAAGATTCTTGAAGATCGATGCTGTTTTTACAATTCTGAATCTAACTTCCTTTCTGGTGTCACCATCCTGGTCTATGTAGCTGACAAGGTAGCAAACTGATTGACTTCTTCAATATCTGTCCCTTCTATGTGTATTTTTCCATTTTGATTAATGGGAATTTTCATTATTTTTGTTTTGTCCTTGTTAATACAGCATATCATAGGAGTAGTTTTATGAGATTTCTACACATATAAATGTAGAAAATCTCTTACACAGCATATCATAGCAGTAGTTTTATGAGATCTCTACATATATAAATGTAGAAAATTCCCTACACAATGTATCATACTAGTAAATGTATCTACATACTAAGAGAAATGTTCTTCATGAAGCTCATAATCTGAATAAACATTTCTAGACCTTGTTGACCTAATGAAGATATTGTGCAAAAATATTTATTTTATCTCTGTCTATGATTGTATCTTTTCATTGCTCATTGTAAAGCATCTTTAGTTCTTAACACACAAAAATGGACACTGAGCATATAAACAGCATTTGGTCTGCTGTCTAAGATAGAAACAGGTTAACAGGCCAATCACACGCATCAATCATAACCCTCAACAGCCAGTCAAATATTTAGTTGATGGATCATCTTCACTGCACATCGAATGATTAGTCTATAAGCGCTTCAATATTTCCACAAGTGTTTGATGGCTGATGATACCAGATTTGTGTTGATTAACAAACAAGGCAGATGAAATATGTATCAATGAGGAAAAATTGGAAGAAGTGGAAAGTTTTTAATATCTTGGATCACTACTAACTAATAATGGAGATACAATGAGGGAAATTAAAAGGAGGACATCTATCGCTCTTCAGAAAGTAAAACAACTAAAGAATCTGTGGAGAGGAACATGCAGAATTACAAAAATAAGATTTTTAAGGGCATGCATCTTTTCCATCGCAACATATGCCTGTGAGACCTGGACACTTTCAAAACAGATGAGAAACACATAAATGCCTTTGAATGTAAATGCTACAGAAGAGTTCTTCAAATATCATGGACACAAAAAAGAACAAATATATCCATACTACAAGAACTTAATACTGAAGAAGGCTGGCCAGTACAGAGGATTAAAGAGAGAAAACTGAAATATTTTGGACACATGATAATCTAGAGAAGACCGTCTTGGAAGGGTATATAATGGGAAAAAAGAAAGAGAGGAAGACCAAAGCGAAGATGGCTGCAAGATATCGCTGATGATCTGTAAATGGATGCATCAGCAGCAGGGCATCTTGCTCACAACTGAGAGGCCTACAGGAGTGCTGTCAGGGAGGCAAAGTTCTGCAAGGGACATGCAAATGAATGAATGAACCAGTCTTATTTGTTTCTCACTGTAGAGCTCTTGCTTGGCCACTCCACGTCTGAGGATATGTCCCAGCAATCTGCTCTTAGTTATACCCTGTACCAGCACATTTAGCACCAACTAGTGTCAGTACTGACCTGACAAGAAGGTGAAAACATTGAAGATTCCCACTCTCTTGACAGCATCTTCCTTGGAATAGTTTGTGAATGCCAGCCACAGAATCAGTACAACAGACAGAGTTGTGGTTAGGCCATACCACTAGAGGTAAACAAGAATTTCATGTTATAGACAGTTTTACCTATGGCTACTCTTTCTATTGATGATGTTTCTACAGGATTAGCCTGTAACTATGAACTCAGTGTTCAGATGTTGTAGTGTCAGACTGGCAAAGTACTTAATTTACTAGTCTCTCATGGTGAATGTTGATGGTTTGGATCCAGCCAAAGGCACCCCAGTTACTCAGCTGTAGAAATGGGTGCTATTCAGGAGCTAGGGAAGGAAAGGTGGCCAGTTGCAGTGCTGACTACATTACCCTCTAGAGTGCTGATGGGTCAAGATAAAAAAAATGGGCACTTAGCCATATCCCACAGATATCTCAATGGCATGACAGGGTTACCTCTGCCTTCATGAAATAAAGGCATCAGTTGACAGCAATAATGACTGTGCTAAAGACACAATATGATTATCATCATCATCATCATTATCATCAGGTGTCATACTAGTAGGCATTGGTGGTCATCCTCCACTACAAATCTCATTTTTTTATAATTTCCATCAGCTCAGTTGGTCATCTTTTGTTGTGACATTGTGTTAGACTGCACATGATTTTTTTCTCTGCTTCCCCTGCCTCTCTACCCATTTATCTTCCTTGCTGTTATAATGTTCTCAAGCCCTCCTCTTCTCATTATATGCCCAATGAATGATGACTTTTTTTATGGGTTTAATTAGATTCCTATCTACATTTGCTTTTGTTAGACATTCCCTGTTTTTCATCTTAACTGTCCATGATATTCTTAACATTCTGCTAAAGAATCACATCTCTGCTGCTTTTAGTGATCTTTCCATTGATCTACTGTTTGTACATGACTCACTTCCACAGAGTAGGGTAGACTCAATGTAGCATTTTAGAACTCTTTTTCTGATCTTTACTGATAGGGATGCATTGCACAAGATGTTTCTCATTTGTTGGGGAACTGTTTTGGGTTGGTATATTCTATTCAAAGAAGAGTTCTTCAAATATCATGGACACAAAGAACAAATATATCCATACTACAAGAACTTAATACTGAAGAAGACTGGCTAGTAAAGAGGATTAAACAGAGAAAACTTAAATATTTTGGACACATTAAAAGTCATAAGAATTTAGAGAAGACTGTCTTGGAGGGGTACATAATGGGTAAAAGAAAGAGAAGAAGACCAAAGCAAAGAAGGCTGCAAGACATAGTTGATAATCCGCAAATGGATGCATCAGGAGCAGGGCATCTTGCTTACAACCGAGAAGCATATAGAAAAGCTGTTAGGGAGGCAAAGTTTCGCAAGGGACGTGTAAATGACTGACTTATTCTATTCTTGAATTCAGTGGTGCATTTTCTATCTGGTGTTACTTAAGTGTCAAGATATTTCAATGTATGCACTTGTCTCAAGGTTGTTTCTGGTACCTTAACATTACATTTAGGTGGGTTTTTTCCCCTTTCATGATATGACCACCATTTCTATTTTCTTGCTATATAGAGCAAGTCTTTTCTTCTCATCATATCACAAGGAGCAGCAGATCAACTGGTCAAGACACTGACCTCCATGGCAAAATGCTCTTGTGATGCCACATCCAAGCAAGCATAGGAGTATCACAACTCATAGAAAAATGGCTTCTCGTGCAAAGGGGTACAAGGTCAGCACTCCACACATGCATTTCAGTTAACAAAATAGTACACACAGATGGCTGACACCTGTGATAGGAAACTGCTTCTTAAGCTTTGCAGTATCTGCCAGCATTGTGGAGTACACCGGGATACACTGTACGCATGGCTGTCAGTGTATTAAGGAAAACAAGTGCTCACATAAAAATCACTCCTTTATATGTTGAACTGTTTGGGTTCACAGTAACTAAATGAGAAAAACAAAAATTACAACCTGAACATTTGGGCTGGGATCATTACGTTCTTCAAAGTGGCGATGGAGCTTGCAGAGAGTCAGATGATATGAGCACCTCATGAATGTGAGGAAATAAAGCATAGCTTACACATCACCTGATATGATGCCAGCATTATGCATCTTGGCCACAAAGTTAGTGGCCAGCAGCTCAAGGCTTGCAATGGTGGGGATACATGCTAGCAAAAATAAGATCATGTTCTGCCACTTTCTAACAGAACATTTTCAACTAAATATTTCCCACCCAGGATTTCAGCAATGTCCCTTACTTATGGGACTGAACACTGAGGCATATCCTGTTTTCCATTTGTTTCCAGAAAGAAATGCCATCTAGTGTGCCTGAACCTGCAGACAGATGTTCTCTGCCTTCAGAAGATACCAATTTCTACTGCTGGGCTGACTGGGGTGCACAAGTATCGGGTCCAGAACCCAGAATCTTCAAGTGAGAGGGCAGGCCACTACTGACTAAAAGATACACTCTAGAATAAAAGGTTTCAATTTTTCTGCTCAGATGTTAAACTTGTTCAGAACAAACCAAACACCACCCAAGTCTAGTATCACATGATCACAGCTCACATATTCCAGTTTTACCTAATGATATTACCTCTCCTATGGCTGTATGAAAGTGAGTGTATGCTCCCAGCGCTGCAGTCAGCATCCCCAGTGACAGGCAACTATACACATTCCTCAGGTGGACTAAGACGTGTGGTTCCCTAGAATGAAGTCAAAGAAGGGGTTAAATTATGGCAAAAGTTCCCAAAAAACTTTGGGGGGGGGGGGGAGAGGGGGGGATGGGAGGTGTTGAGGGAAAAGGGTGTGACAGGATAACAGTGAGTGAGTGAAGAAATAACATTCTGGAGGTGCTAAAAATGTGACTTGGAAGTCAAGGTGGCAACAGTCTAAAAATGTTTGGGAACCATTGCTATACTTCACAAATGCTCAAGGGTTAATGTTTCCTGCAAGTTTATATATAGTAATATATATAAACTGCTATTCTGTGTGTGAGATCTGAATATTTTTTCAATATTTAACTCTTGTAAAACAATTTAAGTTTTTACATAGTACATAAGAGTGGTCCTCCAAGTTGGGTCTGTAGAGCACCAGAAGTTCTGAGCCATAACTCAGGATCTTTTTGTCTTAGACAAGTTTTGAAGCTGGCACTAGAGATGATCCATCATCATCCTGTGCCACTTCCATAGGGAATGTTGTCGGCTGAGAATCTCCACCATGCCTGAACCATTCCTCTCAGAAATACAAGACTAAGCTGATTCCTGTCCATCTCATGATGCTGTCTCCCTGCTTATTTCCCCTCCTACTTTAGCCTCAAGTATGTTCTTTTTTTTTATTGTAGGAGTTAAGCTTTTTGGCTGTAGATCTTTTTGTCCGTCTCCCTCTTCTCTAGCATTTGCCCTCAAAAGAGAATTGTGTAACAATTTAACCATTAACCATTGTGTAACTTTTGCCTTGCAAAAGTCTTATATCCATTATATGCCCTGCAAAGTTTCATATATTCATTATATGCCCTGCAAAGTTTCATATATTCATTATATGCCCTGCAAAGTTTCATATATTCATTATATGCCCTGCAAAGTTTCATATATTCATTATATGCCCTGCAAAGTTTCATATATTCATTATATGCCCTGCAAAGTTTCATATATCCATTATATGCCTTACAGTCTCATATATCCATTATATGCCCTACAATGTCTCATATGTGACGTTTAACGGCACAGAAAGGATATAAGATAAGAACGTCTCATATATCAGACACTTCAGCTTGGCTTATCTTTATGACAAGGCTAACCTTCCCATTATGATCCCTGTTTGTCTGGCAGACAATGACTGCTCCCAGGGAACACCGCTAGGAGGAGTCTTGCTTAGCTTGGGTTGCCAACCCTGACGCAAGCAGTGATCTGTGGGTTGCTGACTGCCACCTCATTCAGCTTGAATACTACTGCATCTTCAACCCCTGCCCAGATTTTGTCTAACACTAAGGCTCCTACCTGATATGGGGTATGAATACCCCGTGGGGATATCTTATCTTATATCCTTCCCGTGCTGTTAAACATAACAAAGGGCTCGCAAAGTAGTTCGCCAATTTTTCCTGTCTTCGGCTAGTCTTTCAACCTCATCAAGGGATTTTACGCCTGCTAATTTGGCCTCTCTTAACAATGTCCTCTTCAGAGTTTCACGTGGTCTGCCTCTTTCTTTGGCCTGTTGTGTTCCACTTGATAGCTTGTTTTGGGATTCTCTGATCATTTCTTCTCATCAAGTGACCAACATATGTCCATCTCCTTTTCCTGATCACCCATCAGACTGGTTGTTGTTCAGTCATCTGTCTTATCTCTGCATTGTTCTTGAATTCATTCCACTTGATGTGGGGATATCTGAAACCAATAATGGAGGAACAGGACTCAACCTCTGACATTTTTTTCCCCTCAAATTTGTTTAGAATTTTCTGCCCAGTGATCTGTTCCTAGCTATACACACTAAAACCAAGACAGTGAAATCACAGTTTTAAGATTATATATCCTGATGACACAGTATTGTTGTCCACAACACAAAAAGGAATGGAAAAACTAATTATGTCAGTCCGTAAGAACAGCGAAGAGCAGAACCTCTATCTTAATGCGAAGAAAATTAAACTGATGACAACTGATAAAACAAACAAGGCAGCGGAAATATATATCAATGAGGAAAAACTGGAAGAAGTGGAGAGTTTTGAATATCTTGGATCACTGCTAACTAATAATGGAGATACAATGAGGGGAAATTAAAAGGAGAACATCTATCGCTCTTCAGAAAGTAAAACAAATAAAGAATCTGTGGAGAGGAGCAGACAGAACTACAAAAATAAGATTTTTAAGGGCATGCACCTTTCCCATTGCAACATATACCTATGAGACCTGGACACTTAACAAAACAGCTGAGAAACACATAAATGCCTTTGAATGTAAATGCTACAGAAGAGTTCCTCAAATATCATGGACACAAAAAAGAAGAAATATATCCATACTACAAGAACTTAATTAAGAGGATTAAATAAAGAAAACTTAAATAATTTGGACATAGTAAATGTCATGACAATTTAGAGAAGAGTCTTGGAAGGGTATATAATGGGAAAAAGAACGAGAGGAAGATGGCCGCAAGACATCGTTGATAATCAGCAGATGGATGCATCACCAGCAGGGCATCTTGCTTACAACCGAGAGGCTTACAGGAGAGCTGTTAGGGAGGCAAAGTTCTGTAAGGGACATGCAAATGACTGATGGACTGACATATTAGGACTGGCCATGATTTCAACATCTGGAAATGATTTTGACATCTCACATCCTTCCCATGCTGTTAAATGTCACATAGGGTTCGCATAGTTGTTTGCCAAGTTTTCTTATTTTCTGCAAGTTTTTCAACTTCATCAAGGGATGTTATGCCCACTAAACTGCCTTGTGCTAGTTGGCTAAGTCGATAGTACATGTTCTCTCATGGCTAGACGGCTGCTCGTCCTACCGGAGTCCGTGTTCGAATCCCAGGTAATTCTCTTGTGATTTTTCTTTCTCTCACGTCTCACTAAAGTGCTTTGTCTACGATTTTTTCCAGGTCTAATCCTACAAAATTTGTTCTCTTAACAATATCCTCTTTAGAGTTTCATGTGGTCGACCTCTTTTTCTTCAGTCTGTTGTGCTCCACTTGATAGCTTGTTTTGTTATTCTCTGATTGTCTCTTCTCATCACCCATGAGACAGGTTGTTGTTTGCTCATCTGTCTTATCTCTGTGTTGTTCTTAAATTCATTCCACTTTATACCAAGTATTTTCTTCAGGCATTTGTTTTCAAAAGAGTTAATTTCTTGTCTATTTCTTTAGTTTATTTCCAGCTTTCACATGCATAAATGAGGGTGGATATCACATTTGAATTGAGTAATCTTAACTTGGTTTTTGTGCTTATAACTTTTGAATTTCATCTGTTCTCACGATTTTTGAAAGAACAATGTTGCTTTTGCAATTCTTCTTCTTCTTTGTATGTATTTAGCGGTAATGCATGGCACTCTGATTTTTGTGATGCACCTTCTGACATCAGCACCTTTCCTTGCTAGGGCATATTGTGGTCTTGCTCAGACTGCCATGAAGACAGTGGTGTAGGCTTTGTTTTCCAGCCTTTGGTGGCTATACTTAAGCCCTTTCTCCACATCAGGCCCAATGGCTATGAGGCAGTTCCACAGAAACACTGGGATGAGGAATCCGATGAGTGCTTCAACGATATCCATTCCCCATCACCTATAGTCTGCTGGCTCTGTTTTGTTTACCTCATTCTGATAGCCATTGTAGTAAAGATCCATAGGCTTGTCATGTCCTGGATTCATTGGTTTCACATCAAATTTTCCTCATACCTGCTGGTGATCTCCATGTCCCTATCTGTCCACTATCCTGACATTATAATTAGTGTTGATTGCTACAGGTTTCTGGGCTACAGAAGTAGTTCAGTTTTTAAGCAAACAGATCTATGTTCCCTGTCTCACAAAGACTATGTTAAGATAAGTGTGTTTTTAACACAATTGTTCCCAGAGGTTTGCAATGCTAACTTCCTTCCTTGTGTCACCATCCTGGTCTATGTAGAAACCAAGGTATGCAAAGTGGTTTACTTCATCAACAGCTGTTCCTTTTACATATATTTTTCCTTCTTCATTAATGAGAAATTTCATAATTTTTGTTTTGTTTTTGTTAATTTCAAGACCTATTTTGTTAGCCAAGGAAGACAGGGAATCTGTTTTTTCCTGCATCGATTTCACATTGTCACTGATAAGAGTTATGTCATCTGCAAAATCAAGAATTTTCTAGTTGGGTCCCATGTACCCAATCAATGCATGTTTTACCAGTACAGCATATTTTCATTATAGTCTATTCGTTTATTCATTTGTATGTCACTTTGCCTCCCTAACAGCACTCCTGTAGGCCTCTCGGTTGTGAGCAAGATGGCCTGCTGCTGATGCATCCATTTGCAGATCATCAACGATGTCTTGCATCGGTTTTGACAGCACGGGGATGTATGATTTTGAGAGACTGTGTATGATTTTTGACAGTTTGATGAAAGGAACACCAAATCTCTCTCAACTCTGCCTGTCAGCTCACGATAATGTCTTCCTGCATACACTGTACCCCGTGATATGAGCAGAATATTGTAATTATGTGATGTTTGTGTGGGTTTTTTTTTCTTTTCTTGAACTGTGACCGATATTTTTACTGTATCAGTTTTTAAAATGTGTCGTCTGGAGCTAGAGGGATAAAGGCTCGGCTTACAGACTGTCAAAATTGAGAAGTGCTGAGGAAAAGATTCCTTCTTCGTCCGAAGTTGCCGCCATCTTAACGGTTGTCCCGACGTCACGTCTGCTTCTCCGTCAATTGGTTCAAAAACTTCGTCCCGCAAAAAAAAAAAAAAATCCGGGTTATAGTTTTTAACTAACCCGCGTGAAACTCTGAAGAGACACGAGAGGCCAAATTATCATCATCATCATCAGGTGCCGTGCCGACTGGCGTTGGCTATTATGCTTCTCCAGAGTACACGATCCTTCATGCAGGCCATCAGTTCAGTTGGTGATCTCCTCTCACACCATCCCGTCAGACTGTCCAGTATCATTTCTCTTGGTCTTCCTCTTCGTCCTTCTATTTTTCCTGTTATAATATTTTCAATGCCCCCTCTTCTCATTGCATGTCCTATGAAAGTACATTGTCTCTCTCTTATCTTTCTGACAAGGTTTTTTTGTCTCTCCAGCTCTTCTCATACATTCTTCATTAGTTATTTTTGCTGTCCATGGGATTCGCAACATTCTTCTAATAAACAACATTTCTGCTGCTTCCAATGATTTTTGTGCAGACTTGCCTATTGTCCATGATTCACTTCCATATAGCAAGAGAGGTTCAATATAGCATTTTAGGACTCGTTTTATAACATTCATTGATAACGATGTGTTAGCTAATATGGTTCTCATTCTCTGAAATGCAGTCTTTGCTTGGCCTATTCTGTTCCTAATTTCTGTTTTGCATTTCCCATCTGAAGTTATTACTGCTCCAAGGTATTTGAATTTCTGCACCTGCTTTAGAATGGTTCCATTTAATTGAATACTGCATGCTGGTGGATTCTGTTTCTTAGATATAACCATAGTCTCTGTCTTTTTGATGTTCAAAGTAAGGCCTTTGTGTTCACTTTCTTTGGCGACTTTATCCAAGAGATTTTGCAGGTCTTGTTGGTTCTCAGCTATCAGTACTGTGTCGTCAGCATACCGAAGGTTGTTAATATTGTATCCTTCAATTTTTATGCCTGGTTCTGTGATGATTGTTCTTAGAATATTCTCGCTGTACAGAGAAAAAAGGTCTGGAGATAGTACACATCCTTGTCGCACCCCTTGTTTTATAGGTTGGTATTTTCCAATTCTATTTTCAACTCGAACTGCTGCTTCTTGCTGCCAGTATAGACGTTTTACAATCCTCAAGTCTTTGCTGTCTATATTGATGTCTTCAAGCATTTTAATAATTTCACTATGTTTCACCTTGTCAAATGCCTTGGTGTAATCAATGAAGCATAAGTAGAGATCTTTCTGTACTTCTAAAGCTCTTTCTGTTAGTGTTCGTAAAGCATAAATGGCATTGTGTGTTCCCTTTCCTTCAACAAATCCAAACTGTTCATCTGCTATTTCCATTTTTATCTTTTTCCTTGTTCTTCTCATAATGATTCTCAGAAGTAGCTTCGTTATGTGACATGAGAGGCTGATAGTCCGGTGGTCGTCACATTCCTTTGCACCTGGTTTCTTTGGTAGTGCTATAAACGTGGATTTAATCAGGTCACTGGGAATATAACCACTGTTGTAAATATCATTCAGTTACTTGGTTATTATTTTTATTCCTGTCTCCTCTAGTGCCTCTATTTCTTCTATTGTTATATTATCAGGCCCAGTCGCTTTTCCTTTCTTCATGTGTTTGATAGCATCTATGATTTCATCTTCAAGTATTGGAGGTCCATCACAGTTTTCAGTATCTGGTGTTAATTCTGGTCTTTCTCCTCCATATAGCTCACCGATATACTCTGTCCACCTGTCCACAATGTCTTCTTTTCCCATTAACATTTTACCTTCTTTCGATTTCAGGCATCCTGTGGTATATTTTGTTTTCCTGCCTGTGAGTTCATTAATTCGTGTATGCATGTTTTTGCTGTCTTTATTATGAGTGTCCTCTATCTGTCTGCACTGTTCATTTAACCACACTTCTTTTGCTTCTCTGCATTTGCGTCTTATTTCTTTATTTATCTTGCTATATTTTTCCTCGTTGTTTTTACTCCTCCTCCTCTTGTCCATCAGTCCTAAGATGCCGTCTGTCATCCATTTATTTTTAGGGGCTTCTTTTTTCGGTGGTATTATCTCCTTAACAGTTTGGTGGATAGAATCTCTTAACATTTCCCATTGTTCATCTATACTATTTATCTTTGCTATTGCATTGTATCTATTTGTTATAATAACTTTGTATTGTTCTCGCAGTTCTTGGTCATTTTTAAGAAGTTCTGTATTCAGTTTGATGTTTCTCACTTTTCTGCCTGCTTTCTTTAGCTTTATTCTAACTTTTCCACAGAGTGGATCATGGTCACTATTGCAGTCAGCTCCTGACATGGTTTTTGTTGTCAGTAATGCATTGCGGAATCGTTTGTTGATTAATATGTAGTCTATCTGGTTAAATGTCTTTTTGTCTGGGCTGCACCACGTTGCCAGTCTTCGAGGATGTTGTTTAAACCAGGTGTTTCCTACAACCATGCTATGTATTCTTGCCCATTCAATTAATTTATAACCTCTGTCATTCCTCTCCCCCAGTCCATAGTCACCAACGATGTCCGAAGTTCTTCCTTTACCAACTTTGGCATTAAAATCTCCCATGACTATGGTAACTTCATGTGACTTTGTGTGTTTTAGTGCTGTCTCTATGTCATTATAAAATATCTGTACATCTTCCTGAGAACTTTCAGATGTTGGAGCATACACTTGTATAATATTTATGTTTATTGGGTGTCCTTTCAGTTGGGCTAGCAGGACTCTGTCCGAGATGTTCAAATATCCTACAATTGTCCTTGCCGTTTTTTCATCAAATATAATTCCTACTCCTCGTTCATGTTTCTCACTTCCTGAATATATTATTGTATATTTATCTGAGTTTATCTTTCCTGCACCTGTCCATCTAACTTCACTCATTCCTAATATGTTGATCTTCATCTTTTCCATTTCCATCTTTACATTTTCTAATTTTCCAGCCTGGAATAAAGTTCTAACATTCCATGTTGCTATTTTGAACTTGTTAGTTTTGCCACCAGTAGCTTGATGACGATCTGGCCTCACCTGTGGCTCGTGAGCTGCCCTACCGGACGAGGCTGTTCCAGAGGAACATCCGTTAACGTCGTTCATGATAAATTTATGACTCTGAATAAGCATAATTGTTCTTGGGAGCTACAACAGTGGTTTCCCGTTGCCTTCTGTCGGTTTGTGTACGGACTCTCCGCTAGCCTTTGGACTCCCTGTCCTACCCTCAAGGCAGCGGGAGCGAGAGGTTTTAAGGCGCCTCTGACCCGCCTGGTATTCCCTTCACTGAGCACCTGAGGCACTTTATAGGAGTAGTAGAGCCACCTACTACCCCACCTCGCTCTCTGAGTCTACAGGCATAAAATCCCTTGATGAGGTTGAAAGACTCGCCGAAGACAGGAAAAATTGGCGAACTACTTTGCAAGCCCTATGTGACGTTTAACAGCACGGGGAGGATATAAGATAAGAACCCGATGTAAACAAAGAGGGCTGTTCCAACATCATCATGTGCCATCTCCCCGGTGAAAGATAACTCTATTGATCTCAAATTTGCCCTGTCGATTACTGTCATTTTGCATCCAGTAAAGCAGAATTGCATCAGTTACTTGATATTGTCCATACATATTTTTGTGCTCTTGTTCATATCCTTCAACCTTCATTTCCATTGAGGGAAATTAAAAGGAGGACATATCGCTCTTCAAAAAGTAAAAAAACTAAAGAATCTGTGGAGAGTAACAGACAGAACCATACAAATAAAACTTTTAAGGGCATGCATCTTTCCCATCGCATCATATTCCTGTGATACCTGGACACTTAACAAAACAGCTGAGAAACACATACATGCCTTTGAATGTAAATGTTGCAGAAGAGTTCTTCAAATATCATGGACACAAAAAAAGCAAATATATCCATACTACAAGAAATTAATATTGAAGAGGGCTGGCTAGTAAAGAGGATTCAACAGAGAAGACTTAAATATTTTGAACACATTAAACGTCATGATAATATAGAGAAACCCTTCTTGGAAGGGTATATAATGGAGAAAAGAAAGAGAGGAAGACCAAGGCGAAGATGGCTGCAAGACGTTGATGATCTGCAAATGGATGCATCAGCAACAGGCTATCCTGCCCACAACCGAGATGCCTACAGGAGTGCTATTAGGGAGGCAAAGTTCCGCAAGGGACATGCAAATGAATGAGTCCCCATTCTACCGTATTTTCATACTCCTAGGACCTTAAATTAATTCCCCCCCCCCCCTTTCTTATATCTTAAATCCTTCCCGTGCTGTTAAACGTCACATAGAGCTCGCAAGGTAGTTAGCCAATTTTTCTTGTCTTCGGTGAGTCTTTCAACCTCATCAGTAGGATTTTATGCCTGTTAATTTGGCCTCTTTTAACGATGTCCTCTTCAGAGTTTTACGCTGTCTGCCTCTTTTTCCCTGGCCTGTTGTGTTCCACTTGATAGCTTGTTTTGGGATTCTCTGATCATTTCTTCTCATCAAGTGACCAACATATGTCCATCTCCTTTTCCTGATCACCCATCAGACTGGTTGTTGTTCAGTCATCCGTCTTATCTCTGCATTGTTCTTGAATTCGTTCCACTTGATGCCGAGTATTTTCCTTAGGCATTTGTTTAAAGAAAATAGAATCTTTTTTTTTCCCATTTACTTGTATATTATACCTCCTCGCCATTGAGGAGCGATAGTGAGTCCAAAAATGTGACTGCTTGTCTCTTAATTGCTGCGGTATTTGTAGATAAGGCCATTTTGTTGAAAATGCATTTAGGCATTTATATTCTTCCTTTATATTACTTGGCAAACAACTATGCGAGCCCTATGTGACGTTTAACGGCACGGGAAAGATGTAAGATTCTTCCGTTACATTTCTATTTAATCTTTTCAACATCTGTTTACAAATGATTTTAAAAGTGCTACCGGAAGCTAGTATCGGCTGTCGGCACTCGTGTTTCGGTTGGAGGTGAAAGTTGTAGGAATTAATGTGGCACGTGAGTAGATTTCTGGTTGTATAAAGTTTATTTGAATATATCATTAAACTTATTTAGTGGCACATAAATAGTCTTAGGGTATAAGTATATCTAATCTATATATCACACACAAAGCCCCTGAGTAAAACTATGATAACAAAATAGAATCATACCTGTAACATTTACTTCTCAATGTCTTAATCCGTCTGTCTCCCACAAGGAAGGTTTCTTAGCACTTTGGTATTTTCTTGATAAAGACCTAGTGCCGCATGGGCACACCCCTGTGGCCCCAAGTAGCCCATGGAAATCTATGTATACGAATGTTGATGGCAGGAGTGCTGTGCATGCCCAGGGGCCTCTGATGCTCTTAAAATGGCCCTGCCTTCACCCTACCACTAGCACTGACGCCATAATAAAATTCACAGACTAAATTCGCGAATATTCATAAAAAGAAGTGAACAGTTGTTATTGGAAAATCTGGAAATAAAATGTCTACAAAATGAGGTTAGAGGTACACCAAGAACTGAACGTTATGGACAGCCAATCATACAGGCCTGAGAGAAGTGTCAAAGATCAAAGTTTAAGGGAAGATAAGAGTCTACACAGAACTAACTGATGCTTTCAAGTTTTTGATCATCTAAATCTGGGGCCTTAACACCATTTTGTGTCAACCACATGGCATTTGTCATAGATCCTCATTTTGTGTCAACCACATAGCTTCTGTCATAGGTCCTCAGTTTGTGTCAACCACATGGCTTCTGTCATAGATCCTCAGTTTGTGTCAACCACATGGCTTCTGTCATAGATCCTCAGTTTGTGTCAACCACATAGCTTCTGTCATAGATCCTCAGTTTGTGTCAACCACATAGCTTCTGTCATAGATTCTCAGTTTGTGTCAACCACATGGCTTTTGTCATAGATCCTCAGTTTGTGTCAACTACATGGCTTTTGTCATAGATCCTCAGTTTGTGTCAACCCCGTGGCTTTTGTCATAGATCCTCACTTTGTATCAACCCTGTGGCTTTTGTCACAGATCCTCAGTTTGTATCAGCCCTGTGGCTTTTGTCACAGATCCTCAGTTTGTATCAGCCCTGTGGCTTTTGTCATAGATAATCAGTTTGTGTCAGCCGCATAGCTTTTGTCATAGATCCTCAGTTTGGGTCACCCTCATGGCTTTTGATAAAAAAAATCATCATAAACATCTTCAGGAGGCCACAAAACACCACCACATGATGACTATCACAGAACACCACCACATGATGACTATCACAAAACACCACCACATGATGACTATCACAAAACACCACCACATGACGACTGTTGCAAAAGACCACCATGTGATGACTTCCTACTACTAAATATAAATGGACAAGTCACAATTTTCCGTCTCAGAACAGGATACAACTGACTCTGAAATCACGCAGTTCAGAGTTCAAGCTTGGCAGCTCTCACTTTTGTCCATGTGCCCGGATGCCTCAGTCTGTGCAACATGTCCTCCAAAACTACATCATCCATGAAACACTGAGAGAGCAATGAATAAGAAACAATTTTATTAAAAATTCATCTTTAATTTGAAAAAATTGATGACTGTGATATTCTTCTCCCCCCCACCCCCAGATTTAATTTATACGGATGGCAGCGGCAGACAAATCAGCGGCGGCAGCAGCAGACAAACCAACCTCACAGGCAAAACTATGTAAGGATATCATTCGGTGTGTCAACTATGCAGCTATCAAACATAAAGATCAGCGTCGTGATGATGAGCAACAGACCCCTTATGTCAATCATCCAATAGGTACATCAAACTGTTGTGAATTCCATGTTGTATGTGTCAGAAAGCACGTAAAGAAACATTTAATCATTTATTGGTTTCACCATGTTTTTTTTTTTAACTCATTGTCTACCATCCTCGTTATAGCTAGGTTTGTTTTGTTGCAGCGTGAAACCAGTGTACACGATTTATCTGCACATGTCTGGTGATCTTTCATAGTTCAATCCAAAGCGTGGCTAACAACCGAGTGAAATCGATGTTTTTAATTGAGAAATTTCAATATTTATTATGATTTCTGAGGCATAAGGACATGTCCTATGACCCGACCACTGTTCCTGAATGTACCCCAAGTACATCTAGACCTATTAAATGGACCGGAGAAGTAGTTAGAAGGTTATTTGAGACATTATTCCACCGCACGAGATCAGTTGAAAATTTAAGTAGATCTGGACATCGACGATGGTAAACATTGTACATCTAGGCATCACTGATGGTAAGCATTTCACAGTTATCAGCTATAATCACCACACTACTTCTTTTTTCCTAAAAAAAAACTCTTCATTTATGAAGTCTTCTTACATTTACAGCTATTTTCATGCACAATATGTATACTTTTAAAGTGGAAATACTTTGTACATTCACTTTTACAACTATACCCCCTGTACATATCGAGACCTGCGCTTGTTGTGTGGCACAGATGGGAACGTCCGTGTTTTTTTTTCTGTGGCATGGGAAGAGTTAATGCTTCTTTTTAATGTGCTTTTTCCATGATGTCATTTTCTGACATGATCATTACCTGTCACTTAATCATGGTTTGAACATGTTATTTACTATTTTGATCACGGTGGTTTTGTTAATTCTTGCAGGGGTGGCATATATCCTTGTACATGAAGGTGGAATCTCTGATGTGTCAATTATTCAGGTAAATTACTTGTGTGGAATCTTTGTTGGAGCTGGTTTTTCATAAGCTTTGACTACATGTAAGAAGGAATATGTCAGGAGCAAGTTATTCTGGGTCAGTGACTGCTAAGCCTTTTTCAAGCTCGTAGCATTCAGGTATAAAAGTGTAATTGTACTCACCTGATCCATCAGAACAAATAAATGGACTCTTCCAGTTTCCATGGCAGCACATACAGACTCCAGTGATTCTTAATTTTTTTTTTTTTTGTGTGTGGCCATGGACCCCCTTTACAAACTGAAAACAGCTGTGGACCCCCTTTCCAGGCTTACAATAAATGTATACCTCCTTTTTAGCTTGAGAACAGCTGCAGACCCCCTTTCCAACTTGAGAACAGCTGTGGACCCCCTTTCCAGCCTTAGAACAGATGTATACCCCCTTTCTAGCTTGAGAACAGCTGTGGACCCCCTTTCCAACCTGAGAACAGCTGTGGACCACCTTTCCAAACTGAGAACAGCTGTGGACCCCCTTTCCAGTCTTACAACAAATGTATACCTCCTTTCCAGCTTGAGAACGGCTGTGGACCTCCTTTCCTGCCTTACAACAAATTAGCTGAGTGGTTAGGCACTTGGTTTAATAATCTGGTGGTACCAGGTTCAGTCCCAGCAGCGGGATTTTTTTTCTGGTACACACCAAAATGGCCCGGGGTTCACCCAGCCTCTAAAAATGGGTACCAGATCTGGGAAGGTAAAGTGGCCAGGCGTGATACTGACCACATCACACTTTCATGTGCCGAAGGTCATGGAAAATACGGGCCTAACACCGTATTCCCCAATATGCCTTAATGACATGGAAATGGGAATTTTACTGTTACCATTCCAGCTTGAGAACAGCTGTGGACCCCCTTTCCAGCTTGAGAACAGCTGTGGACCCACTTTCCAGCTTGAGAACAGCTGTGGGCCCCTCAGTAAAGGTGGAGAAATAAATAGAGCCCAGATGATGCCAAGATTTTTTAAAATCAAGTCAATCCATTTGCTGGTATGTGAACCCCCAAACATCCTTCTGTGAACTCTGTGGGGGTCCATGGACCCCATAGTAAGAACCACTGGTTTACAGTATCTTTTGATAGTCACTGGGGTTTTTTTTTTTTTTTAAAGGATGAAAAAAAAAAGTATGAAATGAGTTGCCAGAGTGTTATTTTAACTTGTGCTGGCCAGAATTCTGAGTTTGTTTTGGTCCTCTGATTTCTGCAGGCAGCGTTACTTCTTGGCACAATCGAGGAAGCAAATACAAGTTTTTACGAGCTTCAGGTTGAGTTTGGAGGTGATATTTCTTGTAAGTAAACATTGTCTGCAGCAGTTATTGTTTGAAAGTAGACAGATGTGTATGGTTTCATTTTACCACAAGAGTGGGGAAAGTGGGCAGAAAATAAGCGCATATAATTTAAGAACATCCAGTATTTCAACAAAAGCCTTTATAAAGAGCCATATCTCTCTGAACCTTAAGTGCCCAGGGCACATGGGGCTTCCACAAGGGTTTTCCACAAATGCCTGTCCTTCGCCTTTTTTTCTGCTCTTGCCCAGGTGAGCCTTCTATTGCTCAACATCCTTTCTGTTGTTCTTCTCCATGTCTCTTTTGGTCTACCCTTACTTCTGCTCCCCTGTGGTGTCCATCTTAGTGCTATTTTTGGTAGTGAGTTGTCAGTCATTCGGAGCACATGTCCCAACCATCGCCAGCGTCTTTCCTCAATAATTGTTGTCAGTGGTTTCATCTGCATTTCTGCTAATAAGATGTTATTTCTTATGGTGTTTGGCCAAAATATTTTTCTAATTCTTCGTAAACATTTAGTCTGGAAAGAATTCAACTTGTTTTCTATGGTTTTGGTGATTTTCCAGCATTCACTTCCATAGAGTAGTACAATTAGAACATTACTCTTAAATATCCTGATTTTCATATTTATGCTTAGTTTATTTGATTTCCATATATTCTGCAGCATTGCAAAAGCCTGGTTTGCTCTAGTAAGTCTGCTGTTGATGTCCTCTGTGCTGTCTCCATTTTCTACTACTCTGCTGCCAAGGTATACAAATTCGTTGACCTCCTCCACTAACTTATCTACTCTGAGTACATTTGTGTTGTTCACATTTTGCTTCATTAACTTTGTCTTTCCTACGTTGATCTTTAGTCCTATGTTGTTTGCATTCTGAGTTAGCTTGTTTATTTTATCTTGCATATCTTTGTGACTGCTTGATAATAGACAAATGTCGTCCCAAAGTCAAGGTCCTCCAGCACTGTGTCAGGGGTCCATTGTAATCCTCTGCTTTTGTCTGATGTTGCCTCCTTCATTAACCAGTCTACTGCCAAGATAAATAATGTTGGTGATAGTACACATCCCTGTTTCACTCCTGTTTGTACCCTAAAGCTGCTGGAGGTATGTTCTCCACAGATCACTTTGCACTGAAAACCCTCGTATAGGGCTTTGATTACATTAACTATTTTATGGGGGAGGCCATGCCATCTTAGGATTTTCCACAGTGCATCTTTGTTGACACTGTCAAAGGCTTTCTCAGATTCTATGAATAATGCATATGTTGTGCTATGCCACTCATTTGCCTGTTCTAATATTTGTCTAAATACAAATATGTGGTCTATGCATGATCTTCCTTTCCTAAATCCTGCCATATACAGAAATAATATCAGATCAGTGCCATACTGATAGGCATAGGTGGTCATCTCCATCTTGCTCGATCTTCCATGTCTTGAATCAATTTGGTTGTTGTTTTCACGCGAAACCATGCAGTCAGGCCATCTAGATATGTCTGTCTTCTTCGCCCTCTCTGTCTTTTGCCATTTACCTTTCTGGTCATGACCAGTTTTTTGAGACCATCATGTCTACTGATGTGTCTAGGATACACTGAGATTAGAATTAAGCACAAAAAAGAAGCAGGGATTAGCTGAGAAATGAGAGAGAGACAACCACAACAGAGGTACCACCTGGCAAACAACATCATGTCATGTTGGTTGGATCATGTCATGTTGTTTGGATAGTTGATGTGCAGTAAGGTGTTTTGTGGGTAGGGCATATGTTGTGTAAGCAGATGTTATGTAAGTGGGTTTGTTAGAAGAGTCTGTGTAAGTTAGATTATGTAAGTGGGTTTGTTAGAAGAGCCTGTGTAAGTTAAGGTTATGTAAGTGGATATGTCAGAAGAGTCTGTGTAAGTTAGATTATGTAAGTGGGTTTGTTAGAAGAGCCTGTGTAAGTTAGATTATGTAAGTGGATATGTCAGAAGAGGCTGTGTAAGTTAAGGTTATCTTCTTCTTCGTTCGCTTCTACCACAAAGATCGCCCCGTGATCCTACTGAATTTACTCCTGTAGTTCTCACAATAATCTCATTTGGGATGGAGGCTCAGCTTTGCGGGGCTTGGTGCTATATTCTCGGTGGGTCACAGAAGTGACATTGCATGACACTGTGGTTTTCGTTGCACCAGTTCAGTCTAGAGTTGGACTTTCTCACTGGAAAACCTTCGCATGTTTTGGATATCGGTATATCCCTGCCGGGTGACAGGTGGTTGCCCATCCAGTCCAGGGTTGGACTTTCTCACTGGAAAAGCTTAATGTGATTTGGATATAATATATCCCTGTTGGGTGAGAGGTGGTTGCCTATCTAGACTGCACTGATCCAGTGTTTCTGACTTCACCATTTTTTGGTTGCGACCGCTACCCTTCCTGGTGGTGACCAGGATGGAGCTTTTGTCCAGGAGGACAAATTCTCGCCACTAGTGAGTTTCGCCCCTGGGTTAAACCAGTTTAGACGTATTATCCCAGTATGGGTGTATATAGGATGTGATCGACATCTAGAGCGGAGGTACCGTAATATGTGTAGCCATCAAGTTTCACCCCTGGGTTAAGCATATTTTTCCAGTATGGGTGTATATCGGACATGGCCGGCATCTAGAGTAGAGGTGCCATGGTATGAGTAGCCCTCACTGCAAGTCTACTGGCCATACCAATTAAATTTCACCTAATCCTTTCCATCACCTTTTCCACTGCAGTGCCGTGCGGCAATCCCAGTCGCATTTTTATTCATTGGCCTGGAGGAATTTCACCCCAAGTCAGAAGAATCTCGCCAGCAGAGTAGTTAAGGTTATGTAATTGGATATGTTAGAAGAAGCTGTGTAAGTTAAGGTTATGTAAGTGGATATGTTCTTCTTCGTTCACATTGTCTGTCTATATCTACAGTCCTGTCTCTTGGATAAATTTCAGTGTTTTTTGTAATTCATGTATGGAACCGTAGAGCTTATCTTCTTTAGTAGTTTCACTGGGCCAGTAATTATTTCTCAGTGTTTCATAGTTGGTGCATTGGATATGTTAGAAGAAGCTGTGTAAGTTAAGGTTATGTAATTGGATATTTTAGAAGAGTCTGTGTAGTTTCATTTCACACTACATGTGCTAAATTTTTCATGTTTCTTTTGAGGATTCATGGGAAGTGATAAATGTTGTCTGTTCTGTTGTTGTGCTCATGATGTTGTCCCTGTGGCAAAAGTCTGCTCTTCTTGTCATCTACCACATATTCAGGTTATTATTTCCCAGTGCAAGGGTGTGACTGTGCTGTTTCTTCCATGTGGTCAAAATCTTGAGTCAGGATAAAACTACTTGTAGCTTGTGCAATTATACAGTCTATGCAGTGCAAGTATACAAAGTCAAGTATACATAATGCAGGTATACGTAGTGCAAAAAAAAAAAGCATTTTGTGGATTGCCATACAAATTTTCTGACATAATAAGTAGCAAGCATTAAAAAGTTTAGAAAATTTATAACATTCTCTAAGACCCTATATCATACTATTTGGCACTGTAGCATTCTAGGACCCTATAACATATACTATTTGACAGTGTAGCAGGACCCCATAACATACTATTGGACACTATAACATTCTCTAAGACCCTATATCATACTATTTGGCACTGTAGCATTCTAGGACCCTATAACATATACTATTTGACAGTGTAGCAGGACCCCATAACATACTATTGGACATTATAGCAAGCTGAGGAAGACCAAAACGAAGATGGCTGCAAGACATCGTTGACGATCTGCAAATGGATGCAGCAGCAGCAGGCCATCTTGCTCACAATCGAGAGGCCTACAGGAGTGCTGTTTGGGAGGCAAAGTTCCACAAGGGACATGCAAATGAATGAATGAATGAGCAAGCTGGGGGAAACCATAACTTACCCAGGGGGAAAAGTACAACATAGTCTGAGACACTGAAAGCTTTGGACTAAAACATTCTCTAGAACATTATAACAAACTGTGGGGAAAATGTAGCAAACTTTAAGGCATTATAACATTCTCTAGGACATTATTACTTATAGATTCTGCTCTTGGACATTATAACAAACTTTAGAACATGGTAGCAGACCCTAGGACACTAGCAGACTTAATGAGACTGTCATTGTACAGTGTAATCCAGTAAGTCTCATTGTGCTGACAGATGTAATCTTCATTTTCAAGAATGCTGGGTGTTTTATAATGATGGGACATAGTTTATTTCTTATTTACAAAAGCATAGGTAGTTGGCCATCTTTAAATTTACTGTATTTCAAACATCTGACCGTTGAAGTCAATGTTGCAGTTGCTTAACACCCCCCCCCCCCCCCCCCCACATATGAAGTGGCCGTGTGGGGTTATCTCAATGACAGGGTCCCCCGTCCCCCCCCACAGAGCTCAAGCAGAACATCCAGAAGTAGACAGCAGCCGTTCCGGCTGATGTGCTGCTGCAGGCTATGACTTGGATGAAAAACAGAGCCAAAGAATCTTCTCCTCGAGCTGGTGAACATCTGAGGGATGTGATGTTCAAACCCTGAACTTTGTTATGAACCCCTGTATCTTGGGTATTACAAGCATTCTATTTTAAATGTGTTTTTTCCAGTCCTAGACAGCTGCATGTAAAATATGTCCCATCATTATGCAACATTCTATAGTTTTTCTCTCAGCAATTACTTTTTTTTTTTTTTTAACATGGCCAATGTAGGGTGGCAGTAACAGGTTTCCTTATTGTATTCTTTGTACATTTCTGCATTATTTGTTTGTATCTGTTGTCTAGATGCACCATTTCAGAAAGACAGACTTTGTGAATGGTTTCAGATAGAATTTATAATGGTTTCAGACAGACAGACTTTGTGAATGATTTCGGTTACTCAGACTTCAAATTATTTCAGGTTTAGTGAGAGAGCTGACAGTCGATAAATCTCTGCCAAAACTGGAACGGAGACGGCAACAGATGGACAGGACGGCCCAGGTCAGTAGCAGGGCAAAAATAATCAACCTGGCCCGAGAGTTGAGCTTGCTGAGGGAGCTGCGACGATCTGTGCCACTGGGCTGGTCAAAAGAGGAGGTACAGGAGCACTTTGAGTGGGCTGCGATGTATGTGTCACAAATGTTCGGAACAAATTTGGGAATAGAATCAAGTTTACGTGATTTATTTTTAGAGAGGGGTATTATTATGACCTAAAATGTATCTCGTATGTGCTGTGCAGATCTGTATAACTTCGAAGCTTGTTATTTTGCAGTAAGAGTGGATATTGTTATGTATTATTTTATATGCAAATGGGACTATAACTTAGAAGCTTGTTATTTTGCAGTAAGAGTATATGTATATAAAGTATATAAATGTTTTACATTTTATGCAAATAAGACTGTCAGAATGTCCTGAAATTTTGGTAATTTGTAGTCAGAACGTGTGTGTTATACTAGGTTTTGTGCAGACACAACTGCATTTTTTTTGTGGGTTGTTTCACGTAGTCAGCATTTAGAATATGTTATGAATACAAGATCAGTGTATGCCGAGATGAAGACTGCTAGCGTAGATACAGACTGTTTCAGTTTAAAGATGTTGCTAAATCATTGACACCTAACTGATTTATGCACAAGGAAATGGCCACGTGATGGTTGTGAAGTGAATGTCGAGAATTATATTTGCATGTAGTGGATACAATAGTTCATCGAATTTTTTTTCATCTTTATTAATTGACATTCTCAATCTAAATGTGTTGTGGTTCATTATAGCTGACATGTTGGTGAAGATCTTGAAGACAGCCATGGAGTTGGATTGGGAGTGGGTAATTTCTGAATTGCCAAGACATGCCCCTTGCAGGCTTCATCGCCAGAGAGCACGCAGGTCTGAAACCTGGTGACCAGGTGGCAGCTATATTAGTGGCCTGGTTTCATGAGCATATGAGAGTAGGATAAAGAGTAGGCTGTACTGGTTCCCTGACCATGCTGTCTCCATTGACGTCACACTAACTTCACTAATCTCACACTGTCTCCATTGACAACATACCATGTTATCTTTATTAACATCATCTTACCTGACCACATACTATCATTACTGAACATGCCATATTCACTGACTGAAACACAAGGTGTTGTTCCTGCAAGACATATCAGTGCCAAGTCTTGGTTATGTTGTTCATATAAGACATATCAACACCAAGTCTTGGTTATGTTGTTTGTATAAGACATGACAACACCAAGTCTTGGTTATGTTGTTCGTACAAGACATATCAACAAGTCTTGGTTAAGTTGTTCACAGAAAACAACATCATCACCAAGTCTTTGCTTTGTTTCACCAAGTTTTGGTGTACTTCACATGCACAATGCGACATTACTACCACATTTTGATCTTTGTTATTTAAAATAGGATATATGCCAGAGGGCACAAACTAAAGTACCTAACACTTGTTCTTCTCATAGACATAAAGATACCTGTTATTATAACAAAATAACATGTACTTGTTGCATACATGAAGATATGCAGTTTGTATCTATATGTGTATGTGTGTTTCTATACTTAAAACATATTTTTGTAGTTTTTTATGAAAGCATTTTATCTGCTAGGCTGTAAGATATCACTTTTTCAGTGCACTATGAAGATAAATCATGAATTTATTGCACTTTTTTTTTTTTTTCTCACATGGGACATGTATTTTTTGCTTACATGAAAACTTATATTTGCTGCTTACATGAAAACTGATATTTGTTGCTTACATGAAAATATGTATTTGTTGCTATTTGAAAGCATGCATTTGCTTACATGAAAATCTCTATTATTTACTTACATTGGAACCTGTATTGTTTGTTTACATGAAAACTTATATATGTTTGCTTACATAAAAACATGTTTGTTGTTGCTTACATGAAAAGATATTTATTTGCTGACATGAAAACATTTGTTGTAAATGTTTTGCTGAAGAAAATATTTACAAGGCTGCAGGTTTAGAAGCATCAGGTAACTCAACATCTCAGGAAAGTTTACCTTTGTGCGCACACATTTAAAATTAAAATTTCTATGACAGACAAGCAGTAGCAGTGTTATAGAACTGTACCTTGCTGAATTTATACTGGTTGTTATGTGTCTGTATCTAACATATGACAAGATCCACTTTTGTGTACTACAGTTTTCTTCTTTCTTTAAGATGTAGGGAAAGTTTTGTTGTCAGAGTAAAGTTTGGTTTGTTTTTTTTTTTTTTTTGTTCTCAGACTCTGACAGCAGTCTGCGGTCATCTGCTCTGATCCATTAGTCCCTGTCTGTCACAAAGATCTGCTTGGACAGGCTGCTTCTATGTTTCCTTGGATTTGAGTTTAGCTTTGTTTTGACATTCATTTTTATAGAACAATCTTAAATCAGTAGCCAGCAGTGACCAGTCATAGACAAAGTAGTTTGTTGTTGTTTGAGTCAGTAGCCAGCAGTGACCAGTCATAGACAAAGTGGTTTGTTGTTGTTTGAGTCAGTAGCCAGCAGTGACCAGTCATAGACAAAGTGGTTTGTTGTTGTTTGAGTCAGTAGCCAGCAGTGACCAGTCATAGACAAAGTGGTTTGTTGTTGTTTGAGTCAGTAGCCAGCAGTGACCAGTCATAGACAAAGTGGTTTGTTGTTGTTTGAGTCAGTAGCCAGCAGTGACCAGTCATAGACAAAGTAGTTTGTTGTTGTTTGAGTCAGTAGCCAGCAGTGACCAGTCATAGACAAAGTGGTTTGTTGTTGTTTGAGTCAGTAGCCAGCAGTGACCAGTCATAGACAAAGTGGTTTGTTGTTGTTTGAGTCAGTAGCCAGCAGTGACTAGTCATAGACAAAGTAGGATGATTTGTTGTTGTCCGAGTCAGGTTTACTTCTTACATTCAGTCTTATTTTCCACTGCATCTGTACCAGACAGTAGCTTTTTGCTTAATCTTTTCTGACTTTCAGTGCTGGCTAAATGTGTGCTGAATGTAAATGATGGCTTTTTATTCAGTATAAACAGATTATAGTTTGTGGCTTTTGATTCAGTCAGTATTGATTATTATTGGCTTTTGGTTATGTGTGTACTGATTGTAGGTTGTGAATGATGGCTTTTGACTTGCAGAACTTCTGTACTGACAGCAGATTTTAGCCTTTAGACCCTGTCTGCGATAATTATGTTTGACTATCTGTACTGGCAGTAGATGATAGCTCTAGACCTTGTCGACAATGATTGTGTTTGACTCTATCTGTACTGGCAGCAGATGATAGCTCTGGACCATGTCTGTAACGATTGTGTTTGACTCTATCTGTACTGGCAGCAAATGATAGCTCTAGACCATGTCTGTAATGATTGTGTTTGACTATCTGTACTGGCAGTAGATGATAGCTCATGTCTGTAATGATTGTGTTTGACTCTATCTGTACTGGCAGCAAATGATAGCTCTAGACCATGTCTGTAATGATTGTGTTTGACTATCTGTACTGGCAGCAGATGATAGCTCTAGACCATGTCTGTAATGATTGTGTTTGATTCTATCTGTACTGGCAGCAGATGATAGCTCTAGACCATGTCTGTAATGATTGTGTTTGACTCTATCTGCACTGGCAGTAGATGATAGCTCTAGACCATGTCTGTAATGATTGTGTTTGACTCTATCTGTACTTGCAGCAAATGATAGCTCTGGACCTTGTCTGTAATGATTGTGTTTGACTCTATCTGTACTTGCAGCAGATGATAGCTCTGGACCATGTCTGTAATGATTGTTGTTTGACTATCTGTACTGGCAGCAAATGATAGCTCTGGACCATGTCTGTAATGATTGTGTTTGACTCTATCTGTACTTGCAGCAGATGATAGCTCTGGACCATGTCTGTAATGATTGTGTTTGACTCTGTACTGGCATCTCTGGACTTGGCATGACATTCCCATTTATCCTATTCTGGGAGGCCAGCATTTGCATGACATGTTTCGTTGACTGTGAGGAGAAGCTAAACAATCCATGGTTTTTGTAGAGCTTCATAATTTCTGACAATGATATGTGGCACTAGTGAATTTTGTAGACCTTCGTAATTTCTGACAATGATATGTGGCACTAGTGAATTTTGTAGAGCTTCATAATTTCTGACAATGATATGTGACACTAGTGAATTTTATAGATCTTCATGATTTCTGACACTAGTGAGATTGGACATTTTGTAAAGGATTATGTGTTAATATTGGTTTTCTTCTATTCTTATTGTCACATTAATTTGAAGAAGTGCCATTGTTTCAGTCTGGAAGTTGGCTATCTTGCCTGGTGAAAAGCCTTTAGAGATTACCCTCCCATTGCAACACATTTGTTGTATATATAAAATAATATAATAATGTATAACACCTTTTACGACTCAGGACCTATTAAAGGATATTGATATTAAGATATTATGATATTATATATATATATATTTATTTTTTTTAAATATTGGCACATTTTTGTGCAAAATATTTGCCGTGTTTCATGTGATTGTGGTACATTGCTTTTATATTGGATGTTTTTGTTTGTGTTTAGACATTTTAGAAAATATATACTGACCACTGATTTTCCTAAAACCAACAAATGAGACTGGAATACCTGGTCTACTGGCTGGTCAGGGGAAGGCAGCCCGTGTAGCACATGCAGTGCTTTGTTTGGTGGTAGCTTTGAAGTTTTTGAACCTTTTTTTTTGCTTGCTTTGTGTAGAGTCTACTACAGCAGTGAGTTTACATTTCATTTTTGCTTAAAATAATCATTCTGAGCTATGCTGGTGTTGTTTTTTTTTTTGTTTCTTGTAGTCTGGTGTCTTGGTTATTCTGACACTAGCAGAGAAATATAGGGTGTTCACTTTTTCTTCATCATTGACATTCTGTACAGAGAAAGACTTGTACTTTCCACTATCTAGCACAAGAAATAAAAAAAAAGACTTGTACATTCCACTGTCTGGCACAAGAAACAAAAAAGACTTGTACATTCCACTGTCTGGCACAAGAAACAAAATTATCTAGCACAAGGGTAACTCACAAACCCAGTGATAGGAGAAGTCAAAGTGAAGTATATTCACTTTAATATGTAATCACTTCTCTTTCTGCTACCAAGATACAGACACCTTGTAACACTGAGAGCCATTTTAAGGTCTTTCATTTCTTTTATGCAGGAAACTCTCTACTATAGAGAGCAGAACAACACAACTCCTTCATATCATCAAAGGAATTACCCCTCCTCAGACAAGTGTTTCGGCCCTATTAAACTCCTGACACTCTAAGGGGGGTGGGCCACTCTGGGTCATGACTCCCAAAGGTCTTGTGAGTTGTTGCTTTTTTTTGTGCCGGGATTGAGTTGGCACTGCACTTTTAAGTGCGTCTTTAGTGATTTTAGCCACGAAGGACTGGTGTTGGCCGCGACAAGCGAAATTATTTATGTTCTCAATGCTTGTTTCGCATACTCCACAGCCGGCATGAAGCCTTTTCTGCTGTTTCTGAAAGGCTTCTCAATGCCCTTGCTCTTGCTTGTCCCTTTATGCCCAGTTGCTTACATAGGTCGTATGCTGATGTTACTACAAATCCTCTCGTTCCCACTTCTACAGACATCACTTTTGCCCTGACTCCTGCCCCCTGCCTCCTGCCTCAGTTTACCCACTATCACTCTAATTGTAGATGCTTACTTGTGTGACTGACCTTCACCTCTTGTCCTATTTTCCTTTCATTCACTGACAACCATCCCTGCGATGTAGTCAGGTTGGCATCACTGTATTTCAAATTCTTGTACATTTTGTTCTGAAATCTTCATAAGAGGATGAAGATCTTTGATATGCAAGTCTGAATATTGTCTTGGCATCCAGAGCCTGGGGCATACAACACCAACCCTGTGACTCTGATTCTGCCAGAAGTCTCCTGAATGATCTTTTGTTTGGGGAGAATTGCAGCGGTGGGATGTCAGCTTTATTAACAAATCCCAAGACTGCACAGCTACGTTGAAATAGTTACACTCAGCGTAGAAGACCACAACCTTTGGTTGGTGGTTTGAGTCATGTGATTATTCATGGTTCCCTCATTCAGCCATCCCCCCAGATTGTTTAAGAGATTTGACTGACAGATGACCTTCATATTCACTGGGTTAATTCAGAATGCTCAGTTACTGTTTCAGACACAAGAGATACATAGCACGATGTAGTAGAACACATCAATGTAGACATAACTGTACATGTTATTGTAAATATTTATAAATGTTATGGCTAAGTTAGCAGCCTTCATCCTTACTGGTGCTCATTTTTTTCTCAAAGATTGTACTAATATTGATCAAGTGGGGAATGTACTAATATTGGTCAAGTGGGGAATGTACTAATATTGATCAAGTGGGGAATGTACTAATATTGGTCAAGTGGGGAATGTACTAATATTGGTCAAGCAGAACTGTTTTTTTAATCTTAAATGAGAGTGAAGACTTTTAAACATGGAGGTAGGAATTTCTTTTTTATTTTTGTTGTCAAATTCCCAATTGAAAAGAGTACTTAAACTATTTTTCTTTCTTCATTTCTGTCTAGTGATGGTGGCTTTCTTCTCTCTAGTTTTTTTTGGATTATCTGTAACTACTGCCTGGATAATTGTTTTCTTTTGGGGAAGTTTTCATTATGGGTTGAGAATCTGTACATTTTATACTTTTTTTTTTTTTTTAAATGGCCTGCAGTTTGTTGCTAAGGAATATATATTGAAAACTTTTTTACAGCCTGCAGTTTGTTGGTAAGGAATATATCTATATTGAAAACTTTTTTACAGCCTGCAGTTTGCTGCTAAGGAATGTATTTTCTTGAATTTTTAAAAGAAAAAGTGGGCTGCGTTTTGATGGATTTCATTTGAGTTTCCAGAGACAAGTTGTGCTCAGATTATCTAGTGATGAGAAAGAGATTTTGGTTGCAGGTCTTTTGTTGGTCTACACTAGTCTTTGTTTTGCTGTTGTATATCCACAATCTGGTGTGGCTGGATTGGTAATAATGGTTCCATTTGTTGTTTTTTTTTCACATTTTTAAGCCGAAGTGGAAGTCATTGCAGGAAGAAGAAAAGTCATATTTACAAGAATCTGGTCACATGTAAATAAGTCATATTTACAAGAATCTGGTCACAATGTAAATAAGTCATATTTACAAGAATCTGGTCACAATGTAAATAAGTCATATTTACAAGAATCTGGTCACAATGTAAATAAGTCATATTTACATAAGGGTCCCTGCGGTAATAACCCAGCTCTGGCCACAGGAAGCTGTACTGGAAGATAAACTTTGGGGCATAAAGACTGTACAGTTCATCCAGACTGTAAATATAGATGCCCGAGGGTAGAACTGTGGAGCACAGTCTGAGACTAGAACTGTGGGGCAGTCCATAGCTAGAACCAATGAGCACAGTCCGAGGCTAGAACCATGGAGCACAGTCTGTGGCTAGAACCGTGGATTACAGTCTGTGGCTAGCTAGAACCATTGAGTGCAGTCTTTGGCTAGAACCATGGAGCACAGTCTGTGGCTAGCTAGAACCATTGACTGCAGTCTGTGGCTAGCTAGAACCATTGAGTGCAGTCTGTGGCTAGCTAGAACCATTGAGTGCAGTCTGTGGCTAGCTAGAACCATTGAGTGCAGTCTGTGGCTAGCTAGACCCATGGAACACAGTCTGTGGCTAGAACCATGGAGCACAGTCTGTGGCTAGCTAGAACCATTGACTGCAGTCTGTGGCTAGCTAGAACCATTGAGTGCAGTCTGTGGCTAGCTAGACCCATGGAACACAGTCTGTGGCTAGAACCATGGAGCAGTCTGTGGCTAGCTAGCAAAGCACAGAAGAAGAATCTGGTCTGCCATGAGAATGGTCATATTTAAATAGCCAGTGAGTGTGGTTTATAAGAAGCTGCTCTGTGTTGTGAGGAGAGTCATGTGTACAAGAAAGCTGATCCGTGTTGCCAGGATAATATTTACAAGAAAGCTGATCCGTGTTGCCAGGATAATATTTACAAGAAAGCTGATCCGTGTTGCCAGGATAATATTTACAAGAAAGCTGATCCATGTTACCAGGATAGTCATATTTACAAGAAAGTTGATCCATGTTGTCAGGATAATCATATTTACAAGAAAGTTGATCTGTGTTGCCAGGATAATCATATTTACAAGAAGGCTGATCCATGTTGCCAGGATAATCATATTTACAAGAAGGCTGATCCATGTTGCCAGGATAATCATATTTACAAGAAGGCTGATCCATGTTGCCAGGATAATCATATTTACAAGAAGGCTGATCCATGTTGTCAGGATAATCATATTTACAAGAAAGCTGATCCATGTTGCCAGGATAATCATATTTACAAGAAAGCTGATCCGTGTTGCCAGGATAATCATACTTATAAGAAAGCTGATCTATATTGTGAGGAAAGTTGCTACCAGTAAAATTTGTTATACTGAAGCAGGAGGGCATGTTTTTTGTTTGTTTTTTTTTTATGCAGATTTTTTTCTGGCTTTTTTATTCTAACCTGACAGTCTAAGTTCAGATATAGGGCAGTCAGTCAAGCAGAGCAGTGTTGCCTGAGCAAAAGTATCCTCTCAGCTGCCCACAGACACTGAAATCCTTCTGTTTCTGAGCATGCAACGATCAGAAGTGAGAATACAGGGCAATATGGAACACATGTTTTAAAGTAGGGAATGTTTAGGCATTCTGACTGAAGTAATTCTGTTGCCCTGGATCACATCCTTAAAATACAGGACTAACCCATTTCATATGGGATGGTTGGTCACTTATGATGAATGATGTGGCCATAGTTTTTTTCTTTCCCTAATTGTAGAAGTCAGAATTTGAATAACTAGATTTTTTTTTTTTATCTTTGGTTCTCCATGTTTAAAATTGTTGTTTTAGCAAATGCTGGATCAAAAGCATTTTGTGCTGTTGCTTGATTTGTGCGTATTTTATATTGATTAGAAAAATAAAAAGTTGAAAATTCCAGCTCACTGTCACATGACTGAAATCTGAAATATTTTGTCTGTCTTTGGTAGGCGAAGGGTGCTGAATTGTAGAGATTACCAAATGTGACTTACATGAGGAAAAGAAAAACTAAAGGTATCCTTGTGTAAGTGTTTCATTATATGGTGCTGAAATCTAAAGGTCACTTGAATAAGTGTCTCATTATTATAATCAGGGGAAGCAACTGGGTGAAAGAGCTTATAAATTTTGTTCTCTTTACATCCTTCCCGTGCTGTTAAACGTCACATAGGACTTGCATGGTAGTTCACCAAGTTTTCGTTTTCAGTGAGCTTTTCAACCTCATTAAGGATTTTATGCCTATTAATTTGGCCTCTCTTAATAATGTCCTCTTTAGAGTTTCATGTGCCCAACCTTTTTTTTTTTTCTTGGCCTGTTGTGTTCCACTTGATAGCTTGTTTGGGATCCTCTGATTGTTTCTTCTCATCACATGACTGATATGTGTCCATTTCCTTTTTCTGAGACAAGTATTTTCCTTAGACATTTGTTTTGAAACGAGTCTAAATTTGTCATTTATTTCTTTAGTTTTCCAGCTTTCGCATGTATAAATGAGGGTGGATATTGCATTTGAATTGAATAGCCTGGTTTTTGTGCTTATAACTTTAGAGTGCTGTATTTCTCAAGATTCTTGAAGGTCAATGCTGCTTTTGCAATTCTAACTCTTCCTTTCTGGTGTCACCATCCAGGTTTAGGTATCTGCTGAGATATGCAGATTGGTTTACTTCTTCAATGGCTCTCTCTCTCTCTCTCTCTGAACCTTAAGTGCCCAGGGCACATGGGGCTTCCGCAAGGGTTTTCCACAAATGCCTGTCCTTCGCCTTTTTTTCTGCTCTTGCCCAGGTGAACCCTCTATTGCTCAACATCCTTTCTGTTGTTCTTCTCCATGTCTCTTTTGGTCTACCCTTACTTCTGTTCCCCTGTGGTGTCCATCTTAGTGCTATTTTTGGTAGTGAGTTGTCAGTCATTCGGAACACATGTCCCAACCATCGCCAGCGTCTTTCCTCAATAATTGTTGTCAGTGGCTTCATCTGCATTTCTGCCAATAAGATGTTATTTCTTATGGTGTATGGCCAAAATATTTTTCTAATTCTCTTCAATGGCTGCTCCTACGTATATTTTTCCTTCTTGATTAATGAGAAGTTTCATTGTTTTTTTTTTCTCACATTGAATTCACATTGTCACTGATATGAATTATATCATCTGCAAAATCAAGATATTCCAGTTGATTAATGCCCGTTTTATCTGTGCAACATTTCTTCATTATGAAAAAGTCCTTGGCAATCCCAAAATGCAAGAGAGATAATATACATCTTTGTTTCATGCCTGTTTCAATCTGGAATCATTTACTCATCCCTTCTGTTTTGGCCACACACACATATCCATTGTAGATGTCTCGAATGATGTTGACAGTTTTAGATGGTATTCCACATGGACTTAAAATCCTCCACAATGAATCTCTGTGTATGCTATCAAATGCCTTTTAAAGTCTATGAAGTTCAGTATTAATGGTTTCTGCTTTTCAATATATTCTTCAAGTATTATTCTTAGAGTAAAGATTTGGTCGAGATAGCTTCTCTCTTTTTGAAATCCTGCCTGTTCTCTCATTGCAGCATCCACTATATCTTGAATTCTATTCAGAATAACTTTGCAAAAAGGTTACTTCTCTCCAATTATTGCAGTCACTAAGGTTGCCTTTTTTTTTTTTTAGTGGGTATTTTACCAATTCTTTTTTTCCCATTTAGAAGGGAGCTTTTCTTCTTTCCAAACTTTATTAAACATTCTCTGTAGCAGGCTAATGTTGTCACTGTTTATAGCTTTTTGCTGCTACATTTGACATAATTATACCTACTCCTGCTTGCTATTTCCCATCGTCTCTGCCTGATGTATTAACTTACGGCTTTTGCCATTCTTTTCCCTGCTTCTGGCCATTGCATTTCGCCAATTCCCAGTACATCTAGGTGATATCTTTACACTTCTCGGATTGCTTGAGCAGTTTCTGATGGTGCTGCCAGTGTTCTTATATTCCAGAATCCAACCTCTGTCACGTATATGGGGCTGACGAATGCATTCTTTCAGTCTTCGGAGTTGATATCCCTGATGTGTCCCCCTTGGCTCAGTTGGTTTTGTTGCAAGTTTCCATAACAATTCCTTTTTTCCCCATCTAGAGTCGCCTCTAAGCGGGTCCCAAGATGAGGTTGTTAGCCTTAAGTCCAGCTCCTGGTTCAGAATATGTGACGGATCAAGTGACATCCCGCTGAATTTTGCATTAAAAAACGTCCACCATTTTGCACATCACCTGGAAGTCCCAACTTCTCACAGAGTGGAAATTTTATCATTTTCAAATTGAGAACTGTCAAAGTCCTGTAACACACACTGTAACAATCATGCATCCGTTTCTAGTTTTACACCAACACTTCACAAACATTCTGACAATCTCTTTATGCTGGACAAGTTTTAATAATTAACAGTCTACATTTTATTAACATTTTGATCATCAAATATTCTTATATGGGACAGTTTTTAATTACAGACAATCTACATTTTATTAACATTCTGGCAATCAATATATTCTCATAATGTGGGACAAGTTTTATGAACATTCTCACATCCAGAAACAAACAAAAAAACACAATAGTTTCATCTAACATAGTTCTTGTTTTCTGACAAGCTAAAGAACACAATAGTTTTATCTTTGAAGGAGGAAAACCTAATAACCAGATAAAAAATTGATATAATCTACAAATGTATAGTAAACTCTATACAACTACAGGGTACTTGCAACATTCTGTACAAACAACCACAGGGTACTTGCAACATTCTATATAAACAAACCACAGAGTACTTGCAACAATTCTATACAAACAACCACATGGTACTTGCAACATTCTGTACAAACCACAGGGTACTTGCAACATTCTATACAAACAACTACTGAACATATATAATATACACACAGCACTGCACAATCAACAACAGATCATGCACAAGCTCCAAACTATATTTTTGATTCTTGCAAAGATGTGGTAAAAGATGTTTAACAAACCAAGAAAAGCTGAGATAGTTGAGAAGCTAAGTGGAGATTGTGTGGGAGGAGACAATAGAGAATGTACGAGAGGAGACAACAGAGAATGTAAACATTTACAAATAATGAAGGATACATGTGGAGAAGGTTATGTAATACTGATAAGAAACAAATGTAATGCTGAATTGTGATTATGAGATTCTTATGTTGTTAGAAGATTTACTTTCTCTATTATAAGTGGAATCATTTCTGATTTTATTATCAATCAAGTGCCATGCCGCGTGGCATAGGCGATCATTTCTCTCCACAATTCCCTGTCTTCAGACTTATGAGATCCGCCTGTGACTTTTTTTCCTAGCCACACTGACAGCCCATCCAGTAACTTCTCTCTCTGTCTTCATCTGCTCTTCTTCCCTCAATTTTTCCAGTTGCCACAGTGTGTTCCAGTTTTCCTCATCTCAGAAAATGTCCTACAAATCTCGCTTGTCTGCCTCTGATCTTTGCTGTAATTTGCCTTTTAACCTCTCTTAAGACTTCTTCATTGGTTCTCTCAGCTGTCCATGGCACCTTCAACATCCTCCGTATGACCCACATTTCCATGGCCTCCATTTCTCACTGTACTCTTTTATTCATGGACCATGCTTCACATCCATAAAATAAAACTGACTCGATGTAACATTTAAGTACTCGGATGTTTCCACTGATATGGATCTGTCGCACAAGATGTTTCTCATTTTCTGGAAAGTTGACTTGGCCTGAGCACATCTGTTTTTTATTTCGTTGTGACATTTCCCATCAGCTGTTTAACTGTTTCTAAGTACGTGAATCTATCAACTTGTTTCAGTTCTGTGCCATCGATGGTAATGCTACATTTTGGTGGTATTATTTTCTTTGAGATGACCATCACTTCAGTCTTCTTTTTGTTCAGGCTGAGACCTTTACTTTTACTTTCACAAACCACGATGTCCAGAAGAGCCTGTAGCTCCCCTTCGCTTTTAGAAATCAGAACTGTGTCGTCTGCTTATTGTTAAGGTTGTACCCGCCAATTGATATTCCTGGCAAGCTCTCTATATTTCTCATTATGTTTTCGCTGTACAAGGAGAAGAAGTCAGGAGATAGAACACATCCTTGTCTCACTCCCAATTTCATGTCTTGGAATGCTCCTATTTGGTTCTCAACTTTCATTGCTGATTGCTACCAATATATGTTTTTGATGAGTTTCAAATCTTTCCCTCTACATTGATGTCTTCCAGCACTCTTATAATTTCTGTGTGTCTCACTTTATCAAATGCTTTACAGTAGTCTATGAAGCATAAGTATAGGTCCGTCTTTACTTCTATTGATCTCTCCATCAATGTTCTCAATATATATATATGTGGCATTACTTATGCCTTCTCCTTCAATGAAGCTGCACTGCTCTTCAGCGATTTCTAGTTTTATTTGCACTGACTCTTCTCATGAAAATACGAAGTAGGATTTTGGTAACGTGGCTCATAAGACTAATGGCTCGATGGTCTTCACATTCAACTGCGCCTTGCTTCTTTGGTAGGGCAATGAAAACTGATTGCAAAAGGTCTGATGGGACATAATTACTGTTATAGATGTCATTCCACAATCTGGTAATTATTTCTATGCCAAGCTCTCCTAATGATTTCATTATATTTTATTTATAAGTGGAATCATTTCTGATTTCATTATACTTTCTCTATTATAAGTGAAATCATTTCTGATTTCATTACAACTTTCTATTATAAGTGAAATAATTTCTTTCTCTACTGATGGTCTGGTATAGGCAGAGAACTCATGTTCCCAGTGATAAATCTATTTAACATTACTGATAATAAAACATTAGAGAAGGTCAAGGTTTCTCCATTGTAAAAGAAGGGCAATTCTAACAGCAAACCTTGTCATCATTTCTCTGTTACTAAAAAGTGTTGAGACAAGCAGCTCTAGTCCTTCTAACAGCCTGACACAACCAGACTTCTGGCCAAGATCTAATCCTGGGAGTATACATGAATATGATCAAGAAATAACCACGGAAGTAAAGATGAATATGATCAAGATCTAACCATGGAAGTATAGATAAGAGTGGGCAGACTGGTCAAGATCTAACCATGGAAGTATAGATAAGAGTGGGCAGACTGGTCAAGATCTAACCATGGAAGTATAGATAAGAGTGGGCAGACTGGTCAAGATCTAACCATGGAAGTACAGATAAGAGTGGGCAGACTGGTCAAGATCTAACCATGGAAGTATAGATGAGAGTAGTCATACATGATCAAGATCTAACCATGGAAATATAGATAAGAGTGGGCAGACATGGTCAAGATCTAACCATGGAAGTATAGATAAGAGTGGGCAGACTGGTCAAGATCTAACCATGGAAGTACAGATAAGAGTGGGCAGACTGGTCAAGATCTAACCATGGAAGTATAGATGAGAGTAGTCATACATGATCAAGATCTAACCATGGAAATATAGATAAGAGTGGGCAGACTGGTCAAGATCTAACCATGGAAGTATAGATAAGAGTGGGCAGACTGGTCAAGATCTAACCATGGAAGTACAGATAAGAGTGGGCAGACTGGTCAAGATCTAACCACGGAAGTATAGATAAGAGTGGGCAGACTGGTCAAGATCTAACCATGGAAGTATAGATAAGAGGGGCAGACTGGTCAAGATCTAACCATGGAAGTATAGATAAGAGTGGGCAGACTGGTCAAGATCTAGCCATGGAAGTATAGATAAGAGTGGGCAGACTGGTCAAGATCTAACCATGGAAGTATAGATAAGAGTGGGCAGACAGGTCAAGATCTAACCATGGAAGTATAGATAAGAGGGGCAGACTGGTCAAGATCTAACCATGGAAGTACAGATAAGAGTGGGCAGACTGGTCAAGATCTAACCATGGAAGTATAGATGAGAGTAGTCATACATGATCAAGATCTAACCATGGAAATATAGATAAGAGTGGGCAGACTGGTCAAGATCTAACCATGGAAGTATAGATAAGAGTGGGCAGACTGGTCAAGATCTAACCATGGAAGTACAGATAAGAGTGGGCAGACTGGTCAAGATCTAACCACGGAAGTATAGATAAGAGTGGGCAGACTGGTCAAGATCTAACCATGGAAGTATAGATAAGAGTGGGCAGACTGGTCAAGATCTAACCATGGAAGTATAGATAAGAGTGGGCAGACTGGTCAAGATCTAGCCATGGAAGTATAGATAAGAGTGGGCAGACTGGTCAAGATCTAACCATGGAAGTATAGATAAGAGTGGGCAGACAGGTCAAGATCTAACCATGGAAGTATAGATAAGAGTGGGCAGACAGGTCAAGATCTAACCATGGAAGTATAGATAAGAGTGGGCAGACAGGTCAAGATCTAACCATGGAAGCATAGATAAGAGTGGGCAGACTGGTCAAGATCTAACCATGGAAGTATAGATAAGAGTGGGCAGACTGGTCAAGATCTAACCATGGAAGTATAGATAAGAGTGGGCAGACTGGTCAAGATCTAACCACGGAAGTATAGATAAGAGTGGGCAGACTGGTCAAGATCTAACCACGGAAGTATAGATAAGAGTAGGCAGATTGGTCAAGACCTCTCCTGGGAGCAAAGATGACTGTGATCAAACTGGAAATGATCTAGCCCTCCTCTTCAAGATGCTCCTAGTAACTAACTACTTTGTACTACTTTCTAACATAGCTGAATGTGGATCTGCTACAATTTTTGGTCATGGAGTAACATCCTTGTCAAAGCTAAAGTGTAGGAAGATCTTCGTCCCAGCCCACAATGTAAAGAGAGACCAACCAATCATCTGTAACCAGCAATATAACACTCAAATCTCACTATCAACTTTTGTGGAGAGTTATGTAACAAAGTGATAAACCACCAACAACTTATCAGTTTAGGATTTCCTTGATCAGCAATAAAATATTTAACATTTCTTGCCCACCATGATAATGATACCAATGTTCTGTACAGAGCTTTATGATATGTTCTGGCTTGCTCTTTCTCTCTCTCTCATTATGTACAATATCATACATACATAGATACATGTGTGTTAGACTTCAAGCAAACTACATAGAGATCAGATAAGATACAACAATGTAACATTAAAATCATGGCTTACAGTTATAACTTGGCCCCACTCATACATTCTGACACACAAACATTTTGACATGCAAACTTCATTCTGACATACAAAGCACATTCCGACACACAAACCTCATTTTGAACCACAAACCTCACTTTAACACGCAAACTTCATTTTGACATACAAACCTTATTTTAACACACAAACCACATTTTGACACACAAACCACATTTTGACATACAAACCTATTTGACAAGCCAAGAGTTTTTCTCTCATAGCTATCACCACTAACATAGCTCACACTGGAGAATCATGGCATGGACTTGAGTGCAAATCTCCAGTACCCCCACATGTGGCAGACCAATGCTCACAAAATCTCCAGTACCCCCACATGTGGCAGACCAATGCTTACAAAATCTCCAGCATGTTCATGTGGCAATGTAATGACTGAGTGATACAATCTTTTCTTCACATACTCCTATCAGCAGTTCTGCTCACATACTTTTACTAGACTGCCATTTGTCGGCAAGTAACTACTGCCAACTGTCAGCAAGTAACTACTGCCACCTGTCAGCAAGTAACTACTGCCATCTGTCAGCAAGTAACTACTGCCACCTGTCAGCAAGTAACTACTGCCATCTGTCAGTAAGTAACTACTGCCACCTGTCAGTAAGTAACTACTGCCACCTGTCAGTAAGTAACTACTGCCACCTGTAACAAGTAACTACTGCCACCTGTCAGTAAGTAACTACTGCCATCTGTCAGCAAGTAACTACTGCCACCTGTCAGCAAGTAACTACTGCCATCTGTAACAAGTAACTACTGCCACCTGTCAGTAAGTAACTACTGCCATCTGTAACAAGTAACTACTGCCACCTGTCAGTAAGTAACTACTGCTGCCACCTGTCAGCAAGTAACTACTGCCACCTGTCAACAAGTAACTACTTCCACCTGTCAACAAGTAATTATTCTAGCACATAGTGTAAAGTAAAAGCAAAGTTCTAACAAGACATAGCCACCTAGGGGATATAGTCTATACTTTCCTGAACTTCTACGCATCACACCTGGCCACCTTTCTCTTTTTTTTTCCACAAAGCTCCAGGTACCTAACAGCTGAGTGATAGGAATGCCTCCGGCTGGATTCAGCCGCTAACCTTTGCCATGAGAGATGAGAGCATTTCATTAGCCAGGAACCCACCATATTATGTATAATAAAAGTAGCAGTTCTCTCACAAACAACATACATAAATGAACAAGTTCTCTCACAAACAACATACAAAAATGAACACTTTTCTCACAACATACATAAATGAACACTTTTCTCGCTACATACATAAAATAATTTTTTTCACAACACACATAACACTTTTCTCAACATACATAAAAGAACACTTTTTTCACAACACACATAACACTTTTCTCAACATACATAAAAGAACACACTTCTCACAACATAAAAAAGAACACTAGAGAAGCAAACATGTGTCACTATCTACCACATTATTTCTGTCTCAATATTTATAAACAGTTCTTAGAACTCTCAAAAATAAATATTCTTGTAAAATATAACATTAATCATAAAACCTCTTTCTTCCAAACACATTCATGAATCACATATGGGCATAATAATGCAGACACAGACTTAAACACAAACATTATTTTTCTCAAATTCACCCTGGAACTTCAAGCTCCCATTTCCAACAATTCTGCAGAATATCTTCATCCAAAACCTAAAACACATGACATGACCACAAGTCATAGGACCTGACCACATCCAAAACCTAAAACACATGACATGACCACAAGTCATAAGACCTGACCGCATCCAAAACCTAAAACACATGACATGACCACAAGTCATAAGACCTGACCACATCCAAAACCTAAAACACATGACATGACCACAAGTCATAAGACCTGACCGCATCCAAAACCTAAAACACATGACATGACCACAAGTCATAAGACCTGACCACATCCAAAACCTAAAACACATGACATGACCACAAGTCATAAGACCTGACCGCATCCACCCTGAACAGATGGAGCATCAAGCTGCTTTATCAGTTCTGAAAGACATAAATTTACATGAAGCCATTTCTAAGTCATTTACACGGTTTACTTTTTGTAAACAATATCTTACATCTAACATCCTTCCCATGCCGTTAAACAACGTCACTGAGGACTCTTTTGGCAATTCGCCAATTTTTCTTGTTTTTGGCAAGCTTTTTTTTCTTGTTTTTAGCAAGCTTTTCAACTTCATCAAGGGATTTTATCTGAAGTGACTAACAACCTCGAACGCAGAAGAAGAAGCATACCTACTAATTTGGCCTCTTTTAACAACGTCCTCTTTAAAGTTTCACGTGGTGAACCTTTTTTTCTTCAGCCTGTTGTGTTCCACTTGATAGCTTGTTTTGGGATTGTTTCTTCTATCACATGACTGACATATGTCCATCTTCTTTTTCAGATCATCCATGAGACAGGCTGCTGTTTACTCATCTGACTTACTGTTCTTGAATTCACTACACTTGATACCGAGTATTTTCCTTAGGCATTTGTTCTCAAAAGAGTCTAAATTTGTCGTTTATTTCTTTAGTTGTTTTCCATCTTTCACATGCATATATGAAGGCGGATATTACATTTGAATTGAATAATCTTAGCTTTGTTTTTGTACTACTGAGTGCCACATGTTCTCAAGATTCTTGAAGGTCAATGCTGCTTTTGTAATTCTAACTCTAACCTCCTTTCTGGTGTCACCATCCTGGTCTATGTAGCTGCTGAGGTATGCAAATTGGTTTACTTCTTCAACAGCTGCTCCTTCTATGTACATTTTTCCTTCTTGATTAATGAGAAGTTTCATTATTTTTGTTTTTTCCTTGTTTATTTCAAGTCCTATTTTACTAGCCATTGAAGACAGAATGTTTTTTTTTTCCTTGCATCGAATTCACACTGTCACTGATAAGAGTTGTGTCATCTGCAAAATCAAGATCTTCTATTTGGGTCCCACGTGCCCGGTCAATGCCCGTTTTACCTGTGCAACATTTTTTAATTATGAAGCCTATGGTAGTTCCAAAAAGCAAGAAACAATTTACAAAAGAAAAAATAACTATGAAACTTCCGTCCTATCTAGAAGGAAGATCTCAAGTGAACATCTGCTCTGACCAGGCATAATATATCCAAGGCTAGGAGTAATAAAAATGACTGTGCTAGGAGACAAAACTATACTGTTTAATATGTGGGTCATGAGACAACACTGTACCTTAAGCTGTGTGGTAACCATTATGAAATAGCCAGCCACCTTTGACATTATCAGAACTACTATACTGTCTTTGAAACCAAGCAAATATAACATGTTACATGCAACAATAAACTTAACTAAAATAACACTATATGCTTCCATGACTTGTTAAACTCTCTTTGGCCTGGTAAAACAAAATATACAGGGATCACTGGTTTGGTAAACTGAGGCGAAAGGCACATTTCTATGGAAATCAAACTTCAACAAAAAAAGAGATCATACAATTTTGTAGTTAGTTATTCTTGGACCTCATAAAGTGACAAAATGGCAAGTTCTTTAGCTACCACGAATATATATACTTAAGCATTCATTAACTGGTTTAGATCTGGACAGTACTCAGTTCTAAAACATGTCTCAACATATGGTACTTGGCTGTAAAACATGTCTCAATACATGGTACATAGTTCTAAAACATGTCTCAACAGATAGTACTCAGTTCTAAAACATGCCTCAACACATGGTATTCAGTTCTAAAACATGCCTCAATACATGGTACTAAGTTCTAAAACATGGCTGGACACATATCTATATCTAGAACATGTCTCTCTGATCTATATCTAGAACATGTCTCTCTGATAGATTAAACATTTCAACAAACTTTTACAAAGACTTGGTTCTGTCCAAATATCTCTCTCTCTCTCTCTCTGAACCTTAAGTGCCCAAGGCACATTGGGCTTCCGCAAGGGTTTTCCACAAATGCTTGTCCTTTGTCTTTTTTTCTGCTCTTGCCCAGGTGAGCCCTCTATTGCTCAACATCCTCTCTGTTGTTCTTCTCCATGTCTCCTTTGGCCTACCCTTACTTCTGTTCCCCTGTGGTGTCCACCTCAGTGCTATTTTTGGTAGTGAGTTGTCAGCACATGTCCCAACCATCGCCAGCGTCTTTCCTCAATAATTTCTGTAAGTGGCTTCATCTGCATTTCTGCCAACAAGATGTTATTTCTTATGGCGTTTGGCCAAATTATTTTTATAATTCTTCGTAAACATTTAGTCTGGAAAGAATTCAACTTGTTTTCTATGGTTTTGGTGATTTTCCAGCATTCACTTCCATAGAGTAGTACACTTAGAACATTACTCTTAAATATCCTGATTTTCATATTCATGCTTAGTTTTTTAGATTTCCATATAGTCTGCAGCATTGCAAAAGCCTGGATTGCTCTAATAAGTCTGCTGTTGATGTCCTCTGTGCTGTCTCCATTTTCTACTACTCTATTGCCAAGATATACAAATTCGTTGATCTCCTCCACTAACTTGCTATCTACTCTAAGTACATTTCTGTTGTTCACATTTTGTTTCATTAACTTTGTCTTTCCTACATTGATCTTTAGTCCTATGTTGTTTGCATTCTGAGTTAGCTTGTTTATTTTATCTTGCATATCTTTGTGGCTGCTTGATAGCAGACAAGTGTCGTCCGCAAAGTCAAGGTCCTCCAGCACTGTGTCAAGGGTCCATTGCATTTGTCTGATGTTGCCTCCCTCATTAACCGGTCTACTGCCAAGATAAATAATGTTGGTGATAGTACACATCCCTGTTTCACTCCTGTTTGTACCCTAAAGCTGCTGGAGGTATGTTCTCCACAGATCACTTTGCACTGAAAACCCTCATATAGGGCTTTGATTACATTCACTATCTTATGAGGAAGGCCATGCCATCTTAGGATTTTCCACAGTGCATCTCTGTTGACACCGTCAAAGGCTTTCTCAAAATCTATAAACAATGCATATGTTGTGCTATGCCACTCATTTGCCTGTTCTAATATTTGTCTAAATACAAATATGTAGTCCATGCATGATCTTCCTTTCCTAAATTCTGCCTGCTCTTTCCAAAGTTTTCCCTCAAGTGCTGGTACAATTCTATTGATGATTATTCTGCAAAATACTTTACTGGTGAGTGGCAGTAGTGTAATGCCTCTCCAGTTCCCGCAATCTGAGGTCACCATGCCTCAACACACGGTACTCAGTTCTAAAACATGTCTCAACACATGGTACTCATTCTAAAACATGTCTCAACACATGGTACTCAGTTCTAAAACATGTCTCAACACATGGTACTCATTCTAAAATGTCTCATCACATGGTACTCAGTTCTAAAATATGTCTCAACACATGGTAATCAGTTCTAAAACATGCCTCAATACATGGTACTAAGTTCTAAAACATGGCTGGACAGACAGTACTCTATATCTAGAAAATGTCTCTGATAGATCAAACATTTCAACAAAATTTCACAAAGACTTGGTTCTGTTCAAATATGACAGGTAATTTTCACTAGCACTACTGACTTAACTTTCTCACAACATTTTACCATCTCCTTTTTCTCCACTAACCCTAAAATCTCACAACAAAGCTTCACTATCTTGTGTTACTAGATTTCTTTGTCAGCCTTCAAAAGGGTGATGGTTATGTTGTGTCGCAGTTACGTGTCTACTGGCCCAAAACATCTGACATCTGCTCAATGCACTTTTATAACTGGATTCATCTTTCACTGCAATCCCTACTCACTTGGCTGGACTACCGAGGCACCACTGGGAAGCAGAATGGGGTCTTGGCCAGCTATGGCTCACCAACCCTGATGCAAGAAGTCAGGTTTGGCTCACCAACCCTGATGCAAGAAGTCAGCTATGGCTCACCAACCCTGATGCAAGAAGTCAGTTATGGCTCACCAACCCTGATGCAAGAAGTCAGGTTTGGCTCACCAACCCTGATGCAAGAAGTCAGCTATGGCTCACCAACCCTGATGCAAGAAGTTGGCTATGGGTCACTGACCACTATTTCATTCAGCTTAAGTTGTGAGTCTTCACTGCTGCCATGTTACTAGACTATTCTCTCACATTTCAAATAAAACTTCCCCTTCGCTGCCACACTTCAAAAACTTCACTGCTTCCTGTTACTAAACTTGGCCACCTTGTAGGAAAAACTGTAAGAATCTTGAGTGAAGATTTCTGTGAATCATTTCGTGATGATGGGAAAAAACTTGAACAAATGTTTTGAAAATTCACACGCTTACACACACTTACATTTTCTGGCCATTTGTAGGGATTTTTCTCTCATCAGCAGACACTGTGGAGAAAATGGCCATCGCCTCTGACAACTCCAAAGCAAGATCGAATAAGGGGGGATAAGCTCATTGAGATTGATATGTTTAAAAAACAGCTTCGGCCCGCTTTGACGTACTACCGAAATAACTCTTAAGCACAGCAAAGAAAATACACGTCCACTTCTGGCTGACCAGCATCGCATCCATTTATAAATGACCGCTGTAATTTCCAGAACTGTTCCCTGAACTACTTCTGCTGCTGCCGTCCAGGATTCTCGGCGACAGTTTCTCCATCTTCTCGGCATGGTGGCCAGTGGTGGACTTTAACATGCTGTACAGGTTCTTCTTGACTCTCAGGATGGTCAGACGGACTTTGGGGTTGTGGGCCCAGCATTCACAAATCAGTTTAGAAATGTCACACATCAGCTGAAACAGGAAAATAATAGAGTTCTTCTGGTAAGACTTAGTTTTATGAAATGAATGGACAGTTACAGATACAAATGGAAAAATTCTTCACTAGAGTGGCTCATGGTCTACTGAGAGTTTTATTGTACCTACTAGTCCGATTCCATACCTACTTTCAAGATCTTCGGTGAAATGTTTGCTGCAATAACACAGTAGTTACTGGTCTACTGAGAGTTTTATTGTAACTACTAGTCCAATTCCATACCTATTTTCAAGATCTTCGGTGAAATGTTTGGTGCAATAACAAGTAAGTACCACAGCAGCACACACATTTGGCTGGGCCTTACAACACAAATATGACTACACGGCCACAAAACAGAACAGGTTAAAAAAAATTGTGCCGGATTTTCAAGGAGCAGATGACAAGTAAACAGAGCAGATGACAAGTAAACAGAGCAGATGACATTAATGACACACCCAATCACAGACACATTACAAGATGAAGTCACCTGCTTGGAGGAGCTGCTTTTTTCATGTGCCACCCCACACAATTTGTTTATACATATGGAGACAGCTACATGACTGGCAGACTGATCACATGTGGAGACAGCTACATGACTGACAGACTGTGATCACATGTGGAGACAGCTGCATGACTGATAGACTGTGATCACATGTGGAGACAGCTACATGACTGACAGACTGCTACATGACTGACAGACTGATCACATATGGAAATGGTTACATGACAGACACAAACTGATCACATGTTGACAGCTACATACCTGACACAAACTGTGATCACATGGTGACAGCTATATGACTGATACAAATTCTGTACTCATGTGCTGACAGCTGCATGACTGATACAGATTCATGTGCTGACAGCTGCATGACTGATACAGATTCATGTGCTGACAGTTGCATGACTGATACAGATTCATGTGCTGACAGCTGCATGACTGATACAAATTCTGTACACATGTGCTGACAGCTGCATGACTGATACAAATTCTGTAACACATGTGCTGACTGATACAAATTCTGTAACACATGTGCTGACAGCTGCATGACTGATACAAATTCTGTAACACATGTGATGACAGCTGCATGACTGATACAAATTCTGTAACACATGTGATGACAGCTGCATGACTGATACAAATTCTGTAACACATGTGCTGACAGCTGCATGACTGATACAAATTCTGTAACACACGTGATGACAGCTGCATGACTGATACAAATTCTGTAACACATGTGCTGACAGCTGCATGACTGATACAAATTCTGTACACAGCTGGATTCAAAAGTTCATGACAAAAAAATGAGAAGATAAGACTTATTGAATTCTCAGCTTACTTAGCTGCCCACCTTTTGAATGCCCTATCAACTTATGTAAAACTTACAAGTTATTTTCATCCTTATAACTTCAAACTTTGTCAATATCTGTTTGATATGGACTATATGCCTCCCTAAACATAATCTAAAGTGGTTTAAAGACTGTTCTATTTTTTAACAGCTTTTCTATAAATTTTAGTTTTGAAAGAATGTAAAAATGCAAGTTTATTTCATGCTGTTGCATAAATCAGAGTGTGGAGTGTATAGACAAGAAACAAGTTTTTTATTTATTTATGTAACCATTTAATTGTGTCTTCATGATTGTTAATGTTTACTAATAAATGCTGAATGACTGTGACTGAGTGAAAGCTGTATGACGGGCCTGCATGCCCAATTCTTAACCCTTTGAAAATAAAGTATGTTCATTCATTTGTTCATTCACTCTGACCATCTGTTGTGTCCTGATGGTCCCTGTGACAAAGAGATAGGAACACAGACTTACTGAATCTTTTGACCATCTATTGGGTATTGGTGGTCTCTGTCTTTCTACGGCCACTACTCTCTTCATGTCTTCAAAGCTGGGATCTGTTGGCACTACATCCCAAAAGGGAATTCTGTATTCTTCAGCAAATGCTGGAATATAACAAATGTAATATTATTGAAACTTTTGAAAATTTATAAACTGTCCACAGAGGCAAATTCTGGACTATAATAAATATAATAAATTATAAAAGTGACTTTCTATTTATTACATTAAAAAAATATGACATAAAAATGACAATGTCTTCTTGTCAACATGAACGCTAAATCTGGTAGCATTACGAAGGAGATGAAAGCACAGACTTACGGCGAGCTCTTCTAGCAATTTCCCATAATACCAGCCCAAAAGCATAAACGTCGACACACTTGAATGATTCAAATGAGTCTGGATTTAACGTCTCTGTTAGGACTTCTGGTGCCATGTAGCGCTTGGTGCCAACCAACTGAAATAAGATGGAGTAGGATGTAACAGATACAAAGTACAGCTCAATATCTCAGTGACTGATTATGAGATCAAAAGGGACATAGTTAATCTCCAGCTTTTTAATTTCTCTCATTTCCAGCTTTTTAATTTTTTTCATTACCTAATTTCTAATTTCTCTAATTACTAATTTCTTTAATCTCTAGCTCTTTAATTTCTCTGATTTCAGCATTTTGATTTCTCTAAGTTCTGTTTTTCAATTTCTCCAACCTTTAGTTGTTTAATTTCTCTAATCTCTAACCTTTTAACCTCTCTAATCTTCAGCGTTTTAATTTCTCTGATCTCTGGCTTTTATTTTCTCTAATCTCTAGCTTTCTAATTTCTCTAATTTTCATTATTTAATTTCCCCCAATCTCCCATCTCTAACATTTTAACCTCTCTATCACCAGCTTTTTTAATTTCTCTAATCTCCAGCTCCTTAATTTTTCCCATTTCCAGTCTTTCAATTCCCCTAATCTCCCATCTCTAACAATTTAACCTCTCTATCACTATCTTTTTTAATTTCTCTGATCTCCAGCTCTGTAATTTTTCCCATTTCCAGTGTTTCAAGTCCCCCAATCTTCCATTTTTAACCTATAAAGCTTAATCATCTAGTTTTGTGCTGACTACACCGACGGTCTGCACGCCACAACACATGCCTGCTCTTGTTCTCCAGCAGAAGGTTTGCTAACCTTGCCACACTCTGACGGGCCTTTGGGTCCTTCAAAGATCTTTGTACTCTTGAAAGTCTGTGCAGACTGTGTACAGTCATTTTCTGATTCTGGTGCACCGAGTGCCTTTATCTTGTACAAATGCAACTTCATTCATCACTGCTGGAACAGTGTTGTTGCTCTCTCCTGACAAAAGGTAGAGCCCGCCGTCTATCTCAGGTGTCAAATCCATTCTAGGAATTCAAGAATCCTGCTCTAGTGTTAAAGTAATTAGCGGCCTCATCTGCCATGACAAACCACCAATCTATGGATGCTGGTACCTGGCTGTTCCAAAGACAGAGCATCTGAAGATGGTTAGGTGCAGTGCTAGTTACAGTGCTAGGTGTAACGCTAGGTACAGTGCTAGGTGTAATGCTAGGTACAGTGCTAGGTGTAACGCTAGGTACAGTGCTAGGTGTAATGCTAGGTACAGTGCTAGGTGTAATGCTAGGTACAGTGCTAGTTGTAATGGTAGGTACAGTGCTAGGTGTAATGCTAGGCAGTGCTAGGTGTAATGCTAGGTACAGTGTTAGGTGTAATGCTAGGTACAGTGCTAGGTGTAATGCTGACCATGTGTCAACAGGTCAACCAAAAATATGGATGCTAGCACCATAATCTTTACTTTTTACCCTTGTGCACTAAACCTTACTCCCTATCCAGCTCCATGACTGTGTATGAAGATCAGCTCAAAGCTGACAACTAATGGGAGACCACAGCTAGCCAAGCCTGGGGGTCAGTGAAGAGTTTCATGAACTAATAAGATGTCATCTAAAGTTTAGCTTACCAGCTTCCCAGGCCCAGCATCTATCTTCAGCTTGTTGTTTCTGACAGCGTGACCCAAATCTCCAATACAACACTGACCATTGTCTTTCACAAGGATATTTTTAGATTTGATGTCCCTGTCAATGGCAAGACGCACGTGTTATGAGAAACAGCTTTTATTTTCTTGTATCAACCATAATCTTAATACTGTCATTATGTCACATGCTGTCTCAATACTTGTTGCTTAGAAAGGGGGCATGAGTAGTTTAGTCAACAGTGACTTTCATATGAAAGACTGTGATCCACCACCAGCGTCCTCTACTCATCTTAGCTGTGTACATAAATGGTAGCCACAGGCACAGAGGAAAACAGCCTCTAAACATAGGGAACATCTGCCCTGTACAGCATGGGACATCAGCCCTGTACAGCATGGGACATCACACCTGCAGGTTGTGGAACATCTGCCCTGTACAGCATGGGACATCACACTTGCAGGTTGTGGAACATCTGCTCTGTACAACATGGGACATCACACCTGCAGGTTGTGGAACATCTGCCCTGTACAGCATGGGACATCACACCTGCAGGTTGTGGAACATCTGCCCCGTACAGCATGGGACATCGCACCTGCAGGTTGTGGAACATCTGCCCTGTACAACATGGGACATCACACCTGCAGGTTGTGGAACATCTGCTTTGTACATCATCGGACATCACACCTGCAGTTTGTGGAACATCTGCCCTGTACAGCATGGGACATCACACCTGTACAGCATGGGACATTACACCTGCAGGTTGTGGAACATCTGCCCTGTATAGCATGGGACATCACACCTGCAGTTTGTGGAACATCTGCCCTGTACAACATGGGACATCACACCTGCAGTTTGTGGAACATCTGCCCTGTACAGCATGGGACATCACACCTGTACAGCATGGAACATTACACTTGCAGGTTGTGGAATATCTGCCCTGTACAGCATGGGACATCACACTTGCAGATTGTGGAACATCTGTCCTGTACAGCATGGGACATCAGCCCTGTACAGCATGGGACATCACACTTGCAGATTGTGGAACATCTGCCCTGTACAGCATGGGACATCACACCTGCAGATTGTGGAACATCTGCCCTGTACACCATGGGACATCACACCTGCAGATTGTGGAACATCTGCCTGTACAGCATGGGACATCACACCTGCAGGTTGTGGAACATCTGCTTTGTACATCATCGGACATCACACCTGCAGTTTGTGGAACATCTGCCCTGTACAGCATGGGACATCACACCTGTACAGCATGGGATATTACACCTGCAGGTTGTGGAACATCTGCCCTGTATAGCATGGGACATCACACCTGCAGTTTGTGGAACATCTGCCCTGTACAACATGGGACATCACACCTGCAGTTTGTGGAACATCTGCCCTGTACAGCATGGGACATCACACCTGTACAGCATGGAACATTACACTTGCAGGTTGTGGAATATCTGCCCTGTACAGCATGGGACATCACACTTGCAGATTGTGGAACATCTGTCCTGTACAGCATGGGACATCACCCCTGTACAGCATGGGACATCACACTTGCAGATTGTGGAACATCTGCCCTGTACAGCATGGGACATCACACCTGCAGATTGTGGAACATCTGCCCTGTACACCATGGGACATCACACCTGCAGATTGTGGAACATCTGTCCTGTACAGCATGGGGCATCACACCTGTACAGCATGGGACATCACACCTGCAGATTGTGGAACATCTGCCCTGTACAGCATGGGGCATCACACCTGTACAGCATGGGACATCACACCTGCAGGTTGTGGAACATCAGACCTGTACAGCATGGGGCATCACACCTGTACAGCATGGGACATCACACCTGCAGGTTGTGGAACATCAGACCTGTACAGCATGGGGCATCACACCTGTACAGCATGGGACATCACACCTGCAGGTTGTGGAACATCAGACCTGTACAGCATGGGGCATCACACTTGTACAGCATGAGACATCACACCTGCAGGTTGTGGAACATCAGACATGTACAGCATGGGGCATCACACTTGTACAGCATGAGACATCACACCTGCAGGTTGTGGAACATCAGACATGTACAGCATGGGACATAATATATGTAAGGCAATGAAAATCAGACATGTACAGCACGGGACATCACACCTGCAGAGCATGGGAGACCAGACCTGCAGGGGCAGGGGCATAAGACCTGCAGGACAAGGGAGATCAGACCTGCAGGGCATGATAGATAGACCTGCAGGGCATGGGAGATCAGACCTGCAGGGGTGGGGGCATAAGACCTGCAGGACAAGGGAAATCAGACCTGCAGGGGCAGATCCTCAGCTTATTTCAGGGCATAGCAGATGATACAAGCACTGATCTTCAGCTTATTTCAGGGCATAGCAGATGATACAAGCAATGATCTTCAGCTTATTTCAGGGCATAGCAGATGATACAAGCACTGATCTTCAGCTTATTTCAGGGCATAGCAGATGATACAAGCACTAATCTTCAGCACTGCCAGGCCTCAACAGTTGTAACTCTCAAGCTCAATGTCACAGCAGTCAGTGAACCATAGCTGACTGCACGTATCAGGGTTGGTGAACCATAGCTGACTGCACATATCAGGTTTGGTAAACCACAGCTGACTGCACGTATCAGGGTTGGTAAACCACAGCTGACTGCACGTATCAGGGTTGATGAACCACAGCTGACTGCACGTATCAGGGTTGGTGAACCACAGCTGACTGCACATATCAGGGTTGGTGAACCACAGCTGGCTGCACGCATCAGGGTTGGTGAGCCATAGCTGACTGCATGTATCATGTTTGGTGAACCATAGCTGACTGCATGTATCAGGTTTGGTGAACCATAGCTGATTGCATGCATCAGGGTTGGTGAACCACAGCTGACTATATGCATTAGGGTTGGTGAACCACAGCTGACTGCGTTTATCAGGGTTGGTGAACCATAGCTGACTGCATGCACTAGGGTTGGTGAACCACAGCTGACTATATGCACTAGGGTTGGTGAACCACAGCTGACTGCATTTATCAGGGTTGTGAACCATAGCTGACTGCATGCACTAGGGTTGGTGAACCACAGCTGACTATATGCACTTAGGTTGGTGAACCACAGTTGACTGCGTTTATCAGGGTTGGTGAACCATAGCTGACTGCATGCACTAGGGTTGGTGAACCATAGCTGACTGCATGCACTAGGGTTGGTGAACCATAACTGACTATATGCACTAGGGTTGGTGAACCATAGTCGACTATATGCACTAGGGTTGGTGAACCATAGCTGACTATATGCACTAGGGTTGGTGAACCATAACTGACTGCATGCATCAGGGTTGGTGACCCACAACTGAGTATGACCTAATCTACTTTCCCATGCTAACTCTGAAAACACAAAAGTGATCTGGCTAAATGAAAAGAGATCACAGTGGGAAGGCACAAAAATACACCATGCTGAAGTCAGATGTGTTGGCTCAAAAGGTGTGTGACTGTGACACAATACAACAAAGGTGCATGAGAAAGAAGAGGAAAATGAAGAAGAAGACTTAAACAGATCAAGTTACTACTTCATCTTCAAGCCACAGACAAGATCTACATGATCTGTAAGAATATCAATTTAGGAATATGAAACAAGGTTATGAGATTGTTATCTGCATCTTTCTAAAAACATGAATATTGAGAGATACAGCAAAATCGTATTATAAGAGACATCAAGGGGATTGACAAACTAGTCTGTTATATCCAAAGTCTACTATATCCAGAATAATATATGAGGGTTATACCAAAAGCTGTGAGCAGAATTTTTTAAAAATCAGAATTTATAGATTTATTGAGTTCCTCGTTAAAGAGGAAATCCCTGCTGCTGAAATTCCGCAAAGACTTCAGCTTGCTTATGGAGATGTGTGTATGGGTGCTAGCAGTGTTAGGAGCTGGGTGAAACATTTCAAAGACAAGACGTGTCACAGTATCTGAAATCGCTGTAAATCTTGGAATAGGACACAATGCTGCACAGGAAATAATTGAAACCCTAGGCTATAGAAAAGTTTGTGCCCCACTGGATCCCACAGAAGAGAATGTCCAGAAAGCAATGCGTCTGTGCTGTCGGTCAGCTGGAACAGAATTCTACCGGGGAGGGGTGATGTGTATTTTCAAACTTGCAGAGCGATGGGAAAAATGTGTGCAGAGAAAAGGAGATTATGTTGAAAAGTGACAAAAAGGATGCAAGTTAAGGTGATACATGAATGTTTTCTCTATCTATAAATTCTGATTTTAAAAAAAAATTGTGCTCATGACATTCAGTATGGGACCTGCAGTCCTGGTCCATTCTCAACCTGGCTATGTTATAATCAGGGTCTGTTATAATAGGAGCTTACTGTACAGAATTTATCATCAGAAGTAAGGATATTTTTTATGGTCAACAGCAAATATGGCCTTTACTTTATGTGTCTTGATCAACAAAACATCTGGGAATGATGACAGCTGCTATAAAGATGACATGTTTATCTGATTTCTTGACAAAGAAGGCACAAAATATAAAACAGGAGGATTTCTTGATGAATAAGACACGAAATATAAGACAAGGTCTACAATAGTCTGATTTCTTGACAAACAAGACACAAAATAAAGTAAGCTTACAACCATATGAGTCCATCACTCACTCACCTCTTTCTCACACACACACACACACACTAACCAGAAGATGTAAAAAGAAAATGAGCAGCTTACCTGTGAGCTATTGCTGGCTTTTCATGTTTGCCTGTACCTTCCTTGATCTCTGTGTGAAGATGTGCCAGACCTGCAGCAGCAGAGTGGGCCAGCAACAACATTTCCTCCATATCAATATCGCTGCGCTGGAAATATCACAAGAATTCTGTCATTACTGGTAGACAAAATATTGGCTACCTTATTATTACTGGCAGACAAAATACTAGCTACCTTATAAAATACTGGCACACAAAATACTGGCTACCTTATTATTACTGGCAGACAAAATATTGGCTACCTTATTATTACTGGCAAACAAAATACTGGCTACCTTATAAAATACTGGCAGACAAAATACTGGCTACATTATTATTACCGGCAGACAAAATACTGGCTACCTTATTATTACTGGCAGACAAAATACTGGCTACCTTATTATTACTGGCAGACAAAATACTGGCTACCTTATAATCAGGGTCTGTTATAATAGGAGCTTACTGTACAGAATTTATCATAGAGCGCATGCATCATCAGAAGTAAGGATATTTTTTATGGTCAACAGCAAATATGGCCTTTACTTTATGTGTCTTGATCAACAAAACATCTGGGAATGATGACAGCTGCTATAAAGATGACATGTTTATCTGATTTCTTGACAAAGAAGGCACAAAATATAAAACAGGAGGATTTCTTGATGAATAAGACACGAAATATAAGACAAGGTCTACAATAGTCTGATTTCTTGACAAACAAGACACAAAATAAAGTAAGCTTACAACCATATGAGTCCATCACTCACTCACCTCTTTCTCACACACACACACACACACTAACCAGAAGATGTAAAAAGAAAAAGAGCAGCTTACCTGTGAGCTATTGCTGGCTTCTCATGTTTGCCTGTACCTTCCTTGATCTCTGTGTGAAGATGTGCCAGACCTGCAGCAGCAGAGTGGGCCAGCAACAACATTTCCTCCATATCAATATCGCTGCGCTGGAAATATCACAAGAATTCTGTCATTACTGGCAGACAAAATATTGGCTACCTTATTATTACTGGCAGACAAAATACTGGCTACCTTATAAAATACTGGCAGACAAAATACTGGCTACCTTATTATTACTGGCAGACAAAATATTGGCTACCTTATTATTACTGGCAGACAAAATACTGGCTACCTTATAAAATACTGGCAGACAAAATACTGGCTACCTTATTATTACTGGCAGACAAAATACTGGCTACCTTATTATTACTGGCAGACAAAATACTGGCTACCTTATTATTACTGGCAGACAAAATACTGGCTACCTTATAAAATACTGGCTACATTATTATTACCGGCAGACAAAATACTGCTTACATTATTATTACCGGCAGACAAAATACTGGCTACACTATTATTACCGGTAGACAAAATACTAGCTACCTTATCATTACCGGCAGACAAATTACTGGCTATCTTATTACTACCAGCAGACAAAATACTGGCTACCTTATCATTACCGGCAGACAAAATACTGGCTACATTATTATTACCGGTAGACAAAATACTAGCTACCTTATTACCGGCAGACAAAATACTGGCTACCTTATCATTACCAGCAGACAAAATACTGGCCATCTTATTATTACCAGAAGACAAAATACTGGCTACTTTATCATTACCGGCAGACAAAATACTGGCTACTTTATCATTACCAGCAAACAAAATACTGGCTACTTTATCATTATCAGCAGACAAAATACTGGCTACTTTATCATTACTGGCAGACAAAATACTGGTTACTTTATCATTCTCTCTGAACCTTAAGTGCCCAGGGCACATGGGGCTTCCGCAAGGGTTTTCCACAAATGCCTGTCCTTTGCCTTTTTTTCTGCTCTTGCCAAGGTGAGCCCTCTATTGCTCAACATCCTCTCTGTTGTTCTTCTCCATGTCTCTTTTGGTCTACCCTTACTTCTGTTCCCATGTGGTGTCCATCTTAGTGCTGTTTTTGGTAGTGAGTTATCAGTCATTCGGAGCACATGTCCCAACCATCGCCAGCGTCTTTACTTTATCATTACCAGCAGACAAAATACTGGCTACTTTATCATTACTGGCAGACAAAATACTGGCTACTTTATCATTACCAGCAGACAAAATAATGGCTACTTTATCATTACTGGCAGACAAAATACTGGCTACTTTATCATTACCAGCAGACAAAATACTGGCTACTTTATCATTACCAGCAGACAAAATACCAGGTACCTTATCATTACTGGTAGACAAAATACAGGGTATCTTATCATTAGCATCAAATCAAAACAGCGCATGAAAGACAACAGAAGTCTGGCATCAAATCAAAACAGCGCATGAAAGACAACAGAAGTCTAGCATCAAATCAAAACAGCGCATGAAAGACAACAGAAGTCTAGCATCAAATCAAAACAGCGCATGAAAGACAACAGAAGTCTAGCATCAAATCAAAACAGCGCATGAAAGACAACAGAAGAAACTTAGCTGAACAGACTCTGGACATGCCATTACAAAATAAAGAGAAAAGAAAAAAAATCAAACATACCTGTAAATAATCATAAAGTGAACCATTGCGATGGTACTGTAAGATCAACCAGTTTTGTGTGCAAGAAAGGATACCAACAGTATCTGAGGCATAGTATCCTAGGATATTTTCATGGTGTAACATCCCTGTGTTGTAAATATCTGTCTCCTGGTTCCAGCTTATCTCGTCCAATGATGAGAATGTCTTCACAGCAACGTCTTCATCTAACCATTTTCCTTGCCACACTTCTCCGAATCTGCCTTTGCCTGGGACATTCACAAACAAAGTTCTTTTTTAACTTGTCACAGATGACAAGAAAGTTGTTAAAGCAAGGGCATGCACTTTAATACTGATATACATCATTATTTTTTTATCGATTTTAATCATGAAAGGCGTTTAAACCATAATCAGATTTTAACCACCTTTAATCAGGACACACATGTAAACCATCATCTTCTTCTTTATATGCATTTTCTGTCTAAATCTGTATTTCTGTCTCTCTGATAAATTTGACTAATTTTTTTGTTTTCGCAGCTCCTGTATGGAGGCACAGAGTTTCATTTCACTTCATTTCTCCAATCCAGCAATCATCTGAGCTTGTGCTCTTTGGTTCCAGGTGATGGTAAAGTACCCGCAGGTCTTCTCACATTTACTGAGTTTGTATATCATGTATTTTCAATGTCTGGATGTTCAGGCAGGTATTCCTACTTGTAAATCTACGAGTGCTGGACATTCTAGCAGATGGTGTGTGAGTGTTTCTTGCTTCTTGGCTGGTTTCATCGAGTCCGCCGGAGCCTCCTAGTATCTTACAGTTGGTGCGGCCTCAGTCTAGAGTGGCCAAGCACATGTACAAAGAGGAAAAGTGCCAAAGCTTAAACTTTGTAAACATGTGACCTCAGAGTCTGTGTTGTGTCCTATTCTGTGAAGGAAAATGCTGATTTGTTCACTTCTGTTTAGCGTGTGATGGTCATCATGTTGTGCTGTTTGTGGCTTCCAGTAGGTTTTCACCATGTTTTTATTCTGGTTACAGGTGACCAGTATGTCTGCTTGCTCAATCTCAGCACCTCTTTTTTGACCAGATGGTCAGCTTTCTCACTGCCCAGCATCTCTTAGTGAGGGGGGGGGGGGTGTCAGCTTTCTCACTGCCCAGCATCTCTTAGTGGGGGGGGGGGGGGGGTCAGCTTTCTCACTGCCCAGCATCTTAGTGGGGGGGGGGGGGTCAGCTTTCCCACTGCCCAGCATCTCTTAGGGGGGGGGGGGGTCAGCTTCTCACTGCCCAGCATGTCTTAGTTGGGGGGGGGGGTCAGCTTTCTCACTGCCCAGCATCTCTTAGTTGGGGGAGGGGGTCAGCTTTCTCACTGCCCAGCATCTCTTAGTGGGGGGGGGGTGTCAGCTTTCTCACTGCCCAGCATGTCATATATCATAGTATGAGATGCTGGGCAGTGATCTACTGTGGGGTAACTGTTCTGTAAGCTTATTTTTGACAAGGCATCCTTAACGTCTGCTAGTTTGCTGCACTAAAGAGCTTCCACAACCAATTTTTCAATCATGAGAAATACTACAGGGCATGTATCAATGTTGGAATGATAAGTTTTTCAGTTGCAGCATTAACTGCCCTAACTTCTGCATCACAGTTGCTGCAGTATATCCCAGTGCAAATGGATATCTTGTCAGTGACGTTGTTTGGATGTTCAATATGTGTTCCAACTCCTCCATTCTTTATGGCACTGTATGCAGCTCTGTCTGTGTACACACATATCCAGGTCACATGGATATTTGTCATCTAGCACATTAAGTGTTGCTGTTGATCTTACAGGACTGCTTTGCATCTCACCATTCTTCACACCTTTCACTTCAGTTTGAATAGTTATTTGTGTATTCCATGGTGTATGCTCTGGTACAGATGATAATGGAGCAACTACAGCTGGAAGGTCAGGTATCAGCTTACGCATACGCTTGGCCTGATGAATGAAGCTGCTTCTTTTAAGCCATCTTAGTGCCAAGTTATTGAATCTCTCCTTCAGGGGATGGCTTACAGAGCTGAGGAATTTCTCTCCCAAAGTCACGACACATTTGTTTCTGGACATTCTTTTAGTCTGAAGACCAACTATTTTCTACATTTCTACTGCTGGTGTGGATCTCACAGCACCAATGATAATCTACACTGACTGATTTTGTATCTTGTAAACCATCATCAATTTTTATCAACTTTAATCCTGACACACATGCAAACCATCATCAGTATTTATCAACTTTAATCCTGACAAACATCAACTTTAACACTGACATACGTGTAAACCACCATCAGTATTTACTACCCTCCAATTCCCCAGAGAGTCATAACCAGTTAGTTTTGTGTTGACAAACGGGCATGATAGTGATGAAACTCAATACACATCCACTTAGTGATCTAACTTCAAAACTTCAGATGGTCACCTACAGATATAACTTCAAATATATCCACTTAGTGAGATAACTTCAAACATAGCCACTTAGTGAGATAACTTAAACATAGCCTCTCAGGTAACTTCAAAGACAGCCACTTAATTTCAAACATAGCCACTCAGTGAGGTGACTTCAAACACAGCCACTTAGTGAGGTGACTTCAAACACAGCCACTTAGTGAGGTGACTTCAAACATAGCCACTTAATGAGGTGACTTCAAACATAGCCACTTAGTGAGGTGACTTCAAACATAGCCACTTAGTGAGGTGACTTCAAACACAGCCACTTAGTGAGGTGACTTCAAACATAGCCACTTAGTGAGGTGACTTCAAACATAGCCACTTAGTGAGGTGACTTCAAACACAGCCAGTTGGTGAGGTCACTTCAGATATGGCAACTTGGTGAAGTAACTTCATATCTACTGCTGGTGTGGATCTCACAGCACCAATGATAATCTACACTGACTGATTTTGTATCTTGTAAACCATCATCAATTTTTATCAACTTTAATCCTGACACACATGCAAACCATCATCAGTATTTATCAACTTTAATCCTGACAAACATCAACTTTAACACTGACATACGTGTAAACCACCATCAGTATTTACTACCCTCCAATTCCCCAGAGAGTCATAACCAGTTAGTTTTGTGTTGACAAACGGGCATGATAGTGATGAAACTCAATACACATCCACTTAGTGATCTAACTTCAAAACTTCAGATGGTCACCTACAGATATAACTTCAAATATATCCACTTAGTGAGATAACTTCAAACATAGCCACTTAGTGAGATAACTTAAACATAGCCTCTCAGGTAACTTCAAAGACAGCCACTTAATTTCAAACATAGCCACTCAGTGAGGTGACTTCAAACACAGCCACTTAGTGAGGTGACTTCAAACACAGCCACTTAGTGAGGTGACTTCAAACATAGCCACTTAATGAGGTGACTTCAAACATAGCCACTTAGTGAGGTGACTTCAAACATAGCCACTTAGTGAGGTGACTTCAAACACAGCCACTTAGTGAGGTGACTTCAAACATAGCCACTTAGTGAGGTGACTTCAAACATAGCCACTTAGTGAGGTGACTTCAAACACAGCCAGTTGGTGAGGTCACTTCAGATATGGCAACTTGGTGAAGTAACTTCATATCTACTTAATGATGTAGCTCAAAAGACAACCACTTGGTTCCAAACATAATCACTTACTGATGTAACTCCAAATACAGAGAAACTTACTGATTTAACTCCAAACACACTGATTTAACTCCAAACACACAAACTTACTGATGTAACTCCAAACACACACAAACTTACTGATGTAACTCCAACACACAGAAACTTACCTATCCTCTCAATCAGGGTGACCTGTTTGCCAACAGTCCTTGGCACCAGTGTGGGCTGACCTGAACCACTACCAGATGACCACTGATCCTAGGTTCCACAAACACAAAAATTATCAAGTACTCATCCTAGGTTCCACAAACACAAAAATTATCTACATTTCTACTGCTGGTGTGGATCTCACAGAACCCATGATAATCTACACTGACTGATTTTGTATCTTGTAAACCATCATCAATTTTTATCAACTTTAATCCTGACACACATGCAAACCATCATCAGTATTTATCAACTTTAATACATGTAAACCACCATCAGTATTTACTACCCTCCAATTCCCCAGAGAGTCATAACCAGTTAGTTTTGTGTTGACAAACGGGCATGATAGTGATGAAACTCAATACACATCCACTTAGTGATCTAACTTCAAAACTTCAGACGGTCACCTACAGATATAACTTCAAATATATCCACTTAGTGAGGTAACTTCAAACATAGCCACTTAGTGAGATAACTTAAAAATAGCCTCTCAGGTAACTTCAAAGACAGCCACTTAATTTCAAACATAGCCACTCAGTGAGGTGACTTCAAACACAGCCACTTAGTGAGGTGACTTCAAACACAGTCACTTAGTGAGGTGACTTCAAACACAGCCACTTAGTGAGGTGACTTCAAACATAGCCACTTAGTGAGGTGACTTCAAACACAGCCAGTTGGTGAGGTGACTTCAGACATGGCAACTTGGTGAAGTAACTTCATATCTACTTAATGATGTAGCTCAAAAGACAACCACTTGGTTCCAAACATAATCACTTACTGATGTAACTCCAAATACAGAGAAACTTACTGATTTAACTCCAAACACACTGATTTAACTCCAAACACACAAACTTACTGATGTAACTCCAAACACACACAAACTTACTGATGTAACTCCAACACACAGAAACTTACCTATCCTCTCAATCAGGGTGACCTGTTTGCCAACAGTCCTTGGCACCAGTGTGGGCTGACCTGAACCACTACCAGATGACCACTGATCCTAGGTTCCACAAACACAAAAATTATCAAGTATTCATCCTAGGTTCCACAAAACAAAAACTATCAAGTACTCATCCTAGGTTCCACAAACATAAAAACTATCAAGTACTCATCCTAGGTTCCACAAACATAAAAACTATCAAGTACTCATCCTAGGTTCCACAAACATAAAAACTATCAAGTACTCATCCTAGGTTCCACAAACGCAAAAATTATCAAGTACTCATCCTAGGTTCCACAAAACAAAAACTATCAAGTACTCATCCTAGGTTCCACAAACACAAAAATTATCAAGTACTCATCCTAGGTTCCACAAACACAAAAATTATCACGTACTCATCCTAGGTTCCACAAACACAAAAATTATCAAGTACTCATCCTAGGTTCCACAAACATAAAAACTATCAAGTACTCATCCTAGGTTCCACAAACACAAAAACTATCAAGTACTCATCCTAGGTTCCACAAACATAAAAACTATCAAGTACTCATCCTAGGTTCCACAAACACAAAAATTATCAAGTACTCATCCTAGGTTCCACAAACATAAAAACTATCAAGTACTCATCCTAGGTTCCACAAAACAAAAACTATCAAGTACTCATCCTAGGTTCCACAAACATAAAAACTATCAAGTATAAGACACATGAGATTAAGTGATGAGACCAGGTTTTTGTGTTGTTTCAATCAATAAGTTACCTGAAAGGTAGTCAAAGCAGCACTGTACAGTGAAACATTGTGTGACAGGATGATCCAAGTCATGGTGAGGCAGGAACCATGCACCCAGCTCTGACAGGATGATCCAAGTCACAGTGAGGCAGGAACCATACACCCAGCTCTGACAGGATGATCCAGGTCACAGTGAGGCAGGAACCATGCACTCAGCTCTGACAGGATGATCCAAGTCACAGTGAGGCAGGAACCATGCACTCAGCTCTGACAGGATGATCCAAGTCACAGTGAGGCAGGAACCATGCACTCAGCTCTGACAGGATGATCCAAGTCACAGTGAGGCAGGAACCATGCACTCAGCTCTGACAGGATGATCCAGGTCACAGTGAGGCAGGAACCATGCACTCAGCTCTGGCAGGATGATCCAAGTCACAGTGAGGCAGGAACCATGCACTCAGCTCTGGCAGGATGATCCAGGTCACAGTGAGGCAGGAACCATGCACCCAGCTCTGACAGGATGATCCAAGTCACAGTGAGGCAGGAAACATGCACTCAGCTCTGACAGGATGATCCAAGTCACAGTGAGGCAGGAACCATGCACCCAGCTCTGACAGAATGATCCAAGTCACAGTGAGGCAGGAACCATGCACTCAGCTCTGACAGGATGATCCAGGTCACAGTGAGGCAGGAACCATGCACCCAGCTCTGACAGGATGATCCAAGTCACAGTGAGGCAGGAACCATGCACCCAGCTCTGACAGAATGATCCAAGTCACAGTGAGGCAGGAACCATGCACCCAGCTCTGACAGGATGATCCAAGTCACAGTGCTGCACTTATAATGCTCAGGTTCAAAGAAAATGGCCAATGAAACTAAAACACCTCATCAATGATACTATGGGAAGATCCAGCATGACTGCACACAGCACTAAGAAAACCTGTTCACCATCATCATGTGCTAGTTACTCTAAGAAATCAAGATAGATGAGTGATGCTTTTAAACTCTGTTATGTGCTTCATTAGAAAACTGATACTATAAAATGACTTGTATTTTGGCTTATGTATTGTTGTAATGCTGATATTTGGAGGGTGAAAATTAATATTTTGTTGTAATGGTAAAGTTTACATTTTTATATAAACTTCCAATTGTTAGAATAATGGGAAGTCTAACTGTTATAGGGAAATCTATTTTCCAGTACGCTGGAATTTTTGAGGCTTGGTCACAGTGCTTTAAAAGACCCTTGGGTAAAGATGGCATTTTAGTTAGTCACAGTGCTTTAAAAGACCCTTAGGTAAAGATGGCATTTTAGTTGGTCAGTGGTTTAAAAGACCCTTGGGTAAAGATGGCATTTTAGTTGGTCACAGTGCTTTAAAAGATCCTTGGGTAAGGATGGCATTTTAGTTGGTCACAGTGCTTTAAAAGATGGTATTTTAATGCACTGAAGGGTAACTCATGTTTTCATCTTCTGAATGTTTCTAGTCGGATCGACAATCAGAAATAGACAATGAACATGTTGTCAAGTCAGCAAACTAATGAGGGTTTTAAAATAATAGGATAAGATAACTATGTAGTTAATGTTGAAACTAAGACATGATATGATAAGTATGTTGTTAATGTTGAAAATAAGACAGGATAGGACAAGAATGTTGTTAATATTGAAAATAAGACAGGATAGGACAAGTATGTAGTTAATGTTGAAAATAAGACAGGATAGGACAAGTATGTTGTTAATGTTGAAACTAAGACAGGATAGGACAAGTATGTTGTTAATGTTGAAACTAAGACAGGATAGGACAAGTATGTTGTTAATGTTGAAACTAAGACAGGATAGGACAAGTATGTGTTAATGTTGAAACTAAGACAGGATAGGATAAGTATGTAGTTAATGTTGAAAATAAGACAGGAGAGGACAAGTATGTTGTTAATGTTTAAACTAAGACAGGATAGGACAAGTATGTTGTTAATGTTGAAACTAAGACAGGATAGGACAAGTATGTTGTTAATGTTGAAACTAAGACAGGATAGGACAAGTATGTTGTTAATGTTGAAAATAAGACAGGATAGGACAAGTATGTTGTTAATGTTGAAACTAAGACAGGATAGGACAAGTATGTTGTTAATGTTGAAACTAAGACAGGATAGGACAAGTATGTAGTTAATGTTGAAAATAAGACAAGAGAGGACAAGTATGTAGTTAATGCTGAAACTATGACAGGAGAGGACAAGTATGTTGTTAATGTTGAAACTAAGACAGGACAGGACAAGTATGTAGTTAACATTGAAACTATGACAGGAGAGGACAAGTATGTAGTTAACATTGAAACTATGACAGGAGAGGACAAGTATGAAGTTAACATTGAAACTATGACATTTTATGATCCACTCAGAGAAATAACTTTTTTTTAAAACTTTGGTAGAGTTGGTAAAGAATGTAAGTGAACACAGAGTTGAGGGTAGAGTTGGTAAGAACGTAAATCTTTTTCTTCTTATTCTTTTTCGTTCACTTCTACCACCAAGACCACCCAGTGATCCTACTGTGGTCCTCGATAGGTCCTGTGGTCCTCCTCTGTTTAGCTAAGTGGTAGATGTTCCCCTGTCTAGCTCCTCTATCTAGCTAAGTGGAAGATGCAAGTACTCATCCTAGGTTCCACAAACATAAAAACTATCAAGTACTCATCCTAGGTTCCACAAACACAAAAACTATCAAGTACTCATCCTAGGTTCCACAAACATAAAAACTATCAAGTACTCATCCTAGGTTCCACAAACACAAAAATTATCAAGTACTCATCCTAGGTTCCACAAACATAAAAACTATCAAGTACTCATCCTAGGTTCCACAAAACAAAAACTATCAAGTACTCATCCTAGGTTCCACAAACATAAAAACTATCAAGTATAAGACACATGAGATTAAGTGATGAGACCAGGTTTTTGTGTTGTTTCAATCAATAAGTTACCTGAAAGGTAGTCAAAGCAGCACTGTACAGTGAAACATTGTGTGACAGGATGATCCAAGTCACGGTGAGGCAGGAACCATGCACCCAGCTCTGACAGAATGATCCAAGTCACAGTGCTGCACTTATAATGCTCAGGTTCAAAGAAAATGGCCAATGAAACTAAAACACCTCATCAATGATACTATGGGAAGATCCAGCATGACTGCACACAGCACTAAGAAAACCTGTTCACCATCATCATGTGCTAGTTACTCTAAGAAATCAAGATAGATGAGTGATGCTTTTAAACTCTGTTATGTGCTTCATTAGAAAACTGATACTATAAAATGACTTGTATTTTGGCTTATGTGTTGTTGTAATGCTGATATTTGGAGGGTGAAAATTAATATTTTGTTGTAATGGTAAAGTTTACATTTTTATATAAACTTCCAATTGTTAGAATAATGGGAAGTCTAACTGTTATAGGGAAATCTATTTTCCAGTACGCTGGAATTTTTGAGGCTTGGTCACAGTGCTTTAAAAGACCCTTGGGTAAAGATGGCATTTTAGTTAGTCACAGTGCTTTAAAAGACCCTTAGGTAAAGATGGCATTTTAGTTGGTCAGTGGTTTAAAAGACCCTTGGGTAAAGATGGCATTTTAGTTGGTCACAGTGCTTTAAAAGATCCTTGGGTAAGGATGGCATTTTAGTTGGTCACAGTGCTTTAAAAGATGGTATTTTAATGCACTGAAGGGTAACTCATGTTTTCATCTTCTGAATGTTTCTAGTCGGATCGACAATCAGAAATAGACAATGAACATGTTGTCAAGTCAGCAAACTAATGAGGGTTTTAAAATAATAGGATAAGATAACTATGTAGTTAATGTTGAAACTAAGACATGATATGATAAGTATGTTGTTAATGTTGAAAATAAGACAGGATAGGACAAGAATGTTGTTAATATTGAAAATAAGACAGGATAGGACAAGTATGTAGTTAATGTTGAAAATAAGACAGGATAGGACAAGTATGTTGTTAATGTTGAAACTAAGACAGGATAGGACAAGTATGTTGTTAATGTTGAAACTAAGACAGGATAGGACAAGTATGTTGTTAATGTTGAAACTAAGACAGGATAGGACAAGTATGTTGTTAATGTTGAAACTAAGACAGGATAGGATAAGTATGTAGTTAATGTTGAAAATAAGACAGGAGAGGACAAGTATGTTGTTAATGTTTAAACTAAGACAGGATAGGACAAGTATGTTGTTAATGTTGAAACTAAGACAGGATAGGACAAGTATGTTGTTAATGTTGAAACTAAGACAGGATAGGACAAGTATGTTGTTAATGTTGAAAATAAGACAGGATAGGACAAGTATGTTGTTAATGTTGAAACTAAGACAGGATAGGACAAGTATGTTGTTAATGTTGAAACTAAGACAGGATAGGACAAGTATGTAGTTAATGTTGAAAATAAGACAAGAGAGGACAAGTATGTAGTTAATGCTGAAACTATGACAGGAGAGGACAAGTATGTTGTTAATGTTGAAACTAAGACAGGACAGGACAAGTATGTAGTTAACATTGAAACTATGACAGGAGAGGACAAGTATGTAGTTAACATTGAAACTATGACAGGAGAGGACAAGTATGAAGTTAACATTGAAACTATGACATTTTATGATCCACTCAGAGAAATAACTTTTTTTTAAAACTTTGGTAGAGTTGGTAAAGAATGTAAGTGAACACAGAGTTGAGGGTAGAGTTGGTAAGAACGTAAATCTTTTTCTTCTTATTCTTTTTCGTTCACTTCTACCACCAAGACCACCCAGTGATCCTACTGTGGTCCTCGATAGGTCCTGTGGTCCTCCTCTGTTTAGCTAAGTGGTAGATGTTCCCCTGTCTAGCTCCTCTATCTAGCTAAGTGGAAGATGTTCCCCTGTCTAGCTCCTCTATCTAGCTAAGTGGAAGATACTCCTCTGTCTAGCTAAGTGGAAGATGCTATCTAGCTAAGTGGAAGATGCTCCTCTGTCTAGCTAAGTGGAAGATGTTCCCCTGTCTAGCTCCTCTATCTAGCTAAGTGGAAGATGTTCCCCTGTCTAGCTCCTCTATCTAGCTAAGTGGAAGATGCTCCTCTGTCTAGCTAAGTGGAAGATGCTCCTCTATCTAGCTAAGTGGAAGATGTTCCCCTGTCTAGCTCCTCTATCTAGCTAAGTGGAAGATGTTCCCCTGTCTAGCTCCTCTATCTAGCTAAGTGGAAGATACTCCTCTGTCTAGCTAAGTGGAAGATGCTCCTCTATCTAGCTAAGTGGAAGATGCTCCTCTGTCTAGCTAAGTGGAAGATGCTCCTCTATCTAGCTAAGTGGAAGATGTTCCCCTGTCTAGCTCCTCTATCTAGCTAAGTGGAAGATGCTCCTCTGTCTAGCTAAGTGGTAGATACTCCTCTGTCTAGCTAAGTGGAAGATGTTCCCCTGTCTAGCTCCTCTATCTAGCTAAGTGGAAGATGCTCCTCTGTCTAGCTAAGTGGAAGATGTTCCCCTGTCTAGCTCCTCTATCTAGCTAAGTGGAAGATGCTCCTCTGTCTAGCTAAGTGGAAGATGCTCCTCTATCTAGCTAAGTGGAAGATGTTCCCCTGTCTAGCTCCTCTATCTAGCTAAGTGGAAGATGCTCCTCTGTCTAGCTAAGTGGAAGATGTTCCCCTGTCTAGCTCCTCTGTCTAGCTAAGTGGAAGATGCTCCTCTATCTAGCTAAGTGGAAGATGTTCCCCTGTCTAGCTCCTCTATCTAGCTAAGTGGAAGATGCTCCTCTGTCTAGCTAAGTGGAAGATGCTCCTCTATCTAGCTAAGTGGAAGATGCTCCTCTGTCTAGCTAAGTGGTAGATGCTCCTCTGTCTAGCTAAGTGGTAGATTTTCCTCTGTCTAGCTAAGTGGTAGATTTTCCTCTGTCTAGCTAAGTAGTATATCTGTGTGGCTGGTAGATCTCTGTCACTTCAGTGTTCTATTTCTGCTGAGCTCAATAACAGGATATTGTGCTCTTCCCTTTAATAGGTAGATCCATGTGGTTAACATATCCATGTGGTTAACAGATAGATCCACGTGGTTAACATATCCATATGGTTAACAGATCCATGTGGTTAATAGATCCATGTGGTGAAATCTTTCATGAAGCCTGATTAAAAAATGTCACTGCAACCAACTTCCAACCAAACACCCTATGCATGCTACATTATCACAACATTGGTTGTACAGATTGCAAGCTCAATGGGTCTGTGAAAAGAAACTTAAATCTCATGTGGATCACAAAACAAAACAAAAAAATGAATTTTTAAAAAAAATTGGCATGGACTTGCCTGTTTGGACCCATCATGAAAACCTCGGCACAGACTGTCATCCTCCAGAAGTCGGACCTCAGGTGGCAGGAGTAAGCTCTCTGCCCTACGTTTGTGTACATGTCTGCGTACGAAGTACATGGCTCCCAAGATGAACACACAAGCTAATACTGCAACTGAGACTGTTATAATTAACTTGAGAGTGAAACCCGAGTCATCGTTTTCTGTAAAAACAATAATATGCTACTTGTTCAAAATGGCCACATAAAACATACATGACATATGTTTTAGAGATATACCACATTTTGAGCATTCCATCAAATACAAATATTTAGTTTTCTCACTGGCTGAATGCAAATCTGAATATTATTTATATAATAACAGAAACTGTTGTCTGAGTGGCGAAGTAGTGCACTGGTCTCTCATGGCGAAGGTCGGGGGTTCGAATCCGGCCGGAGGCACCCCAGTCACCCAGCTGTAGAAATAGGTACCCGACTTCTGGAACTGGGGAAGGAAAGGCGGCCAGGTGTGATGCTGACCATGACCATATCACCCTCTAGTGTGCTGACAGGTCAAGGAAAATATGGGCACTAACACAATATCCCTATGTACCTCAAAGGCATGACAGGATTACCTTTACCTTTTTTTTTTTTTTTTAATAATAGAAACAGACTACCCACTGAAACTATCAGCCTGATAATGTTGCTACAGCTAATAGCAGGGTAAAAGTATTCTTTCTGGTTTATGGTTTTCTAATTTTCTACAAGTCTGAAGTTGCTGTATTTACTAATTACTAGTCTGACATTTCTAGTCCTAATCCAGCTGCACTGTTAAGATGCTAGTGGTGCACAGTCCAGGACAAATATTTGTTTAAATTTCAGAGATTTCACTGCTTGAACTTTCTTTCATCAATCATTCTCAGATGTGGCTTTTCCAGGACTGACATGGGCATTAGCCACACTTGTTTTCTCATTACATCGTATGTTTGCCACATCTGTTTTCTCATTACATCGTATGTTGGCCACACTTGTTTTCTCATTACATCATATGTTGGCCACATCTGTTTTCTCATTACATCGTATGTTGGCCACACTTGTTTTCTCATTACATTGTATGTGGGCCACACCTGTTTTCTCATTACATCGTATGTTGGCCACACTTGTTTTCTCATTACATCGTATTTGGCCACACTTGTTTTCTCATTACATCGTATGTTGGCCACACTTGTTTTCTCATTACATCGTATGTTGGCCACACTTGTTTTCTCATTACATCGTATGTTGGCCACACTTGTTTTCTCATTACATCGTATGTTGGCCACACCTGTTTTCTCATTACATCGTATGTTGGCCACACCTGTTTTCTCATTACATCGTATGTTGGCCACACCTGTTTTCTCATTACATCGTATGTTGGCCACACTTGTTTTCTCATTACATCGTATGTGGGCCACACCTGTTTTCTCATTACATCGTATGTGGGCCACACCTGTTTTCTCATTACATCGTATGTTGGCCACACTTGTTTTCTCATTACATCGTATGTTGGCCACATTTATTTTCTTATTAAAAAATGGTCTGGGAGTTTATATCCATCCATATGTAGCATGTACTAGAAGAGCTGAATGGTCTGGGAGTCTATATCCACCCATATGTCGCATGTACTAGAGGAGCTGAATGGTCTGTGGGTAGCTTTGGCACAAAACATAAAAATTCACCGTCACCATTATCTAGCCAACAACCAACATTCAGCACATCTTTAATATACTTTACATTCAATCATCATTCAACATGAAACCTCTGAAATGAGACTTTCACATCCTGTTTTCATTATTTCCATTCCTACATTCATTCTGTATGTTTCTTGCTCTTATATTTTCTCTTTGTTTCACTGTTGGAGCCTGCACAGAAACAGCAGTAACACAGACATTTGACTTTAACCAAGTATATCACAGTCTGTAGGATTATGATACTGCCCATGAAAAACCTTTGTATGACTATGAATCTGTCCATGAAGGACCTCTGAATTACTGCATTTCTGTCAATGAAATCACCCTGTATGAATATTATCAGTGGCAGATTATCTATTAGACTGAACAAAGCTAAGTCTAGGGGCCCTTGAGGAGGGGGGGCCTAGTGTAATGGGAAAAAAAACTGTAAATATAGTTTATTGTCATGAACTATATGAAATATCAGCAGATGAATGCTACGAGAAGGGGGGCACCTTACTAAGTTTAGCCTGGATGGTTAATCTGCACTGAATCACTGAAAGTCCACTGTGTAACCCATGATGCTATCACTGAAAGCCCATTGTATTACTACGATTCTGTCAGTCTAAGCTGTGCATGACAAACTGGCAAAGCTATCAGACTGTCACAACACACGTGCATGACTCACCGATGGTGTTATGCTGTGGAGGATCCAGGGTGACATTGAGGTTACACATGTTGCCCTGGCAGCACTTGAAGAAGCCATATTCTGCTTTGGAATGGCAGCTCAGCAGAGACTGATCCATGGAAGGAAAGCAGTTCCGACTCAGTAAACCTGTCTGCTTGTCCATGTGTACATAACACTGACAACACAAACACATACAAGCTGTCAATAACAAGGATAGCAACTTTTTTCTTAACTTCCACTATTTTACTTTAAACCTCTCCCAAACTTCCACTGTTTTACTTTAAACCTCTCCCAAACTTAAATCTCTTTTATTTTAAACATCTCCCAAACTTCCACTATTTTACTTTAAACCTCTCCCAAACTTCCACTGTTTTACTTTAAACCTCTCCCAAACCTCCACTGTTTTACTCTAAACATCTCCCAAACTTCCACTGTTTTACTTTAAACCTCTCCCAAACTTAAATCTCTTTTACTTTAAACCTCTCACAAACTTTCACTGTTTTACTCTAAACATCTCCCAAACTTCCACTATTTTACTTTAAACCTCTCCCAAACTTCCACTGTTTTACTTTAAACCTCTCCCAAACTTAAATCTCTTTTATTTTAAACCTCTCCCAAACTTTCACTGTTTTACTCTAAACATCTCCCAAACTTCCACTATTTTACTTTAAACCTCTCCCAAACTTCCACTGTTTTACTTTAAACCTCTCCCAAACTTAAATCTCTTTTATTTTAAACCTCTCACAAACTTTCACTGTTTTACTCTAAACATCTCCCAAACTTCCACTATTTTACTTTAAACCTCTCCCAAACTTCCACTGTTTTACTTTAAACCTCTCCCAAACTTAAATCTCTTTTATTTTAAACCTCTCCCAAACTTCCACTGTTTTACTCTAAACATCTCCCAAACTTCCACTATTTTACTGTAAACCTCTCCCAAACTTCCACTATTTTACTTTAAACCTCTCCCAAACCTCCACTGTTTTAAACTTCCTCCATATTCAACTGTTTTACTTCACTAATGATCATCATTTTAAAAATGTATGGAAAATGATTTCAGTGACAAAGTTAAAAATCAGAAATAGTAGAAAGTTATCAGATGAATAAATGAGGAACTTATCAAAACAAATAATCAAAGCTAAAACATTCCCCATATGGAACCAAAAGCCATACAGACATCAAACTAACCAAGAGAGAGAGAGGGAGAGATAGTGAGAGAGAGAGAGAATGAATGAAGAGAGAGAGAGATGTGACAGGTCTAATTTGTCAAAAAAAGCAAGAGAAATGTGATAGGTTTAACCTAACAAAACAAGAGATATGACTGGTTTAACATATCAAAACAAGCAAGATAGATATGACTGGTCTAATGTATCATTACAGCCACGAAAAGATGTAGCAGCCCTAACCTAAAAGAAAAAAACAAAACAAGAGATGTGACGGATTTAACCTGACAAAGCAAGAGAGACGTGACAAGTGCAACTTGTCAAAATTAACAAGAGAGATGTGACAAGTGCACCCTGTCAAAAGAAGAGAGATGTGACACTTACTTTTCCTGAAGTAGTACAGATATCACTCCCCTGGCAGGGCGGGTCACAAGCACAACTGTACCGAGGCTCTGGCTCGTCCTGGGTCAAGTTCTTCACTGACTGTACACTGTTGTCTGTCATATAAAAACACAAGGGAGATCATCTCTGAACTGCCACAAGTTATGGAACTTGGGAAATGATGGAAAAGGAAAAAAAACTATTCTACTGGGCTTGAGAATCTAACAGAAAAGTTGGTCATTTTCTTAAATTATAAAATAAAACAGAAAGTATTTAGCTCCAACATGGCAGAATTAAACTGAAGTTTGCTATGAGACAAGAGCAAACTGCCTGAAACGTTCAATTGGACATCAATTTCACGTGTTGACCTGAATTGTACTCAGCAGATGATTCGTGAGTTCATAAAAGCGACACTAGTCAATCCCGTGAAACTTACTGAACACAAAACTCACTGACCATGTTATTGAATGTCTATAAAAGATCGATGCTCCTCGAATCAATTCATATGAAAATTTAATGTGCAAGTATGGCTCATCTAACTGGATGTTTAAAGACTGGACAGTCACAAAGTGTAGTGGCCAGACAATTTAATGTGGTTAGAAGCAACATTAGTTGAGATTTCAATATTAGAGACAGTTTCAAGAAACTGGCTCAGTTGCAGACCAGCCGTGCAGTGGAAGACCCATAGCTAAAACTCTTGCTGAAGACCGTTTCATACAGCTGCATCACCTTAGGAATTGATTTGCATCTGCATCCTCAACAGTCCAGTCAATGGCCACAGCTCATCGAATTTCAGATCAAACAGTCAGGAACCGGCTGCACAACACTGGTCTTTGGACTAGAAGACCCTACAGAGGTCCTGTTCTTACGGACCGGCATTGACAGAACCGACTGCAGTGGGCAAACCAGCATCGTCAATGGACCGTTGCGAATGATTGGATAAGGGTTTGGTTTAGTGATGAATCATTCTTTCTGGTCCATCGACACGATAGATGGAGAAGAGTTTACCGCAGAGTCCATGGGTGCTATGCCCAGAACTGCGTGGACGAGGCTCCTCCACATGGTAGTGGAGGTGTACTGGTGTGAAGGATGATCAATTTCATGGGAAAAAGTGACCTGGTGCAAAATGAAGGACGTCTGAATGCCCAACAATATGTCGCTGAAATTCTTCGTCCTCACGTCCTTCCTCTTATGGCTGTACCAGGGTCGATTTTTCAGCAGGATAATGGTCGACCTCACGTGGCTCAACTCACCACCCAGTTCCTTGCTGACAATAACATCCAGGCCATTCATTGGCCATCCATGTCATCAAACATGAACCCAACAGAACACTTATGGGATGAACTCAACAGACAAGTCCGCCACCAAAACATGGCGCCAGCCAATCTCCGACAGTTGTCTCTTGCACTGCGGGAAGAGTGGGCAGCCATCCCACAACAACAGACCCAACAGCTAATCGGAGCCATGTCAAGGAGATGTCGTTCTCTTATACAGGCCAGAGAAGGCCAATATGCCTTACTGAAATGGAGGCCTCAGTCGCAAAGAATAAAAGTCCAAACCAAATTTAATGAACATCATTTCACTATTAAAGTCTTGAAATGTCTTCATGCCAAGATTGAAACATTAATTCCATAAAAGAAAATTTTGATACAAGTTTGAAATGTGGTGTCCATTACGACTGCAGCAGTGTTGCGTTTCTGTTGTTTTTAACACTATATGTGTTGTGCATGTGCTTGTACAGAGATTACAGTATATCAACATCAAGGCAGATGGGCAATCAAGAGTCTGTTGTACTTGGCAAACACAAGCAAATATCACTCTCTTGGTCTACAGTGATGTCAGCTGTAGTCTGGAGGACATGAATGATCATGCTTCTCATGTTATGTGACTCCAGGCAGTTCTCTCAGTTGTGTCATTCAACAAAAGTGAAGGCCACCATTCTCAGGCAGTTCTCTCAGTTGTGTCATTCAACATAAGTGAAGGCCACCATTCTCAGGCAGTTCTCTCAGTTGTGTCATTCAACAAAAGTGAAGGCCACCATTCTCAGGCAGTTGTGTCATTCAACAAAAGTGAAGGCCACCATTCTCAGGCAGTTGTGTCATTCAACAAAAGTGAAGGCCACCATTCTCAGGCAGTTGTGTCATTCAACAAAAGTGAAGGCCACCATTCTCAGGCAGTTCTGTCATTCAACAAAAGTGAAGGCCACCATTCTCAGGCAGTTCTGTCATTCAACAAAAGTGAAGGCCACCATTCTCAGGCAGTTGTGTCATTCAACAAAAGTGAAGTCCACCATTCTCAGGCAGTTCTGTCATTCAACAAAAGTGAAGTCCACCATTCTCAGGCAGTTGTGTCATTCAACAAAAGTGAAGGCCACCATTCTCAGGCAGTTCTGTCATTCAACAAAAGTGAAGGCCACCATTCTCAGGCAGTTCTGTCATTCAACAAAAGTGAAGTCCACCATTCTCAGGCAGTTCTCACTGATGTCCGCATCATGACACAGAACAGAGGTGGCTGCAACAGACTGACGGCACAGTAATTGTAATCAATCTAACTAGTAAAGACCCTACTGAACCTCCCCCACCCCCAAATTCTCTAGGAAGCTGACTGGTGTAGCCAAACAGAGAAGGAAAGACATGTTACCTGTGACATGGGGCTTATAAAGCTTGCTACTCTGGTGACTGATGATTGTATGACAACAACAACAAAAACTGCCGGTAAGTCGGAGCATGACACACGTGCTAGTCCCATAACATACTACATGTGCTGATCAACGAACACTAAGAAGACCCATCTCAGACCCAATGAGGGTCATCACTCCCTGAAACATCTTTATAACATTACAGAATATTCCCAAGTCAATTCCCAATCATTTCAATGGTTCCACGGCCAGAGGTAAGTCTGACTTTTATGTGACATTCATCAAGCAATGTCATTCTGATTATACCAGCCCTCTGCCTCTCGAAAACTGCTTCATGTACGAATTTGGGATGCTAATACCACACGTATTAAATTTTAAATTCATCTTTGCCTAATGTTCCTCATCTCCACAGTCATAACCTCCATACTAAGTACCTTCATCTACTATTTCCTTACACGTTTGGTCCTACACTCCCTATAGATTTACTCAGTCCCTTCTACTGATCTCTGTCTCTGAGTGGCAGTTATTGTATCTCTCCTTTCTCTACACCCCCCCCCCCATCCTACTTTACTGCCAATCAACCAGAACAGCATCACAATCCTCATCTTATACAAGGTTATTCATAAGTCTGTGAAACATTTAAAAAAATTCGCACCAAATAAACTACATAATGGATCATGATAATTCTGACGCCAAGAGAGAAAGAGATTCCTCAAGTTTTTTTTTAATAAAGCCTGCGACCAAGGCTCGGAGGCAGCAGTAGCAAATATGGTGTTCAGTAAACGTGAGCAGTCATTTTGTGTTGTAAAATACGCAAGAACCTCGTCCGTTGTGGCTGTGCAGCGACCATTTCGACCAGAATTCCAGAAGACAGCGCCTGTTTTCAACACTGTCAAGAAATGGTATGCAAAAATCCAGGATGAAGGCGGGGGCTTCGCTGATAAAACTTCTCTAACACGATTCTCAGTTTATTCTTTTGGTCCTGGACGTCCCTGCAGAGGAGCTGTGCACAGGCAGCCTTCATCCCCCCCTCTACCGGTGTAATATTGTTAGGGCTATGATTAAGTGTTCTCTCATTAATAATGTCTCACCTCTCTACTGGTGTAATATTGTTAGGGCTATGATTAAGTGTTCTCTCATTAATAATGTCTCACCTCTCTACTGGTGTAATGTTGTTTGGGCTGTGATTAAGTGTTCTCTCATTAATAATGTCTCACCTCTCTACTGGTGTAATACTGTTAGGGCTGTGATTATTGAAGAAATACTCTCTCATTAATAATGTCTTACCTCTCTACTGTTAGGGCTGTGATTAATGAATAAGTATTCTCTCATTAATCTCTCTCTCTGAACCTTAAGTGCCCAGGGCACATGGGGCTTCCGCAAGGGTTTTCCACAAATGCCTGTCCTTTGCCTTTTTTTCTGCTCTTGCCCAGGTGAGCCCTCTATTGCTCAACATCCTTTCTATTGTTCTTCTCCATGTCTCTTTTGGTCTATCATTAATACTGTCTTATAATTCTTCCACTTGAATCAATGTATGCTTGCACGTATCTTTTATATGACAAATAGCCATTGTGGCCAAGACAACATATGACTTCTTACTAGCAATTAAAGTCTTCACTGTATTATGCTCAAATCTTCATTAGACATTATGAGACATTATCTTCACACACATCATGATTTCTCTTGTCTTAATCAGGCTAAGTTCACTGATATATTGATGACAAAATCACTTGGAATAAGATACCATAAGAAATCAAATACGTCGGTTTTGTCGTAAAAGCACGTACTCATTGTTCACAAATTCAAAGAATATCCTAATCATACTATGACCGAAAATGCCTAACTCTCCACTGGATCACTAGACACTCCACTAGATCAACAACTCATGAATAACTCTATCTCCTGACAACCTGTTGGCTCTATCTGTCCATCTGCTCTATCTGTCATTGTTCTTTCTATTCTTCTTTTTTCTCTGTCCTCTGTCTTGCCTTTTCAAAACTGCATGCCTGGCTTAGTAAGTTCTTTATCTAACAGGACACACTTTTAGATATTTCTAATGGTCAGCTAGCTGACTACATGCTGCTTGGACTTCGGGATAAGTTGGTCCACTCCCTTTGGTCATCTGTGTGCAAACTGCATCCTAGAAAATATGCCTCGCCTGTCAGAAAGGCAGCTGCGTCAAATCCATCTATTCAATTTTCTCGTATTGGGCAAACTCTTCTTATCCAGTATCAGGTGTTTGCGATACCTGATGGGGATTATTGGTCCATTATGTTTACACCGTGTCCGTCTGTCTCCACAAGTACTACTGTTACCTAAGTAAACCCTCTTTGTGCCCTGTGTCCAGTATTTCTAAGTATCTACTTCATTCTATCATAATAATACTAATACCGTAGGAGTGTTCCTCTCCCACTGGTTCTCAAATTATTTACTTCGTTCCTTAACTATTTTCTATTTGTCGATAATAATGAAAACTACAACAAAAATGATAATAGTAATAATTATAATAACATTAATAATAATAACACTATCATAACTTTCAAGACTATAATAATAATAATACAGAGACAACTTTCAAGGCTATAATAATACTATAGTCATAACTTATAAGGCTATAATAATACTACAGTCATATCTTACGATGCTATAATAATACTACAGTCATATCTTACAAGGCTATAATAATACTACAGTCATTACTTACAAGGCTATAATAATACTACAGTCATTACAAGACTATAATAATACTACAGTCATTACTTACAAGGCTATAATAATACTACAGTCATTACTTACAAGGCTATAATAATACTACAGTCATTACTTACAAGGCTATAATAATACTACAGTCATTACTTACAAGGCTATAATAATACTACAGTCATTACTTACAAGGCTATAATAATACTAAAGTCATTACTTACAAGGCTATAATAATACTACAGTCGTTACTTACAAGGCTATAATAATACTACAGTCATTACTTACAAGGCTATAATAATACTACCGTCATTACACTAGTACCAGTTGTAGCAGGTCTGACTAACGCCCCTAGAGCCTGATAACCACAACCCCCCCCCCCCTTTTTTTTTAGCTGCACCGAGAAGCTGAACAAAATACCTACCATAAACCGCTCTCAAGCCCACATGATGCCGTGACCCGCTCTCAAGTCCACATGATAATGTGACCTGCTCTCAGCCCCACATGATGCCGTGACCCGCTCTCAAGCCCACATGATGCTGTGACCCGCTCTCAACCCCACATGAAGCTGTGATCCGCTCTCAAGCCCACATGATAACGTGATCCGCTCTCAACCCCACATGATGCCGTGACCTGCTCTCAAGCCCATATGATAATGTGACCTGCTCTCAAGCCCACATGATGTCGTGACCCGCTATCAAGCCCACATGATGCTGTGACCCGCTCTCAACCCCACATGATGTGACCCGCTCTCAACCCCACATGATGCCGCGACCCGCTCTCAACCCCACATGATGCTGTGACCCACTCTCAAGTCTACATGATAATGTGACCCGCTCTCAACCCCACATGATGCCGTGACCCGCTCTCAACCCCACATGATGCTGTGACCCGCTCTCAACCCCACATGATGACATGATCCGCTCTCAAGCCCACATGATAATATGACCCCCTCTCAAGCCCACATGATGCTGTGACCCGCTCTCAACCCCACATGATGCTGTGACCCGCTCTCAGCCCCACGTGATGATGTGACCCGCTCTCAAGCCCACATGATGTCATGACCCACTCTCAAGCCCACATGATGTCGTGACCCGCTCTCAAGCCCACATGATGCTGTGACCCATCTTCACCATATCAGCTGCAAAGAACACCAGCTCGCAGAAGAATGAAGAAGAAGAAATCATATACGGAAAATGAGTTTCTCTTTTCTTCGGACTGCATTGTATGAAGAAGATTACGACTGTGCTCTGTTGATGCTCCGTCCTCAGCACGAAGCTAAACTATACTTTCAAGTGATAAGAAAGTACTTACCCAACCTGCCTGCGTAATTCTTTACTTTGAAAATAAAGTGTCGTTCCCCCCCCCCAATCTTACCTGTTTTTATCCACTACGCCCGAAGGCCTTCTCTCCCTCAATCTTACCTGTTTTTATCCACTACGTCCGAAGGCCCTTCCCCCCCCCCAATCTTACCTGTTTTTATCCACTACGTCCGAAGGTCCTCTCTCCCCCCAATCTTACCTGTTTTTATCCACTACGCCCGTAGGTCCCCCCTAAATCTTACCTGTTTTTATCCACTACGCCCGTAGGTCCCCCCTAATCTTACCTGTTTTTATCCACTACGTCCGTAGTCCTCCCCCCCCCAATCTTACCTGTTTTTATCCACTACGTCCGTAGTCCTCCCCCCCCCCCCAATCTTACCTGTTTTTATCCACTACGCCCGTAGTCCTCCCTCCCCCCCCCAATCTTACCTGTTTTTATCCACTACGCCCGTAGTCCTCCCCCCTCAATCTTACCTGTTTTTATCCACTACGCCTGTAGGTCCTCTCTCCCCCTAATCTTACCTGTTTTTATCCACTACGCCCGTAGGTCCTCCCCCCCCTCAATCTTACCTGTTTTTAACCACTACGCCTGTAGGTCCTCTCTCCCCCCCCCCATCTTACCTGTTTTTATCCACTACGCCTGTAGGTCCTTCTCCCCCACCCCATCTTACCTGTTTTTATCCACTACGCCTGTAGGTCCTCTCTTCCCCCCCCCCCCCATATTACCTGTTTTTATCCACTACGCCCGTAGGTCCTTCTCCCCCCCCCCCCCAGGGAAAATCTTCCGCGGACCCCGGGGCGATGCGTGGGCTCGAACTCCTCCCCCCACCCCCACCTCTTTCCCGTTGGGCCTGCAGTCGCCACCCACCCCCCGTCCTAAAGTGGCACTGACAATATAATTCTAATTCAGGAAATCTAAATTTAAAATTTAAAAGAAAAAAAATCTGTAGGAGAAAGAGAGAGAGAGAAAGAGACAGAGAGCGTATGATAAGAGATAAATGAAGCATAGAGACTAGCACCGGCAGACACATTCACCATGAAGACATTGTATGTTTGGGCGCCCTCTCACAAGTTTTAGAGCACATTCCAGCCATTTCAAACAAGAAGAAACCGCCGGCTCCCCCTACACCGTCTCCCCACACCGGCGCCACTGATAACCCCCGCTATAGAAACCGCTACAAAAGGCGACGGATTTCCTCCGCGTCGCTGGCTAAACTCTGTCGACAAACAAACGCGATTGGGGTGCGAAGAATCGGCACGGGCTTGCTAGCTTTACACCGCGGGAGCAATTAAAGACGAAACTGATAAAATCAGCGGGGAATCCAATCCCGTGTGACACCGGGTCGCCATTGTAACATGCCAGCGAAGGCTGCAGCGAGAGCAGACGGGCATATTGTGGGTTTGACAGAGGAAAAATGACAGCCGTATAAATCCGAAGAGATCAGTCAGATTTTGGAGAATTGTGAATGTAATTTGGTCTGCGGGCCGCCAGCTTGACAGTAGGCGCTCTGAGTGATAGCCGTCACCTGGAGGTGTGGAGCACGGGGAATGTGTGTCATCTACAGGTTATGTTTTTATCTGACCACCCAGGAACTGCTAACCTGTCCGCCCCAACATATGTCAGTGTGATCTTCAACACGGCCATACTGTCCGACAGTCAGGGCATCTATAATGACAGAAATATGTTAATTATTCATGTGCATGTCCCTTGCGGAACTTTGCCTCCCTAACAGCACTCCTGTAGGCCCCTCGGTTGTGAGTAAGATGGCCTGCTGCTGATGCATCCATCTGCAGATCATCAACGATGTCTTGCAGCCATCTTCGCCTTAGTCTTCCTCTCTTTCTTTTTCCCATTATGTACCCTTCCAAGACGGTCTTCTCTAGATTATCATGTCATTTAATGTGTCCAAAATATTTAAGTTTTCTCTCTTTAATCTTCTTTACTAGCCAGACTTCTTCAATATTAAGTTCTTGTAGTACGGATATATTTGTTCGTTTTTGTGTCCATGACATTTGAAGAACTCTTCAGGGTAACCTGAAATTATGCACAAACTACAGAACTGTTGCCCTGATTAGTCATGCCAGTAAAATTATGTTAAAAATCATAATGGGTAGACTTCGTAAGAAAATAGAAGTCAATATGGTCCAAGCTGGTTTCAGGCAAGGAAGAGGATCAAGAGATCATATATTCAATGTAAGATTAATAATAGAGAAATGCAGAGAGTTTAATGTGAATCCATATTTATCCTTTATAGACTACTCAAAGGCATTTGATTGTGTACAACACTTTTGGAAATAATGGGAAAAAATGGGATTTCCAACACATTTGATACAATTAACATCGCTGATGTATCTAAATCATCAGGTAGCAGTAAGAATAAATAGTGAAACAACAACCTGGTTTGACATAAAACAAGGGGTCCGTCAGGGGTGCATACTGTCGCCTTACTTATTGTATACTGAAAATATAATGAGGAATGTTAGAGAAGATGTAGACAAAGAACATTACGATGCCATAACAATTGGAGGTTATGAAATACTAGACATTAGATATGCTGATCGCATGATCGTAAAAGGCGACTAAGGAGGGTTCGGCACAGGGCCAGCAACCCTATCTGGCATAGGGCCAGCAACCCTATCTGGTAAAAAACTATCAGACTGCTACAGAAACAGAAGCAATGGAAAAAACAAATGCAGGTGGAAGGAGAAATGCTTATCAGGAAACTGTGCCCATGAAGGTTGTGGATGAAAGCCAGCCACTGGAAGTCCCCAGCCCGACTGCAGACCTCCTGGAACCTAAACACAAGATGCAAATAGGCAGCTGGAATGTAAGGACACTTAACCAGACTGGAAAACTAGCACAAACCATCAAGGAAATGCACAGATACAAACTAGACATACCAGGAATACAAGAAGCAAGATGGACAGGACAAGGCAGAAGGAAATTAACAACACAGCACACAGAAGATACAATAATATGGACAGGTAAAGAAGATCACCATGAAGGAGGAGTAGCATTGATTATAACAAAAGAGCTTTGCTGAAACAGACCCCTATAAATGAGAGATTATTATATGCACGCTTCAACTCAAGATTCACGAAGCTGTTTATTATAGTTTGTTATGCACCAACAGAAGCAGCTGAAGACGAATTAAAAGAAGATTTTTACAAGAGACTCCAAGCCACAGTAGAAACAATACTCAAGCATGATATGCTACTCATCTTGGGCGACTTCAATGCAAAAGTAGGTGAAGGAAATGAAGATAGAAGAAGAATCATGGGAAGAGAAGGAATCGGAGAAATGAATGAAAATGAAGATAGAAGAAGAATCATGGGAAGAGAAGGAATCGGAGAAATGAATGAAAATGAAGATAGAAGAAGAATCATGGGAAGAGAAGGAATCGGAGAAATGAATGAAAATGAAGATAGAAGAAGAATCATGGGAAGAGAAGGAATCGGAGAAATGAATGAAAATGGAGAAAGGCTCGGCGGTCAGTCTCAGACAGGGTTTCGTCTACTTGCTCTACTGACATCACAAGATGAGACAGTGACCAAGGTGTCTATAAGAGATGAGACAGAGGTCAAGGTGTCTATAAGAGATGAGACAGAGGTCAAGGTGTCTATAAGAGATGAGACAGTGGCCAAGGTGTCTATAAAAGATGAGACAGTGGCCAAGGTGTCTATAAGAGATGAGACAGTGGCCAAGGTGTCTATAAGAGATGAGACAGTGGTCAAGGTGTCTATAACAGATGAGACAGTGGCCAAGGTGTCTATAACAGATGAGACAGTAGCCTAGATGTCTATAAGAGATAAGACAGTAGCCAAGATGTCTATATAAGAAGAGACAGTAGCCAAGATGTCTATTAGAGAAGAGACAGTAGCCAAGATGTCTATATAAGAAGAGACAGTAGCCAAGATGTCTATTAGAGAAGAGACAGTAGCCAAGATGTCTATTAGAGAAGAGACAGTAGCCAAGATGTCTATTAGAGAAGAGACAGTAGCCAAGATGTCTATAAGAGAAGAGACAGTAGCCAAGATGTCTATTAGAGAAGAGACAGTAGCCAAGATGTCTATTAGAGAAGAGACAGTAGCCAAGATGTATATATAAGAAGAGACAGTAGCCAAGATGTCTATATAAGAAGAGACAGTAGCCAAGATGTCTATTAGAGAAGAGACAGTAGCCAAGATGTCTATTAGAGAAGAGACAGTAGCCAAGATGTCTATTAGAGAAGAGACAGTAGCCAAGATGTCTATTAGAGAAGAGACAGTAGCCAAGATGTTTATAAGAGAAGAGACAGTAGCCAAGATGTATATATAAGATGAGACAGTAGCCAAGATGTATATATAAGATGAGACAGTAGCCAAGATGTATATATAAGATGAGACAGTAGCCAAGATGTCTAAAACAGATGAATTTGTTGCCAGTGTCAAATGATGGTCAAGACCTTTTTCCAGCTGAACGTGTTGCTCTGATACTACAACCAGATCACCCAGTCATGTATGTGTTCCTGGTAGTGGCGCTTCTGGAGAAGTGTTTCTATCAAAGAAATGAGGACAAATACCAAACTCCTAGTAAGGCATGACGGCATACAAAGCTACCCAGAGGTTTCTATATCAAGACATCATGTTGAGAGTCATACAAAGCTACCCGGAGGTTTCTATATCAAGACATCATGTTGAGAGTCATACAAAGCTACCCGGAGGTTTCTATACCAAGACATCATGTTGAGAGGCATACAAAGCTACCCGGAGGTTTCTATATCAAGACATCATGTTGAGAGTCATACAAAGCTACCCGGAGGTTTCTATATCAAGACATCATGTTGAGAGTCATACAAAGCTACCCGGAGGTTTCTATATCAAGACATCATGTTGAGAATCATACAAAGCTACCCGGAGGTTTCTATATCAAGACATCATGTTGAGAGCCATACAAAGCTACCCGGAGGTTTCTATATCAAGACATCATGTTGAGAGCCATACAAAGCTACCCGGAGGTTTCTATATCAAGACATCATGTTGAGAGCCATACAAAGCTACCCGGAGGTTTCTATATCAAGACATCATGTTGAGAGTCATACAAAGCTACCCGGAGGTTTCTATATCAAGACATCATGTTGAGAGTCATACAAAGCTACCCGGAGGTTTCTATATCAAGACATCATGTTGAGAGTCATACAAAGCTACCCAGAGGTTTCTATATCAAGACATCATGCTGAGAGTCATACAAAGCTACCCGGAGGTTTCTATATCAAGACATCATGTTGAGAGTCATACAAAGCTACCCGGAGGTTTCTATATCAAGACATCATGCTGAAAGTCATACAAAGCTACCCGGAGGTTTCTATATCAAGACATCATGTTGAGAGTCATACAAAGCTACCCAGAGGTTTCTATATCAAGACATCATGTTGAGAGTCATACAAAGCTACCCAGAGGTTTCTATATCAAGACATCATGTTGAGAGTCATACAAAGCTATCCAGGGTTTCTATATCAAGACATCATGCTGAGAGTCATACAAACCTACCCAGAGGTTTCTATATCAAGACATCATGTTGAGAGTCATACAAAGCTACCCGGAGGTTTCTATATCAAGACATCATGTTGAGAAGTATACAAAGCTACCCAGAGGTTTCTATATCAGGACATCATGTTGAGAAGTATACAAAGCTACCCAGAGGTTTCTATATCAGGACATCATGTTGAGAAGTATACAAAGCTACCCAGAGGTTTCTATATCAGGACAAAATGCTGAGAGTCATACAAAGCTACCCAGAGGTTTCTATATCAGGACATCATGTTGAGAGTCATACAAAGCTACCCAGAGGTTTCTGTATCAAGACATCATGTTGAGAGTCATACAAAGCTACCCAGAGTTTCTAAATAATGATATCGAGTTGAGAATATACAAAGGTGAAAAAAGCAAGCTTCTAGATTATATGATGTTGAGAGTTATACAAATCTACTACAAGTTTTTAGACCACGTCGAGTTACACAAACCCACTGCTGAGTTTCTAGATCACAGCATGCTGAGAGCTACCAGAGATTTTAGACCACAACATCACGCTGAGAGATCAACAAAAAATCATTTTCATGAGATGTTCCTGAGTTCAGCACATACTCAGCCTTCCAGCTCTCTCCCCTCGACGCTAGCTAGCGATAATTTAGCTCTATCGATATCCTTCTTTTCTCCTGGGTCACATTACATGCCTGAATGTAACGAGTAGGTATTTGGTGAAACGATCGGATCTAGCGAGTTACCGAGGCGATGTTGAGCGTAGAAAACAGGCGCCCGCCACAGGAACACGTGCGAAACTTCTGTTATATCGTTCTGTCTACTGTTAGATCCCAACGTGTGGGAACTTCTGCTTTATACACCTAGAAATGTGCGTGAAAATCAGCTGCTGTGGCGAAGATTCGGCTCGGAGGATTACAAGGATTTGGAAGAAGTAACGCTGGATACAGAACTGGACACGGAAAGATCATAATGCTTGATAGTCAGAATCGACATGATCAAAATAACGAGACAGAACAAAGGCAAAGACACCAATGTTCAGTCTCAGCTGAAGCATGTAAACAAAACTTACTGTAAGCTGGAAACAACCAGGTTTGGGTCTCTCGTCTACAGCGCTGCCTACAATGTTTTTCCAGGCTATATCTACATTATTTGGGGGGGGGGTGGGGGGCGCCGCCCGCGCACTTAGCTCAGTGGTTCCCAAACTTTTTTCGGGCTACCGCCCCCTGCCTCTCAGATCAAATCCCTAATTCCCCCTACCCCCACAGAAAAAAAAACTTACTTTCGAGTGGATCTTATGCCCCCTCTGGTCCCTTTTCTCTCACCGCCCCCTTGCCTCCCAAATCAAATCCATAACTTCTCCTCGCTCCTTAAAAAAACAACACCTTCCTATTCTCTCACCGCCCCTATGCCTCCCAGCCCATATCCCTACCGTCCCAGTCCTCTCACCGCCCCTATGCCTCCCAGCCCACATCTCTACCATCCCAGTCCTCTCACCGCCCCTATGCCTCCCAGCCCACATCCCTACCATCCCAGTTCTCTCACCGCCCCTATGCCACCCAGCCCAAATCCCTACCGTCCCAGTCCTCTCACCGCCCCTATGCCACCCAGCCCACATCCCTACCGTCCCAGTCCTCTCACCTCTCCTGACCTTTCTCTCACCGCCCCTATTTCTACAAGACTGCCTGCTCCTCAGAAAGATTCATGTACTTTTCTGAAATACTGATCCAACACTGAGTCATTCCACGCGGCGGCAACAATCACGTGAGGCGTACTCACCAATCAGCTGGCACCAGAAACACTACATCTGAGGCAATGATTGGTCAGTCATTCCCGCTATAATGCAGCTTAATATGTACATTTACCCTTTCGCAATTATTTTAGGCCGTTTGATGCCATTTTAAAATCGTATTATTTTCACACCCCCTCCCCCCCCCCCAGACGGCAAATAATGTTCATTTCTCATAGATCACGATAGGCCCCGGTGTCCCCCAGGGGTCCGGGTTTCACAGTCTGAGAAACACTGCACTAAGTGGTGATGTGGTCGCCTTTCCTTCCCAAGCTTCAGAAGAAGTTGGGCGACTGGAGTGCCTCAGACTAGATTCGAACCACTGACCTTCGCCGCGACAGAGTAGTGTGTACTAACTTATGCCCCCTCTGGCTCCTTTTCTCTCACCGAAACTAAATCCCTAATGCTAGGGGCCCACTAATACTAATACTAATAGCCAATTTATTCCTCTCTTTGTTTATTTATTAGATACGGTGCTGAAAGAGATCATCTGCCTACCATCATAGAATGGTGACCATAACCAACATTATCTGTCAGCTGCTCTCCCATTCCATCCACCACCTGCTCCCATGGCTTCACGTCACCCTGATCGGGGGGCTATACGGGTACTCCACCTTGCCCAAGGGTGTCCCGTAGACTGACGGAGGTAAGGAGGCGTCTTACTTCTCCTTTGATAGGGGATACCCCTACCCCGCTAATCCTTTATAGACTACTCAAAGGTATTTGATTATGTACAACACCAGAAACTTTGGGAAATAATGGAAAAAATGGGATTTCCAACACATCTGATACAATTAACATCACTGCTGTATCTAGACCAACAAACAGCAGTAAGAATAAATGGTGAAACAACAACTTGGTTTGACATAAAACAAGGGATCCGTCAGGGGTGCATATTGTCACCCTACTTAATTAACTTGTATACTGAAAATATAATGAGGAATGTTAGAGAAGATGTAGACAAAGAATATTACGATGCCATAACAATTGGAGGTTATGAAATACCAGAGATTAGATATGCTGATGACACAGTATTACTATCCACAACACAAAAAGGAATGGAAAAACTAATTATGTCAGTCCGTAAGAACAGCGAAGAGCAGAACCTCTATCTTAATGCGAAGAAAACTAAATTGATGACAACTGACAAAACAAACAAAGCAGCTGAAATATGCATCAATGAGGAAAAACTGGAAGAAGTGTAGAGTTTTGAATATTTTGGATCACTACTAACTAATAATGGAGATACAATGAGGGAAATTGAAAGGAGGACATCTATCGCTCTTCAGAAAGTAAAACAAATAAAGAATCTGTGGAGAGGACCAGACAGAACTATAAAAATAAGATTTTTAAGGGCATGCATCTTTCCCATCGCAACATATGCCTGTGAGACCTGGACACACATAAATGCCTTTGAATGTAAATGCTACAGAAGAGTTCTCCAAATATCGTGGACACAAAAAAGAACAAATATACTACAAGAACTTAATATTGAAGAAGGCTGGCTAGTAAAGAGGATTAAAGAGAGAAAATTTAAATATTTTGGACACATTAAACGTCATGACAATTTAGAGAAGGCCGTATTGGAAGGATACATAATGGGAAAAAGAAAAAGAGGAAGACCAAAACGAAGATGGCTGCAAGACATCGTTGATGATCTGCAAATGGATGCAGCAGCAGCAGGCCATCTTGCTCACAACCGAGAGGCCTACAGGAGTGCTGTTAGGGAGTCAAATTTACCCTTTCGCAATTATTTTAGGCCGTTTGATGCCATTTTAAAATCGTATTATTTTCACACCCCCTCCCCCCCCCCCCAGACGGCAAATAATGTTCATTTCTCATAGATCACGATAGGCCCCGGTGTCCCCCAGGGGTCCGGGTTTCACAGTCTGAGAAACACTGCACTAAGTGGTGATGTGGTCGCCTTTCCTTCCCAAGCTTCAGAAGAAGTTGGGCGACTGGAGTGCCTCAGACTAGATTCGAACCACTGACCTTCGCCGCGACAGAGTAGTGTGTACTAACTTATGCCCCCTCTGGCTCCTTTTCTCTCACCGAAACTAAATCCCTAATGCTAGGGGCCCACTAATACTAATACTAATAGCCAATTTATTCCTCTCTTTGTTTATTTATTAGATACGGTGCTGAAAGAGATCATCTGCCTACCATCATAGAATGGTGACCATAACCAACATTATCTGTCAGCTGCTCTCCCATTCCATCCACCACCTGCTCCCATGGCTTCACGTCACCCTGATCGGGGGGCTATACGGGTACTCCACCTTGCCCAAGGGTGTCCCGTAGACTGACGGAGGTAAGGAGGCGTCTTACTTCTCCTTTGATAGGGGATACCCCTACCCCGCTAATCCTTTATAGACTACTCAAAGGTATTTGATTATGTACAACACCAGAAACTTTGGGAAATAATGGAAAAAATGGGATTTCCAACACATCTGATACAATTAACATCACTGCTGTATCTAGACCAACAAACAGCAGTAAGAATAAATGGTGAAACAACAACTTGGTTTGACATAAAACAAGGGATCCGTCAGGGGTGCATATTGTCACCCTACTTAATTAACTTGTATACTGAAAATATAATGAGGAATGTTAGAGAAGATGTAGACAAAGAATATTACGATGCCATAACAATTGGAGGTTATGAAATACCAGAGATTAGATATGCTGATGACACAGTATTACTATCCACAACACAAAAAGGAATGGAAAAACTAATTATGTCAGTCCGTAAGAACAGCGAAGAGCAGAACCTCTATCTTAATGCGAAGAAAACTAAATTGATGACAACTGACAAAACAAACAAAGCAGCTGAAATATGCATCAATGAGGAAAAACTGGAAGAAGTGTAGAGTTTTGAATATTTTGGATCACTACTAACTAATAATGGAGATACAATGAGGGAAATTGAAAGGAGGACATCTATCGCTCTTCAGAAAGTAAAACAAATAAAGAATCTGTGGAGAGGACCAGACAGAACTATAAAAATAAGATTTTTAAGGGCATGCATCTTTCCCATCGCAACATATGCCTGTGAGACCTGGACACACATAAATGCCTTTGAATGTAAATGCTACAGAAGAGTTCTCCAAATATCGTGGACACAAAAAAGAACAAATATACTACAAGAACTTAATATTGAAGAAGGCTGGCTAGTAAAGAGGATTAAAGAGAGAAAATTTAAATATTTTGGACACATTAAACGTCATGACAATTTAGAGAAGGCCGTATTGGAAGGATACATAATGGGAAAAAGAAAAAGAGGAAGACCAAAACGAAGATGGCTGCAAGACATCGTTGATGATCTGCAAATGGATGCAGCAGCAGCAGGCCATCTTGCTCACAACCGAGAGGCCTACAGGAGTGCTGTTAGGGAGTCAAATTTCCGCAAGGGACATGCAAATGAATGAATGAATGAATGAATGAATGAATGGTGCTGAAAGATGTCAGCGATCATGCTTCTCCGTTGTCTGAACTCTTTGGTTTTTCTAATATGCTTGCTCTTTCTGTGCCTCTTGGTCAGCCCCGTCCATGATATATATATATATATATCTCTCTCTCTCTCTCTCTCTGTGAGTTTTCCAGGTATGTACTAAAATTTCTGCCTTCTCACGACGTATTCAAACTTCTGCCTTCTCATGACGTACTCAAACTTCTGCCTTCTCATGACGTACTCAAACTTCTGCCTTCTCATGACGTACTCAAACTTCTGTCTTATCATGACGTACTCTAAATCCTTTCACAATAAACATCACTGCTATTCACCATACTTTCACCACAAACATCGCTGCTATTTACTTTCCTTTCATCATAAACAACATTGCTATTTACCATCCTTTCACTATAGACATCACTGCTACTTGCCATCTTTTCACTAAAAACACCACCGCTATTTAACCTCCAAACTTCTGCCTTCTCAAGATGTACTCAAACTTCTGAAATCTCATGATTGTGATAGGACTTCTGTCTTCTCATGATGTGGTCGGATTTCTGTCTTCTCATGATGTGGTAAGACGTCTCGTGATGTACTCAAACTTCTGCCTTCTCGTGATGTATTCTCATGATGTACTTAAACTTTTCTTCTCATGATGTGGTCGGACATCTTTCTTCTCAAGATAAGGTCAAAGAATTGTGATTGCCCTTTCCCTGTGATTTTAACCAGTCTTCGTTGTTCGGACATTTAAAAAAAAAAATTAATTACAGACAATAAAGTAATGCAGGCTGTAGCCATGCAGTTGACTGCTCAAGCCAGCCAGGTTTACGGGTGGAGAGCTGGAGAAGAGATCATGGGACAACCTTGCAGGGTGTAGCCATGCAGTTGACTGCTCGAGCCAGCCAGGTTTAAGGGTGGAGAGCTGGAGAAGAGATCACGGGACAACCTTGCAGGGTGTAGCCATGCAGGTGACTGCTCAAGCCAGCCAGGTTTAAGGGTAGAGAGCTGGAGAAGAGATCACGGGACAACATTGCAGGGTGTAGCCATGCAGGTGACTGCTCAAGCCAGCCAGGTTTAAAGGTAGAGAGCTGGAGAAGAGACCATGGGACAGCCTGATGAAGCCACAAGCAGAGTATGGACTGTGTTTTCCCTCACTTGCAGCAGAGTAGAGAGAAGTTATTTGTGGGACCAATGTCCTGTGTACCTGTCATCTACCGACACTATATGTGTGGAGTCATACAGTGCACCTCGCCTTGTAGCAGGCATTATCCTCGTGTGTGGAGTCATACAGTGCATCTCGCCTTGTAGCAGGCATTATCCTCGTGTGTGGAGTCATACAGTGCATCTCGCCTTGTAGCAGGCATTCTCCTCGTGTGTGGAGTCATACAGTGCACCTCGCCTTGTAGCAGGCATTATCCTCGTGTGTGGAGTCATACAGTGCACCTCGCCTTGTAGCAGGCATTATCCTCGTGTGTGGAGTCATACAGTGCATCTCGCCTTGTAGCAGGCATTATCCTCGTGTGTGGAGTCATACAGTGCATCTCGCCTTGTAGCAGGCATTATCCTCGTGTGTGGAGTCATACAGTGCACCTCGCCTTGTAGCAGGCATTATCCTCGTGTGTGGAGTCATACAGTGCACCTCGCCTTGTAGCAGGCATTATCCTCGTGTGTGGAGTCATACAGTGCACCTCGCCTTGTAGCAGGCATTATCCTCGTGTGTGGAGTCATACAGTGCACCTCGCCTTGTAGCAGGCATTATCCTCGTGTGTGGAGTCATACAGTGCACCTCGCCTTGTAGCAGGCATTATCCTCGTGTGTGGAGTCATACAGTGCACCTCGCCTTGTAGCAGGCATTATCCTCGTGTGTGGAGTCATACAGTGCATCTCGCCTTGTAGCAGGCATTATCCTCGTATGAAAGAGTCTAAAGGTACCGAGCAGCATTAAGCCACGAAATAATCATTTCTGTTATCTTGTACAGCAGTAAACTCGAATTCTATCCTGCCACGATATAGCTGGAGATCTAGTACAACAGTAAAATTCTATCTAAAAACAAAGAAATGGAGTCGGATCTGGCAATCATCTTCTTCGTTCGCTTCTAACACCAAGATCGTGCCTGATCCTAATGAATTTACTCCTGTCATTTTCGTGACAGTCTCATTTAGGATGGAGACTCAGAGCATGGTGGGGCGCGGGTCTATGTTCTCGGTGGGTCACAGAAGCGGCATTGCGTGACACTGTGGTTTTCGTTGCTCCAGTTCAGTCTAGTGTTGGACTTTCTCACCGGAAAACCTCGACGTGGTTTGGATATCACCCCGCCGGGTGAGAGGTGGTTGCCCATCTAGACTGCACTAGTCCAGTGTCTCCGACTTCAGCATTTTGTGGTCGCCTTACCCTTCCCGGCGGTGACCAGTATGGAGCTATTGTCGAGGAGGACGATTCCTCGCCACTAGTGAACTTCACCCCTGGGTTAAGCCGGCTTAGGCATATTATCCCAGTATGGGTGTATATAGGACGTGACCGGCCTCTAGAGCGGAAGTACCGTGATATGCGTAGCCATCAACTTTCACCCTTGGGTTAAGCCGGTTTAGGCATATTGCCCCAGTAAGGGTGTATATAGGACATGGTCGGCCTCTAGAGCAGAGGTGCCGTGCACGAGTAGTCCTCACCGCGAGTCTACTGGCGATACTGATTAAACTTCACTTAATCCTTTCCATCATCTTTTCCACAGCTGTGCCGCGGGACAACCCTAATGAAACTTTCTTCATTGGCCGGGAGGAATTTTACCTCACTCGCGGCAGAAGAATCTCGCCAGCATAGTGTTTCCTTGGGTTAAGCCGATTTAGGCATTTGAGCCACTATGGGTGTATATAAGACGTGGCAGGCCTCTGGAACAGAGGTGTCGTGATATGAGCAGCCCTGACCGTGAGACTACTGGATACTTCACTTAATCCTTTCCATTACCTTTTCCACGACGGTGCCGCGCGGCAACCGTAATCGTATTTTTTTGTTGTTGGCCGGGAGGTTTCACCTCACGCACGGCAGCTCAAGCAGCGAGAAGGAGCTTTCCTTCTCCTAGATGAGCTACCAACCAAGACTAACGAGTCTCATCTACCCGAAAGCGTCTGGTTTTCAGGCGCCAGATATTCGCCTTTCGCCCCTTCTCCTGTCAGTTTAAACAGTTCCGCCACGAGAAGGCCAGGAGCTGGACTTGGACTGTCAGAGGCTATTTGAGACGCACGCCTTGGAGACATTTAATTGGGGTGGAGAGTGTATCCCACACCCCATCTCCACCTATTACAGTCCTTAAAACCGGATCTGGTAACGGCCCGTGACGCATCTATTTCTAGAGCGAACTTAAGAAGATCTCAGCACGCTCTGCAACAATGTGGATAATACTGATCCCAACCTGTTTGTTGGAGTAATGTAACAGCCGGGGTACTGATGAAAGGCAGAATTAGGTCTTGGTCAAATCTAGTTCTCTCATCCAGATAACCCTGGCACCTCCATAAAACAGGCTGCAGCCAACCCTATAAAACAGCCTGTTTGTTCCTGGAATCTCTGTTCTCAAATATTTGACTAAAATATCCCTACTCTCACATTCTGATATCATTCTACAGAATCAGCCTATGCAATGTCTAGATCTCAAGCAACAGAGACCCGCCTAAGCAGTGTCTAGATCTCAAGCAACAGAGACCCACCTAAGCAGTGTCTAGTTCTCAAGCAACAGAGACTCACCTAAACAGTGTTTAGTTCTCAAGCAACAGAGACTCACTTAAGCAGTGTCTATTTCTCAAGCAACAGAGACTCACCTAAGCAGTGTCTAGTTCTCAAGCAACAGAGTCCCACCTAAGCAGTGTCTAGACCTCAAGCAACAGAGACCCACCTAAGCAGTGTCTAGTTCTCAAGCAACAGAGACCCACCTAAGCAGTGTCTAGATCTCAACCAACACAGACCCACCTGTTCAGAGCTGGCAGGTATGCGTGCATGTAACTATACAGAAGAAAAAAAAATTGGAAACATTTGACGGGTATTCCATAAAACAAACATCACTGCTGGATCTGCCATGTGCTGGACCAGTGTTTCCCAACGTGGGGCGTACGTCTCGGGCTGGGGTGCGACGACAATTAGAATATATTTCTATTGCTTTTTCAGAACTTGACTATATTATGCGGGGGGGGGGGGGGTGGCCACAACAAAATCTTTGAGGCACTGAGCTAGGGCGCTAACACCGATGAACACAAGAAGGAAACAAGGAAAGATGCCGATCAAAGATAACCTGTGGAAAAGCTGCCGAGATAGAGACGGATAGCACACAGCACTGTTGGGTGGCCAAACAAAAGCTAGCTAGAAACACTGAGAAGCGAACACAATTTGCTGCTGTCCGGCAAGACGCCACAAGGCGTACTGGGCGGTTATTGTTTAGCTACGTGAGGTTCTAAACTTTGTTTGTTTGTTTGTTTAACAGATTCCCAGGGAATGACCAAATATGTTCCCATACTTTATCAGACTGCCCAAGTCAGCATCACAACCACCACCACCACGTCCTACTACCTACAACATTACACAATCAATGCTTTTGTTTTACTCTAAACATGGATGGATGGATGGATGGACGGATGGATCAACAAGACTGGTTGCTAACGTGTGGGGATAGGCTGGTTTCTTTGTGTAGTAAGAACAGCTGGGCGAGTGCTGCTCGCCAGACATCTGATAAGCTCTCTGGCAGCTGCATTAAATATGCCATCGAAATACATTCACCACATGTGCTGCGGTGGCGGCTCGTCTATATGTGCTGCGGTGGGGGCTCGTCTATATGTGCTGCGGTGGCGGGTCGTCTATATGTGCTGCGGTGGGGGCTCGTCTATATGTGCTGCGGTGGGGGCTCGTCTATATGTGCTGCGGTGGCGGCTCGTCTATATGTGCTGCGGTGGCGGCTCGTCTATATGTGCTGCGGTGGGGGCTTGTCTATATGTGCTGCGGTGGGGGCTCGTCTATATGTGCTGCGGTGGGGGCTCGTCTATATGTGCTGCGGTGGGGGCTCGTCTATATGTGCTGCGGTGGGGGCTCGTCTATATGTGCTGCGGCGGGGGCTCGTCTATATGTGCTGCGGTGGGGGCTCGTCTATATGTGCTGCGGTGGGGGCTCCTCTATATGTGCTGCAGAAGTGGGGCATCACTTTCAGTTTTGTCTTAAAGGTAAACGTTGCTTCTTCTTCCATTTTGTGAACTTGTTGTCTCCCTTGTGACACAGTTAATCTGTAATACAGAACTAAAGACGAGGTAGTTCACTCGTGTATCAGAGCTAACTATAGGATTAAGTATCTGTGTCCATATTTTCCTTCATCTGTCTGAGGTACCCAGAGAACTGAGAGTTAGTGTTAGCTTGATCTGCCAGAGGTACCTAGAGAACTGAGAGTTAGTGTCAACTTAATCTGTTGAGATTCATGTGCAAAATGTCCGACCCGTGTGCAAATGTGCGTCATAACGTCAAAATACACAATATATCTCAAATTCTCACACTAAAATTAGAAGATATAATTACACAACATTCATTAATTGCTATCACAGTTTTCTCCAGTCATACTATAACACATAGTATCATAAAGAAACTGAAAAATAAAATTAGCAATGTTATTACTTTTTTGTACAGCATATAAAATTTCGTGCGAGGTATGATCGTTTTTGTGCGCGCGGACGCACTGCTTACAGGGAACATTGGCCAGATCTCTTGGGAAAGATGATCTCAACACAATCGCGCATGCTCTTTGATGAAGACGAGATTTCCTGCCCACTGGACGACAGTGACTTTGAGATAGAATTTACTGCTTTCTGTCAAAGATAGGATCTACTGCTTTCTGTCAAAGATAGAATCTACTGCTTTCTGTCAAAGAAGCCGTGTTGGTATCATTCCGATTACTTCTTACATCGTACATGCTTCCCGTGCCGTTAAACATCACATAGGGCTCGCATAGTTGTTTGCCAAGTTTTCCTGTTTTCGCAGAGTTTTTCAACTTCATCAATGGATGTTTACGGCCATTGAAACTGGCTTCTCTTAACAATGTCCTCTTTAAAGTTTCACGTGGTCGACCTCTTTTTCTTTGGCTTGTTGTGCTCCACTTGATAGCTTGCTCTGGTATTCTCTGATTGTTTCTTCTCACCACATGGCCTACATATATCCATCTTCTTTTTCTGATTACCCATGAGACAGGTTGTTGTTTGCTCATCTGTCTTATCTCTGTGTTGTTCCTAAATTCGTTCCACTTTATAACAAATATTTTCCTGTGGCATTTGTTTTCAAAAAAGTTCAAATTTCTTGTCTATTTCTTTAGTTGATTTCGCGCTTTCACATGCACAAATGAAGGTGGATAGCACATTTGAAATGAATAATCTTAACTTGGTTTTTGTGATTACTGCTACTCGACAAATGTTCGGGGACTTCGTCTAAGAAGGAGGTGATAAGCTTTTTCCTAACATTTCTTATAGATATCTTACATAAGTTTTGATGCGACAATATTGTCAGTTTTCTTACACAAACAAGTTCTGGTGACATTGTCAGTTTTCTTACACAAACAAGTTCTGGTGACATTGTCAGTTTTCTTGTACAAACAAGTTTTGGTGCTGCAATATTGTCACTTTTATTACACAAATAAGTTTTAATGCTACTTTCTATCTTCTCACGGTGTGCTCAAAGTTTTCTTACACAAACAAGTTTTAATGCTACTTTCTGTCTTCTCACGGTGTGCTCAAAGTTTTTTTACACAAACAAGTTTTAGTGCTCCAATAAGACACACAGTTTGGCTCTCCTCTGTCAAACTTGTCTTACACAACATAACTTGGCGACCCATTACTGTCAAAGTTTGTTTTTTTAATTAAAACATGCTCTGGCGCTCCAATGTTGTCAGCTTTCCGCTCTGACTAGTTCTGGCACTCCAATACTGTCAAAGTTTTCTTAAGTTGTCTCAGACAAACAAACAGTTTCAAAGCGTTGAAAGGCGCTCGAAACACAACTTGTGTCACTCTTATAAAGCAGTAAAAGTCGTGTTCTCAGCTCAGTTATCAGCGCTTGGGGGGAACAGTCCAGCGCAGCATTTTACTGCCCGTCTTCTTTTAATCAGAAGGACAGGTACGGGTTAGATGGAAAATCAAAGCTCTCACACACACATCTTCTAACCGTTCCACACCTAACAACTATAAATGCAGATGGCTTGATATCCCCCCCCCCCCCACAGAAACTTACACTCGCCCTGGAAGCAGGGATGGTGTAGATGTAAGAAGGCTAGGCTAGCAGACAGAGAGCCCGCTAATTTAGCCAGTATGTTGCGCAGGTGGCGGGTGCTAGCTTGGCGCTGGGGGGAGAGAAGGAAACGGGCAAGTAGCTCAGGTTTGCTTGACGAGTTTATCAGACGAGAGATAATGTCGTTTGAAGCTGCCTCAAAAATAACACCAGGACGGCTCCTGCCAGCCCGCACTTAACGCTGAGGGGACCTTTCATGAGAACACCATTATGGCTTTATTGTGTTTTTTCCCCTCTCAAAAGTCTCAGAGAGAGAGAGAAGAAATAACAATAATAATAGAGCGCAATTCTTTGAAGTAGGCAGGCAACCAAAGAGGAAACTTCTGACTTGTGTAAGACGAAATAAGCACACGGCTTCCTGCATCAAAGAAACACGTCTTTCTCAGTGAGATCAACGCTGAACTTATTTAAATATGTCGTCCTGGGAGGACGTTCAGTTCGTCTTCTCTGTCCCACCTGTCCAGCCTGTTGTGGTGTTCTTCTCTCGGCCGCCTTCTTTTTCCCCTGCAGATTTCTCCATCTCTGTCCTCCCACTGACTGTCTACACAAGCTACCTTTTCTTCCTTCTGGAAAATATTCCGGGACAAAAATGTCCCCTCGTGCAGGTGGACTTCTGGGGGACCACTTTCCCCAACTATTTATATGTAAAATGTGGGTTACAAGATAATATCGCAATGTCATAAACCTTTCATTGTTTTTATCCAATATATGGTACTTGATACTACAGCTCGCCTTAACCGGTAATTACCGATAGAAAAAGAGAAAAACCAACATTTCTGGGGGCTTGTCGGTTACCGTAACCGGTTTATATTATCAAAAACCTAGTTAAAAAAAAAAGCGATCAGCTAAATCAACTGAAGGAAAAGCGAACCAGCCAAGTGACGATGACGTAGCATGAAGGAGAATCAGTCAGTTCTGATGTTGGCTCAGCGTGTCAGTATGTTGTATTAAATCTCCCAGCAAACAAGATAAGACAGAAAACACACACACACACACACACACAAATTTTACTCCCACATTTATTTTGTAACGTGTCTTTAAATGTAGATTTTAACAAATGTGAAAGTACGAATTTGTGTAGGGAGAAGGTCGGTATTTGGGAAAGTTCTTCATGCAAGGTGAAAGACGCGTATAATTTTATGGTAAAAAAACACGATCACTGTTTTATACCACACCGGTAACTCAGCCACAGACCACGTGACAATGTGTGGAGGTCCATTCACTAATCCACACTGTGTGGGTGTTAATGTGGGCACAACGTAGTATGTGTTAAGTCTAGCTACCTCTCATTCCCAGCTAAAGACAATCTAGCATCCATTTTGTTTCTACACTTAAGTTTACTGAAGCGTTTTACCCACACACACACACACACACACACAGAGTTATAAACCAAAAACTAGGTGGTTATCATGATCGCCTAGAAGGAAAGGCTCCACCAAGAAGATCTCGGGTGAACTACAAGCCGTGACAAGAATCTTGTCCATGGCTCTTCTCAGTACAGCGTGTGCCGAGTACCCCTTTTATATACATGAGTTAACTAAAGTATGCAGGCAGCGGAGGCACAATACGTTCATACTGATAAGCCGCGCGCTCTCCACAGGAAAACTTCTGTTCTCGTCAAGAAAACTGATAACGTAAGTTGTAGACGGGAAAACGATTCGTTGATGCTACATCACCAACAGGGAAATTATCACTGGATTATATCACGACAGAGAAAACATCACCCCCCCCCCTCAACTCAATGTTCAATGACTATATAGGGTCATCGATCAGCAGTACTTTCCTCTCTCATGATGGACTGACAGGACGTGCCAACTTGTAAGATTGACCACCAGAAAGTCACACTCCATACTGACCACATCACCAGCAGATCAAGATAAAACCGACAACCAGAGAAGTCACATGCCATAATCACCACATTACCAACAGCTAGAGAAAAAAACTGACAACCAGAGAAGTCACATGCCATAATCACCACATTACCAACAGCTAGAGAAAAAAACTGACAAGCAGAGAAGTCACATGCCATAATCACCACATTACCAACAACTAGAGAAAAAAACTGACAAGCAGAGAAGTCACATGCCATAATCACCACATTACCAACAGCTAGAGAAAAAAACTGACAAGCAGAGAAGTCACATGCCATAATCACCACATTACCAACAGCTAGAGAAAAAAACTGACAACCAGAGAAGTCACATGCCATAATCACCACATCAAAGAAACACGTCTTTCTCAGTGAGATCAACGCTGAACTTATTTAAATATGTCGTCCTGGGAGGACGTTCAGTTCGTCTTCTCTGTCCCACCTGTCCAGCCTGTTGTGGTGTTCTTCTCTCGGCCTTCTTCTTTTTCCCCTGCAGATTTCTCCAACTCTGTCCTCCCACGGACTGTCTACACAAGCTACCTTTTCTTCCTTCTGGAAAATATTCCGGGACAAAAATGTCCCCTCGTGCAGGTGGACTTCTGGGGGACCACTTTCCCCAACTATTTATATGTAAAATGTGGGTTACAAGATCATATCGCAATGTCATAAACCTTTCATTGTTTTTATCCAATATATGGTACTTGATACTACAGCTCGCCTTAACCGGTAATTACCGATAGAAAAAGAGAAAAACCAACATTTCTGGAGGCTTGTCGGTTACCGTAACCGGTTTATATTATCAAAAACCTAGTTTAAAAAAAAGCGATCAGCTAAATCAACTGAAGGAAAAGCGAACCAGCCACGTGACGATGACGTAGCATGAAGGAGAATCAGTCAGTTCTGATGTTGGCTCAGCGTGTCAGTATGTTGTATTAAATCTCCCAGCAAACAAGATAAGACAGAAAACACACACACACACACACACACACAAATTTTACTCCCACATTTATTTTGTAACGTGTCTTTAAATGTAGATTTTAACAAATGTGAAAGTACGAATTTGTGTAGGGAGAAGGTCGGTATTTGGGAAAGTTCTTCATGCAAGGTGAAAGACGCGTATAATTTTATGGTAAAAAAACACGATCACTGTTTTATACCACACCGGTAACTCAGCCACAGACCACGTGACAATGTGTGGAGGTCCATTCACTAATCCACACTGTGTGGGTGTTAATGTGGGCACAACGTAGTATGTGTTAAGTCTAGCTACCTCTCATTCCCAGCTAAAGACAATCTAGCATCCATTTTGTTTCTACACTTAAGTTTACTGAAGCGTTTTACCCACACACACACACACACACACACAGAGTTATAAACCAAAAACTAGGTGGTTATCATGATCGCCTAGAAGGAAAGGCTCCACCAAGAAGATCTCGGGTGAACTACAAGCCGTGACAAGAATCTTGTCCATGGCTCTTCTCAGTACAGCGTGTGCCGAGTACCCCTTTTATATACATGAGTTAACTAAAGTATGCAGGCAGCGGAGGCACAATACGTTCATACTGATAAGCCGCGCGCTCTCCACAGGAAAACTTCTGTTCTCGTCAAGAAAACTGATAACGTAAGTTGTAGACGGGAAAACGATTCGTTGATGCTACATCACCAACAGGGAAATTATCACTGGATTATATCACGACAGAGAAAACATCACCCCCCCCCCTCAACTCAAATGTTCAATGACTATATAGGGTCATCGATCAGCAGTACTTTCCTCTCTCATGATGGACTGACAGGACGTGCCAACTTGTAAGATTGACCACCAGAAAGTCACACTCCATACTGACCACATCACCAGCAGATCAAGATAAAACCGACAACCAGAGAAGTCACATGCCATAATCACCACATTACCAACAGCTAGAGAAAAAAACTGACAACCAGAGAAGTCACATGCCATAATCACCACATTACCAACAGCTAGAGAAAAAAACTGACAAGCAGAGAAGTCACATGCCATAATCACCACATTACCAACAACTATAAATGCAGAGGCTTGATATTCCCCCCCCCCCCCCACACACACACAGAAACTTACACTCGCCCTGGAAGCAGGGATGGTGTAGATGTAAGAAGGCTAGGCTAGCAGACAGAGAGCCCGCTAATTTAGCCAGTATGTTGCGCAGGTGGCGGGTGCTAGCTTGGCGCTGGGGGGAGAGAAGGAAACGGGCAAGTAGCTCAGGTTTGCTTGACGAGTTTATCAGACGAGAGATAATGTCGTTTGAAGCTGCCTCAAAAATAACACCAGGACGGCTCCTGCCAGCCCGCACTTAACGCTGAGGGGACCTTTCATGAGAACACCATTATGGCTTTATTGTGTTTTTTTCCCTCTCAAAAGTCTCAGAGAGAGGAGAGAGAGAGAGAAGATATAACAATAATAATACAGCGCAATTCTTTGAAGTAGGCAGGCAACCAAAGAGGAAACTTCTGACTTGTGTAAGACGAAATAAGCACACGGCTTCCCGCATCAAAGAAACACGTCTTTCTCAGTGAGATCAACGCTGAACTTATTTAAATATGTCGTCCTGGGAGGACGTTCAGTTCGTCTTCTCTGTCCCACCTGTCCAGCCTGTTGTGGTGTTCTTCTCTCGGCCTTCTTCTTTTTCCCCTGCAGATTTCTCCAACTCTGTCCTCCCACGGACTGTCTACACAAGCTACCTTTTCTTCCTTCTGGAAAATATTCCGGGACAAAAATGTCCCCTCGTGCAGGTGGACTTCTGGGGGACCACTTTCCCCAACTATTTATATGTAAAATGTGGGTTACAAGATCATATCGCAATGTCATAAACCTTTCATTGTTTTATCCAATATATGGTACTTGATACTACAGCTCGCCTTAACCGGTAATTACCGATAGAAAAAGAGAAAAACCAACATTTCTGGAGGCTTGTCGGTTACCGTAACCGGTTTATATTATCAAAACCTAGTTTAAAAAAAAGCGATCAGCTAAATCAACTGAAGGAAAAGCGAACCAGCCACGTGACGATGACGTAGCATGAAGGAGAATCAGTCAGTTCTGATGTTGGCTCAGCGTGTCAGTATGTTGTATTAAATCTCCCAGCAAACAAGATAAGACAGAAAACACACACACACACACACACACACACAAATTTTACTCCCACATTTATTTTGTAACGTGTCTTTAAATGTAGATTTTAACAAATGTGAAAGTACGAATTTGTGTAGGGAGAAGGTCGGTATTTGGGAAAGTTCTTCATGCAAGGTGAAAGACGCGTATAATTTTATGGTAAAAAAACACGATCACTGTTTTATACCACACCGGTAACTCAGAAACAGACCACGTGACAATGTGCGGAGGTCCATTCACTAATCCACACTTTGTGTGGGTGTTAATGTGGGCACAACGTAGTATGTGTTAAGTCTAGCTACCTCTCATTCCCAGATAAAGACAATCTAGCATCCATTTTGTTTCTACACTTAAGTTTACTGAAGCGTTTTACCCACACACACACACACAGAGTTATAAACCAAAAACTAGGTGGTTATCATGATCGCCTAGAAGGAAAGGCTCCACCAAGAAGATCTCGGGTGAACTACAAGCTGTGACAAGAATCTTGTCCATGGCTCTTCTCAGTACACCGTGTGCCGAGTACCCCTTTTATATACATGAGTTAACTAAAGTATGCAGGCAGCGGAGGCACAATATAACACGTTCATACTGATAAGCCGCGCGCTCTCCACACGAAAACTTCTGTTCTCGTCAAGAAAACTGATAACTTAAGTTGTAGACAGGAAAACGATTCGTTGATGCTACATCACCAACGGGGATATCTGGATTATATCACGACAGAGAAAACATCACCCCCCCCCCCTCAACTCAAATGTTTCATGACTATATAGGGCCATCGATCAGCAGTACTTTCCTCTCTCATGATGGACTGACAGGACGTGCCAACTTGTAAGATTGACCACCAGAAAGTCACACTCCATACTGACCACATTACCAACAGCTCAAGATAAAACTGACCACATTACCAACAGCTCAAGATAAAACTTACCACATTACCAACAGCTCAAGATAAAACTTACCACATTATCAACAGCACAAGATTAAACTTACCACATTACCAACAGCTCAAGATAAAACTTACCACATTACCAACAGCTCAAGATAAAACTTACCACATTACCAACAGCTCAAGATAAAACTTACCACATTACCAACAGCTCAAGATAAAACTTACCACATTACCAACAACTCAAGATAAAACTGACTTAAAACATCTACTTCACTGAGGAAATCAGGGATATGATATTACCAACACTTAGGTAATGTAATACATTCATCAGGCATCCTTTACCGCTTTCTGTGAGAGGGGTGGGTCTTTGACAAAACACAGTACAAACAGAAACAGCAGTGACAGAATCAACAAGTACAACCTAAAGCAGGCAGACTTAACAAAGCTCTACGTTCGTGGGACCTTCATTCTGCCCAGCAACCAAGAAATCCTTGTCATGATGCTGTAAGTAACCAGATGTTGCTTTCCATTCCCAGAAATACACTTGTAAGCATATGTAGTCGTCCATTTTCAGTGGCTTTTTTTTTTTTTTGTTTTCACCGTCATTTTCCTGTTTTCAGAAGTAGTTTTTTTTTCTATTTTTTTCTGCTTTCAGAAGTAATTTCTCCCAAAACCCCTTTCTACTTGCTCACACCTGCAGCGTGTCTCCACCCTACAATGTTCACATGAGTGAGCTAATCATTATCAAGTGCTCCACTCCTGCCAGCACACACAAGTAAACAGCTTCATATTTGTATGATAAACAAACACGACCACATTATGCCACGTAGGCTGGGCGTGGAAACTACTCAGCTCTGACTACAAACCAGCACAAAACTTAACTATATATTATGATTTGTTGTTTTGTACTTAAATTGTGTGTGGGTATATCAAGCTCTTTGCCAGCTTTCATCCACTGGCCTTAACAACTTTCATTCACTGGTCCAATAACAGCATTCATTCACCTCTACCATAACAGCATTCATCTCTACCATAACAACAGCATTCATTTACCTGCCATAACAACAGCATTCATTCACCTGCCATAAAACACCTACCTCACTGAGGAAATCAGGGATATGATATTACCAACACTTAGGTAATGTAATACATTCATCAGGCATCCTTTACCGCTTTCTGTGAGAGGGGGGCGGGTCTTTGACAAAACACAGTACAAACAGAAACAGCAGTGACAGAATCAACAAGTACAACCTAAAGCAGGCAGACCTAACAAAGCTCTACGTTCGTGTGGGACCTTCATTCTGCCCAGCAACCAAGAAATCCTTGTCATGATGCTGTAAGTAACCAGATGTTGCTTTCCATTCCCAGAAATACACTTGTAAGTATATGTAGTCGTCCATTTTCAGTGGCTTTTTTTTTTTTTGTTTTCACCGCCATTTTCCTGTTTTCAGAAGTAGTTTTTTTTTTTCTATTTTTTTTTTTCATTGCCATTTTTTTCTGCTTTCAGAAGTAATTTCTCCCAAAACCCCTTTCTACTTGCTCACACCTGCAGCGTGTCTCCACCCTACAATGTTCACATGAGTGAGCTAATCATTATCAAGTGCTCCACTCCTGCCAGCACACACAAGTAAACAGCTTCATATTTGTATGATAAACAAACACGACCACATTATGCCACGTAGGCTGGGCGTGGAAACTACTCAGCTCTGACTACAAACCAGCACAAAACTTAACTATATATTATGATTTGTTGTTTTGTACTTAAATTGTGTGTGGGTATATCAAGCTCTTTGCCAGCTTTCATCCACTGGCCTTAACTTTCATTCACTGGTCCAATAACAGCATTCATTCACCTCTACCATAACAGCATTCATCTCTACCATAACAACAGCATTCATTTACCTGCCATAACAACAGCATTCATTCACCTGCCATAACAACAGCATTCATTCACTTCTGCAATAATAACAGCATTCATTCACCTGCCACAACAACAGCATTCATTCACCTCTACCATAACATTCATTCATCTCTACCATAACAACAGCATTCATTCACATCTACCATAACAACAGCATTCATTCACCTCCACCATAACAACAGCATTCATTCACCTCCACCATAACAACAGCATTCATTCACCTCTACCATAACAACAGCATTCATTCACCTCCACCATAACAACAGCATTCATTCACCTCCACCATAACAACAGCATTCATTCACCTCAACTATAACAACAGCATTCATTCACCTCTACCATAATAACAGCATTCATTCACCTCTACCATAATAACAGCATTCATTCATCTGCTCTACCAACAGTATTCATTCATCTCTACCATAACAACAGCATTCATTCACCTGCCTTGACAACAGCATTCATTCACCTGCTTTGAAAACAGCATTAATTCACCTGCTACAACAACAGCATCATCTCAGTCTTTATTCCTGAAACTTAAATGCCAGCAAATTCTTTTACTTTCACAATGCTAGCACAACTATTCTCACACTGACAAAGTACAAAGTTAATATCCAGGACCCATACTCAACATCACTTCAACCACTCAGTTAATTAATAAGTTTTATCCACAAATCTCACCTGCTTTCACAGTGCAATTCACTCTCATCCAACACTATCTCACTATATTCACACGTTTGTCTTTCCCTAATCCAACAATATCTTTTATCTATTAATACACTTGTCTTTCACTAATCCAACAATAAATATCCCTTATCTATTAATTCACTTGTCTTTATCTAATCCAACAATATCTTGTATCTATTAATACACTTGTCTTTCACTAATTCAACAATATCTTTTATCTATTCATACATTTTTCTTTCACTAATCCAACACTATCTCTTATCTATTCATGCACTTTTCTTTCACTAATCCAATAATATCTTTTATCTATTCATGCACTTTTCTTTCACTAATCCAACAATATCTTTTATCTATTAATATACTTATATACATAGAAGGAACAGCTGTTGCTGAAGTAAACTAATTTGCATACCTTGGCAGCTACACAGACCAGGATGGTGACACCAGGAAGGAAGTTAGAATTAGAATTGCAAAAGCAGCATTGATCTTCAAAAATCTTACAAGCACATGGAATTCAAAAGTTATAAGCACAAAAACCAAGTTAAGATTATTCAATTCATATGTGATATCCACCCTCACTTATGCATGCGAAAGCTGGACAACAACTAAAGAAATAGACAAGAAACTAGACTCTTTTGAAAATAAATGCCTAAGGATAATACTCAGTATAAAGTGGAACGAATTTAAGAACAATGCAGAGATAAGACAGATGAGCAATGCAGAGATAAGACAGATGAGCAAACAACAACCTGTCTCATGGGTGATCAGAAAAAGAAGATGGACATATGTAGGCTATGTGATGAGAAGAAACAATCAGAGAATACCAAAACAAGCTATCAAGTGGACCACAACAGGCCAAATAAAAAGAAGTCGACCACGTTTAACTCTAAAGAGGACACTGTTAAGAGAGGCCAGTTTAGTGGCCATAACATCCCTTTATGAAGCTGAAAGACTCACCGAAAACAGGAAATCTTGGCAAACAACTATGTGAGCCCTATGTGACGTTTAACGGCACAGGAAGTATGTAAGATGTAAGATTAAAACACTTGTTTTTCACTAATCCAACAATATCTTCTATCTATTAATACACTTGTCTTTCACTAATCCAACAATATCTTTTATCTATTCAAACACTTGTCTTTCACTAATCCAACAATATTTCTTATCTATTCATACACTTTTCTTTCATTAAACCAACAATATCTCTAATCTATTCAAACATGTTTCATCTAGCAATCTAACAACACTTTGCCTCTATTCAAAATCTTCTTTCACTAACCTAATGATATCCCATATCTATACACACGATTTTATTTCATTAACCGAACAGTATTTCATTTTTATCTACACTTCTCTTTAAGTAATGCAACAATAATTCATAGTTACTCACACAATTTTTTTATCTGACCCAACAATACAAATATCTCACATCTGTACATACACATTTCTTACACTAACCCAACAATATCTCATATCTGTACATACACATTTCTTACACTAACTCAACAATATCTCATATCTGTACATACACATTTCTTACACTAACCCAACAATATCTCATATCTGTACATACACATTTCTTACATTAACCCAACAATATCTCATATCTGTACATACACATTTCTTACACTAACCCAACAATATCTCACATCTGTACACACACATTTCTTACATTAACCCAACAATATCTCACATCTGTACACGCACATTTCTTACATTAACCCAACAATATCTCACATCTGTACACACACATTTCTTACATTAACCCAACAATATCTCACATCTGTACACACACAATTCTTACATTAAGCTAACAATATCTCACATCTGTATGTACACATTTCTTACATTAACACAACAATATCTCACATCTGTACATACACATTTCTTACATTAACACACCAATATCTCACATCTGTATGTACACATTTCTTACATTAACCCAACAATATCTCACATCTGTACACACATATTTCTTGCATTAACCCAACAATATCTCACATATGTACACACATATTTCTTGCATTAACCCAACAATATCTCACATCTGTAAATACACATTTCTTACATTAACCCACCAATATCTCACATATGTACACACATGTTTCTTACATTAACCTAACAATATCTCACATATGTACACACATATTTCTTGCATTAACCCAGCAATATCTCACATATGTACACACATATTTCTTGCATTAACCTAACAATATCTCACATTTACTCACACATTTTTCTGTAACACACACTTCTCTCTTTTTCATTTCATGTTCTGTGTATTAATATTTTATTTCTTTTTCTCTTCTGTTGCTGTGTCCAGACAAAGACTAATGCATATGGAAGGCATGTCTAAGTTAATCTTGCCATCTCTGTAAGTGATCTTCTTGTTCGTAAACCTCTGTAATGTACACCATCCAAAGCATGTCGAGTTAACTTTTGCCACTTATAAACAAAATTTGAAATGATGATTTTTTTTCAACTCCGTGAAATATATTGAATTAAATTATTGCCGGGATACAGATTTGTGCCTCCACACCCCTATCTCCGCTGCCTCCAAACATTACAAACACACGGTGTTTTCCATCCACGAAGGCCATGATTGCTCCAGCAGGAGTAGCACTTGAACAAAAACAGACGTGCCGTCTGCTGACTGGCGCCGATCAGTCGCTATGTTTTTATCTCGCACGAGCCAGCATGTCAAGTTACAAAATCTTGTGCAAAAGTGCCGCTGCAGTAATAATTTATAAAGTTGAAGAAATGAATAAAATAATACTTACCGATAACTGATAAAATTGCTAGATAAGCCACAAACATACACCCGACTAGCGACATCATTCCGCCATTTGCATGACCTCCAACCTATTGAGGTGGAAATGTCAACTTTGACCTCTCATACATATGGATGAGCTCCGGTGTAAAAGTTCGTTTTTCACCATAAGGATTTCCACAGTGAGAAGCTGAAGTTGCACGGAAAAGAACGATAGTGCCAATTGAGAATGAGGGGCGCGTCGGGTGCGTGCAGCTGTAAAATCATCAGACTGTTGATCTAGAAGTCTCCCTCTCCTCTTCTCACTCTCCCCAAACAGTCTGTGTTTGTAAAGGAAAGGGAATATGAACAGAAAGCGGACGAGATATGCTAGTGCATAAGTATGGAAAGTTGTATTAGGTATGAAAAACACAATTTTCGACCGAACACCGCCCGAAATGCGGTGTGTAATGTTCATGTTAGTGGGGACGACAGCTGCCCACATTCGTGTACAGGTATTCACATTTCCCTTCATAAATACATTTCTGCTAAAATAATGATTGCCGATAAAAACTGAGGAGTACAGTGCTATAAGTCCATACTGCTCCGCGTTTATTGAACATAGACAGTACATCATGAAGGGCAGATAATCATTCATTCATTCATTTGCGTGTCCCTTGAGGAACTTTGACTTGCAAACAGCACTCCTGTAAACCTCTCTGTTGTGAGCAAGATGGCCTGCTGCTGATGCATCCATTTGCAGATCATCAATGATGTCTTGCAGCCATCTTCGCCTTGGTCTTACTCTCTTTCTTTTTCCCATTCTCTAAATTATCATGACGTTTAATGTGTTCAAAATATTTAAGTTTTCTCTCTTTAATCCTCTTTACTAGCCAGCCTTCTTCAATATTAAGTTCTTGTAGTATGGATATATTTGTTCTTTTTTGTGTCCACGATATTTGAAGAACTCTTCTGTAGCATTTACATTCAAAGGCATTTATGTGTTTCTCAGCTGTTTTGTTAAGTGTCCAGGTCTCACAGGCATATGTAGCGATGGGAAAGATGCATGCCCTTAAAAATCTTAATTTTTGTAATTCTGTCTGTTCCTCTCCACAGATTCTTTAGTTGTTTTACTTTCTGAAGAACGATAGATGTCCTCCTTTTAATTTCCCTCATTGTATCTCCATTATTAGTTAGCAGTGATCCAAAACATTCAAAACTCTCCACTTCTTCCAGTTTTTCCTCATTGATACATATATCAGCTGCCTTGTTTGTTTTGTCAGTTGTCATCAGTTTAGTTTTCTTCGCATTAAGATAGAGGTTTTGCTCTTCACTGTTCTTACGGACTGACATAATTAGTTTTTCCATTCCTTTTTGTGTTGTGGACAGTAATACTGTGTCATCAGCATATCTAATCTCTGGTATTTCATAACCTCCAATTGTTATGGCGTGATAATATTCTTTGTCTACATCTTCTCTAACATTCCTCATTATATTTTCAGTATATAAGTTAAATAAGTAAAGAGACAATATGCACCCCTGACGGATCCCTTGTTTTATATCAAACCAAGTTGTTGTTTCACCATTTATTCTTACTGCTGCTTGTTGGTCTAGATACAGCAGTGATATTAATTTATCAAATGTGTTGGAAATCCCATTATTTCCCAAAGTTTCTGGTGTTGTCCACAATCAAATGCCTTTGAGTAGTCTATAAAGGATAAATATAGATTCACATTAAACTCTCTGCATTTCTCTATTATTAATCTTATATTTAATATATGATCTCTTGATCCTCTTCCTTGCCTGAAACCAGCTTGGACCATACTGACTTCTTCTATTTTCTTATGAAGTCTACCCATTATGATTTTTAACAGAATTTTACTGGCATGATTAATCAGGGCAACAGTTCTGTAGTTTGTGCATAATTTCAGGTTACGCTTTTTTGGCAGTGTTATGAATATAGTTCTTTTCCATTCTTTTGGCCAAATACCTGAATGACATATCTATATAGTGCATGATAGATTGTTGCACATTCCTTTCCTCCTGCTTTAATAAATTCAGCTGTTATCTCATCACATCCTGGTGATTTACCTTTTTTTTTTAGATTCTTTATCGCCTATAAAACTTCTATTGTCGGTTCGGGTTCTTTCTCTTCCAATGATAATTTTACACTGTTGATTTCTGCTTTCACAGTCAGTTGTTTCATACATTCCTCTGCAATATTCCTTCCATCTTCCTAGAATTTCCTCTGTCTCTGTCAAGGTATTCCCCATCTTGTCACAAATTACATTTAGCTTAGGTGTGACATTTCTCGTCAATGTCTTCATTTCTTTAAACATTTCACTATCTCTTCCACACTTCTGATGTTCTTCTATTCTTTCACAACAATCTTGTATGTATTGTTTTTTGTCTTTTCTTGTGTTTCTCCATACTTCTTTTGGTAAAGATTTATATTCATCTTTGTTGTTGTTTGTCACTTTCCATTGCATCTTCATTTCTCTACGTTGTTTTATCAGTTCTAGTGTGCCTGCGCACTCCATTCAGATACTTTCTCCCCTGCTACAAACTTTCATTATACATTTCACTTTCACCAAACTGAACCGACAATAAAGTTTTAATCACAAGAGTAACGTTTTCTCAGCGTCTGTCCAGGCAGTTTTTCAAAGAAAACGGTGGACTATTGTCCAGATATTGAAAATACGATTTCAGACTCAAGAATATGTTTATACACATTTCAGTAGCAAGCAGCAGTGGTAGCCACCTAGTCTCATCATAACCCAACACCGTCTTAAACTCTGTTTCTACAAAGTTACAAAACTCATCTAGAATTTAAACTTTGACTGTGTAAAATTTGAACGATCATCTCTACATCAAAAGGCAACATGTCAATAGCAGGAAGTGTTGCTACGACCACAAAGCAATGTGTAAAACAGAAATGTAGCTAAGACCATAAAACATAAAAAACAGACATATATATATATATATATATATATATATATATATATATATATATATATATATATCACATTATTTTTATCGTTTCGTTTAGAAAAAAAAAGATATTTCAGCAACATCTGAAGAGAGTAACAGGAAAAAAATAAGAGCAATAAAAAAAATAAGAGTCGAGGGTAAAATAAATCAGGGACACCACTACACTATCAACACCACACTCACTGAAGCAGTCATCCATTATAGAAAATGGTATGCCTATAGACTCAGTCAGTCAGTCATTTGCATGTCCTTTGAGGAATTTTGCTCCGTAACAGCTCTCCTGCAAGCCTCTCGGCCTAGAGACTATCAAGACAGAAACATTCAGCGAGGCACAACCCACGTGACCATCACTTGAAGTACAACATAAAACCTTGCATTTCAATGTTTCCATTAGTTCTCTAGAGGCCAGCCAAACTATTATGAGTTCTCAGTGCATTTGGAATCCAATCAATATTCTGGCACGGAGCACGTGAACTGTAGTAAGAATAACATTGTGAAAAATACCAGAGTGAGTGAAGTGAAAACCTTGACATTGCCATAGAAATTCTAAGCACCGTCCCCCCCCTCCCCCCAAATTGTTATGTAAGTTAACAGCAACGTCACCGATGACTTAACTCTTTCACTCTCAAACAACATCAGCAGTGTGACACTAGCAGAGTTGGTGGGTCTTGCACATTTGTGCGAATCAGTGCTCAGAGCGATATATAGGCAAAGTCAAAATAAAATGAAAATTAGTCTATTTCTAACCTAACTCATGTTTTCAAATTATATAGTAACTTCCTTCCATTCTCTTTCTGACAAACTTTCTCATCAGAATTTATTTTTGGCAGAGCTTGGAAAGCGGTAGACTCAGAGAGAGAGGTGGGGTAGTAGGTGGCTCTACTACTCCTATAAAGTGCCTCAGGTGCTCAGTGAAGGGAATACCAGGCTGGTAACAGGCGCCTTAAAACCTCTCGCTCCCGCTGCCTTGCGGGCAGGACAAGGAGTCCAAAGGCTAGCGGAGAGTCCGTACACAAACAGGCAGAAGGCAACGGGAAACCACTGTTGTAGCTCCCAAGAACAGTTGTGCTTATTCAGAGTCATAGGTGTGTCATGAACGACGTTAGCGGATGTTCCTCTGGAACATCCTCGTCTGGTAGGGCAGCTCACGAGCCACAAGTGAGGCCAGATCGTCATCAAGCTACTGGTGGCAAAACTAACAAGTTCAAAATAGCAACATGGATTGTTAGAACTTTATTCCAGGCTGGAAAATTAGAAAATGTAAAGAGGGAAAGGATGAAGATCAACATATTAGGAATGAGTGAAGTTAGATGGACAGGTGCAGGGAAAATAAACTCTGATAAATGTACAATAATTTATTCAGGAAATGAGAAACATGAACGAGGAGTAGGAATAATATTTGACGAACAGACAGCAAGGACAACTGTAGGATATTTGAACATCTTGGACCGAGTCCTGCTAGCTCAATTGAAAAGACGACCACTAAACATAAATATTATACAAGTGTACGCTGCAACATCTGAAAGTTCTGAAGAAGATGTACAGCTATTTTATAATGACATAGAGACAACCCTAAAACACACAGAGTCACATGAAGTTACCATAGTCATGGGAGGTTTTAATGCCAAAGTTGGTAAAGGAGGAACTTCAGACATCGTTGGTGTCTATGGACTGGGGGAGAGGAATGACAGAGGTTATAAATTAATTGAATGGGCAAGAATACATAGCATGGTTGTAGGAAACGCCTGGTTTAAACAACATTCCCGAAGACTGGCAACGTGGTGCAGTTTAGACAGAAAGACTTTTAACCAGATAGACTACATATTAACAAACGATTCCGGAATGCATTACTGACAACAAAAACCATGCCAGAAGTCGACTGCAATAGTGACCATGACCCACTGTGTGGAAAAATTAGAATAAAACTAAAGAAAGCATGCAGAAAAGTGAGAAACATCAAACTGAATACAGAACTCCTTAAAAATGACCAAGAACTACGAGAACAATACATATTTATTATAACAAATAGATACAATGCAATAGCAAAGATAGATAGTATAGATGAACAATGGGCAATACTAAGAGATTCTATCCATCAAACTGTTAAGGAGATAATACCACCGACCAAAAAACCCCTAAAAAATGCTCTTCTTGCAATACAGTGCTACATCAGTTAACCCTGGTGGTACACCCAGCCACTTTCTTATGGATTTATTTATCTTTCTTTCGACTGCCTCTACTGTGCTGGTACTTACTTCGTAAATGAGTAGTGGCCACATCAATTTTGAAATCACCATGAACTGGAAGCACCATATTTTGAATTTACCCAGTAGCTTGCTTTTGTCTATGATGTTCAGTCTATTCTGTGCCACTTCTATGACCTGCTTCACCGCGTTTGAGTCTTTCATGGAAGCATCATATACTCTGCCAAGGCTCTTCACTGATTCTTCCCCTACAGTTGGGATTATTTGATTTCCCACTGTGTACGATCTTTCTATCACTTTTCCCTTTCTGAGTGACAGATTTCTTGACTTCTTTGGCTTGAAGCTCATGCGGCACCATATGATAAGTCTATCCAAACGCTTCACTGGTTGTTATTACTGTTGTGTCATCCATCAATGCTTTTAGTGGTGGCATCTGACATCCATTTCTGAACCTTGGACCTTCTGCTGCTTTCAAGATTACTTGCATTGCTAGTACGAACAGTATGGGAGATATTGTACAACCCATTGCAATTCCTACCTGGAGCTCAATCTATTTTGTAATATATCTGATGTTCTAAATCTCCTGAGGAACCCTGTGACGTACATTTTCAGCATCTTCGTGATTTCTTTTGGCACATGATACATGTCTAGTTCTAACCATATCATCTGGTGTGGTACTGAGCCATTCGCATTGGCTAGGTCAAGTCATATTACCTGTAGATCTTGCTTTCCAGATCTTGCTTGTTGAATAGCTTCCCAAATCATTGAAGCATGCTCGAGACATCCTGGTGAACCTGGAATTCCTCCCTTTTGCATGGATGTATGGACGTAACCATTATCTAGGAGGTATGTTGTTAGTCTTTTTGCCATCACAGAGAAGAATATCTTTCCTTCCACATTCAGAAGTGAGATCGGTCTGAACTGATTTATTTCAGTGGAATTCTGCTCCTTTGGGATGTATACTCCGTTAGCCTGTTTTCCATTCTTTACTAATGAGTCCCTTGGTCCATGTTGTTCGTAGGAGTTTATGGAGCTTCTTTAGAACTTCGGGGCATCTTTTGTATAGTATGTAAGGGACGCCATTTAGGCCTGCTGCTGACTTTCCTTTAGCTTTTCTTACAACGCTCTCTACTTCTTGTAAAGTTGGTGGGCTGCATTTGAATTTGCTGCCTGGGGCACAGGGCCACACTGACCTTTCATCTGCTCGAGAGGTGTATGCTGACTTTTATCAGAGTATGTCTTGCTCAGGTGTTCCTCGAGCACCTCCTTACCTGCTTTCAGCGTACCTGATTTTGGCTGTTCAAATAACTGCTTGGCAAACCCGAAGGGATCTCTGTAGAACTTCTCTCTTGCGTATCTGGTTTCCCTCTTCCTTTTACATAGTCTTTCAGTTCTGCAAAAGGCATTGTGCTGGGATTTTAGATTCTGCCAAATCTGTCTTAGTCCTTCCTTTTCTGATTCATGTGCCTTCTTGAACATTTTCCGGGCATGGTTCTTCTGCTGTCTTATTGCTTCTATTTTCCTCTGTCTTCTGGACTTTCTTGGTGTTACTTTTCCTCTTTTTGCCTGTTTGGTTCCAAACTCTTTGTGGCAGTGAATATGTTACCAAATGCTTCCAGCTTTTGCTTAAGGTTTTTCTCTCTCAGCTGTTTGTCTAGTTCTTTGCATAATCCTGTGTTCATGTCTTCCCGTATGCTTTTGGCACTTGCTGGTGGGAAGTTTCTCTGGTCTCGTTGGATGGCTGCATTGCCTCCCTGCTGCCTGACCCAACCTGAATATTCCCTGTGCTGTGGTTTATATCCTGACAGAGATTTTCTAATGTCTTATCTGAAACTGGCGTCACAGTGCACTGTTGAGTATTGGGCAGCAAGGAACCACCACATCCCTTCTTCGTTCTGTGTATCCTCATGCCACGTTGAGCCATCCCCTGTTCTAAACTCGAATTAATTGGGGCGGGCATGGTCGTTTCCGTATAATCACCTGCGGATCCATTATTCTCTCCCCCCTCTCTCCTTTCGGTGAATCCTAGGAGCATTTCTTCTTTTTGGACTTTGTAGCCATAGTATGACGGCTGACATGGTTGATAGTATGACGGCTGACATGGTCCATAGTATGACGGCTGACAGGGTTGATAGTATGACGGCTGACAGGGTTGATAGTATGACGGCTGACAGGGTTGATAGTATGACGGCTGACAGGGTTGATAGTATGACGGCTGACAGGGTTGATAGTATGACGGCTGACAGGGTTGCTAGCCCGGACAACCCAGTTCAGGGACGCTTTCCCAGCGAGGAAATGTCATAAAGAGATCAAGATTTCTCCAGTCATAAAGAGATCAAGATTTCTCCAGTCATAAAGATATCAAGATTTCTCCAGTCATAAAGAGATCAAGATTTCTCCAGTCATAAAGAGATCAAGATTTATCCAGTCTTAAAGAGATCAAGATTTATCCAGTCATAAAGAGATCAAGATTTATCCAGTCATAAAGAAATCAGGAGTTCTCCAGTCATAAAGAGATCAAAATTTCTCTAGTCAGAAAGAGATCAAAATTTCTCTAGTCATAAAGAGATCAAAATGTATCCAGTCATAAAGAAATCAAGAGTTCTCCAGTCATAAAAAATCAAGATTTCTCCAGTCATAAAGAAATCAAGTTTCTCCCTTGGTCGTCAGGTTTTATGACCACACAAATGAAGTGAAAATTAAAATATTAGATCTGAAATCTTGCCCAGTGAAAAATCTGTTATTGTGAATGATCGTTTCAGTGATTGTTTGAATAACTGTCTAACAAAATAGGTAGGAAAAGACGTTGGACTGTGAGCAGATAACACAAATTCTAATGTTGGAATTGTTGAAACCACAGACGAAAACAATGTTTTCTCCACGTTGCAAAAAAATTGTTTTATGTATGTTTTGTGGTCGTAGTCACAATTCTGTTTTATGTATGCTTTGTGGTCGTGGTCACAGTTCTTTTTATGTATGATTTGTGGTCGTGGTCACAGTTCTTTTTATGTATGCTTTGTGGTCGTAGTCACAGTTCTGTTTTATGTATGATTTGTGGTCGTGGTCACAGTTCTGTTTTATGTATGCTTTGTGGTCGTGGTCACAGTTCTGTTTTATGTATGATCTGTGGTCGTAGTCACAGTTCTGTTTTATGTATGATTTGTGGTCGTAGTCACAGTTCTGTTTTATGTATGATTTGTGGTCGTAGTCACAGTTCTGTTTTATGTATGATTTGTGGTCGTGGTCACTTCCTCTGCGACCAATGTCGTGATTGAATACCGCGCAAGCAGACGCTTGATTGAATACCGCCCAAGTAGACGCTTGATTGAATACCGCCCAAGTAGACGCTTGATTGAATACCGCGCAAGTAGACGCTTGATTGAATACCGCGCAAGTAGACGCGAACGATTCTCACTTCCCAGCGCTCAGTGATTTCATAAGCTAGGTCGATTTGTTTCGGTCATTGGACTGTCCGCGATTTTATCTAACGTCCTTCCTCTGTCTACATTTATCTTCCCTGATGTTGTCAAATATTCCCTTCCTCATTATACGTGCTATGTGCGTTCATTGTCTTTTTTATTTCAGCTGAAACTACATTGACTAAATTATTTAAACAGTTTAACGACTAATAATGAGACTATTTTGTCATTAATGTAAGACAAATTGTCATGTAAGTGAATAGATCACTTAGTCATGCAGTATATTTTTGGCGGTTTAGTTGTGTATTATAGTTTTTGTTCATACTTATGATGCGTTATTCCTTACACCAACCTCTGGTGTGGGGAGTACACGGTTATTTTAAACTGTAGTGTTTTGAAAAATGAACACCGGTTATAAGGGCCGAACGCTCCAGCTGTTTACAAACGAATCCCGGCCGCAGATGTTGCTGGTCGTTAGCCCAGAGCTTTAGAGAAGTAATTACATATTTGCAACTGATGCTTTGCCAGCCGTGATTGTTCGCAGGTGTGCAAGCAGCAGCCCCAGACAGTTCAAATAAAAACAGCCTGTCTGTATTTGCTGGACCTCGTCGCCCTCAGTGTGTCAGACTTGTAAACACATTTCACTTGGGATGTCTTGTGTCATAATGGCAGATCATGGTTTTGAAAGTCCACGGTTTAAAACAAGACTTCGTTTATTTCTGCTGGTTTATATTTTAAAGGTTTATAATTTGATGTCATTAAAATGTATAACAAGCGTATTTATCGAAACAATTCCTCGTTTCATTTCAGACTATAAACCAAACAGTACAACAAACATAAAAGTGTACTGTAAACATGAAAAAATGACTATATCTGTCTGTCTGTCTGTCTGTCTGTCTCTGTCTGTCTGTCTCTCTGTCTGTCTGTCTCTGTCTGTCTCTGTCTCTGTCTGTCTGTCTGTCTGTCTGTCTGTCTCTGTCTGTCTCTGTCTGTCTCTGTCTGTCTGTCTCTGTCTGTCTGTCTGTCTGTCTCTGTCTGTCTGTCTGTCTGTCTGTCTGTCTGTCTGTCTGTCTGTCTGTCTGTCTGTCTGTCTGTAACAAATGTACTAGGTTCCCGTTTGTCAGTCTCGATGTCTCTTTATTTGTATATTGGTCTATTTTGTACCACTGTACATGTTCTTTCGAGTTTATGTCTTCTTTAGTTATGAGTATCATTCTGTGAATGAGCACTTGGCTTATACGGTCAGTCCTGAGACCTTCCCCCCCCCCCCCGACCCCAACTACTTGGACTGCTGCAGGTCAAATCCGGTACTCTCAACTCCAGCCATGACAGCATGGACGCCAAAAATGTCTTCTTAGTTCCCTGTCTTTGCACTGTCCGCGTTTGGTCCTTACTTGGCTACAAATTACATATAGGACAAAAGATAACATAATTCAAATTATCCATAAGCAGCCAAACTATAAAAAAATGCAACACATACAAAACTACATCTAATCACGTGAGTCAATGGGCCTAATGAGATCACCGTACTGTGCACAACACTCTCACCACTACACAGGTTTCTGCGTACATAACTGGTTCACTTCACTAAAAGCTAAACACTGTATACGAACAAAAACACTCTGCCACATAAGAGCTCTCTCATTTTACGCTGGACTCCGCCCATCTAGTCCAGCGTTCGACTCAAGACTTAATCTACAACTGGGCCGCATGTGACACCTGTGCCCCCATGAAAACTAGAAAATTTCCCCTCACTACAGCAAGGTCGCTTGAGCACTGCACTCAGGTGGTCGTTTTGTCACCGAGCGTGACGTGACCAGCCACTCGTTCTTCAGCACACTAAACACAAGACACATGGAATATGAAGGCCATGAAACTCCGGAATATGAATGTAAACGAACTGCTGTTCGGTGCAGCTATAAGTAAACAAAATATACACAAACCCACTGCAGTAAAGCTATGATAACAAAATGTTAAGACTTGAAGAAATGTCATGCTGTGCTGCTGGCCTAGAGATGGGCCTCCTCGCACCCGGGACACTCAGACGTGCTCATCCTTTTAAACCTCAGTGTTGTTCGCAGTGTATTATGGGTGATAGTGTCAATAGCACAGCTCGATCTTTTCCACAAAGTTCTGAATGTCTGCCACTGCTCTTCATTATTGTTCTAGTTTAGGGGCTCTTTGCTTGACATTGCGAGAATGAAAGTAGCATAGATTGTAGTGTCTTAAGCGTGTTCTGTCAGCCTTCAGTTTTTTTTTTTTAGCCCGTTTTCCTGCTTTCTTGCCTCTGTGTGTTTTGGTTTGTGGTGCACTCCTTCTTGACACTGAGGTTTTTACCGATGTTGCAGCGCGTCCTCCTCAGCACATATGGGCATCTCTTCATGACTTCTCTACATGATTTTTTGGCTTCTTTTTTACTTGAAAATGAACATCCCGCTTGTCGGCCATTTAAAACCGGAAGCCTATATTATTTCAGGCGATAGCACGAACGCACCCCCCCCCCCCCCAAGAAAAAATTACGCACTCTAGTCACCCGCATTTGGGGTGATCGCAGGCCTCAACCCAACCGGAGTGCAATGGAAGGGCCTGGCCTGGAATGACCACCTTGTTTAATACCTTCCGTGCCAGGTTAAGACTCTTTAAAACGAAGGCAGAACCAGCTTTATCAGCTAACAAACACGCAACAGTGACTTTACGGTTTACACCTTAATCATAGAAAAACATACATAACAAAGAAACATTGAAACAAAAGAAAATATAAATTCATGTCACTGATGCACAACAAATAAGAATTTTTTAAAAGTCACAGAAAAAGGAGCACTTAGCTGTGACTTGCAAGAAGCTGCGTCCACAGGTGCCATTCTCATTTCTTATATATCACTGACGTGAATTTACTATTTCCCTGTTTGTTCACAAATCTCTTGGGTCGATTCCCGGTCGATCTAGATCAGCCTGTAACTCTAGCAATATATGGCTACTTTTTTTTTTTTTTAACCTGCAGTAAAGACAAAATGGTAGGCGCGAAAATGATACCATTTACAGCAAGCGTTGTCACGGGTGTCTTATCAATATTTTGTTATGGTAAAGTGGTTGAGTAAAAAGAGAGACTGGAATAAATGACAAACTACTGCTACCTAGGGCACACACTAACTGAAAATGGGAAATGTAAGATGGAGATAAAGAAAAGAGTAGGAATGACAAGACATACTTTCAACACCTTCAAGACGGTGCTGTTATCCAGAAATCTGCCCAGAGAAACAAAATTAAGATTTGTAAAACGTTATATCTTCTCTGTTTTACTGTATGGAGCAGAAATCTGGACTCTCAGCAAAAAGATGGAGAGAAAGATTAATGCAGCAGAAATGTGGTTCTACAGAAAACTAGGCCCATATAACACGGACAGGGAAAAGAACAAATGTTTAAAAGAACAAAAGTTTTACAACAGCTCCAGGTGCAATGTGAACTTCTCAAAGAAATAAAAATGAAGAAAACAAAAAATGCTTTGGCCATATCAAAAGACATAACAATATACATAAGACCATATTAGAAGGAATGGTGGCTGGAAAAAGTGCAAGAGAAAGACAGAGATGTAGATTGGAAGATAACATACGAGAATGGGCAGGACACAGCCTGGCTGAGGGCACTGTCAAGACGAGGGAGCTTGGGAGCTGGAGATTCATTACCGCCAACCTTCTTTCTGGAGAAGGCACATGATGATGATGATGATGATGATGATGATGAAAGTCGTTGAATCTGAGTCGCCATCTTCATCTCTCCAGTCTTTAGAATGATTCGAGCCTATGTCAAATGATTCGAGCCTGTGTTCTGTCCCATTCGGTGTCTATCAAGACATGGCCCTACAGTGTCTTCAGAATCCACTGAAAGCCATCTTTCTTTCTCACCAAGAAATTAATCTTCAAGGACTGTCACCATCATCCAGAGCCAGATAACAAAACTGCTTGCTACTGACTTTAATTGAACTCAATATAACAAACAGAAAGAACAAACAAATGCTTGAACATGACCTTAGCCACTTACGTCTGTTTCAGGTCATGCACTGAAAGGTTAAAGAAGGTAAAGGTAGTCCCATCGTGCAACAGAAGCACCTAGTGACATGGAGAGCGTGTCCTTTATTTCCTTGACCTGTCGGCAAACTAGTGAGTGCTGTGGTCAATGTTCACTCTAAGCTGCGCGGCAGTGCACGAAAGTTTATATGCCGAGCCAAAAAATTACCATTTTTATTTTTAATTTTGTTGATGTTATCTGCGCTATATTAGCTATACTAGCTATATTAGCTATACTAACTATATTAGCTATACTAGCTACAGTAGTTATACTAGCTATATTAGCTATATTAGATATACTAGCTATACTAACTCTACTAGTTATAACAGCTATACTAGTGCCGAAGAAGAATATGATAGCTCTTTTAGCACGAGGATTGAACATTTTATCCTCGAACCGCAAAACTTGGCAGGGCGCATTAGTCATGGCCTTTTCTCCTATTTCTAAGAGAAGCCGAGTACCCGTTTCTACAGCTGAGTGATGGCGAACCATTCAGCCAGACTGGATCCATTGATCTCACTGTGAGAAACAAGTACACTAGCCTCTTCACTATTCACTCACCCTCGGGTCTTTCATCCCTACAGGTATGGCGGTAACGCTTCTACCCGAGGCCGGAAAGAACTCACTGCCTTCTGGGCTGTTCTGAATTCTTTTTCTTCTTTTTTTCTCTGCGTTCCATGGTCAGAGCCTGATGTCTGGATCCTTGACTTCTTCATACGCAGTTCTGTCTATATTCTGCAGTTCTGTCTATATCTGTCTATATTCTACAGTTCTGTCTATATCTGTCTATATCCTGCAGTTATGTCTATATCTGTCTATATCCTGCAGTTCTATCTATATCTGTCTATATCCTGCAGTTCTGCCTATATCTGTCTATATTCTGCAGTCTTGTCTATATCTGTCTATATTCTGCAGTTCTGTCTATATATGTCTATATTCTGCAGTTCTGTCTATATCTGTCTATATTCTGCAGTTCTATTCTGCAGTCCTGTCTTATATATGTCTATATTCTGCAGCCCTGTCTATATCTGTCTATACTCTGCAGTTCTATCTATATCTGTCTATATTCTGCATTTCTATCTATATCTGTCTATATCCTGCAGTTCTATCTATATCTGTCTATATTCTACAGTCCTGTCTATATCTGTCTATATTCTGCAGTTCTGTCTATATCTGTCTATATTCTGCAGTTGTCTATATCTGTCTATATTCTGCAGTTCTGTCTATATTCTGCAGTTCTGTCTATATCTGTCTATATTCTGCAGTCCTATCTTATATATGTCTATATTCTGCAGTCCTGTCTATATTTTGCAGTTCTATCTATATCTGTCTATATTCTGCAGTCCTGTCTGGTGGTAAATCTGACTTTTTTTCCTCTTCCTTCCTGTATTGAAGGAATGGGACAGGGTATTGTTGTAGAGGTGGATGGGACGAGACAGGGTATTGTAGAGGTGGGGCGGACGATATAGGGTATTGTATAGGTGGGTCAGACGATACAGTGTAGTGTAGAGGTGGGCCGGACGAGACAGGGTATTGTAGAGGTGGGTTAGACGAGATAAAGGCTGGGAGGGTAAACCTGGACAGAAGAATTACAAGGGATGTTTTCTAAAGCAGATGGTGAGGTGGCTCTTCTCTGCCAAACTTCTGGTATCTTTACTACATCATCATCATCATCATCATCGCCTTTCATTCCCTTGAGAGCATAAGCCACGGATAAAGGCTCTCCAGTCATCCCTGTTCTTGGAATTATTCTCTGCTTCCTTCCATGTGCATCCCTTGTCTCTGAGCACTGTCATAATTTCTCTTCTCCAAGTAAGTATAGGTTTTCCTCGTTTTCTGTTTCGTTGAGGATTCCATGTCAGTGCCTGTCTTGCTATGTTGGTGTCGGGTTTCCTCAGAGTGTAGCCAATACACCTCCACTTCCTAGACGTGGTTTGTAGGTTCACAGGTTCTTGTCCTGCCCTTTCCCAGACCTTCTCATTCCTGATCTTGTCCTGCCATTTAATGTTTAAAATCCTCCTTAAGCAGTAGTTCATGAATGTTTGTATGCTATATTGCATTGTCTTGGTCATAACCCATGTACTATCTCTACAACTTCTAGTATCCGTGCAGTTAATTTAGATTTCCAGAATAGAGATCTTGTCCTTCTATTCCAGCTGGTCACTGGAAATGGGAAGGAAATACTGCAGCACGATCAATGTGTTTTCCGCATACCTACTGCCCAGATCGCATACCTGTTGCTCAGACAAGGATAAGAAGCACTCATCTGGGAGTTCAACCTTGACCTTGCTCACATTTTGGGCCCCAGACTGACAGTAACAGTTACAGAACATTGGCCCACTCTAAATGGAACAAGACAGGAGATTATGAGTTGTTCTGTACTGTGGAGCAGGTTTTAAGCTACATCCAGTTAACTGTCACCAGCCTCAAACTAAGCAGTCCCTCCCCCCTCCCACACAGTTAACTGTCACCAGCCTCAAACTAAGCAGTCCCTCCCCCCTCCCACACAGTTAACTGTCACCAGCCTCAAACTAAGCAGTCCCTCCCCCCTCCCACACAGTTAACTGTCACCAGCCTCAAACTAAGCAGTCCCTCCCCCCTCCCACACAGTTAACTGTCACCAGCCTATAGCTGGGCAACCCCCCGCCATCTTAAAGTTGCTAACTCGTCACATCTCCCTGCCAGGTAGTGTACGCTGGGAATAGACCAAGTTTTGTTGAGGTTTTATTGCTTTCCTAAAGCAGAATTAAAGTGGTGCACCTGGCAACAATAAATAAAATGAAAGCAACTTCTCGCAAACTTTGACACAAGAAACACAAAGACCAGATCATATGGCGAAAGACAGAGCATGAACTCTAAGAAGACGGACATGAATGTCAAGATAGAAGATAGAAATCGCTAGAGTAAAGAGATCGTTTTCTGTAACAAACACTTTGTGGTTAGCGTGGCCAGTTACATCTAAAACTTGGCAAGAACTCGAGACTTATTTTATTTAGGTTCACTGTTTTTCTTTTGCCAAGCATGTTTTTGTTTGTTTGTTTTGTTTTGTTTTGCTTTTTTTTTTAATCTCCACGTGCGTCACTTCCCGCACCTGGTCCCTTTGTTGAGTGACACAGAGGATTTGCTGCATCAGCTCGCGAATGTCGCCCAGTCCTTCGACAGAAATGTCCAGATATTAACGACATCCGTGTCCTGTTGACAGAGGCGTGATAAAGACAGGGGCGTGGGCTGGTGGGTTCGTGCACAAGGACAGCAGAACTAGGGGGGAAAAGAGGGGGGATGGAGGGGAATGTCTTCGGAAGAGTAAAAGGCTCAAGTATAATTTAAAATTTGAGTGAGAGTGAGGTTGCAAATGAAAGACTTCTCATTATTTTCCTTTCTCCTCCGGCTAAACACTTTATATCTGCTCGTCTCCTCCGGCTAAACACTTTATATCTACTCGTCTCCTCCGGCTCAACACTTGATATCTACTCGTCTCCTCCGGCTAAACACTTTATATCTGCTCGTCTCCTCCAGCTAAACACTTTATATCTGTTCATCCCCTCCAACTAAACATTTTATATCTGCTCGTCTCCTCCAACTAAACACTTTATATCTGTTCGTCTCCTCCAACTAAACACTTTATATCTGCTCGTCTCCTCCAACTAAACACTTTATATCTGCTCGTCTCCTCCAACTAAACACTTTATATCTGTTCATCTCCTCCAACTAAACACTTTATATCTGTTCGTCTCCTCCAGCTAAACACTTTATATATGTTCATCTCCTCCAACTAAACACTTTATATCTGCTCGTCTCCTCCATCTAAACACTTTATATCTGTTCGTCTCCTCCAGCTAAACAATTTATATCTGTTCGTTTCCTCCGGCTAAACACTTTATACCTGTTCGCCTCCTCCGGCTAAACACTTTATATCTGCTCGTCTCCTCCGACTAAACACTTTATATCTGTTCGTCTCCTCCAACTAAACACTTTATATCTGCTCGTCTCCTCCGACTAAACACTTTATATCTGCTGGTACATTGCGTGTACCTTTGTATTCGTGATTCTAACAGCAGTTCGTGTGCGTGGGTACGTGTGAGTGTGTGCGCGTTTGTGCGCGCGCGCCCGCCTAGCTATATTGTAATGGTCTTATATTCCCATCCATATAAGACTAAATTTAAGCTGTCTTTTTTATGTTTGAGAACAAGTTTCAGAAAACAGAAAAAAATTAACTAATTCTTGTCAACAAACATCAAAAGTTCCCAGCGCTTGAATCAAGGAAAAGAAAAATCTAGACTTTGAGTTATGGCTGTACACTGGTTCAGGATGTAGAGAGGTTGGGGGGGGGGGGTAAATAGAAACGACTGGAAGAGAGGTAGATGGCGCTCTAGTTGGCGCCCAGGTTGGTTTAGAATCTTTAAAGCGGTCTCTTTCATTGTAGCCACACTTTTAAATTGTCCTATTCACACCTACCTGCTCCTGCCGCCTATCACGTGACCTCATCTGTTCCAGGCCGATGATAATCTGACAGTTACACCTGGGGGTTTGATGTGGTTTACTTTTTTTCAGGAGACATGCGTCAAATCGTTAAGTAAGTTTCAGTTTTTAAATGTTGGTTGCCTGGTTTGCTCCAACACGTGGCATGCCACTGACAAAGGAATCTCATTATACTGGGAGATGTGTTCAGACAGCTTTATTCTCTCAGTGGAACATGTTTCTTAGGCGATCCACCACCATGCGGAGAAAATGCGGATTCGTATACGTGTGGTCAGGCTGAAGTTCCTGCGGTTGTGGAGCCTGTATAGAAGCCCAGCTCTGCAGATCCGGCCAGGCAAAGTGCATGTGGTTTCTATTACATAGGACAAGTCACAGTGTCCTGGTTTTCTCGTCGCATTGGACATTGGGCATAGGGGGACATGTGGGCATAGGGGGACATGTGGGCTTAGAGGGAAATATGGATATAGGGGGATATGTGGGCATAGGGGGACACTGGGGATAGACCAAGTTTGTTGAGGTTTTATTGCTTTCCTAAAGCAGAATTAAAGTGGTGCACCTGGCAACAATAAATAAAATGAAAGCAACTTCTCGCAAACTTTGACACAAGAAACACAAAGACCAGATCATATGGCGAAAGACAGAGCATGAACTCTAAGAAGACGGAAATGAATGTCAAGATAGAAGATAGAAATCGCTAGAGTAAAGAGACCGTTTTCTGTAACAAACACTTTGTGGTTAGCGTGGCCAGTTACATCTAAAACTTGGCAAGAACTCGAGACTTATTTTATTTAGGTTCACTGTTTTTCTTTTGCCAAGCATGTTTTTGTTTGTTTGTTTTGTTTTGTTTTGCTTTTTTTTTTAATCTCCACGTGCGTCACTTCCCGCACCTGGTCCCTTTGTTGAGTGACACAGAGGATTTGCTGCATCAGCTCGCGAATGTCGCCCAGTCCTTCGACAGAAATGTCCAGATATTAACGACATCCGTGTCCTGTTGACAGAGGCGTGATAAAGACAGGGGCGTGGGCTGGTGGGTTCGTGCACAAGGACAGCAGAACTAGGGGGGAAAAGAGGGGGGGATGGAGGGGAATGTCTTCGGAAGAGTAAAAGGCTCAAGTATAATTTAAAATTTGAGTGAGAGTGAGGTTGCAAATGAAAGACTTCTCATTATTTTCCTTTCTCCTCCGGCTAAACACTTTATATCTGCTCGTCTCCTCCGGCTAAACACTTTATATCTACTCGTCTCCTCCGGCTCAACACTTTATATCTGTTCGTCTCCTCCGGGTAAACACTTTATATCTGCTCGTCTCCTCCGGCTAAACACGTTATATCTGTTTGTCTCCTCCGGCTAAAAACTTTATATCTGCTCGTCTCCTCCGACTAAACACTTGATATCTGTTCGTCTCCTCCGGCTAAACACTTTATATCTGCTCGTCTCCTCCAGCTAAACACTTTACATCTGTTCATCTCCTCCAACTAAACATTTTATATCTGCTCGTCTCCTCCAACTAAACACTTTATATCTGCTCGTCTCCTCCAACTAAACACTTTATATCTGCTCGTCTCCTCCAACTAAACACTTTATATCTGTTCTTCTCCTCCAACTAAACACTTTATATCTGTTCATCTCCTCCAGCTAAACACTTTACATCTGTTCATCTCCTCCAACTAAACATTTTATATCTGCTCGTCTCCTCCAACTAAACACTTTATATCTGCTCGTCTCCTCCAACTAAACACTTTATATCTGCTCGTCTCCTCCAACTAAACACTTTATATCTGTTCTTCTCCTCCAACTAAACACTTTATATCTGTTCATCTCCTCCAACTAAACACTTTATATCTGTTCGTCTCCTCCAGCTAAACACTTTATATATGTTCATCTCCTCCAACTAAACACTTTATATCTGCTCGTCTCCTCCATCTAAACACTTTATATCTGTTCGTCTCCTCCAGCTAAACAATTTATATCTGTTCGTTTCCTCCGGCTAAACACTTTATACCTGTTCGCCTCCTCCGGCTAAACACTTTATATCTGCTCGTCTCCTCCGACTAAACACTTTATATCTGTTCGTCTCCTCCAACTAAACACTTTATATCTGCTCGTCTCCTCCGACTAAACACTTATATCTGCTCGTCTCCTCCAACTAAACACTTTATATCTGTTCATCTCCTCCAACTAAACACTTTATATCTGTTCGTCTCCTCCAGCTAAACACTTTATATATGTTCATCTCCTCCAACTAAACACTTTATATCTGCTCGTCTCCTCCATCTAAACACTTTATATCTGTTCGTCTCCTCCAGCTAAACAATTTATATCTGTTCGTTTCCTCCGGCTAAACACTTTATATCTGTTCGTCTCCTCCAACTAAACACTTTATATCTGCTCGTCTCCTCCAACTAAACACTTATATCTGCTCGTCTCCTCCAACTAAACACTTTATATCTGTTCATCTCCTCCAACTAAACACTTTATATCTGTTCGTCTCCTCCAGCTAAACACTTTATATATGTTCATCTCCTCCAACTAAACACTTTATATCTGCTCGTCTCCTCCATCTAAACACTTTATATCTGTTCGTCTCCTCCAGCTAAACAATTTATATCTGTTCGTTTCCTCCGGCTAAACACTTTATACCTGTTCGCCTCCTCCGGCTAAACACTTTATATCTGCTCGTCTCCTCCGACTAAACACTTTATATCTGTTCGTCTCCTCCAACTAAACACTTTATATCTGCTCGTCTCCTCCGACTAAACACTTTATATCTGCTGGTACATTGCGTGTACCTTTGTATTCGTGATTCTAACAGCAGTTCGTGTGCGTGGGTACGTGTGAGTGTGTGCGCGTTTGTGCGCGCGCGCCCGCCTAGCTATATTGTAATGGTCTTATATTCCCATCCATATAAGACTAAATTTAAGCTGTCTTTTTTATGTTTGAGAACAAGTTTCAGAAAACAGAAAAAAAATTAACTAATTCTTGTCAACAAACATCAAAAGTTCCCAGCGCTTGAATCAAGGAAAAGAAAAATCTAGACTTTGAGTTATGGCTGTACACTGGTTCAGGATGTAGAGAGGTTGTGGGGGGGGGGGGGGTAAATAGAAACGACTGGAAGAGAGGTAGATGGCGCTCTAGTTGGCGCCCAGGTTGGTTTAGAATCTTTAAAGCGGTCTCTTTCATTGTAGCCACACTTTTAAATTGTCCTATTCACACCTACCTGCTCCTGCCGCCTATCACGTGACCTCATCTGTTCCAGGCCGATGATAATCTGACGGTTACACCTGGGGGTTTGATGTGGTTTACTTTTTTTCAGGAGACATGCGTCAAATCGTTAAGTAAGTTTCAGTTTTTAAATGTTGGTTGCCTGGTTTGCTCCAACACGTGGCATGCCACTGACAAAGGAATCTCATTATACTGGGAGATGTGTTCAGACAGCTTTATTCTCTCAGTGGAACATGTTTCTTAGGCGATCCACCACCATGCGGAGAAAATGCGGATTCGTATACGTGTGGTCAGGCTGAAGTTCCTGCGGTTGTGGAGCCTGTATAGAAGCCCAGCTCTGCAGATCCGGCCAGGCAAAGTGCATGTGGTTTCTATTACATAGGACAAGTCACAGTGTCCTGGTTTTCTCGTCGCATTGGACATGTGGGCATAGGGGGACATGTGGGCATAGGGGGACATGTGGGCTTAGAGGGAAATATGGATATAGGGGGATATGTGGGCATAGGGGGACATGTGGGCATAGGGGGAAATGTGGGCATAGGGGGACATGTGAGCTTAGAGGGACATGTGGGCATAGGGGGACATGTGGGCTTAGAGGGACATGTGGGCATAGGGGGACATGTGGGCATAGGGGGAAATGTGGATATAGGGGATATGTGGGCATAGGGGGACATGTGGGCTTAGAGGGACATGTGGGCATAGGGGGACATGTGGGCATAGGGGGAAATATGGATATAGGGGGATATGTGGGGATAGGGGGAAATGTGGATATAGGGGGATATGTGGGCATAGGGGGAAATGTGGACATATGGGGAAATGTGGATATAGGGGGATATGTGGGCATAGGAGGACATGTGGGCATAGGGGGAAATGTGGGCATAGGGGGACATGTGGGCATAGGGGGAAATGTGGGCATAGGGGGACATGTGGGCATAGGAGGACATGTGGACATATGGGGAAATGTGGATATAGGAGGATATGTGGGCATAGGGGGACATGTGGACATAGGGGGAAATGTGGATATAGGGGGATATGTGGGCATAGGGGGACATGTGGGCATAGGGGGAAATGTGGATATAGGGGGACATGTGGGCATAGGGGGAAATGTGGATATAGGGGGATATGTGGGCATAGGGGGAAATGTGGATATAGGGGGATATGTGGGCATAGGGGGAAATATGGATATAGGGGGAAATGTGGATATAGGAGGACATGTGGACATAGGGGGAAATGTGGATATAGGGGGATATGTGGGCATAGGGGGACATGTGGGCATAGGGGGAAATATGGATATAGGGGGATATGTGGGCATAGGGGGACATGTGGGCATAGGGGGAAATGTGGATATAGGGGGACATGTGGGCATAGGGGGAAATGTGGATATAGGGGGATATGTGGGCATAGGGGGAAATGTGGATATAGGGGGATATGTGGGCATAGGGGGAAATATGGATATAGGGGGAAATGTGGATATAGGAGGACATGTGGACATAGGGGGAAATGTGGATATAGGGGGATATGTGGGCATAGGGGGACATGTGGGCATAGGGGGAAATATGGATATAGGGGGATATGTGGGCATAGGGGGACATGTGGGCATAGGGGGACATGTGGACATAGGAGGATATGTGGACATAGGAGGATATGCGGACATAGGAGGATATGTGGACATGGGAGGATATGTGGACATAGGGAGATATGTGGACATAGGAGGATATGTGGACATAGGAGGATATGTGGACATAGGGAGATATGTGGACATAGGGAGATATGTGGACATAGAGAGATATGTGGACATAGAGAGATATGCGAACATAGGAGGATATGTGGACATAGGGAGATATGTGGACATAGGAGGATATGTGGACATAGGAGGATATGTGGACATAGGGAGATATGTGGACATAGGGAGATATGTGGACATAGAGAGATATGTGGACATAGAGAGATATGCGAACATAGGAGGATATGTGGACATAGGGAGATATGTGGACATAGGGAGATATGTGGACATAGGGAGATATGTGGACATAGGGAGATATGCGGACATAGGGGGCATGTGGATATAGGGAGCAACTACCAAGGTTTCGTGGTTCGTGCACAAAATATTCAACCAATGTGGAAATATATTCTAATTTTTTTTTTAAATTGGCAGATGTACACCTTAACGTCAAAGTTACGGTGTATGTAACGCTACCACGTTGTTCTTTATTCCTACTTTAGCACACAGTAACATCAAGAAATCCAAAGACGACAATATCAGTTTTGTATGTGGGTGTGTGCTTTCTTCAATGCCAGGTAGAATATGACTTGAAATTAACAAGGGAAAAACAAAAATAATGAAACTTCTCATTAACCATGAAGGAAAAATATACGTAGAAGGAACAGCTGTTGAAGAAGTAAACCATTTTGCTTATCTCGGCAGCTACATAGATCAGGATGGTGACACCAGAAAGGAAGTTAGAATTCGAATTGCAAAAGCAGTATCGACTTTCAAGAATCTTGAGAACACATGACATTCAAAAGTTATAAGCACAAAAACCAAGTTAAGATTCTTCAATTCAAATGTAATATCCATCCTCATTTATGCATGCGAAAGCTGGAAAACAACTAAAGAAATAGACAAGAAATTAGACTCTTTTGAAAACAAATGCCTAATCAAAATATTCGGTATAAAGTGGAATGAATTCAAGAACAACGCAGAGATAAGACAGATGAGCAAACAACAACCTGTCTCATGGGTGATCAGACAAAAAGAAGCTGGATATATGTCGGTCATGTGATGAGAAGAAATGATCAGAGAATCCCAAAACAACCTATCAAGTGGAACACAACAGGCCGAAGAAAAAGTGGTCGACCATGTGAAACTCTAAAGAGGACATTGTTAAGAGAGACCAAATTAGTAGGCATAAAATCCACTGATGAGGTTGAAAAGCTCGCCGAAAACAGAAAATCTACGAGTACCAAGCCAGCCCTATGTGACATTTAGCGGGACTGGAAAGATGTAACCAGTAGTCTTCAGATACTAGTCAAAGACGAGTGAGTCTGATCATACGACCCAGTAGTCTTCAGATACTAGTCAAAGACGAGTGAGTCTAATCATACGACCCAGTAGTCTTCAGATACTAGTCAAAGACGAGTGAGTCTGATCATACGACCCAGCAGTCTTCAGATACTAGTCAAAGACGAGTGATTCTGATCATACGACCCAGCAGTCTTCAGATACTAGTCAAAGACGAGTGATTCTGATCATACGACCCAGCAGTCTTCAGATACTAGTCAAAGACGAGTGAGTCTGATCATACAACCCAGCAGTCTTCAGATACTAGTCAAAGACTAGTGAGTCTGATCGTACGACCCAGTAGTCTTCAGATACTAGTCAAAGACGAGTGAGTCTGATCGTACGACCCAGTAGTCTTCAGATACTAGTCAAAGACTAGTGAGTCTGATCGTACGACCCAGTAGTCTTCAGATACTAGACAAAGACTAGTGAGTCTGATCATAGGACATAACAGTCTAATCTTATTACAAAATAATCTAATCTTAGGACATCATAGTCTGATTTTAGGACATAATAGTCTGATCGTAGGACATAATAGTCTGATCTTAGGATGTAATAATTTGATCACTGGACATAAGAGTCTGATCATAGGACATAAGAATCTAATCATAGGACATAAGAGTCTGATCATAGGACATAATAGCCCTAGCCACTGACATTAAGAAGAAGAAGAAAGCCTAGCTGGAGTAATACAACTGCCTGTCTCCAAGTACTTGACTACGGCCAGAACTAGTTCGCCAGCTCGTCCCTTATATTTGTGCCCTGGGCTGATTTATTTTTGTCATTTATTAGCAAATTCTCCACACCCCCAAATCCCCTCTCCTCCACCACCCCCACCCCCAGTTCCCCCTTATTTCAGCGCTGTCTCTATCTATTCTTCTTCATCATTCTGTTGTTAATGTTTGGGTTCATATTTATAAAATGTAAATATGGCGACGTTTTGTACTTCTCAGGTGTGTCTGTCTGTCCCGGTCCGTCCGCCCTTCTTACTAGAGATAAGACCAAAAAGCTAAGTGTTTAATTTTTCATCAGTTTTTGTGTGTGTGTGTCTGTTTTTATCTGTTTTGTTGTTTTTGTATGTGATCCTTGAAAAAGGCTTTAGCCAAATTATTAATATCAGATTGTTGTACGAGGGTCGTTCCGAAAGTCATGAGCAATTTTTTTAAAAAAAATCAGAATTTATAGATAGAGAAAATATAAATGTATCACCTTTATCTGCATCCTTTACATTTCATGTAGAGGTCACATCATGTGTCACGTGATCACGTAGAGCATAAACAAAATGGCGGGTGCTGAGGTTTCGTTTCGTCAAAGTGCTGTTATTGAGTTCCTCGTTAAAGAGGAAATCCCCGCTGCTGAAATTCACCAAAGACTTCAGCTTGCTTATGGAGATGTGGGTATGGGTGCTTAGCAGTGTTAGGAGGTGGGTTAAACATTTCAAAGATGGAAACATGAGCATCCAAGATATGCCTCGCAGCGGTCGCCCTCGAACTGCCTCTACTGAACGCAACGTGGAAAGGATTGACGACATCATTAAAGAAGACAGACGTGTCACAGTTTCTGAAATCGCTGTAAATCTTGGAATAGGACACAATGCAGTACAGGAAATGATTGAAACCCTAGGCTATAGAAAAGTTTGTGCCCGCTGGGTCCCACAGGAGAGAACGTCCAGAAAACAGTGCGTCTGTGCCGTCGGTCAGCTGGAACGGAATTCTACCGGGAGGGTATTTTCAACTTGCAGAGCGATGGGGAAAATGTGTGCAGAGAAAAGAAGATTGTGTTGAAAAGTGAAGAAAAGGATGCAGGGAGATTGTGTTGAAAAATGAAGAAAAGGGTGTAGGGAGATTGTGTTGAAAAGTGAAGAAAAGGGTGTAGGGAGATTGTGTTGAAACGTGAAGAAAAGGATGTAGGGAGATTGTGTTGAAAAGTGAAGAAAAGGATGCAGGGAGATTGTGTTGAAAAGTGAAGAAAAGGATGCAGGGAGATTGTGTTGAAAAGTGAAGAAATGGATGCAGGGAGATTGTGTTGAAAAGTGAAGAAATGGATCCAGGGAGATTGTGTTGAAAAGTGAAGAAAAGGGTGTAGGGAGATTGTGTTGAAAAGTGAAGAAAAGGGTGTAGGGAGATTGTGGTGAAAAGTGAAGAAAAGGATGTAGGGAGATTGTGTTGAAAAGTGAAGAAAAGGATGCATGGAGATTGTGTTGAAAAGTGAAGAAAAGGATGTAGGTGATACTTTTATATTTTCTCTATCTATAAATTCTGATTTAAAAAAAAATGTTGCTCACGACTTTTGGTATGACCCTCGTATGTTCTTCTTTTATACGTGCTCATCTTACTTTCTGCCATTCTTGTTTCTGCCCACTTTCCCCACTCTTTCTATCTGTTTGTAAAACTGAACATACACCTGTGTCTACCTTTGTTTCTATAACCGTTTTTAGCGCAGTCGTCATTTCTCTTATCTTCACAATTACGTGATCTAGCACACACATGGAACTCTGATGCGACTTCGGTGCCCTGTAAATTGTTGAATCCATCTAAAGCTGTGATTAGTTGATATTAGTTGTGTGTGTGTGGGTGTTGTTCTCTGTTTGTCTGTACAGCCACAGGCTGTGATTTTTGCCGGTTGATCAGTGACAAGTGACTTTTCGGGGGTGCTATTATGGTCTGTTATTGCATTGAACATATAAAGGTCTGATAGGCCCCGACCACGTGGCCCTGTCATTTCGTTAGTTAGACAGTAATACGCTGCCATTTTATGGCTGTTTGAATTAGTGGACTGTCTGTATGTTTTAACCAAGTCCTGGACTGTTTGTATGTTTTAACCAAGTCCTGGACTGTTTGTATGTTTTAACCAAGTCCTGGACTGTCTGTATGTTTTAACCAAGTCCTGGACTGTCTGTATGTTTTAACCAAGTCCTGGACTGTTTGTATGTTTTAACCAAGTCCTGGACTGTCTGTATGTTTTAACCAAGTCCTGGACTGTTTGTATGTTTTAACCAAGTCCTGGACACAGTCAACGTTTGTCTAGATGAGAGGTTCACTCAGCTGCAGAACTGTAACAGAATATCATTTAGCAGGGTGTGCTTCCCTGCAGGTGTCACATAAAGTTAACGCCCCTGGTTGTTTGTTTACATACTTGGGCTTACGGGGTGATTGCCCCTAACTTTTGAGCTCAGATTCGGCGTGCAATTAATGCGATGTTTGGAAATGGCACTGGATTTGTGAGAGAAAGTCTGAGCATAATTTGTAAGTTTTGTTTTGTTTTGTTTTGTCTGAGTTTGAGAGTCTGCATCCAACGTTGTGTGAGAGAGGTCGTGTGTTATGCTCGCGTGATGATGCGAGCGTTCAAGTGTGAGAGACACACACACGTCTCTACTACTTGTGTTTCAAGTGTGAGAGACACACACATATCTGAACTACTACTTGTGTTTCAAATATGAGAGACACACACATATCTGAACTACTACTTGTGTTTCAAGTATGAGAGACACACACACATATCTCTACTACTTGTGTTTCAAGTGTGAGAGAAACACACACATATCTCTACTACTTGTGTTTCAAGTGTGAGAGACACACACACATCTCTACTACTTGTGTTTCAAGTGTGAGAGACACACACACATCTCTACTACTTGTGTTTCAAGTGTGAGAGACACACACACATCTCTACTACTTGTGTTTCAAGTGTGAGAGACACACACACATATCAGCCACACTTACGGGAGATCTGTCGTACTTAGTAAGAAACTGCATCACAATTATTCCAGCATTTGTGCCTTTTTTCATATTTTGTGGAAATTTTCTGAAACTGGACAGTTAGACAATAGAAAAACATGCTATAAACTTGGAACTTGTTCCAACAGGAGTGAAACTAAATGAGGAAAATGAAACTGTATATTCAGATACATTGACAGCAGAATGCTAGGTATGGAAATAGAAAAACTGGAGAACTGGGAAAAAGGAAAAAAAAACATGTCTTACCTTGGAGATCAATATCAAGAACACCAAAGTAATGGCGTTTAGCAGGAAAGAGCAGAAGCTACAGATGGATATAACTGTAAACAAAGAGAGACCGGAACAAGTGACAAACTACTGCTACCTGGACATTCATTAACTGAGATGGGAGATGTGAGATGGAGATGAAGTATTTCCTAATACACATATTGCTCTTCGCGTATGGATGACCATTTCCACCATGGTAGCTTCTGGTGAAAGGATTTTTTTTTTCTAAACTCAAATGAATAAAAACTCACCTGAGGTTAACAATGCAACAAGAACTACTTGATAATATCATCAGTAAAATGTGAAGAAGCCAGAAGTCTTACTTTAGAGACAAATTCTAGGAGGATTTGCTGGCGGAAGGGCCAGAAAAGCTTGTTCCAAATACACTTTTACAAGACGAAAAGGTGATAAGCAACTTTATATATAAATATTTTCAGTTATGATTACTGTGTAGCCTAATGTGTGAACTGTGATGTCACGGGTTTCTGTTTGTGAAAATAAGTTCTTTACATAAAACATGAACTTAATATTTAAGTATAGATCTGAATGCGTTCACTAGTCTAGCAATAAGAAGGTCTCAGGCTAGAAGTCACACGCGAGCGGGATTTTTGTTCAAACCAACCTCAAAATGGGTACCTGAGGCTTTCATAGGAAAACAAAGACAGCGAGGGCAGGTGCTGGCGTCCCTTACCTCAAATGCTGAAGTGGCCTAGAAATGTAAGTACTAACACCTGATACTGATGATGATGATCATCATCATGTGCCATACCGGGCTGCGTGGGCGGTCATGCTCCTCCACAAATCTCGGTCCTGGATATTGCTGCTACTGATTTCTTTCCAGCCCGCAATGTCAGGCCTTTTAACATGTTCCCTCTGTCTTCCTCTGCCATCCCCATCCCCCCCCCCCCGTTATGATGTTCTCCAGTTACTCCCTTCTTATCACATGCCCCAACAATGATGGTTGCCTTGTCATTATCTTTGTGCTACATTTTTTTTCGTTAGCTTGTTTCAAACACTGCTCATTAGTTACCTTGGTTGTCCATGGGATCCTCATCACTCTTCTCAGGAACCGCATCTCTTTTGCCTCCATTGATTTGACAGAAACTTAAATATTTTGGACACATTAAACATCATGATAATCTAGAGAAGACCGTTTTGGAAGGATACATAATGGGAAAAAGAAAAAGAGGAAGACCAAAACGAAGATGGCTGCAAGACATCGTTGACGATCTGCAAATAGATGCCGCAGCAGCAGGCCATCTTGCTCACAACCGAGAGGCCGACAGGAGTGCTGTTTGGGAGGCACAGTTCCGCAAGGGACATGCAAATAAATGAATGAATGAATGAATGATTTGACAGATAAGTAAATGATGCAGATGCCACGGGACAGGTCTCACAGGACGTTCCTATCTATGTACGACCGCATCAGACTCTGGGAACACTGGAAGCATGAAGTGTAGCTGACAGTACTGAATCCGTTGACGACGTGTCACTTCAAGTCGACCAGCACAGTTAACACCAGCGAAAGTTGAAAAAAAGTTATAAACCATATTAGATTACCAGCAGCCAGCACTGCTTAGCTCGACTGGATCACTGGGTTAAAATATTTGACATTAATAATACTATCACTATCACTATCACTATCCTGATTATTACATTGAAAAATACTAACACGAAGATAGGAAAGGGCCCCCTTGTTTGCTAATGCCACCCCTGCCTTTCTGGGTTCCAAAACTTTGTAAACTAGTTCTAGAACAGCGTAAACAACAGGAAATGTTATATGTTTGACAAACTTGACACTCATGTGTCTAAACAATGGTGCGGACACCTGGTGTTTGTGGAAAAGTGTCAGAATTGTGAAAACATGGAGGAGCGGATAGCGAAACAAATTTTTTTTAATACGAAAGAGCTTTTTCTTGTTTTCCCTCAGTCCATATCTGTGTATAACCGTATACTTATATGTGTGTGTATGTTTCTCTTTATATATGTCTCTGTGTGTGCTGTATATGTGTCAGTCAGTCATTTGCATGTCCCTTGCGGAACTTTACTTCTCTAACAGCTCTCGGTTATGAGCAAGATGCCCTGCTGCTCATGTATCCGTTTTGCAGATTATCAACGATGTCTTGCATCCATCTTCGCCTTGGTCTTCCTCTCTTTCTGTTTCCCATCATGTATCTTGATGTATATTATTATTAATATTATATATATATCGTTATGTAAGTATGTACGTATGCATTCATGTCTGTATGTTTGTCTGTACATGTATATAGAAATGTAGAGGCTCCATGAGTGGAAGGTTCAGGTAGTGCATCGCTCCAGAACTTTTTTTTTTTGGAAAGGAGCGTGGGGGTGGGGGAAGAGTAGTGGATCAATAGCACGAGGTGAGGTGGGAGAAGCGTAGTGGATCAATAGCACGGGGTGGGGTGGGGTGGAGGAAGCGTAGTAGATCAATAGCACGGGGTGGGGTGGGGGAAGCGTAGTGGATCAATAGCACGGGATGGGGTGGGGAAGAACAGTGGATCAATAGCACGGGGTGGGGTGGGGAAGAATAGTGGATCAATGGCACAGGGTGGGGTGGGGAAGAATAGTGGATCAATAGCACGGGGTGGGGTGGAGGAAGCGCAGTGGATCAATAACACAGAGTGGGGTGGGGAAGAATAGTGGATCAATAGCACGGGGTGGGGTGAGGAAGCGTAGTGGATCAATAGCACAGGGTGGGGTGGGGTGGGGGAAGCGTAGTGGATCAATAGCACTGGGTGGGGTGGGGTGGGGTTGGGGGAAGAGTAGCGGATCAATAACGGGGTGAGCTGGGCTGGGGGAAGAGTAGTGGATCAATAGCACAGGGTGGGTTGTGGTGGGGTGGGGGAAGCGTAGTGGATCAATAGCACAGGATGATGTGGGGGAAGCATAGTGGATCAATAGACGGGGTGGGGTGGGGTGGAGGAAGCATAGTGGATCAATAGCACGGGTTGGGGTGGGGTTGGGGAAGCATAGTGAATCAATACACAGGGTGGGGTTGGGGAAGCATAGTGGATCAATAGCACGGGGTGGGGTGGGGTGGGGGAAGCGTAGTGGATCAATAGCACAGGGTGGGGTGGGGTGGAGGAAACGTAGTGGATCAATAGCACGGGGTGGGGTGAGGGAAGCGTAGTGAACCAATAGCACGGGGTGGGGTGAGGTGGGGGAAGCGTAGTGGATCAATAGCACAGGGTGGGGTGGGGTGGGGGAAGCGTAGTGGATCAATAGCACAGGGTGGGGGAAGCATATTGGATCAATAGCACAGGGTGGGGTGGGGGAAGCATAGTGGATCAGTAGCACAGGGTGGGGTCGGGGAAGCGTAGTGGATCAATAGCACGGGGTGGGGTGGAGTGGGGGAAGCATAGTGGATCAATAGCACGGGGTGGGGTGGGGTGGGGGAAGCATAGTGGATCAATAGCACAGGGTGGGGTGGGGGAAGCGTAGTGGATCAATAGCACGGTGTGGGGTGGGGTAGAGGAAGCGTAGTGGATCAATAGCAAGGGATGGGGTGGGGTGGGGGAAGCGTAGTGGATCAATAGCACAGGGTGGGGTGGAGGAAGCATAGTGGATCAATAGCACAGAGTGGGGTGGGGGAAGCATAGTGGATCAGTAGCACAGGGTGGGGTCGGGGAAGCGTAGTGGATCAATAGCACAGGGTGGGGTGGAGTGGGGGAAGCATAGTGGATCAATAGCACAGGGTGGGGTGGAGGAAGCGTAGTGGATCAATAGCACGGGGTGGGGTGGGGTAGAGGAAGCGTAGTGGATCAGTAGCAAGGGATGGGGTGGGGTGGGGGAAGCATAGTGAATCAATAGCACAGGGTGGGATGGGGTGGGGGAAGCGTAGTGGATCAATAGCACAGGGTGGGGTGGGGGAAGCATAGTGGATCAATAGCTCTGGATTGGGTCGGGGAAGCGTAGTGGATCAATAGCACGGGGTGGGGTGGAGTGGGGGAAGCATAGTGGATCAATAGCACGGGGTGGGGTGGGGTGGGGGAAGCGTAGTGGATCAATAGCACAGGGTGGGGTGGGGGAAGCGTAATGGATCAATAGCACGGGGTGGGGTGGGGTGGAGGAAGCGTAGTGGATCAATAGCACAGGGTGTGATGTGGTGGGGGAAGCGTAGTGGATCAATAGCACAGGGTGGGGTGGGGTGGAGGAAGCGTAGTGGATCAATAGCACAGGGTGGGGTGGGGTGGAGGAAGCGTAGTGGATCAATAGCACAGGGTGGGGTGGGGTGGAGGAAGCGTAGTGGATGAAAACAAAATGGTTAATCAATAGCCAGGGGGGGGGTGTGATTTGGGGGAGGGAGGGTTGCTGTGCTTTTGTCGACAGAATGTCTGAAAATCGAAGTGGTTCTAAGTACTGTTATTGTCGGAGGTGGGGTGGAGGATACGTTCTGCACTTCAATGGCGTGCATCTTAAATAGCCTCTGACAGTCAAGTCCAGCTCCTGGCCTTCTCGTGGCAGAACTGTTTAAACTGACAGGAGAAGGGGCGAAGGCGAATATCTGACGCCTGAAAACCAGACGCTTCGGGTAGATGAGAGTCATGTTTTCTTAGCTCATCTACCGCTGCTGGCGAGATTCTTCAGCTGCCGTGCATGGAGTGGGGCTCCTTCCGGCCAGTGAAGAAAGGTGCAAATGGGGTTGCCGCACGGCACCACTGTGGAAAAGATGAAAGGAATAAGCGAAGCAAACAGTAATCATATCACGGCACCTCTGGTCTGGGGATCGGCCACATCCTAAGTGCACTCATATCGAGAGAAATGCCTGAACCGTCTTAACCCAGAGGTTAAAACACTGCTGGCGAGACTCTTCTGATGCTGCGCGTGGAGTGAAGCTCCTCCCGGTCAAGGAAGAAAATGCGGAAAAGCAATCAGGGTTGCTGTGTGGCGCCGATGTGAAAAGGTGATAGAAAAGATAAAGTGAAACGTAATCGGTATGTCCAGTAGTATCGGGGCGAGAGCTATTAATACCACGGCGCTTCTGCTCTAGAGGCCGGCCACGTCCGAAATACACCCATACTGATGAAATATGCCTAAACCGACTTACACCAGGGGTGAAACTTGATGGCTGCGCATGTCACGGTACCTCTGCTCTAGAGGTCGGACACGTCTTAAACACGCTCAGTTTGGGATAATATGCCTAAACCGGCTCAGCCCAGGGGTGGAGGTTACTAGTGGCGAGGATTCACCCTCCAGGACAAAAGCTCCGTCCTGGTCACAACTATGAAGGGTAGCGGCCACGACCACAAAATGCTGAAGTCGGAGACACTGGACCAGGGCAGTCTAGATAGGCAACCACCTCTCACCCAGCGGGGATGTATGCGTATCCTAATCACGCTGAGGTTTTCCGGTGAGAAAGTCCAACGCTGAACTGGACGAGCAACCACCTCTCACCCGGCGGGGATACACGGGTGTCCCAAAACACGTCGAGGTTTTCCGGTGAGAAAGTCCAACTCTAATCTGGTGCAACGAAAACCACGGTGTCACGCAATCCCGCTTCTTAGACCCACCAAGAATACAGGCCCAAGCCCTACGATACTCTGAACCTCGTGTGGTCCTCTCGGGGATCTCGTGTGGTCCTTTCGGGGACCACGTGACCTATCGAGGACCACAGGCGTAAATTCAGTAGGATCACTGGGCGGCCTTGGTGGTAGAAGAAGAAGAAGACAGGAATGCACTCATTCCTTAATGTGCTCATGGATTTCTTTTGAAACACTTCTGGAGCACACCTACATTTTATAAATTTAGCTGCGAGACTTATTATATGAAAACCAGATCTCCATACTTTCATAATCAATTTCATACAAGTGTCGACTGGCGATCAGATTGCCCACTCTACTCTATAAAGTTCATCATCATCATCATCATCATCATGTGCCTTCTTCAGAAGGAAGGCTAGCGGTAATTTCCTCGCTCCCTCGCCTTAATGGTGCATTCAGCCGGTCTGTGTCCTGCCCACTCTCCTATGTTATCTTCCCATCTACATCTCTGTCTAGCTCTCCTATGTTATCTTCCCATCTACATATCTGTCTGCCTCTCCTGTGTTATCTTCCCATCTACATATCTGTCTACCTCTCGTATGTTATCTTCCCATCTACACCTCTGTCTACCTCTCCTGTGTTATCTTCCCATCTACATCTCTGTCTACCTCTCGTATGTTATCTTCCCATCTACATCTCTGTCTACCTCTCCTATGTTATCTTCCCATCTACATCTCTGTCTACCTCTCGTATGTTGTCTTCCCATCTACATCTCTGTCTACCTCTCCTATGTTATCTTCCCATCTACACTTCTGTCTACCACTCCTATGTTATCTTCCCATCTACATCTCTGTCTACCTCTCGTATGTTATCTTCCCATCTACATCTCTTGTCTACCTCTCGTATGTTATCTTCCCATCTACATCTCTGTCTACCTCTCCTATGTTATCTTCCCATCTACATCTCTATCTACCTCTCCTATGTTATCTTCCCATCTACATCTCTATCTACCTCTCCTATGCTATCTTCCCATCTACATCTCTTGTCTACCTCTCGTATGTTATCTTCCCATCTACATCTCTGTCTACCTCTTGTCTTTTTTCTATTTTAATTTATGTCTCTCAGCTTCAATGTTAGTTATGTTTGTTATATGAACAACATATTTGTAGACTGTCTGGAATAGAGTGAAAGATGTATGATAAAGGGCAGAATGTCAGACGGGCCTGCGTGCCCAATTCTTAACCCTTTTGAAATAAAGATCAATCAATCAATCAATAGATCAATCAATCAATCAATCCTTCCACCTTTACTTCTAATATGGTCTTCAGTGTATTGTTATGTCTTTCGATATGCCTGAGTATTTTGTTTTCTTGATCCCTATTTCTTTTGTTTTCTTGATCCCTATTTCTTTAAGATGTTCCAGCGTCAGGGTTAGCGACCCATAGGTGACCAAGACCCTGTCTCACCTCTCCGTACTACCCCCAGTAACAGGCTTAGCCTGGCTAACGGGGCAGGATTGCCATAGTCCCCATGATGGTGGAGTCTGCTAAAGCAGCATTGCACACCCCCTGCTTTTTAGCTGTACTCTGGGACTGAAAAAGTAGCCGCCATAACCCGCTCCCACGCCGATACGATGCTGTGCCTCAACATCTCTACAGCATCGGCTGCAAAGAATACAGCTCGCAGTTACAGGGACTTCGTACAAGTATAAGTTGAGAAGTCCACATTGCACTTGGAGCTGTTCTAAAACTTGTGCATTTGTTCTTTTCATTCTCCATGTTATATAATCTAGTTTTCGGTAGAACATACATTTCTGCTGCATAAATCTTTTTGATTAGAGTCCAGGTTTCTGCTCCATACAGTAAAACAGAGTATATATATATATATATATATATATATATATATATATATATATAATATCTTATATCCTTCCCGTGCCGTTAAACGTCACATAGGGCTCGCAAAGTAGTTCGCCAATTTTTCCTGTCTTCAGTGAGTCTTTCAACCTCATCAAAGGATTTTATGCCTGTTAATTTGGCCTCTTCAGAGTTTCACGCGGTCTGCCTCTTTTTCTTTGGCCTGTTGTGTTCCACTTGATAGCTTGTTTTGGGATTCTCTGATCATTTCTTCTCATCAAGTGACCAACATATGCCCATCTCATTTTCCTGATCACCCATATATACACTCATATATATTTTTTGTAATAAAGAGAATCTTTTAGTGTACGGAATAAACGAGTTGAATTTTCATGATGACCTTTCCCTCAAGTTCCGGTCTGTGTACCCATGCTGTGTCGTCAGACAAATTGTCTACGAAGTTTTCAACGCAATGGCACGTATTTTTAACAATATAGGAAAAATTGGTCTTGCTTTGGCAGTCACCGGAGGAGTGGTTCAGTCTGCGCTGTATAACGGTTTGCACATTTAGTTGTCATATTTGTTTTTGAGATGTTCAATTTTCATCGCTACTGTAACTTTAAGCAGCGAGATCTCAACCACAAAATAGCGACAGACAAGGTCTGCTGGCTGTTTGTCTGTAAAATCAGAGAATTTACATATCAGAATATAGATAATGAAACTGTATCCCTTATCAGTACTTCAGGAACATGAATTTATTATATATATTTCGGCAGTTTTCTTTTGTAACAGCGAAGTTTGCAATGTGTCGTTACAAAGTCCATCTAGTACACAGAGTACACACAGCGGGAAGAGGCGGTTCATTTTGAAGGTATAAACTTACACAGTGGCAAGTATAAAGTATAGCAAAGGCCAGCAGAACACTGCAAACTGGGCTGAACTTATTCTGAGCTGGACTGCTAACTGCCAGTTTAACTGGTCAGTCTACAACTACAGGAAGATGAAATAAAAGCTGCAGAATCTGAAGAGACAGGATGATAAACTGGGCTCCGCAGGCAGACCGTATGAGTTTTGTTGAATCACATTGTCAGCAGCGTGCAGTATATATTGATGCTGTTCTTGACTGTTGTTACTACATTGATCAGTATTTAGGTGTGGTTGTCCAGCCAGCAAATCAGATAATAATCACAAGGTTCTCATACAGGGGAGAGTAGAAGATCAAAAACAGTGCAGTCCTTGCAGAGTGGTTTTCATGCTGTGATATGAAGTTAGAGACTAATTACCATCAAGCTTCAGTTGGCCCAGCGGTTGAAAATGATGACCTGACATCCTTTTTACAGGAAAACTATCAGTCATGGGATGTGAGCCTGAATGATGAATCGTATGAGTGTAACAGTATATAACTTAACTGTCAGTGTATTATGGGATAGGCAGATTTATACATAAAAATCAGCCACTGGTGTCTCGCATACACAGTATTCGCACAGTCACATTTGGAAAAGAGATGAGAAATTTCCAGAAAATACCGGAGATACTGCTTGTAGCCCAGTCCAAGGAGAGCTGGCAATTTTAAGTTTTTATCCTGAGCTGATCTTAAATTGCTTCATGCCTGGTCTTGTACTTCGCTTTTTAGATTCAAATTTTAAAATACTGTATGGGCTAAATGTAGGCTTTTGGTACCAGTAGAAATATGGTGACTCATCATCATCAGGTGCCGTGCCGACTGGCGTTGGCTATTATGCTTCTCCAGAGTACCCGATCCTTCATGCAGGCCATCAGTTCAGTTGGTGATCTCCTCTCACACCATCTCGTCAGACTGTCCAGTATCATTTCTCTTCATCTTCCTCTTGATCTTCTTCCTTCTATTTTTCCTGTTGTTATAATATTTTCAATGCCCCCTCTTCTCATTGCATGTCCTATGAAAGTACATTGCCTCTCTCTTATCTTTTTGACAAGGTTTTTTTGTTTCTCCAGCTCTTCTCATACATTCTTCATTAGTTATTTTTGCTGTCCAGGGGATTCGCAACATTCTTCTAATAAACCACATTTCTGCTGCTTCCAATGATTTTTGTGCAGACCTGCCTATTGTCCATGATTCATTTCCATATAACAAAATAGGTTCAATATAGCATTTTAGGACTCGTTTTCTAACATTCATTGATAAAGATGTGTTAGCTAATATGTTTCTTATTCTCTGAAATGCAGTCTTTGCTTGGCCTATTCTGTTCCTAATTTCTGTTGTGCATTTCCCATCTGAAGTTATTACTGATCCACGGTATTTGAATTTCTGCACCTGCTTTAGAATAGTTCCGTTTAATTTAGTACTGCATGCTGGTGGATTCTGTTTCTTAGATATAACCATAGTCTCTGTCTTTTTGATGTTCAAATTAAGGCCTTTCTGTTCACTTTCTTTGGCCACTTTATCCAAGAGATTTTGCAGGTCTTGTTGGTTCTCAGCTATCAGTACTGTGTCGTCAGCATACCGAAGGTTGTTAATATTGTATCCTCCAATTTTTATGCCTGGTTCTGTGATGATTGTTCTTAGAATATTCTCGCTGTACAGAGAAAAACGGTCTGGAGATAGTACACATCCTTGTCGCACCCCTTGTTTTATAGGGTGATATTTTCCAGTTCTATTTTCAACTCGAACTGCTGCTTCTTGCTGCCAGTATAGATGTTTTACAATCCTCAGGTCTTTGCCGTCTATATTGATGCCTTCAAGCATTTTAATAATTTCATTATGTTTCACCTTGTCGAATGCCTTGGTATAATCAATGAAGCATAAGTAGAGATCTTTCTGTAGTTCTAAAGCTCTTTCTGTTAGTGTTCGTAAAGCATAAATGGCATTTGTGTGTTCCCTTTCCTTCAACAAATCCAAACTGTTCATCTGCTATTTCCATTTTTATCTTTTCCCTTGTTCTTCTCATAATAATTCTCAGAAGTAGCTTCGTTATGTGACATGAGAGGCTGATAGTCCGGTGGTCGTCACACTCCTTTGCACCTGGTTTCTTTGGTAGTGCTATAAACGTGGATTTAATCAGGTCACTGGAAATATAACCACTGTTGTAAATGTCATTCAGTAACTTGGTTATTATTTTTATTCCTGTCTCCTCCAGTGCCTCTATTTCTTCTATTGTTATATTATCAGGCCCAGTCGCTTTTCCTTTCTTCATGTGTTTGATGACATCTATGATTTCATCTTCAAGTATTGGTGGTCCATCATAGTTTTCAGTATCTGGTGTTAATTCTGGTCTTTCTCCTCCATATAGCTCACCGATATACTCTGTCCACAATGTCTTCTTGACTGTATGGTGACTGTATATATTATTTATGTGGCCTTTAAATGTTTAGTAATGAAAGAATTGCATTTTTTTTTAAAAAGAAGTTACGAAGCTGTTGTTTAGAATTTTAAATGGACAGAAAGTAATTGCTGGAAGAAAAAAAAAGTATTAAATTTGTAAACTTTAAAATTGTTATCTGTCACACATTTTTCTTGTTCAGTTGATGGTGGACAGCGGGCAGTAATCTTTGACAGGCTGCGGGGAGTACAGGAAGAAGTTGTTGGGGAAGGGACCCACTTCTTGATCCCCTGGATCCAGAAACCCATCATCTTTGACATCAGGTCACGACCAAGAAATGTCCCCACAGTAACGGGCAGCAAAGGTTGGTCATTTGCCAAACATTAATGACTTATCTCTGCTGTTTTCAGGGCAAGGTGCAGTGTCTCACCATGGTACGCAAGCACTGATGGGAATCCCCACTTGATGGAAATAGTGGCACTAGCATAATCACCAGTCGAAGAAGCCATTTCTACATACCAAAACTTCATGCCGTCGTACACGTGCTTTTGTGGTTATTTAACTCTTCCCGTACCTTTGGTCACTGTAGCGACTCTTCCGGTTTTCCGGTCGATATAACGACTCTTGGTTTGTTTCAATAAAACAGCTGGTGTAACATTTAGATTGTACATATTTCGTCTGCATTTCCAGTGACACTTTTCAAAATGGTGAAAGAGTGCTTAGTTACAAGCGATGCCTAGCGAGAAAAAGGAAGAGAAACATGGAAATTTTTCAATTTTTGATGATGTAGATAGGGGTATGGACATGGCCTGTGATCACTCCACTGCTCTTGAATGTATCCCAAGTAGATCTAGACATATTAGATGACTAGAGAAGTAGTTAGGAGGTTATTACAGACGTTAATTTAGCGAGAATGCAACATAGAATCACAATACGAGATCGACAAGTAGATCTAGACATCTCAGATGGTAAGTAATGTAGATCTAGACCTAGCCGATGGTGAGCTGGGCACAATCATTGTCTAAAAACATCACATTACTTCTTTTTTCCTAAAAAACTCTGCATGTGTGAAATTTTCATACATTTAGTTATGTTTTGAAACATAATGAGTACATGGAAGTACATGGAAATGCTGTTTTCCATTCCATTTTACAACTATACCCCCTATACATATCAAGACCCGCGGTTTTATTCCGGCATCCAACTGAATGTCTGCGTTTCTTCCTGTGGCACAGGAAGAGTTAAAGTATTTCTTTAATTAGTTACGATCTTTTCTATCTTGAGATCAGAAGAGTTCCTTAATCTGCTAGTCTTGTGCATATGTGCACTGAAACTTGTCTGCAACATGTTGGATGTTTATAATCAACATTTTGATGTTTAGTAACTGCTGATCTAGTAATCATTTGTGACAGTCACTGATAAAATATAAAAATTTCAGAAATTAACAGTTTTTCATATTATATAATCTGACATACAGTAAATCCAGATTTGTTTCTCTCATTTCATTCATTTGCATGTCCCTTGCAGAACTTTGCCTCCCAAACAGCACTCCTGTAGGCCTCTCGGTTGTGAGCAAGGTGGCCTGCTGCTGTTGCATCCATTTCCAGATCGTCAACGATGTCTTGCAGCCATCTTCGTTTTGGTCTTCCTCTTTTTCTTTTTCCCATTATGTATCCATCCAATACGGTACATTGTTTCTCTCATGTCCAAGCTAAATGAAATTTCACTGGTTGAAATTTTTCCATCAAAGTGAAGCTGATATAAATTATCTGAACTGGTCAAAATTTTGTTTACTTCTAGCTCAGGTATTGTTAGCAGCCTGACTGTTCATACAGAGCTGTCTATAAGCTGGTAGTTTAAGTATAAGCCAGCAGGTTCTGTATAGAAAACATACTTAGATATAACCAAGTATCTGGCATACAAGTGAGTCTGTAATTATGAGGGTGAGTCAAAATAAGTGCAGACCAAAGGACATAACCACGGAAAATACATGAAGAAACTAGCGGGCGAGGCAAGATAAGTGCAGACCAAGGGACATAACCATGTAAAATACATGAAAAGACTAGAGGCTGAGTCGCAAACTCATTTCATATATTTTTCATTGGCTGCATACCTTGATTAGCGGTTAACTGCTGACTCGCCATCATATGCCAGCCTTTTGTCTGGTAGTAAATTGCTGGCAGTGATAACTTTACCAAGTGAAAATGTGACAATTTTATCTTTGTTTTATATTATCCGGGGACCAGCTAGCATGGTGGTTAGAGCACTCGTCTAGCAACCGAATGGTTGAGGGTTTGAATCCCCAGCTGAGTGGGATTTTTTTTCCCAACCAATATGGCCCCAAGGTCGACCCGGCCTCATAAAATGGGTACCAGAGAAAATCTGGGGAGGAAAGGAACTAGCCACCCTACCTCATACGCTGATGGCCCATCATAATGAGGTCTCTAACGCTTCATCCCCATCAGCATTTTCTATGACACTATCTTTATCTTTTACGTTATCTAGATTTACAGAACGTCAACATCACACTTCGAATCCTGTTCCGACCTCAAGTGCCAGCTTTACCCAAGATATACACAAATTTGGGCATTGACTACGACGAGAGAGTGCTGCCATCTATCACCACAGAAGTTCTGAAGGCTGTTGTGGTTAGTGTGAATATTTCTTTCTACAGGCTCTCTTCTGCTTTGTGTCTTGGTTATGAGATGTCCAAGTGCTGGATTGTCTCGGACTAACCTGCCTGTGAATGTGAAGGTGTCTGACTGGTTAGCCGGAGACTTTGGACTGTGGTTAGGGCTTGCGGTCAGTTGCCGTGTGGAGTTTATAGTCAGAGCCTGTGAAGAAAATTGAAATTGGAGGCACAGATGCACTACTCGAACCAAATGAGATGGCAATCAGTGATCTGTGGCTGGTGAATCATAGCTGGTCAAGACCCTGTTCCATCAGTGGTGCCCCTGGAAACAGTAGTCTGGCCAAGCGAATAGGGATCACAATGGGAGGTTAACTTGATCCCAAAAAAGCCCTTAGCTGAAGTTGAATATAACCTGCCTCGGACAAACCATCAAGATATTTCCATCTCCATAAGTTATCCGAGTGTATTATTGTTTTCACTTGGATGACTGTAATAAAAGTAAGAGTGCCTTTTGCATTATATGATGGATAATATCCTCAGGTGCCCAGTGGGCAGAGTGATAAATAAACTTGATGTTTTTGTAAGATAGTCTTGATGTTTTACCAGTAGTTATTTCTACCAGTGAATGAAAGAGCAAATGGTATACAGAAATTGCTGAAACATCAGAACAACAAGATGGGAAACTGCAAAGCTCTTTACCTTTGGCATTAGCTGCTGAATGTGTTTAGTCCACAGATGTTTGAAGTTCCACTATACCTGGTAGAATATGTTCACTTCACAGACATTTCAAGTTCCACTGTACCTGGTAGAATATGTTTAGTTCACAGATGTTTGAAGTTCAACTATATTTGGTAGAATATGTTTAGATCACAGACATTTGAAGTTCCACTATACTTGGTAGAATAAAAAAAAATCTCCAAAATGTCTCTTCCATGAAAAGATATGATTATGTTAATGTGGAACAAAACGATGGTGGTTGAAGAGATAGTTAACGTGGCACAGAATGATGGTGGCTGAAGAGATAGTTAACGTGGCACAGAATGATGATGGCTGAAGAGATAGTTAATGTGGCACAGAATGATGATGGCTGAAGAGATAGTTAATGTGGCACAGAATGATGGTGGCTGAAGAGATAGTTAATGTGGCACAGAATAATGGTGGCTGAAGAGATAGTTAATGTGGCGCAAAATGATGATGACTGAAGAGATAGTTAATGTGGCACAGAATGATGATATTGAAGAGATAGTTAATGTGGCACAGAATGATGATGACTGAAGAGATAGTTAATGTGGCACAGAATGATGATGGTTGAAGAGATAGTTAATGTGGCACAGAATGATGGTGGCTGAAGAGATAGTTAATGTGGCACAGAATGATGGTGGCTGAAGAGATAGTTAATGTGCCACAGAATGATGGTGGCTGAAGAGATAGTTAATGTGGCACAGAATGATGGCGGCTGAATGGATTCTCTCATCCTCCCAGGCTCAGTTTGATGCCAGTGACCTAATCACTCAGAGAGAGCTAGTGTCTACAAGAGTTAGTGAAGAGCTCACAGACAGGGCCTTGCAGTTTGGTCTAATCCTAGATGATATTTCCTTGGTAAGTGTACTCGGGTCTAATCCTAGATGATATTTCCTTGGTAAGTGTACTCAGGTCTAATCCTAGATGATATTTCCTTGGTAAGTGTACTCAGGTCTAATCCTGGATGATATTTCCTTAAGTGTACTCAGGACTATATTCAGATCTAATCCTGGATGATAATTCCTTGGTAAATGTTCTCAGGTCTAATCTTGGTTGATAATTCCTTTTTAAATGTACTCAGATCTAATCCTGGATGAAAATTCCTTGTTAAATGTACTCAGGATTGTACTTAGATCTAATCCTGGGGTGTAAATGTACTCAGGTCTGTACTCAGGGTCAGTGCTAGTATTGACAGACAACTCTTTCCTGACAGCGACCTATAGAAAGAAGAATCACATCAAAGTCTCCAGAGTGAACCATGCTACTTCCTCTCTCTCTCTCTCTCTCTCTCTCCTCTCTCTCTCTCTCTCTGAACCTTAAGTGCCCAGGGCACATGGGGCTTCCGCAAGGGTTTTCCACAAATGCTTGTCCTTCGCCTTTTTTTCTGCTCTTGCCCAGGTGAGCCCTCTATTGCTCAACATCCTTTCTGTTGTTCTTCTCCATGTCTCTTTTGGTCTACCCTTACTTCTGTTCCCCTGTGGTGTCCATCTTAGTGCTATTTTTGGTAGTGAGTTGTCAGTCATTCGGAGCACATGTCCCAACCATCGCCAGCGTCTTTCCTCAATAATTTTTTCCTGCTGCAGCTTTAAGGAAGATCATCACAGAGTTTATGACTCAGAGCTCTTTCACTGAATCTCTGTATATTTCTCAAGACTACTACTTCACCACTGGCAGATCTGTTGCTGAAACATTTAACCATAAAGTATAGACTTAGGATAAGTAGTTTCTAACACATGTTAGCCATAAAGTGTAGACTTGAGATAAGTTGTTTCTAACACTTGTTAGCCATGAAGTATGACAGACTTAGGATAAGTTGTTTCTAACATGTTGGCCATGAAGTATGACATACTTAGGATAAGTTGTTTCTAACATGTTGGCCATGAAGTATGACATACTTAGGATAAGTTGTTTCTAACATGTTGGCCATGAAGTAAGGCAGATTAGGATAAATTGTTTCTAACATGTTGGCCATGAAGTAAGGCAGACGTAGGATAAGTTGTTTCTAACATGTTGGCCATGAAGTAAGGCAGATTAGGATAAGTTGTTTCTAACATGTTGGCCATAAAGTAAGGCAGATTAGGATAAGTTGTTTCTAACATGTTGGCCATGAAGTATGGTAGATTAGGATAAGTTGTTTCTAACATGTTGGCCATAAAGTAAGGCAGATTAGGATAAGTTGTTTCTAACATGTTGGCCATGAAGTAAGGCAGATTAGGATAAGTTGTTTCTAACATGTTGGCCATAAAGTAAGGCAGATTAGGATAAGTTGTTTCTAACATGTTGGCCATGAAGTAAGGCAGATTAGGATAAGTTGTTTCTAACATGTTGGCCATGAAGTAAGGCAGATTAGGATAAGTTGTTTCTAACATGTTGGCCATAAAGTAAGGCAGATTAGGATAAGTTGTTTCTAACATGTTGGCCATGAAGTAAGGCAGATTAGGATAAGTTGTTTCTGAAATGTATAACCCATGTAGAAGCAACCCTGATAAACAGCTGTTTTGAACGCTGCTTCATCTGTTTCAGACACACCTCACATTTGGCCGAGAATTCACAGATGCAGTAGAAGCCAAACAGGTAGCCCAGCAAGAGGCAGAGAGGGCTCGATACATTGTGGAAAAGGTAAGGAAAAACTGGGCAGTGAAGGGCTAAAGTTTGAAGGTAAAAGAAAAAAAAGTTTAAAATGTTCCAAATAATTGATTCTTGACTATATTTATCATTAATTACACCTTTTTTTTTTTAACTCTCTCCTTTCTCCTCCTCCTCTCCCCCCCCCCCCCCCCCCCCCCCCCCCCCCCAACCTGTACTTGCTACCTTGTTCCACCTTCCAGTCAAAAACTCCTGGCAACTGATGCTGTAGCAAAGTTGTTAGATTCTTGAGCTTAGACAGGTTTGATTTATCTGGTGTCGTGGACGTTTGATTTGACTGTTCCTCCCTCTGGGTTTGAGTTTTTGCTCTTTTTTCTTGGAGTGTGCAGGTCCTTTTTCAGCTGCTCTGTGTCTGCAGAATGTTGGTGATGGAGGAGTTTGGTGGTAGCAGGTTCTTCTAGAGATCTTTCTGCAGTCCAGCAGGTGGTGTTTCTTAGTTTGTTTCTCATATTTGTGTGCCGAAGTGCGTGGCTGTATGTTGGATGTAGGACTTGCTGTGTCTGATATTTGTGTGCCGAAGTGCGTGGCTGTATGTTGGGTGTAGGACCTGCTCTGTCTGATATCCTTTTACTGTTTGCTTGCTGTAGATGGTTTTTTTTCCTTGATATTTTACTCTTTATAAACGTAACAGTTTTATGTTTAATAAACTCACACAGGCTGAGCAACAAAAGAAAGCGGCAGTCATCTCAGCTGAAGGGGACTCGAAGGCAGCCGAATTACTGGCCCAGGCATTCATCAAAGCAGGGGAGGGTCTGGTGGAGCTGCGGAAACTTGAGGCGGCAGAAGACATTGCTTACCAGCTTTCCCGGTCGAGAAATGTCGTGTACTTGCCGCAGGGTCAGCAGACTTTGTTGTCCTTGCCACAGTAGAACCAACAAAAAAGAGGAACACCTGCCGTCAGCTTCTGTTGCTGTTTTTCTTGTCATGTAGCACAGTTTTTGACATGATTGCCTTCTCATGTGACAATGTGGACATGGGTGTTTGCAAAGTTTCTAGACTGGGCATTTCTAAATTTTGTATAATTCCTGCCAGGAAAAGATTCATTGGGGGCAATGTTAACAATAATATTAAGGCCAGTTTGCCCAAGTTTGCATGTGAGAAATGATTTTTGGAATTTTTCCTTGAAATTTAGAACATCCTGGCTACAAGGTGTGCACCGAGGACATGAAAACAGTTTCTAAATAGTGCACCGATTAGTAGTTCATAAAAGTGTGTTCAACGTGGAACACTGAAGACTAGCTTGACAGTCTATGGTGCATCGCCCCCCCCCCCCCTTTTTTTTTTAGTTGCTGGTGATACTATTTTAATATGAGAACAGAAGGTTCTGCTCAGTAATATAAGTAGCATTACGGGTCTGATCAAACATCGTGTCATCTGTTTAAATCAGTCAAGAAAAAGACATTAAGTTCATGTTTTCATTTGATAGTTAAAAAAAAAAAGTGGAAGAAATTGTGACCTAAAAAAAAAAAGTGGAAGAAATTGTGACCTGACTGTAGTTGAATATAGCATTTAGTTTATTTTTAATTTTCTGCAGTCTTAATAGTATGTCTGTCTTCTTTTTTAATCAGACATTTTGATAATTAAAGATCATCTGCTGTAATAACTGAAGCTTCATGTTTTTGTTGTCTGACTTGGGGTGGCAAGGTTTGCTTGAAATGAGAGTTTGTCCACAGTTTGAAAGTTTCAGACAGTGTAAACAACCTTTTAGTTCTAGAAAATTGATGATGAGAATGTTCAGCCCTTGAAGATCTACCTGGCCAAAGGAATTAAAGCTGGGATGTAATCTATAGTGCAGCCACAAGAAATCAGGATAAAATCTATCCACTGTCCTCTGACAACAGGTCTCAAGATTAAATGTGACCAAAAACTTGAATGCTGAACTGTTCTCTGACAATAGGTCTCAAGATTAAACGTGACTAAAAGCTTGAATGCTGGGGTTAATATCACTGATATGGAAGCAAAAGTTGGCATCTTAAGTGCTTGATTTCTGTAAACTTCGGTGGCAGTTAGGCCCACAGATTGTAACATTACAGGAATCATCTTTTACAGCATTTTCTCCTTTATAAAGAGAAGAATGTAAAATACAAAAGTACAAAATTAAAAAGTAAAAGCAACATAGTCACCTGGACAAATGACCAGAATAGTCACGTCACGTCTCCGTGTAGTCTCCCAGTGGGTCAATGTACTTCTTGTATATTCCACTAGTCTCTTCAGTCCTTGGAAGAAGCTTTTCACCCACTTCTGATCCAGCTCTACACTGTTTCCTTAATGTGGTAGTGATTGTGCATATGCAGAGAGCCTCTTTAGGTGGAGAAAGATATGATAATTGCATAGCCCCAGATCCGGGCTGTGAAGGAAATGAGGAAGACAGTCATATCGTGGTTGTTAATCTCTTTGATGTTTCTGCCTTTGTTATTGTTGCCCATTTGAGCCACCGAGTTCTTTGCATGTTTTTCTGTATCATCTTGAAATTAGCTACATCTAAATCAGTGTGTTCATACTTTCAGTTTGTTCATCCCATACTTTCAGTGTGTTCATCCCATACTTCAAGATCAGAGTCTGTTAAGACTGATTGGCTTCAGTTCATTTCTCAGAATATAGACAGACATTACTGCCAAGAACAATTGGGGAATTGATGGGAGCCAAACTGAGTTAACACCGACGTACACAAAAGAGTTGAGTAACACCGACGTACACAAAAGAGTTGAGTAACACCGACGTACACGAAAGAGTTGAGTAACACCGACGTACACGAAAGAGTTGAGTAACACCAATGTACGAGGGGTGATTGATAAGTTCTTGGCATAAGATATAACGGATTATTTGTGGACAACTTTTTTGGCTTATTTCTCAACATAGTCCCCTTGCAAGTTTATGCACTTAGTCTAGCGATCCTGGAGCATACGGATCCCTTCTTTGTAAAAGTTACCATCTTGTGCCAGTAGAAAGTGGTCTACAGCATGAATGACGTCATCATCTGAAGCAGATTTGCAACCACTGAGCTCCTTTTTGAGTTTGGTAAGCAGGTAATAGTCCGAAGGGGCCAAATCTGGGGAATAAGGAGGATGTAATCTATTTGATTCCTGGTTTTCCCATCAGGTGATGTCCATGTGTAAAGTCTTCTTGGATGTTGTTTAAAAAGTGTGTTAGCGATCATTAGCTCATTTTCCATACAAAACGCCATTAGATTGTCACCTGCCTCATTTCTGTGTCCTATGCTAAATTTCCCTACAACATGTCCTTCATCTTCTGCTCTTTCTGTACCAATTTTTGCATTAAAATCACCCATTATAAATACAATATCATTTTTCCGTACCTGGTCCATTGTCGTCTGCAGTGTGTTATAAAAATGTTCTACTTCATCTTCTTCTGCTGCTGATGTAGGTGCATATACCTGGATGACTGTTACATTTCTAGGAATGCCCTTAAGTCTGATTGTTAGGATTCTATCACTTACTGGATTGTAGCCTAGTAATGCTTTTGATGTTGATTTGTCCAAATAAAAAGCCACTCCATTCTTTCCTCCTACTTCTGCGCCAGAATATATAAATATATTATCATTCTCCGACAATGGAAGAAATTTTATGGGCAATAAAGAGTCTGAAAAATGGTAAATCACCAGGATGTGATGAGATAACCGCTGAATTTATTAAAGCAGGAGGAAAGGAGTGTGCAACAATCTATCATGCACTATGTAAAAAGATGTGGCATTCAGGTATTTGGCCAAAAGAATGGAAAAGAACTGTATTCATACCACTGCCAAAAAAGGGTAACCTGAAATTATGCACCAACTACAGAACTGTTGCCCTGATTAGTCATGCCAGTAAAATTCTGTTAAAAATCATAATGGGTAGACTTCGAAAGAAAATAGAAGAAGAAGTCAATATGGTCCAAGCTGGCTTCAGGCAAGGAAGAGGATCAAGAGATCATATATTCAATCTAAGATTAATAATAGAGAAATCCAGGGAGTTTAATGTGAATCTATATTTATCCTTTATAGACTACTCAAAGGCATTTGATTGTGTACAACACCAGAAACTTTGGGAAATAATGGAAAAAATGGGATTTCCAACACATTTGATACAATTAACATCACTGCTGTATTTAGACCAACAAGCAGCAGTAAGAATAAATGGTGAAACAACAAGTTGGTTTGACATAAAACAAGGGGTCCGTCAGGGGTGCATATTGTCACCCTACTTATTTAACTTGTATACTGAAAATATAATGAGGAATGTTAGAGAAGATGTAGACAAAGAATATTACGATGCCATAACAGTTGGAGGTTATGAAATACCAGAGATTAGATATGCTGATGACACAGTATTGCTGTCCACAACACAAGAAGGAATGGAAAAACTAATTATGTCAGTCCGCAAGAACAGCGAAGAGCAGAACCTCTATCTTAATGCAAAGAAAACTAAAGTGATGACAACTGACAAAACAAACAAGGCAACTGAAATATGTATCAATGAGGAAAAACTGGAAGAAGTGGAGAGTTTTGAATATCTTGGATCACTACTAACTAATAATGGAGATACAATGAGGGAAATTAAAAGGAGGACATCTATTGCTCTTCAGAAAGTGAAACAAATAAAGAATCTGTGGAGAGGAGCAGACAGAACCACAAAAATAAGATTTTTAAGGGCATGCATCTTTCCCATCGCAACATATGCCTGTGAGACCTGGACACTTAACAAAACAGCTGAGAAGCACATAAATGCCTTTGAATGTAAATGCTATAGAAGAGTTCTCCAAATATCGTGGACACAAAAAAGAACAAATATATCTATACTGCAAGAGCTTAATATTGAAGAAGGCTGGCTAGTAAAGAGGATTAAAGAGAGAAAACTTAAATATTTTAGCCACATTAAACGTCATGATAATTTAGAGAAGACCGTATTGGAAGGATACATAATGGGAAAAAGAAAGAGAGGAAGACCGAAACGCAGATGGCTGCAAGACATCGTTGATGATCTGGAAATGGATGCAGCAGCAGCAGGCCATCTTGCTCACAACCGAGAGGCCTACAGGAGTGCTGTTTGGGAGGCAAAGTTCCGCAAGGGACATGCAAAGGAATGAATGAATGAAAGGAGGATGTTCAGGAAGCTGGAAGATGCATTCATGAATGGTAGCCATTGCCACCGCCGACTTGTGAACTGGAGTATTGTCTTGCTGAAAAATTACTCCTCTCGTCCATTTCCCTCGACCCTTTTCCTTCAGTTTGACCCACAGTTGCTTCACAAGATTAGAGTAATAGGTCCCGGTGACCGTTCTGCCCTTTTGAAGACAGCCTATCGATAACGCACCTTCTGAATTCCAAAAGATGGAAGCTATCACTTTGCCTGCAAACAGAACAACCCTTGCTTTCTTTGGAGGTGGGGATCCATGATGTTTCCACTGCTTTGACTGTTCTTTGGTTTCTGGTTGGAAATGATGAACCCAAGTCTCATCTATAGTCACAAACTGCCGATGAAACTTTTCAGAATCCACAAAGAAATGGCCAAGATTGTTTCTTGACATGTTGAGATGCTGTCGTTTGTGATCAGCTCCAAGAAATTTCGGAACCCATCGAGCAGAGACCTTTGTTATTTGAAGATCATTGTGAATAATGGCATCTCCTTCAGTGATAAGCCCTTGATGCAGAGGTAGCGAATGACTGCTCAGTGAGAAATTTTCTCAATTTCTGCCACCCCTTACCACTTCAGTAGTCTGTAAAAAAAAATTGGTTGCAATTAATTTCTTGAAACTTGGTGTTTAATCTTACATTAACTTGATCTACAAAGGCACCTAATATCAACTGTGTTTTTCAAGTTTTTTTGAGAACTTATCAATCACCCCTCGTACATTAGTGCAGGAACAATGTAAGTTAAGCTAGGTCACATGCAGAAAGCCATGCACTGAGCATACAGATTTACAAGAACAGCTTCGCCATTAGGAAATTTACAAGATTAAAACTTTCTTCATCATCCATAAACTGGATTACACCAAGCCTGAAAGCCTAGAACAAAGTTCACATCTCTCTGGTCACATCTAGTTGTGGCAGTCTGCATACATCGGACGTACAGAGCTGAGAGGACTTACGTTTTAATGTTGAAACCTGTGATTTATGGACTTGTGTCCATGACTCGTGGTGGAGCTTGATGAGAAGAATGTTTCCAGCAGCTACTGTCGAAGTCGCTAAAACATTTCCCATACATTTTGATTGATTTTTTTATTTTTTATTCTTGTAACAAGTAGAGCAAAGAAGAAAAAATAAATATTATTTGACTTGTAGAAAGTTGCAGTCAGAACGTAGCCACGGATGACTGTGTCAAATTTAGGAAAACTTGATCTACCAAAGAAGGATCAAGTGATGGACAGATCAAGAGACAGAAAGATGGATCAAGTGATGATCAAATCAAGAGACAGAAAGATGGATCAAGCAATGGATAAATCAAGAGGCAGAAAGATAGATCAAGCAATAGACAAATCAAGAGACAGAAAGATGGATCAAGCAATGCACAAATCAAGAGACAGAAAGATAGATCAAGCAATAGACAAATCAAGAGACAGAAAGATGGATCAAGCAATGCACAAATCAAGAGACAGAAAAAATGGACCAAGTGATGGACAAATAAAAAGATAGACTGGGTTTAGCCGGGCCAGGTACATGGTGAAAGCATGGATCAGAGTTAGCTGGAGGGCCCTTACATCCAGTCTTACCTGCTAAGAAAGCAACATGATGATGATTGTAAGGATTATGATTGTGTGTACAGTAATCGAATTGTTTTACCTTGATGTGAGTGAAAGACTAGAGAGGGACAATATGCCTGACAAGGGAGGGACAGAATATGCCTGACAAGGGAGGGACAGAATGATGTATACTAGACAAGGTGGGGACAGAATGATGTATGCCAGACAAGGGAGGGACAGAATGATGTATGCCAGACCAGGGAGGGACAGAATGATGTATGCCAGACCAGGGAGGGACAGAATGATGTATGCCATACCAGAGAGGGACAGAATGATGTATGCCAGATGAGGGAGGGACAGAATGATGTATGCCAGACCAAGGAGGGACAGAATGATGTATGCCAGACCAGGGAGGGACAGAATGATGTATGCCAGACCAGGGAGGGACAGAATGATGTATGCCAGACAAGGGAGGGAGAGAATGATGTATGCCAGACAAGGTAGGGACAGAATGATGTATGCCAGACAAGGTAGGGACATAATGATGTATGCCAGACCAGGGAGGGACAGAATGATGTATGCCAGACAAGGGAGGGAGAGAATAATGTATGCCAGACAAGGTATGGACAGAATGATGTATGCCAGACAAGGTATGGACAGAATGATGTATGCCAGACAAGGTATGGACAGAATGATGTATGCCAGACAAGGTATGGACAGAATGATGTATGCCAGACAAGGTAGGGACAGAATGATGTATGCCAGACCAGAGAGGGACAGAATATGCCATTTAAGGTATTGACAGAATGATGTATGCCAGACGAGGGAGGGATAGAATGATGTATGCCAGACGAGGGAGTGATAGAATGATGTATGCCAGACAAGGTAGGGACAGAATGATGTATACTAGACAAGGTGGGGACAGAATGATGTATGCCAGACAAGGTATGGACAGAATGATGTATGTCAGACCAGGGAGGGACAGAATATACCATAGAAGGAAGGGATATAATGATGTATGCCAGACGAGGGAAGGACAGAATATACCATACAAGGAAGGGATAGAATGATGTATGTCAGACGAGGGAGGGACAGAATATACCATAGAAGGAAGGGATAGAATGATGTATGCCAGACGAGGGAGGGACAGAATAATGTATGCTATACCAGGGAGGGACAGAATGATGTATGCCAGATCAGAGAGGGACAGAATGATGTATGCCAGACCAGAGAGGGACAGAATGATGTATGCCATACCAGAGAGGGACAGAATGATGTATGCCATATGAGAAGGGATAGAATGATGTATGCCAGACAAGGGAGGGACAGAATGATGTATGCCAGACCAGGGAGGACCTGAACGATGTATGCCAGACAACTCTTTGCATTCCCTCTCTGGACACAAACGCTTTTATATGTGACCCAGTTACAGCAAAAATGTTTTTTTTTAAATGAAGCAGTTTCAACTCCTTAATAAAATATTCTACTCTGATTTTGTTGTTTTTTTTAGTGCCCGTCTTTCTTGAGGAGACAAAAAAAAAAAAAAAACAAAGCCAAGTACATTTTTCATCCACTTTTCGTGTTTTGTGTCTGTTCTGTATGTGAGCCTCGAAAAAGGCTTTTGCTGAAATATTGGATTGTGGCATATCTATCTTTTTGTAAAACCGCCATACACCTCCGCCTTCTTGCTTTACTGGAACCAGCCCCCCCCCCCCGGCTGCCGAAGACGGAGTGTGTTGGATAGGGCGCAGTACCCGGGGTGAAACAGGACACACACGCGTCTACGAATGGTTATGATACAATCCCATCTCCTTCCGACCCTTCTCCAGCGGCAAGGAAAATAAATGAATCTTACGCCTCAAAACAACCAACCAAGAGAACAAGCCCCTACGACGGCCTGAAAGGATTAGAAAGCATACCAGAGCCAGCAAAGTCAACAGTTCAGTAACCTTCAAGAGCGCCCAAACCACGTGGACCTGAGGCGTGAGGCGTGGCCAGAAGACACGAGCGTGGGCACAAGCTTTGGGGCTCCTATCAGGATCTGGAGAGGACTGCGTGCTCTGCCATGTCGATAGGGATCGGGATTTGATGTAAACAACAACCTCGAACGCAGAAGAAGAAGAAGACTGGAGTCAGTTCTATCGCAGTCGCCATTTCTCATATCTCCAATCATTCCTTGAGGGATATCGCGATTGCTATCACTCCGGTATATCGGGTCCCTGCGGCGAGTTTCGTTTCATAAATAAATTCTAAAAATCGGTGTACATTTTTATTGTAAACCTTTTTTTTCTGCACGACCGGTGACACTTCTTCGTCCTCTTCGACGCGTGATTAGCAACGAGTGTGAAATTTGAAGTTTTGATCAAGAATTTTCAATTTTTGGTGACTTTGATAGGCATACGGACATGCCCTATGATCAGACAACTGTTATTGAATGTACCCCAATCTATTAGACCGGCTGGAGAAGTAGCTTGAAGGTTATTTCAGACATTATTTTTGTGAATATCCCACATATCACAAGAAGAGATCACACATATCTATATATAGATCTAGATATCGCCGATGGTAAGTAGGACACAATCATTATTTTGTTGCTGTTGGTGGTGGTGCTAAAAATGTTCTATTTTCACATCACTTCTTTAAAAAAAACAAACTCTGCATTTATGGAATCTTCATACATTTACAGTTATTTTGATGCATAACAAGTAAACTTTTAACATGGAAATATTTTGTTACATTCACTTTTTCAACTATACCCACCCTATACTCGCGCATTTACTCCCCCAGAACTCCAACGTCGGCGTTTTTGCTTCCCGCAGGGAATGAGTTAAAACACACACACACACACACACACACACACACACACAGACAGAGAGTTCTGCTATAAAGTCAGAGATAACCATGGATCACTGACTGCCACGCTGGAGAGCGTGTTCAGGCCCGATAAAACCTCTAAGGTCAAAGAGTTAGAAGGAAAATCCTAGGAGAGTTGGAAAATAACCTTTTTTTTAAAAAATCATTTGAAAACGAAAAATGAACTTTAGTATACCAGTGAAGGAGGCGCTTGAGATGGAAGTGTGTGTTGTTGTTGTTGTTGTACTCGACGAGGACAAGAACAGCAGAGATAATGACAGGGAATCTTACAGCCAGAGAGTCTGTCATTATGGTATGGAAAGAAAGGGTTTATTAACTATTTCTTATATCTTATATCCTTCCCGTGCTGTTAAACGTCACATAGGGCTCGCAAAGTAGTTCAACAATTTTTCCTGTCTTCGGCGAGTCTTTCAACCTCATCAAAAGATTTTATGCCTGTTAATTTGGCCTCTCTTAATAATGTCCTCTTCAGAGTTTCACGCGGTCTGCCCCTTTTTCTTCGGCCTGTTGTGTTCCACTTGATAGCTTGTTTTGGGATTCTCTGATCATTTCTTCTCATCAAGTGACCAACATATGTCCATCTCCTTTTCCTGATCATCCATGAGACAGGTTGTTGTTCAGTCATCTGTCTTATCTCTGCATTGTTCTTGAATTCATTCCACTTGATGCCGAGTATTTTCCTTAGGCATTTGTTTTCAAAAGAGTCTAATTTCTTTTCTATTTCTTTAGTTGTTTTCCAGCTTTCGCATGCATAAATGAGGGTGGATATTACATTTGAATTGAATAGTCTTAACTTGGTTTTTGTGCTTATAACTTTTGAATTCCATATGTTCTCAAGATTCTTGAAGATTGATGCTGCTTTTGCAATTCTGATCCTAACTTCCTTTCTGGTGTCACCATCCTGGTCTATGTAGCTGCCAAGGTATGCAAATTGATTGACTTCTTCAATATCTGTCAGAACACTAGAGGGTGATATGGTCAGTATCACGTCTGGCCGTCTTTCCTTCCCCAACTCCAGAAGAAGTCGGGTACCCATTTCTACAGCTGGGTGACTGGGGTGTCTCCAGTCGGATTCAAACCCCCGACCTTCGCCATGAGAGACCAGTGCACTAACCACTTCGTCACTCAGACGCCCGCAGCTAGAAAGCTACATTCTTATTTCACAGTTATATAAGATCACGTGAGTGCCATTGCAAACTTATTTCACAACTCTAAGATACAAAGTACAACAGTATTCCAGTTCCAGAACAATAACAGGTCATAGATAACAGAATGTATAAAATTGGAAAAAAGTAGGAGCAGCTTTATTACTTAACGATTACAAAGTTGTGACGTTTCGGCGTGTGCCTTAATCATACAAAAACATACAGGACGAAGAAATAGAGAGAGGAGATAAAGTATAGATTTACATGAATACTGTAAAAAAAAAAAAAGGTACTTAGCTGTAAATTGCAAGGTGTGGCTTGTCTGGCGGTGTGTGTCAGGAATGGATCTGGTAGGACGTGGAAATTGTTTAAATAGAGACCTGTGACATGTGGTCGGTGGGTTGTAACTGGGGGTGGTGGATGGGGAACCGGGGAGGGGAGAGAGAGTGACGCACTACTGGCCTAGCTAGGAGAATTTGAAACAGGTGATTGGGGAAGAGGTGTTGCAGAGAAGAGGGGTTGCTGAGAAAATAGCGGGGTTGCAGAGTGATGCTGTGAGGAAGTTTGAAAAGTAAAAAGGGGTGGATTTAGTGGAGAGGTACTATAATGATTGAAGAAGCTGATGTTACGTGTAACTAAACAGCGAGTTTAACCCATGTGGTTCCAGCGTCCCATAATTTTGAATGTAGCGGTTCTCAAGTGCCAGGCGGCTTGTGTCATCTGCGTGACATTGTTTAATGGCTGTTACCAGAAAATCAGATTTGCCTCTGTGGTTGGGGCCATTGAAATGATTTGGGACTGGTTTCGAAGCATGCTGGGCGATGTCGTACAGATGTTTTTGCATGCGGTCCCCTAATCTGAGGCCAGTCTCACCGATATATGTTATCCTGCATCTTTTGCACACGATGACATATATCACATTGCGGGACTCGCATGTGAATCCCTCATGAAGAGTGAGGATAGTTTTGGGAAAGGTGATTGTTTTCGTTTCCCAAACTACAGGGCAGGTAACGCAGCGGGGGCGGTTACATTTTCTGGTGCCAACATACGTAAGGCTCTGCTTCAAGTGGCTGTGGACGAGGATGTCCTTAAGGTTTGGCTCACGTTTGTATGCCAATAGGGGTGCTTCAGAGAAAATGTTACGAGTGTCGGAGTCGAGTTGGATTATCAGCAGATGACGATAAAGGATTTTCTTGACCATCTGACCGTGTGGGTGGAAAGGCAGATTGTTGTGAGAAACCCTGTTGTTGTGGTCAAATAGGCCACAACTCATTCTGTTTATGTGAAGCACGGTGAAAGTATCACGTGCTTCCGTGGCACAACTGAGTCACGTGATTTATGTTAGGCGCGATGTGTGAACGAGTGGAGAGGAGAGTTTTGTGTTAGAATGTTGGAGTGATAGGTCGTGATGTTCAGTTCTAGTAGAAATGTAGTTATTCTTGAGTTCAGTATGTAAGTTAGTTGGATAGTCCTTGTTAGGACAATTGGCTGTAGTTGATGTATTGTTCTTTTTTTTTTAAAAAGGTCATAGTAGCATGTAGATTGTGTGTTGATTGTCCCGTTATGGACAAGATTTGAATGTCTGACTTAGTCCCATGGCCATGTTAGTCGCCCGGACATATTTCTTGTAATCATTTGTATTATTCTCATCAAGTTTTACACTTCAGATCATTGCAACACACATCTAACAAATGGGCTTTCATCATTAAGCATTTTTGGAATTCGTGTCTGATGAATCCTGTGATTCTTGGACTCATGTTAAGTGCCAACTGTGGTGCAGAGTTTGTTGATTTACATGTAACTGGTCATGTCGTGTATTAATGAGTAGTTGAGTTATTGTTATCTGGGTTGTCTTGTTACACAGTGTATACCAATGTAACGTCTGTTGAGTCTCTGAGCCAACGCTCATGTAAATGTAATAGTACACAGAATGTGAAAGGAAGAATCTTATAATAGTGTTACCATGTCTCTATTTTAGTAGTTCTGTGATACACTACTTTAGTGGTACCGTGACTCTGTTTTATAAGCTTGTACCTGTAATAGCTAGAATATTCGTTCCACAGTTCGGTGTTATGTGCGACTGATAGTGTTTGATGAAACAACAGATATGTTAGCCCAGTATGTGACTAAAATGGTTTCAAAGTTTGGTTTATGAAATAAAATAGCACCACAATGTGCAGATACAAGCTTTGGAGGGAGAGAAGGAAAGACATCATCAGCGTTTATACGAAGTTACAATAAAATGTGAGGAGATGTCTTTTGACAGTGAATGATGAGTTCACATTGGCCACATTTTCTTTCTGGGTGGTTTCTAGAACAGAGAGCAGAGCTTGTATGTGTGTGCCTCCAGTGTGAGAGAGCAGAGCTTGTATGTGTGTGCCTCCAGTGTGAGAGAGCAGATCTTGTATGTGTGTGCTCCGAGTGTGAGAGAGCAGAGTTTGTATGTGTGTGCCCCGAGTGTGAGAGAGCAGAGCTTGTATGTGTGTGCTCCGAGTGTGAGAGAGCAGATCTTGTATGTGTGTGCCCCGAGTGTGAGAGAGAATATCTTGTATGTGTGTGCTCCGAGTGTGAGAGAGCAGATCTTGTATGTGTATGCTCCGAGTGAGAGAGAGCAGAGCTTGTATGTGTGTGCCTCCAGTGTGAGAGAGCAGAGCTTGTATGTGTGCTCTGAGTGTGAGAGAGCAGATCTTGTATGTGTGTGCCCCGAGTGTGAGAGAGCAGAGCTTGTATGTGTGTGCCCCGAGTGTGAGAGAGCAGATCTTGTATGTGTGTGCCCCGAATGTGATGTGTGTCCCGAGTGTGAGAGAGCAGATCTTGTATGTGTGTGCTCTGAGTGTGAGAGAGCAGATCTTGTATGTGTGTGCTCCGAGTGTGAGAGAGCAGATCTTGTATGTGTGTGGCCCGAGTGTGAGAGAGCAGATCTTGTATGTGTGTGGAGAGCAGAGCTTGTATGTGTGTGGCCCGAGTGTGAGAGAACCGATCTTGTATGTGTATGGCCCGAGTGTGAGAGAGCAGAGCTTGTATGTGTGTGGCCCGAGTGTGAGAGAACCGATCTTGTATGTGTATGGCCCGAGTGTGAGAGACCAGAGCTTGTATGTGTGTGCCCCTAGGTTCTAGATATCTATCCCGGCCGGAGCAGTTAAAGTCCTAAAATTCCCACTCCACGAGTTTTTTTTTAAAACACACGAATAATTAGTAGGTAACCCTGTCATGCCTTAGATGCACATAGGGATATGGTGTTAGTGCCCATATTTTCCTTGACCTGTCAGCACACTAGAGGGTGATATGGTCAGTATCACGCCTGGCTGCCTTTTACTTCCCCAACTCCAGAAGAAGTCGGGTACCCATTTCTACAGCTGGGTGACTGGGGTGCCGCCGGCCGGATTCGAACCCCCGACCTTCGCCATGAGAGACCAGTGCACTAACCACTTCGCCACTCAGACACCCGAATAATCAGTATACAAGTATATACATGAAAGCATACACGAAGCCACTGCAGTAAAGCTACGTTAACAAAATTTATAAACCAGGAAAAAAAGTAGGAACAGCTTTATTACACAGCTGTGGCGTTTTGGTGTGAATCATACAAAAACACACAGGACGAAGAAACAGAGAGAGAGAGAGAGAGAGAGAGAGAGAGAGAGAGAGAGAAGATAAAATATACATTTATAAGGAAGAAACACTGAATAAAATAAAATGAATGGAGCACAATCCAATAATTCACCAAAAGCCTTTTTAAAGGATCACAGACAAAAACAACACAACAGATAAAAAACGAAAAATAGATGAAAAATATCGACTTTTTTTTTCTTTTGTCCCCGCGTAGTAGGAAGGGCGACCACAAAATGCGTCCAGGTCGACGTGGGGGCCCAGCGACTGGCTGAGAAATGATGTAAAGAGGGAAACAACAAATGGTACCACATAGTAACATGGCGTTTTGCCCCATTCAGCTCCTGTTAGCCCCCATCAGATACCTGTAGCCTACAGAAAAGCCGCCTAAATGGCGCAGACGATACAAGAGTGAGAAGACAATATGGGGAGGGGCGAATGGTGAAAGGTTCAGAAAGAATAGAGAACACTGAGAGCACAAAACAAACAGTCCCGTCCTCTCAGTATTCTCTATTCTTTATATTCTTTTAGTTTATGTCAAGCTTTCATGCTCAGTATGTTCAACAAGTGTCGTATGACACCTACCGGTGTGTCTCTGGGGCATCAAGTACTGTCCTCATTGCTTCATTTTGAAATCTTTCTAGCCGGGTTGTTTGAGTTGCTGATACAGGCGGTCAGGGTAAGTCATGGTCAGTCATTGTTCACCAACTATGGAGTCATTTGCGTCAGAAGAGCTTGTAAAAAGTTTTGTACTCGATTCGTTCAGAAAATTTTCATCGCTACTAGCTGGCTACTATCTCGGCAACTACATAGACCATGATAGTGACACCAGAAAGAAAGTTAGAATTCGAATTGCAAAAGCAGCATTGACCTTCAAGAATCTTGAGAACGTGGCACTCAAAAGTTATAAGCACAAAAACCAAGTTAAGATTCTTCAATTCAAATGTAATATCCACCCTCGTTTATGCATGTCAGAGCTGGAAAAGAACCAAAAAATTGACAAGAAATTAGACTCTTTTGAAAACAAATGCCTAAGGAAAATAGTTGGTATAAAGTGGAACGAATTCAAGAACAATGCAGAGATAAGACAGATGAGCAAACAATAATCTATCTCATGGGTGATCAGAAAAAGAAGATGGACATATGTCGGTCATGTGCTGAGAAGAAACAACCAGAGAATCACAAAACAAGCTATCAAGTGGAACACAAAAGGCCGAAGAAAAAGAGGTCGACCACGTGAAACTCTAAAGAGGACATCGTTGAAGGCCAGTTTAGTGGGAATAACATCCCTTGATGAGGCCGAAAAGCTCCCCGGAAACAGGAAATCTTGGCGAACTACCAAGCATTCCCTATGTGACGTAACGACACGGGAAGGATGTAAGATGTAAGTAAGACTACAAGCAGTGTTGGTGATGAAACACATCGAAATTTCCCGAACTTTGTTGGCAAATTGCGTTATCTTTATCTCTGTTTTGGCTGTTGATGTTCTCAGAACACAGGTAACCCGACACATACCTACGGTTATATATAAAGTATTTAGCTTTTTATATATTTGCTTATATATTCCTAGTGTTTCTGCTCCAGTATGTTTGTTTATAATTGGCACCACAATCCACACCTTAAATTAGCCGACAATCATTCAATCAAGTGCCGTGGCATAGGCGATCATTTCTCTCCACAATTCCCTGTCTTCAGACTTGATTATGAGATCCGCCGGTGACTTTCTTCCTAGCCACACTGACAGCCCATCCAGTAATTTCTCTCTCTGCCTTCCTGTCTGTTCTTCCCTCAGTTTTTCCAGTTGCCACAATGTGTTCCAATTTTCCTCATCTCAGAAAATGTCCCACAAATCTCGCTTGTCTGCCTCTGATCTTTGCTGTAATTTGCCTTTTAACCCCAGCCTCTCTTAAGACTTCCTCATTGGTTCTCTTAGCTGTCCATAGTACTTTCAACATCGTCCTTATGAACCACATTTCCACGGCCTCCATTTCTCGCTGTACTCTCTTATTAAAGGACCATGTTTCACATCCATAAAAGAAAATTGGCTCGATGTAACATTTAAGTACTTGGATTTTTCCATTGATATGGATCTGTCGTACAAGATGTTTCTCATTTCTGGAATGCTGACTTGGCCTGAGCACGTCTGCTTTTTTATTTCGTTGTGACATTTCCCATCAGCTGTTATAATTTTTCCTAAGTACTTGAATCTATCAACTTGTTTCAGTTCTGTGCCATCGATGGTAATGCTACATTTTGGTGGTATTCCTTTCTTTGAGGTGACCATCACTTCAGTCTTCTTTTTATTCAGACTGAGACCTTTACTTTTAGTTTCACAAACCACGATGTCCAGAAAAGCCTGTAGCTCCCCTTCACTTTTAGCAATCAGAACTGTGTCGTCTGCATATCTTAAGTTGTTAAGGTTGTACCCGCCAGTTGATATTCATAACAAGCTCTCCATATTTCTCATAATGTTTTCGCTGTACAAGGAGAAGAGGTCAGGAGATAGAACACATCCTTGTCTCACTCCCAATTAGATGGCATTACAACATATATGTATAACTGAAGAATGAACAGCAACATTTTGTATATTATATTTTTGTTCCTATGGAACTCCTGATTCCTGATCTTTGCAGCAACAGGATGATGTTCAAACATAATTGTCGTATCTGATAGAGAGAAGCGGAGACTTTGATAGCCTGCACTAGCATGGAGACCATGGCCAGCTATACTCAATTAAACATATGGAAGTAGTAACATGTGGGGACCATGGCCAGCTATACTCAGTTAAACATGTGGGGACCATGGCCAGCTATACTCAGTTAAACATGTGGGGACCATGGCCAGCTATACTCAGTTAAACATGTGAGGACCATGGCCAGCTATACTCAGTTAAACATATGGAAGTAGTAACATGTGGGGACCATGGCCAGCTATACTCAGTTAAACATGTGGGGACCATGGCCAGCTATACTTAGTTAAACATGTGAGGACCATGGCCAGCTATACTCAGTTAAACATGTGAGGACCATGGCCAGCTATACTCAGTTAAACATGTGAGGACCATGGCCAGCTATACTCAGTTAAACATGTGGGGACCATGGCCAGCTATACTCAGTTAAACATGTGAGGACCATGGCCAGCTATACTCAGTTAAACATGTGGGGACCATGGCCAGCTATACTCAGTTAAACATGTGGGGACCATGGCCAGCTATACTCAGTTAAACATGTGGGGACCATGGCCAGCTATACTCAGTTAAACATATGGAAGTAGTAACATGTGGGGACCATGCCAGCTATACTCAGTTAAACATGTGGGGACCATGGCCAGCTATACTCAGTTAAACATGTGGAAGTAGTAACATGTGGGGACTATGGCCAGCTATACTCAGTTAAACATGTGGGGACCATGGCCAGCTATACTCAGTTAAACATGTGGGGACTATGGCCAGCTATACTCAGTTAAACATGTGGGGACTATGGCCAGCTATACTCAGTTAAACATGTGGGGACCATGGCCAGCTATACTCAGTTAAACATATGGAAGTAGTAACATGTGGGGACCATGCCAGCTATACTCAGTTAAACATGTGGGGACCATGGCCAGCTATACTCAGTTAAACATGTGGAAGTAGTAACATGTGGGGACTATGGCCAGCTATACTCAGTTAAACATGTGGGGACCATGGCCAGCTATACTCAGTTAAACATGTGGGGACTATGGCCAGCTATACTCAGTTAAACATGTGGGGACCATGGCCAGCTATACTCAGTTAAACATGTGGGGACCATGGCCAGCTATACTCAGTTAAACATGTGGGGACCATGGCCAGCTATACTCAGTTAAACATGTGGGGACCATGGCCAGCTATACTCAGTTAAACATATGGAAGTAGTAACATGTGGGGACCATGCCAGCTATACTCAGTTAAACATGTGGGGACCATGGCCAGCTATACTCAGTTAAACATGTGGAAGTAGTAACATGTGGGGACTATGGCCAGCTATACTCAGTTAAACATGTGGGGACCATGGCCAGCTATACTCAGTTAAACATGTGGGGACTATGGCCAGCTATACTCAGTTAAACATGTGGGGACTATGGCCAGCTATACTCAGTTAAACATGTGGGGACCATGGCCAGCTATACTCAGTTAAACATATGGAAGTAGTAACATGTGGGGACCATGCCAGCTATACTCAGTTAAACATGTGGGGACCATGGCCAGCTATACTCAGTTAAACATGTGGAAGTAGTAACATGTGGGGACTATGGCCAGCTATACTCAGTTAAACATGTGGGGACCATGGCCAGCTATACTCAGTTAAACATGTGGGGACTATGGCCAGCTATACTCAGTTAAACATGTGGGGACCATGGCCAGCTATACTCAGTTAAACATGTGGGGACCATGGCCAGCTATACTCAGTTAAACATATGGAAGTAGTAACATGTGGGGACCATGGCCAGCTATACTCAGTTAAACATGTGGGGACCATGGCCAGCTATACTCAGTTAAACATGTGGAAGTAGTAACATGTGGGGACCATGGCCAGCTATACTCAGTTAAACATGTTGGGATAGAATACAGTCTTCATTAGCACTTGGTTGCTGGCTCGCGAGACTGCCATCACTCTAGCTCTCTCATCTGTTAGACATATTTCCACTGAAAGATACAGCATTGTAACCAGCAGGAGAAGATCTGCATGCACTTTCAGTAGATTTATAAGTGGAATTTTTCATCCTGGAAGAAGGTTTTGAAGCAGGTTCATGCTATTTGTAAGCTCTGCTGGGATCACCTTGCTGAACAGCAGCTCTCTTGTGTATCATGCTTCATCTGGATAACTGGTAACGTGAAAGTGCTTTGTTCATGTTGCAACTCCCCCTTCATGATTCTACCAGTTAGTTCCAGAGGAAGGACAAGGTCCATATGTTTGAAAATCCAGCACAGCTGCAGCTGATGTCAGAAAGTTTGTAGACTAAGGAACCTGTAGGGTCCCTCTCCAGATTTTTCTTTTGGGGTTTGCTCCTGCAGCTTTGTCTCCCCTGAGTTACCCACAGGGCAGTGAGCCTAACAGGAACTTTAGTTTCACTTACTGTCACGGTAGCAGGTGAATGTGACTTGTCTCAATAGAATGAGATCTTTTTATACATCGTTTTTTTTTTCTGTAGATTATAGTTTGTTGAGATTTTGATGATCTGTGCTTTAATTAAATTAACTTTAATAATGAAAGAGGAAAGAGGAGGTAACTCACAAGAGCACAGAGAATAAAACATAATCCAGCGGATCTTAATCTTTTTTTTCTTTCACCATGGACCCTCCTTCCTGCCTGAGAACAGTCATGGACCCCTTATACAGCGGTAAATAGAACCCAGATGATCCTAAGATTTTTTTAATCGAGCCAATACATGTGCTGGTCCATGGAGCCCCAAGAATCTTTTTTTTTTTGTGAATCCGCTAGGGGCACATGGACAACAGGCTAAGAACCACTCCTATCCATCCTAAATAAGTCATGAAAAAAAAAGAAAATCAGACTTTTACTGGAACTAATAAAGAAAAGTGGGAAAAGTAAAGAAAGTATCATTTTTACACCTGCTAACCTCATGTTCCTTATAGTTCAGGAAAATAACCAGTTCCTCATTTTCGTAGCTCATCCCCATCTTTCAGGAAAATAACCAGTTACTTGTTTTCATAGCTCATTCCCCACCCCACCCCCTCCCCATGTCTATCTATAAGGAAAATAACCAGTTCCTCGTTTTCATAGCTCATCCCCCCCCCCCCCCCCGGACCCCATGTCCATCTTTCAGGAAAATAACCAGTTCCTCAGTATCATAGCTCATCCCCCCTATGTCCATCTTCATCTCAAATGAGCTTGCATTTGAAAAGAGCTTTGTGCATGATTCCCCCAACAAAACATTCTCAAGACTCTTAAGCCCTGCACAACAATGTATTTTTATCTGAAAGTTAACATAAAAACCCAAGTGATTGTTAAGCATGGTAAAGTATTTCTAAGCTTTCAGATCTGTATTGTCACAGTGCAGGAATGCTTATTCTTGTCTGTTTTTTCCCCCCACAAGTAATGTTGAGTAAGTGTAGAAATTTTGGTATGGCAAGTTTTCTCTCTAGAATACTGTATGTTGTTGAATAGTCTTTTTACATAGTCTTCTATTATCTGTCCAAAAAAACAGATCCACCATGACATTAACCACAGTCATCATGCTGGCATTTGTAGCTCTCAACTGTAGACCTACCATATCAGTTAAATGTCTTAGAGGAAGTTATGTCTACACTCCCAGAGAAGGTCGTGATGTTTGTTTCCCCTGTGCTGAAGGTATCAACTTTATGCCTGAAACTGATCATACGAACAGGGAATGTTATCCGTGTAGTCAGGTACTTGATGACAGTGTTGAGATTCTTATCTCACCATGCAACAGAACCAATGATGCCGAGATACTTTGCCAAGATGGATACTACCGGAGGAAAGCCAGGAGCATCAGCGAGAAGGATACTTGTACAATGTGTTCTCAGTGTGAAAATCCAGTTCGTGCTTGCCAGGGATATCATGACACTGTTTGTTGTGACAGCCCAGATAATGCTGCTGTGCTTGACAAATTTGGTGTCTTCAGATGCACACAGCGCCCAGTTCCTTGTGGTAAAGGTCAGCATTTGAATACTGATAGTGGAGAATGTTCTCCATGTCCTGAGAACACATACATGAATGTTGACAGTCACATAAACACACAATGTTTCAATTGTGCAATGTTGTCCAGTAATCTGGGGCTTCATTCTGCCATAATCCAAAAATGTGGTAACACATCTCAAACCCTGTTTGGTTGCAAGGGAGGCTACTTCCGAGATCCTGGCCAGGAATCACTGGCGGTAGAAGTGAGCTGCTCACCTTGTCAGGTGTGTCACCATGTAGGACGAGACTGTGATATGTTCCATGACACAGTCTGTTGTCAGGAGCCTGGTATGATGGTCACAGACACTGAGTATGGTCCAGAGTGTAGGGCTCACCTCAGAGATACAACTCCAAATCAGACAGTTCAAACCATAGGTGTGTATTTAATTTTTATTATAGTCTGTCAAAATTGTTCACAGCATCTGAGAAATAGATTATCTTGAAATCAAAAACAAGCTGTGGAGTTAAACTTGCAAGAAAATAGCAAATGTGGTTTTTATAATTAGCTGAATGTGAAATGCTGCTTCAGTTATAGTTACATTTGTCTACTAGACCGAATATTTTGGCATGTTGATATTAAAAAAAAAAAAAAAAGATACTGAAACAAAAATCTGAAATAGCCCGGAAAGTGTGTTTCAGTGGCTGCAATGACTTCCAAGAGTGAAGCCAGGCAGCAGATATCCTAGCAGTCTCCACAACCATTGGTCAGTCCTCACTGTACCTCCCACGCTGCAGTGCTACAGCAGCCTTTCAGCAGCAATATCTTGTGGAGGTAGGATTGGCTGTAGTTGCCATAACAACAGTTCCACTACAGATACCACCACTTCATCTCAAATTGTCAAGTATAATAATACTTTTTAAAAAGTGCAGTTAGTTAATGTCTAGTTTCAGAATCAGTCATCCATATTACTTTGTCTCCTTTTTAACAAGTGCTCAAACATCTTGTGTTCAGTCTGTTGCTCAGTTAATGGAATGAAAATCCATCTTCCTTCAGACCTCACAGCTGCCCCATAGTTTCAGTCATGGTACTGTCGTGTAGGCAGAGTGTGAAGAGCATTTTTTACAAGAAAGTTCAGACCATTTCAACAAGAGAGCAAAAAATGAGAGATGGTTTAGTTGTCATGGCTGGCAAAACAAGGCTAGCTAAGACTATGTCCAACTTTCTTGTGTTGCTTCTAGAAACAAACCTGTATTAATTCTACATGATCAGTGGTATATGAATCATGGTATCAGTTTCAGAAGCTCAAATTCAGATATAGAAAAGTCAGGTTCAGTTAGAGAGAGAGAGAGAGAGAGAGAGAGAGAGAGAGGGAGAGAGAGAGAGAGAGAGAGAGAGAGAGAGAGAGAGCAACAGCAAGAATCTTGAGTTCAGTTTTTATTTGTTTACATTTAGTCATTTACATCTATTTGAGAATTTTGTATATTTTAATATATTTTGATGCTGTACAAGAAGTTAAATACTTAACTCTGTTTAGTGGCAAATTACTCATTGCTACAAGTATTTTTGGTTTGATTGTTTTGTTTGTAGACTGTATTTTTTATGTGAAAATGTGCAGTAGTACTAGAAAAAGAAAACCTTCAGGTGACAGCACAAGAAGTACTGAGAGTGATTACGTCCTTTTTAACTTTGGGACGATGACAACATCCAGAAACAGAAGCACCTAAAGTGAAAAGAAATGTTAACATTTGAATTCCCGTAATCTTAATTTATTTGCAGAAATATAATGCTCATGATTATAACTGTCATTATGAATTTTGAGGTCTCTCATTTTGCTCTCTTGTTCTGAGATGTCTGCTGTAACTACTGATAAAACATGCCCAGTCTTTGGACCTTTCTTCTTCTTCTTCATTTGCTTCTACCGCCAAGATCCCCCTGTGATCCTACTGAATTTACTCCCGTGGTTCTCGCAATGGTCTCATTTAGGATGGAGGCTCAGAGCATTGTTGGATTTGGGCCTATGTTCTCGGTGGGTCACAGAAGCGGCATTGCGTGACACTGTGGTTTTCATTGCACAGACTAAATTCATCAGTCATCCTCCTGTTTAACATCTACGCCAAAAACATCACGAGGAATGTAAGAGGGGAACAGGAAACAGCTAAATTTGACTCTTTCAACATCGGGGGAGTGGGGGCCACTGGATTCCAGAAATTAGATATGCCGATAATACTGTCCTTCTATCAAACAGCTCAGTAGGACTGCAACAGTTGATTCTCTCAACCAAAGGACACAACGAAACTAAAAACCTCTTTTTAAACACCAGCAAAACCAAAGTAATGATAACTGACAAAATAGGAAGCAAAGCCAAAATTACACTGGACCATTAAGAGCTTGAAAATGTAAATAATATATTTTGGTTCAACCATCACCACTAATGACAACTGCGTGGTGGAAATCAAAAGAAGAGTTGCAGTCGCATCACAGAAACAAGCACAAATGAAGAGTATATGGCAAGATACCAAAAAGAAAACAAAATTATGTTTACTAAGAGCTTACATGTTGCCAATGGCAACATACGGATGTGAAATGTTGACATTTAACAAATCACTAGAGAAGAGAATAACAGCATTTGAAATCAAATGTTACAGAAGGCCTCTATTAGAATTTCATGGATAGAATGAAAATCAAATAAAGAATATTGATAGGATTAAGTTTTGCAGAAAACTGGCTCACTAACACCATAAAAATTAGAAAGCTGAAGATACTTTGGCCACTTTAAGAGACACAACAGCTTAGAGAGGTTGGTAGAAGAAGGCATAGTGCCCGGCCACATCAAGAGACACAACAGCTTGGAGAGGTTGGTAGAAGAAGGCATAGTGCCTGGCCACATCAAGAGACACAACAGCTTGGAGAGGTTGGTAGAAGAAGGCCTGGCCTTCATCACTAAACAGATATCTCTAGTTGCCTGGCCTTCATCACTAAACAGATATCTCTAGTTGCCTGGCCTTCATCACTAAACAGATATCTCTAGTTGCCTGGCCTTCATCACTAAACAGATATCTCTAGTTGCCTGGCCTTCATCACTAAACAGATATCTCTAGTTGCTTGGCCTTCACCGCCAAACAGATATCTCTAGTTGCCTGGCCTTCATCACCAAACAGTCACCTATACCACTCTGTGACGTCAGCTGATGAATACTGTAAACATTAACATCAGCAGGATGACACTTTGCAGACACATATGTGAATTCGTACTTGCTTCATGAAGACCAGAGGTCAGTATCACTCTCACTCCAGCTCACCAAGGAGCTCTTGCCTGGTGTCGTGAGCACATCAGATGGACAAGATGCCAGAGGAGGCAAGTTCTCTTACCAGATGAGTCCCATTTCACTCTGTCATTTAATGATGTCAGGGTTCATTTTCGGAGAAGGCAAGGAGAGTGTTTTACTGATGACATAATTTGAGGAGTGGATTGCTATGGAGGAGGTTTTGTCATGGTCTGGGATGGCTTCAACTGACAAGGCTCCTCTTCATGTCATCCAAGGCACACTGACAGGCCTAAGGTACCAAGATGAGATACTGCGACCTCTAATTCAGCCTTCTCTGGAGGTCATGGTAGTGATGCAGTCTTGCAGGATGACAATGCTTGACCTCATCGAGCTTGTATCGTTAATGACTTCATTCAGCACCACAGAATCCTCAAGTGGCCCGCTTGTTCACCTGATCTTGCTTCTACTGAACACCTCTGGAGCATACTTAGGCACTGAGTATCAACTAATCACCCTCCCCCAGTTGATACTGCACAGCTGACTCTTCATCAAGAGTGGCAGGCTATTCTGTAGGACGTTCTTAGAACCCTCGTAGACTCCATGTGTCAAAGATGTATCGCATTCCTGGCTGTAAATTATGGTTATGTCAGATTTTGACAGATCATACGTAACAGTACTTTTCAGTGACATCAGTTGCCAAGGTTATCAAGCTTTTTGCAGCGATATCAGTTGCCAAGGCTATCAAGTTTTTGCAATGATATCAGCTGCCAAGGCTGTCATGTTTTTTTTTGCAGTGACATCAGTTGCCAAGGCTATCAAGTTTTTTGCAGTGACATCAGTTGCCAAGGCTATCAAGTTTTTGCAGTGACATCAGTTGCCAAGGCTGTCAAGTTTTTTGCAGTGACATCAATTGACAAGGCTGTCAAGTTTTTTTGTGGTGACATCAGTTCCCAATGCTGTCAAGTTTTTACTGTGACATCAATTGACAAGTCTGTCAAGTTTTTTGTGGCTACATCAGTTGCCAAGGCTGTCAAGTTTTTTTGCAGTGATATCAGTTCCCAGTGCTGTCAAATTTTTGCAGTGACATCAGTTCATGGTTTTTTTTGGCTGTCTATTCTGGTTCTTACACAGTGCATGGATTTCTTATTGCCGCCTCTTTTAATGACCTTTATATTGTGCTGTTTTAAAAAAAAAATGTAAGTATCATGTTTAGATTTATATGTTTTTAACTCTACTCAGTGTTTTTTTGTATTGAATCTGAGAGTGCTTTACATTTTATTCTTATTTTTTTTTAAAATTGCAGTAAAGCTTATGCTCTATTAATATGCATTTGTTATTACTGTAATGGGTACTCATCTAAAAGTATATTTTTTAAAATTAAAAATTATTTATAATACTGAGGCTCGCCAGCGCTTGACTTTTTCCCTTAGTTTGTCCTGTGATGTGGTGTGCTGCTGAATCTGTCAACAGACAGATGCTGAATCTGTCAATAGAAAGATGCTGAATCTGTCAATAGACAGACGTGGAAATACCAACAAACACGTAATTCATGAAACAAACAATAATTACAGCTACACTTGATGAAAGTTTGGTACGTTTCTGTAATTTTAAATTGAAATAAGTCAACATTAAGAAAAGGATTTTAAATATATATGTTTTTTTTTTAAGTTTATTTACTTTTTAAAGTTTCAAAGTAACAGTATATATTATGCTACAAAAAAAAAGGAATATTTTTATGTTAAAACTTATAATAGCTGGTATTAAATAATGTTAGTTGCAACTCTCACATCAGGAACAATTCACCATCTACAGATTATGCACAGGATACTTCCAATTACAAGCACCCCTACAGCCTGTCACATACCAGTGACTACACACTAAGCACCCATATAGCCTGTCACACACCCATGACTACACACTAAGCACCCATATAGCCTGTCACATACCCGTGACTACACACTAAGCACCCATATAGCCTGTCACATACCCGTGACTACACTCTAAGCACCTATATAGCCTGTCACACCTGTGACTACACACTAAGCACCCATATAGCCTGTCACACCTGTGACTACACACTAAGCACCCATATAGCCTGTCACACCTGTGACTACACACTAAGCACCCATATAGCCTGTCACACACCCATGACTACACACTAAGCACCCATGTGTCAAAGATGTATCGCATTCCTGGCTGTAAATTATGGTTATGTCAGATTTTGACAGATCATACGTAACAGTACTTTTCAGTGACATCAGTTGCCAAGGTTATCAAGCTTTTTGCAGCGATATCAGTTGCCAAGGCTATCAAGTTTTTTGCAATGATATCAGCTGCCAAGGCTGTCATGTTTTTTTTTGCAGTGACATCAGTTGCCAAGGCTATCAAGTTTTTTGCAGTGACATCAGTTGACAAGGCTATCAAGTTTTTTGCGGTGACATCAGTTGCCAAGGCTGTCAAGTTTTTTGCAGTGACATCAATTGACAAGGCTGTCAAGTTTTTTTGTGGTGACATCAGTTGCCAATGCTGTCAAGTTTTTACTGTGACATCAATTTACAAGTCTGTCATGTTTTTTGTGGCTACATCAGTTGCCAAGGCTGTCAAGTTTTTTGCAGTGACATCAGTTCCCAATGCTGTCAAGTTTTTGCAGTGACATCAGTTGTCAAGGCTATCAAGCTTTTTGCAGTGATATCATTTGCCAAGGCTGTCAAGTTTTTTTCTGTGGTGACATCAGTTGCCAAAGCTGTCAAGTATTTTTTTTGCAGTGACATCAGTTGCCAGGGCTATCAAGTTTTTTTTGCAGTGACATCAGTTGCCAAGGCTGTCAAGTTTTTTTTTGCAGCGACATCAGTTGCCAAGGCTGACAAGTTTTTGTAATTATATCAGTTGCCAAGGCTGTCAAGTTTTTTTTTGCAGTGACATCAGTTGCCAAGGCTATCAAGTTTTTTGCAGTGTCATCAATTGACAAGGCTGTCAAGTTTTTTGCAGTGACATCAATTGACAAGGCTGTCTAGTTTTTTGCGGCTACATCAGTCCCCAAGGCTGTCAAGTTTTTTCAGTGACATCAATTGACAAGGCTGTCAAGTTTTTTGCAGTGTCATCAATTGACAAGGATGTCAAGTTTTTTTGTGGTGACATCAGTTCCCAATGCTGTCAAATTTTTACTGTGACATCAATTGACAAGTCTGTCATGTTTTTTGTGGCTACATCAGTTGCCAAGGCTGTCAAGTTTTTTGCAGTGACATCAGTTCCCAATGCTGTCAAGTTTTTGCAGTGACATCAGTTGTCAAGGCTATCAAGCTTTTTGCAGTGATATCATTTGCCAAGGCTGTCAAGTTTTTTTCTGTGGTGACATCAGTTGCCAAGGCTGTCAAGTTTTTTTTGCAGTGACATCAGTTGCCAAGGCTGTCAAGTATTTTTTTTGCAGTGACATCAGTTGCCGGGGCTATCAAGTTTTTTTTTGCAGTGACATCAGTTGCCAAGGCTGTCAAGTTTTTTTTTGCAGTGACATCAGTTGCCAAGGCTGACAAGTTTTTGTAATTATATCAGTTGCCAAGGCTGTCAAGTTTTTTTTTGCAGTGACATCAGTTGCCAAGGCTATCAAGTTTTTTGCAGTGTCATCAGTCCCCAAGGCTGTCAAGTTTTTTCAGTGACATCAATTGACAAGGCTGTCAAGTTTTTTGCAGTGTCATCAATTGACAAGGATGTCAAGTTTTTTTGTAGTGACATCAGTTCCCAATGCTGTCAAATTTTTACTGTGACATCAATTGACAAGTCTGTCATGTTTTTTGTGGCTACATCAGTTGCCAAGGCTGTCAAGTTTTTTGCAGTGACATCAGTTCCCAATGCTGTCAGATTTTTGCAGTGACATCAGTTCATGACTTTTTTTGTTGTTGTCTATTCTGGTTCTTACACAGTGCATGGATTTCTTATTGCTGCCTCTTTTAATGACCTTTATATTGTGCCTTTTTAAAAAAAAATGTAAGTATCATGTTTAGATTTATATGTTTTTAACTCCACTCAGTGTTTTTTGTATTGAATCTGAGAGTGCTTTACATTTTACTCTTATTTTGAAAAAAAATTGCAGTAAAGCTTATGCTCTATTAATATGCATTTGTTATTACTGTAATGGGTACTCATCTAAAAGTATATTTTTTAAAATTAAAAATTATTTATAATACTGAGGCTCACCAGCGCTTGACTTTTTCCCTTAGTTTGTCCTGTGAAGTGGTGTGCTGCTGAATCTGTCAATAGAAAGATGCTGAATCTGTCAATAGAAAGATGCTGAATCTGTCAATAGAAAGATGCTGAATCTGTCAATAGACAGACGTGGAAATACCAACAAACACGTAATTCATGAAACAAACAATAATTACAGCTACACTTGATGAAAGTTTGGTACATTTCTGTAATTTTAAATTGAAATAAGTCAACATTAAGAAAAGGATTTTAAATATATATGTATATTTTTTTAAAGTTTATTTACTTTTTAAAATTTCAAAGTAACAATATATATTATGCTACAAAAAAAAGGAATCTTTTTATGTTAAAACTTATAATAGCTAGTATTAAATAATGTTAGTTGCAACTCTCACATCAGGAACAATTCACCATCTACAGATTATGCACAGGATACTGCCAATTACAAGCACCCCTACAGCCTGTCACATACCCATGACTACACAGTAAACACCTCTACAGCCTGTCACACACCCATGACTACACACTAAGCACCCATATAGCCTGTCACACCCATGACTATACACTAAGCACCCATATAGCCTGTCACACACCCATGACTATACACTAAGCACCCATATAGCCTGTCACACACCCATGACTACACACTAAGCACCCATATAGCCTGTCACACACCCATGACTACACACTAAGCACCCATATAGCCTGTCACATACCCATGACTACACACTAAGCACCCATATAGCCTGTCACATACCCATGACTACACACTAAGCACCCCTATAGCCTGTCACATACCCATGACTACACACTAAGCACCCATATAGCCTGTCACACACCCGTGACTACACACTAAGCACCCCTATAGCCTGTCACACACCCATGACTACACAGTAAGCACCCATACAGCCTGTTACACACCCATAGCTACACATGCTAGACAAGGCATCTACACATCAGAGCACATCTTGCAACTATTTCCCCTCTACCAAGAAGCCCCAAGCTAACTCTGGCCATAGAGAGCTACAATGGAAGACAAACTTTGGTACCCAAAGCAGGATTTTCAAAAGAATGTAAATTTATCTGGGCAATAAATATAGATATTTGAGATAGGAACCATAGAATGCAAAAGAAGATACAGCCAAGCTCTACTGTCCTGACCCAATATGTGACAGATAAGAAGAAACATATTACCCTCAAAAGACAGTGTGTGGCACTCTGTGGATCAACAGAACTCAAACTGACACCAAGTGCCACAGGTGGAGCCAGTCAAGAGCAAATTATGCAGGACCTCACAAGTTACCTTTTTGTTAGATTCTAAAAGGTATTCAAGTAAAATGACTTTTGGTCGGGATATTGGTATATAAAAAAGCGCTAGAATTTCAAATTTCCCCTCAGAAATAAGAATGAAGCATGCTCCTGTGACAAATAAGAAAGCAAAGAAAAAAGCTGACATTCAAAAGAGAAATAATGAAAAAATAAGAACTCCAAATTAGACTGTTTGGGCAGTTTCAAGCGCTATAGTACTGTCTAAATAATATCCTGTTGGCAGAAATGCAGATGAAGCCACTGACAGCAATTACTGAGGTAAGACGCTGGCGATGGTTGGGACATGTGCTCCAAATGACTGACAACTCATGACCAAAAACAGCACTAAGATGGACGCCACAGGGGAACAGAAGTAAGGGTAGACCAAAGGAGATATGGAGAACAGAGAGGATGTTGAGCAATAGAGGGCTCACCTGGGCAAGAGCGGAAAAAATGCAAGGCGTTTGTGGAAAACCTTTGTGGAAGCCCCATGTGCCCTGGGCATTTAAGGTTCACAGAGAGAGAGGGATAGTACTGTTTAGGGTTTTCCTGGTATGTTTAAAGAAAAATTTAGATTACCATTGCTTTCCTTCCTGGAAGTGACTATACTAGTCAGTGGTCATAGCTATTGTCCCTATATTGAGATCATCTGCCTACCATCATAGAATGGTGACCATAACCAACATATCATTACAACATTACTACAAAAATAAGATTTTTAGGGGATGCATCTTTCCCATCACAACATATGCTTGTGAGACCTGGACACTTAACAAAACAGCTTAGAAACACATAAATACTTTCGAATGTAAATGCTACAGAAGAGTTCTTAAATATCATAGACACACACAAAAAAACAACAAACAAATATATCCATACTACAAGAACTTAATATTGAAGAAGGTTGGCTAGTAAAGAGGATTAAACAGAGATAAATTAAATATTTTGGACACATACGTTATGTGAATTTAGAGAAGACCGTCTTGGAAAGGTACATAATGGGGAAAAAAGAAAGGGAGGAAGACCAAGGCGAAGATGGCTGCAAGGCTTTGTTGATAATTGCGAATGGATGCATCAGCAGCAGGCCATCTTGCTTACAACAGAGAGGCCTACAGGAGTGCTGATAGGGTGGCAAAGTTCCGCAAGGAACATGCAAATGACTGACAGATAGTCTTATATATATATATATCTCTTATATCCTTCCCGTGCCGTTAGACGTCACATAGGGCTCGCAAAGTAGTTCGCCAATTTTTCCTGTCTTCGGCGAGTCTTTCAACCTCAACAAAGGATTTTATGCCTGTTAACTTGGCCTCTCTTAATAATGTCCTCTTCAGAGTTTCACGCGGTCTGCCCCTTTTTCTTCGGCCTGTTGTGTTCCACTTGATAGCTTGTTTTGGGATTCTCTGATCATTTCTTCTCATCAAGTGACCAACATATGTCCATCTCCTTTTCCTGATCACCAGTGAGACTGGTTGTTGTTCAGTCATCTGTCTTATCTCTGCATTGTTCTTGAATTCATTCCACTTGATGCCGAGTATTTTCCTTAGGCATTTGTTTTCAAAAGAGTCTAATTTCTTTTCTATTTCTTTAGTTGTTTTCCAGCTTTCGCATGCATAAATAGATAGTACTGTTTATTAAAACTATTCTTGAGGGTGGAAATGATTGAAAAATAGTAAAGAGACAACAACGTTAAAGGTGGATGGACAAGATCAATAACTGAATATGAATTAGCTTTGTCCGGTTAGACAGTGAAAGGACTCAGCAAACGCGTGATTCTTGGCAGCCAACCTTCCCTGTAGAGACGTCACAAGATGATGATGAATATAAGGGGAAATAACTCTAATATAAACCTTGGCGTCTGCTGACCAACAAATGGAGGTCGAAGTGTTACCATGTGGAATTCTCCGTTAACAAAAGTGGCCGTTTTTGGAGGAGTTTTTGTCCTAGGTTCAGCGATATGGATGGAAAAGAGACTTCAGAGTAAAAAGACATGTATTATAGTATTTGTTGTTAGTTAATATTCAGAGAGTATCTCCTATGGGGAACGTGACCTAAGATTTGAACCACTTCGAGAATTTATGGAGTGCACTGTCGTGATTGTTTCAGTTCGTTTCCTCTTTCTTCTTCTTCCGCAACGGACTGGACAGACAAAGGTAACAAAACATGAAACGCGAGTAAGGACAAGGTAGGACCTGAATATAAGAAGGAATATGGAACTCACCAAACAACAAAGAACGTTGGTAAATTACAGGCGTAAATACTTGAGTGGTATCTTCAGCCTTGTGAAGCGGTTAGAAACTAGCAACTCACAGAAGTCTGGGAGTCATGAATCAGAGGGGGCCCACTGCTTTAGAGCATCAGAAGTTTAAAGAGCTGAAATGCTTGCTCTGGTGGAGAGGAGGAGCCATGTTGTTGTTTCAGTCTCTACAGCAGAGAGCTTCCTGCCTGTCATGTCATCTCTGGCACTTGCTGTAGAATACATCTAGTTTTGGGGATTTTCTGTAACTGAATGGAGTCAGTATATCATCATTCATTAGAAATAGTACATTATTGTATGTATAAGTATGTCTGCTTTATCCACTGTTAGCATAGCACTCAAAGAATGTCTGTGTTAGGCCACTGAACATGCTTATCATTATGTCAGGACTATGTTACCAGTTGTCCCTATAGGAAAGACACCATAGGTCTTCAACTCCGGAAAGATGGAAAGAGCACTAGTGAGGCAGAGAAAATCAGTGAAAACAAGAGCACCCAGTACAAAGTACATGAAATATTGGACCTGCTCTATTGGATGCATCACAACAGACCACTGTTTAATGTTGCCTTAGAGGCACAAAGGGATATGGTGTTAGTGCCCATATTTTTCTTGACCTGTCAGCACACTAGAGGGTGATATGGTCAATATCACGTCTGGCTGCCTTTCCTTCCCCAACTCCAGAAGAAGTTGGGTACCCATTTCTACAGTTGGGTGACTGGGGTGTCTCCAGCTGGATTCGAACCCCCTACCTTCACCATGAAAGACCAGTGCACTAGCCACTTCGCCACTCAGACACCCTGTAACCTATAAAAAATGGCAGGAAAATAAAATTCTAACTTTACTAGAGCTAATCAAGTTCTGTGCCTGAAAATAAGAAAGTTTTAAAAAATTGTGTCAATTTTACTCCTTCAGACTTCATTTTTAGATTGGCCAGTAGGAGAACGTCCTACAAAGTACATGCCACATGAAAAAAAGAAGAAGACTGTCACAACCCTTCTGATGAAAAAAACTAGTCAATTCACCACTTTCTTCACAGTCATGAGTTAATAAGAAACGTGAAGACTGTCCTGCTATATGGTTTGAGACGTGGGTTATGGCCAAGGCATTACAACAAGGGATACAAGCAAATCATGGCAGGACAAGATTGGGAATGAGGAGGTCTAGGAAAGGGCAGAACAAGAACCTGTGAACCTACAAATCATGTCTAGGAAGTGGAGGTGGATTGGCCACACTGAGGAAACCTGACACCAGCATAGCAAGACAGATGCTGACATGGAATCCTCAAGGAAATAGGAAATGAGGAAGACCTAGACTTACTTGGAAAAGAGAAATTATGACGGTGCTCAGAGACAAGGTATACACATGAAGGAAGCAGAGAATAATTCCAAGAACAGGGATAACTGGAAAACCTTTATCCATGGCAAGTGGTTAGCACACTGGTCTCTCATGGCAAAGGTCGGGGGTTCAGATCCCAACCGGAGGCACCCCCAGTCACCCAGCTGTAGAAATGGGTACCCAGCTTCTTCTGGAGTTGGGGAAGGAAAGGCAGCCAGGCGTGACACTGACCATATCACCCTCTAGTGTGTTGACAGGTCAAGGAAAATGTGGGTGCTAACACCGTATCCCTATGTGCCTCTAAGGCATGAGAGGATTACATTTAACTGTTACCTGTGTCCTCAAGTGAGTGAAAGGTGATGATGATGATGAGCTAATCAGGACCCACAACTCTGTGCTGTAGTCAGTTCACCACTTTCTCCACAGTCATGAGCTAATCAGGACCCACAACTCTGTGCTGTATTCCCTAAACTTACTGCCACAGTGACCTATTTACTCTGACTTCGTGGACACTGTAAAAGAATGTGGCCTTCTGAAAAAAAAAAAAAGCAACAAGAAAAACAAAATAAAAAAACACATACAGACTCTCTCTCTCTGCTCTTCTCATTGTCAGTCTCTCTCTCTGTCTCTAAATACGGCAGTAAAAGTATGAAAATACTTAGGTTACATCAGTTATCTGCAGATCTCTATTGTATCTTAGTAGATCAGCATGTGTGTATGTATCAGTGATGATTGGTGTGCAGTACCGTGTGACAGAGCACATTCAAAGACCTATGCATTTTTATGAGGAGCTTGTTGAGAAGTTTTTCAGTTTTAAGCCTTTTTATAATAAAATGGTGGCAATTTTCACTTTGAACTTTTCCTATTCCCAGGTTTATAAGTTTTCATCTCTCTCTCTCTCTCCCCCCCCCCAAATTTCTACAGATAGTGGAATGTGCAGGTGTTTTTCACTTGTTCTGTATCTGTGTAGACTATGTCTGCGATTGAGTTTGATGATTGCAGGTGTGTACAAAAACCTTTGAATGTACTGCAGTCCAGGGGGCAGTGTTTCACAGTACCTTCATGCCTTCACAGTGCCTGCAGAACAGTGTAGGTCAGAGGTCACTCTGTGTAATTGCTTAGTCAGCTTGGAGAGTCCTGTGCTCAGCCTGGAGATTGACATAATTTTTCACTAGAATTTCTTCTTATGTTTTCTTACAGATAATTTTAGAAAGCAAGACTACTACCAGCATGCAATTCTCATGTTGCAGAAGTATGAGCCTGCAGCACAGATTCTCGGCCGTCCCATTTATGGTGGCAGAGTGAATCTTGCTGATGAGAACAAGTTTAAAGTCGAGCTAATTAAAGCACAGGTTAGTGTCAGGTCATGTTGATGAACTGTTTTAACCGGTTTGTTAGAGCATGACACTTTACTAGATTTTATGCATGCATTGAAACAGAAAATGATAGCGCTGCCTCTCTCTGATGTTTCACTGCTCAGAACATGTTGTCACTTGAATGTACTCACATGTGGCTCACTTGTAGGTGGATGTTCTTCGTTTATAAACATTGCTCATCTGACTTCACAAGCCAGGACACACAGATTTATGTTATAATCCCAGTTTAGTGCACTTCAACACAGGATCATTAGCTCATTGGCTGGATGTTTGTTCTAATCACTGAGCTGCTCTTACTTCTTTTGGTTTTTTTTTTATTTCTCTGCTTTTTTTCTCTTTTTTAAGGTAAACTAAGTAAAATAAAATAAATTCTGACAAAGCACTGTCTGTATTTGATAATGTATAAAGTGTCTATATATAAAACAGAAAGGAGTGAAGATGACTTCAGTATCAGCACAGCTGTCATGGCTGGGTCGCCAAAGCTGGTCAAGGTCCTGTCCAGCTTTTCCATCAGTGCTCTCTGTGACAGACTAATCCTGACGGGGATGGGTCGGTGATCCCCGTTTTAGAGGTCTCAGTCAGGAAGCACTTCACCACCTCCCACTTTATTAGCTGCACTCTGCGTGCACAGAGCACTATAATACTCTCCTCTTTCAGACACAGTCTTGGGCTGAAGCACTTCACCACCTCCCACTTTATTAGCTGCACTCTGCGTGCACAGAGCACTGTAATACTCTCCTCTTTCAGACACAGTCTTGGGCTGAAGCACTTCACCACCTCCCACTTTATTAGCTGCACTCTGCGTGCACAGAGCACTGTAATACTCTCCTCTTTCAGACACAGTCTTGGGCTGAAGCACCTTCACCACCTCCCACTTTATTAGCTGCACTCTGCGTGCACAGAGCACTGTAATACTCTCCTCTTTCAGACACAGTCTTGGGCTGAAGCACTTCACCACCTCCCACTTTATTAGCTGCACTCTGCGTGCACAGAGCACTGTAATACTCTCCTCTTTCAGACACAACCTTCATGGGCTCAGTTTCCTGATACGCATTTCTCCTTCCACCTGCATTTGTTTTTTCCCTTGCTTCCATTTCTGTAGCAGTCTGAGTTTTTTTACCAGATAGAGTTGCTGGCCCTATGCTGAACCCTCCTTAGTCGCCTTTTACGATCATGTGGCCCATTGCTTTAGAGCATCAAAAGTTTAAAGAGCTGAAATGCTTGCTCTAGTGAAGAGGAGGAGCCATGTTGTTGTTTCACTCTCTACAGCAGAGAATTTCCTGCCTGTCATATCATCTCTGGCACTTGCTGTAGAATAGATCTATTTTTGGGGATTTTCTGTAACTGAATAGAGTCAGTATATCATCATTCATTAGAAATAGTACATTATTGTGTGTATCAGTATGTCTGCTTTATCCACTGTTAGCATAGCACTCAAAGAATGTCTGTGTTAGGCCACTGAACATGCTTATCATTATGTCAGGACTATGTTACCAGTTGTCCCTATAGGAAAGACACCATAGGTCTTCAACTCAGGAAAGATGGAAAGAGCACTAGTGAGGCAGAGAAAATCAGTGAAAACAAGAGCACCCAGTACAAAGTACATGAAATATTGGACCTGCTCTATTGGATGCATCACAACAGACCACTGTTTAATGTTGCCTTAGAGCCACATAGGGATATGGTGTTAGTGCCCATATTTTCCTTGACCTGTCAGCACACTAGAGGGTGATATGGTCAGTATCACGTCTGGCCACCTTTCCTTCCCCAACTCCAGAAGAAGTTGGGTACCCATTTCTACAGCTGGGTGACTGGGGTGTCTCCGGCTGGATTCGAACCCCCGACCTTCACCATGAGAGACCAGTGCACTAACCACTTCACCACTCAGACACCCTGTAACCTATAAAAAATGGCAGGAAAATAAAATTCTAACTTTACTAGAGCTAATCAAGTTCTTTGCCTCAAAATAAGAAAGTTTTAAAAAAATTGTGTCAATTTTACTCCTTCAGACATCATTTTTAGATTGGCCAATAGGAGAACATTCTACAAAGTACATGCCACATGAAAAAAAGAAGCAGACTGTCACAACCCTTCTGATGAAAAAAACTAGTCAATTCACCACTTTCTTCACAGTCATGAGTTAATAAGAAACGTGAAGACTGTCCTGCTATATGGTTTGAGACATGGGTTATGGCCAAGGCAGTACAACAAGGGATACAAGCAATCATGGCAGGACAAGATTGGGAATGAGGAGGTCTAGGAAAGGGCAGAACAAGAACCTGTGAACCTACAAATCATGTCTAGGAAGTGGAGGTGGATTGGCCACACTGAGGAAACCTGACACCAGCATAGCAAGACAGATGCAGACATGGAATCCTCAAGGAAATAGGAAATGAGGAAGACCTAGACTTACTTGGAAAAGAGAAATTATGACGATGCTCAGAGACAAGGTATACACATGAAGGAAGCAGAGAATAATTCCAAAAACAGGGATAACTGGAAAACCTTTATCTGTGAGAGAATTCACTATTAAAGTTTTTTTTTTTTAATGTTTCTTTTACAGCTGAGTATTCCAGTGAAAGGATCTAAAGGCAAAGGCGTCCTTCATGTTCTGGCAAGCAGGGAGAAACTTGGTGACCGGTATGAGATCTCTTCCCTGTCTTTCTGTAACTGCTGTTTTGTGAAACTTCTTTGGGAGATTTTTTATATGATATCTCTTCTCAGACTTTCTGTAACTGCTGTTCTGTGAAGCTTTTTGGGGAGATTTTTTTTTTTATATGAGATCTCTTCTCTGTCTTTCTGTAACTGCTGTTCTGTGAAACTTCTTTGGGAGATTTTTTATATGAGATCTCTTCTCAGTCTTTCTGTAACTGCTGTTCTGTTAAGCTTTTTGGGGAGATTTTTTTTTTATATGAGATCTCTTCTCTGTCTTTCTGTAACTGCTGTTCTATGAAGCTTCTTTGGGAGATTTTTTTATATGAGATCTCTTCTCAGCCTTTCTGTAACTGCTATTATATGAAACTTATTTGGGAGATTTTTTTTTATATGAGATCTCTTCTTTGTCTATCTGTAACTGCTGTTCTGTGAAACTTCTTTGGGAGATTTTTTTATATGAGATCTCTTCACTGTCTTTCTGTAACTGCTGTTCTGTGAAACTTCTTTGGGAGATTTTTTTATATGAGATCTCTTCTTTGTCTTTCTGTAACTGTTGTTCTGTGAAGCTTATTGGGGAGATTTTTTTTTTATATGAGATCTCTTCTCTGTCTTTCTGTAACTGCTATTGTTCTATGAAACTTTTTTGGGAGATTTTTTTATATGAGATCTCTTCTCTGTCTTTCTGTAACTGCTGTTGTTTTATTAAACTTTTTTTTCAGAATTAATTCTTTGAACTTTTTGAGTGATTACATAATTTGTTAACTCTCTGAAATCTTAATTTCTTTTTAAGTCTTTATGTGGTCTGTGTCAGTGTGAAGACGCACACTGAAGTAGACATAATTGACTGCCAGCACAGAGGTCATTACATTAAAGTCAGAACTGATTCATTCTATAAGTAAATATACTAAATGAATGAGAAGTGATTCAAACATTCTCTTAGTAAATATACTAAAGTAAATGAGAAGTGATTCAACATTCTGTAAATAAATATACTAAAGTGAATGAGAAGTGATTTAAACATTCTCTAAGTAAATATACTAGAGTGAATGAGAAGTGATTTAAACATTCTCTAAGTAAATATACTAAAGTGAGTGAATGTGAACTAATTAAAATGTTCTCTAAGTAAGTATACTGAACGAATGAAAAAATGGTTCAAACATTCTCTAAGTAAATATACTAAAGTGAATGAGAAGTGATTTAAACATTCTCCAAGGTAAATATATTAGAGTGAATGAGAATTGAGCAAAAGCTCTCAAAAGTAAATACTTCAGAATAGCTGAAGACATCATCACATTACTGGAGACAATTCATCAGCTTCATCATGGAAAAAACTTCTTTATTCTTGTCTTTGATGTCAAGTCTCCAGTTTTTCTTCTTCCACTCAATAAGGATGAATGAACTTCATTAATGGGAGGAAAAGAAAGATAAGAATACTGAGAGAGAAAGAATGAGTAGAACAAGCAGCACAGAAGAGATAAATGATCTAATTAGAAATCTACAAGAGATAAAGAAATGTATTCTCTTAACCCTGTCTCTGTGACTCCCAGTCAGTGAACAAATTATTTCATGTCAGTTTCTGAGATGTGATCTTCCTTTATTTCTTATATCTTTCATTATGTTCCCACTCTTTTATCTGCATGTCATTTTATATTTAAACTTTCTTTTTATTAAAAAATTGTTTCATATGATGTCCTTAACTCTGTTATAGAGATAGTAAGGGAAGTCTGGTTGTTGATGCCTGACTGTGTGTGTAAGGTAACAGATAACAAGTATGGGTAGCTCAGTTGTGCCATGAAGACATCTAGGCTACATGGTGTTAGTGCCCATATTTTTCCATGATCACTTGGCACACTAGAGGGTGATGTTGTCAGCATCATGCCTGGCCACTTTCCTTTCCCAGCTCCAGAAGAAACCAGCTACCCATTTCTACATCTGGAGGTGACTGGGGCACCTCTGGTTGGATTTGAAACACTGGCCTTTGCCATGAGAACTAGTGCACTAACCACTTCACCACTCACATGCCCAAGGTATTGTTAAAACCCAATTGGTAATGCCTCGGCTTGTGTGTGGTGTGTGTATATTTCGTGTTGACTCTTTTTTTCTTCTTTCTGAAAGTGAGTGTTTCTGATGCTGGTGTTTGATGTGAGTTATTTCTTATTTCACTAATTACTGATAAAAGTAGTCTAAGACTTCATAGGCCGCTTGTGTTCAGGTGCCTGTTCTGTCACTTACTACCTCCTAGAATGCCCACAGACTTGCAACAGGAATGCCCACCTGAACATCCAGATATCGAGAACGTGTCAGTACAGACTCAGTACAATTAAAGAAGAGCTGCAGATACTTTGCCATCGCTTCAAGCTTGAGAGTGAAATCTCAGATGGCTGCTCGACCTGAGGGATGAAAACAATACATCTGTTCTCACAGTTTTATTCAGCGGCCTTACATTGGCTTTTCTGCTACACCGTATCCTCAGTCTGTTACTACAGGCTGTTTCTAAATATTCATTAGAACCTTTCAGTACTTTGGACTATTTGTCCATTCATTTCCATTTGCCTCTTGCACAAACCATAGACTTCAGTCTTTCTTGCTCCGGCTTCAATCCTAACTGCTAGTGTTATTCAGCTGTGGTGGCATCAGTTTCAAATCTTGTTGTTAAAATGATTAGTTTCTGATGTTGACAGATTATATATATGTATTTTTATTTAATAAATGTGTTTTTCTTCTCACTTTTCTCAGATGGAATATTGATCAGTTGGATGTGGAGATCAGCAACACCAAACAGAGGTGGAAGTTCTATGACAGAGAGCTTGCACAAAGCAATACTGAATCTTCTGTTTTAGATGGATAGAACTGTTCTTTCTGCACTGATATAGTTGTAGTTTGTATTACCCATCCTATATAGATGTGATCTATTACATTGGCTGTTGTAGAAGTAGTAATCTTGTATAATCATCAACATTTCAATTCTAAGTCATACTAAATGTGGACACCAGTTTCCAGGCTGAGCTCTACAGTTTTCTATGTTTTTATAGCAGTAGCACAGCTTCTGTCACAGATCTAGACCTTGTGCTTGGGTCTGGTAGTCTTGGACACACTGGAATGTATGTTATGGAGTGTGGACTTTCCTTCCAAACATAGTAGAAATAAATTTCTCCTATATAATTGAATGCTAGTGAAAGAATGAGTGAATGAATGAATGAATCTTTATTTTTAAAGGGTAAAGAATTGGGCACGCAGGCCCTTCTTACATTCTGCCCTTCATCACTCCATGTTTCATTCTTCCCATGCACTCGATTTAATACAAGCATACAAATTACATTAGGGAAAAAAAACATATCAAAAGAATGTAAGATTAAACTATTACATTCAAAGTAAAAGAGAAGAAGTAATTAACCTAATATAAACAAATTTAGACATGTTCAAGAAAGAGATTGTTGTCTGTGACAAGTATAAATTTTGAAGCTTATCAAGTAAACAACTGTATTCTACGCTGTATGAGTGTGTAGTTTCTTAAATAAAACAATAAAATGACGTAATTGTCTTCTGTAGCCATAGTTTCATGTAAAAGCTACAGAAGAGTTCTTGAAATATCATTCATTCATTTGCATGTCCATTGTGAACTTTGCCTCCCTAACAGCACTCATGTAGGCCTCTCAGTTGTGAGCAAGATGGCCTGCTGCTGATGCATCCATTTGCAGATTATCAACGATGTTGTGCAGCCATCTTTGCCTTAGTCTTCCTCTCTCTTTTTCCCATAATGTACCATTCCAAGATGGTCTTCTGTAGATTATCATGATATTTATCCAAAATACTTCAAATATCATTGTCACAAAAAATAACGAATATATCCATACTACAAGAACTTAATACTGAAGAAGGCTGGCTAGTAAAGAGGATTAAACAAAGAAAACTTGAATATTTTGGACACATTAAATGTCATGATAATCCAGAGAAGACTGTCTTGGAAAGGTACATAATGGGAAAAAGAAAGAGAGGAAGACCAAGGCAAAGATGGCTGCAAGACATCGTTGACGACCTGCAAATGGATCCATCAGCAGCAGGCCATCTTGCTCACAACTGAGAGGTCTACATGAGTGCTGTTAGGGAGGCAAAGTTCACAAGGGACATGCAAATGAATAAATGAGGCATAGTTTCTATATGGGCTACCAGACATTGCTGTGTCAAGTAAAGTACTACCTTGCCATCACGTAGTTTGGAATCCAGAAAAAAATTTAACTTCATTGTAGAAATTGCGTGTGTTTATTGATGCACTGGTGTATGTATATTAGACTATCTAAAACAAGACTGGGAACAACTTTATTAACTAGCACACATGTATAACATTTCAGTTTACACCTTAATCATACACACACACACAAAAATGAGACAGAGAAAAAGGAAAAAAAAAGAGAAAATATAAATTCACATCATTGATATATAACAAATGAGAATGGGAGGTGGGGGGTGGGAAAAGAAGCAGTTAGTTGTGAGTTGCATGAAGCTGTATTTGAGAGTGTACCACACAGGGAAACACTGATTCTTTGCCTGAAGACTTGTAGACTGTGATACCAATCTGGTTGGTTGGTAGAATGCATTTTCATAGCAGTTTACTGTCAATTAAGTATGAGCTACTTCTTTCAGGGGCACTGTGCAGATGTTCTGTAGAACTGGCTAGAATGTTGTGGCTGGGTAATATATGTAAATATTTCTGGAGTGACTGGTGTTTTCTCATGAGTGTGACTTTTCTGTGATTGCTGATTAAACTGATTGATGTGAAGGCCATATTTGAAGACACAAACATCAAAACCTTGCCAACACATTGCTGATACCATGGCCATTTTGTCAGTCAAATATTGATTGAATCATCTGTGAAAATATTTTTTCAGCAGCTTCTGTTTAAAAACTGCTCACTTACACCTAAGGCAGATATACATCTTTTATGCCACTTGTTTTCTGACTTTTTTTTTCTGTAACAAAATTGTACATATTCATGCAATAAAATTTTATTGGCAAAACGGTTTCATTTTTTTTTTTTTGGGCACTTATTTTTAAATGTTCAGTGTCTATCATGTATATCTATTAATATTCCTCCTACTATTATGTTTCACAGTTCTTTGTTTGGACAATTCTGAAGTCCAATATACCGAAACACAGAAGTACTTATCCTACAGTGTGGTGTTGCTAGTGCTAAATAGACCAATGCAGTATAATAGATAGGACAGAAAATAACATGTCCTCTGATGGTGGATCTGTCAGAGAAGTAGTTATCTGATTAAGAAATTGTAAGTCATCGTAGCATCCTCCCTAACCTGTCAAGAAGCTGAAGTTAGAAGATGCAGATATACATATTCACATCATGTAAACCAACCTAGAGATCTTAAATGATAAGTTGTATACATTATCACACTAGCTGAAAGTAACTCTATCATGCTAAATGAGATATGATATTAGTGCTAATATTTTCCTTCATCTTTCAAACATACTGGAGAGTGATGTGTACAGCACCATGTCTGCTTCTTCTTGAGCTCCAGGTACTGATTTCAACAGCTGAGTGACTACAGCACCTCAGACAGGATTCAAATGGTTGACCTTTAACATGAGAGATATATGCACTAGCCTCTTGGCTACTCAGCTCCCACATTGGTTATGCTAAATTCTGGCTGTCACTGTTCTGTCTGTCTCTCTCTCTCTACACCACCACACAAACACAACCAGCAATAACATACAGAACTTTTTGAATCTGTGCCCCTGAACATCGTTAAAATGTATTGAAAATACTATAAACTCTAAACATATATGTCACACAAGAACAGTTAGTGTATAAGAATATAAAATTAAATATACATCTATACATGAAGTCATCGCAGTAAAGCTATAATCAAAAAATTTTTTTAAATGTAGGAACAGCTCAACATTCTACCATTTGCTCTCCTGCTTCTTACATGTCACAGCTTGTATATATATATATATATATATATATATTATCTTAGTAACAACAGCTAAAGACATGGTTCCAGTAAAGAAAACACAAAGGAATAGATGGATCACAGCAGGTACACTAGAACTGATAAAACAATGTAGAGAAATGAAGACGCAATGGAGAGTGACAAACAACAACAAAGATAAATATAAAACTTTAACAAAAGAAGTACGAAGAAACATAAGAAAAGACAAAAAACAATACATACAAGATTGTTGTGAAAGAATAGAAGAACATCAGAGGTGTGGAAGAGATAGTGAAATGTTTAAAGAAATGAAGACATTGACGAGAAATGTCACACCTAAGCTAAATGTAATTTGTGATGAGATGGGGAATACCCTGACAGAGACAGAGGAAATTCTGGAAAGATGGAAGGAATATTGCAAGAGAATGTATGAAACAACCGACTGTGGAAGCAGATATCAACAGTGTGAATTATTATTGGAGGAGAAAGAACCCGAGCCGACAATGGAAGAAGTTTTATGGGCAATAAAGAGTCTGAAAAATGGTAAATCACCAGGATGTGATGAGATAACCGCTGAATTTATTAAAGCAGGAGGAAAGGAGTGTGCAACAATCTATCATGCACTATGTAAAAAGATATGGCATTCAGGTATTTGGCCAAAAGATTGGAAAAGAACTGTATTCATACCACTGCCAAAAAAGGGTAACCTGAAATTATGCACCAACTACAGAACTATTGCCCTGATTAGTCATGCCAGTAAAATTCTGTTAAAAATCATAATGGGTAGACTTCGAAAGAAAATAGAAGAAGAAGTCAATATGGTCCAAGCTGGCTTCAGGCAAGGAAGAGGATCAAGAGATCATATATTCAATCTAAGATTAATAATAGAGAAATGCAGGGAGTTTAATGTGAATCTATATTTATCCTTTATAGACTACTCAAAGGCATTTGATTGTGTACAACACCAGAAACTTTGGGAAATAATGGAAAAAATGGGATTTCCAACACATTTGATACAATTAACATCACTGCTGTATTTAGACCAACAAGCAGCAGTAAGAATAAATGGTGAAACAACAAGTTGGTTTGACATAAAACAAGGGGTCCGTCAGGGGTGCATATTGTCACCCTACTTATTTAACTTGTATACTGAAAATATAATGAGGAATGTTAGAGAAGATGTAGACAAAGAATATTACGATGCCATAACAGTTGGAGGTTATGAAATACCAGAGATTAGATATGCTGATGACACAGTATTGCTGTCCACAACACAAGAAGGAATGGAAAAACTAATTATGTCAGTCCGCAAGAACAGCGAAGAGCAGAACCTCTATCTTAATGCAAAGAAAACTAAAGTGATGACAACTGACAAAACAAACAAGGCAACTGAAATATGTATCAATGAGGAAAAACTGGAAGAAGTGGAGAGTTTTGAATATCTTGGATCACTACTAACTAATAATGGAGATACAATGAGGGAAATTAAACGGAGGACATCTATTGCTCTTCAGAAAGTAAAACAAATAAAGAATCTGTGGAGAGGAGCAGACAGAACCACAAAAATAAGATTTTTAAGGGCATGCATCTTTCCTATCGCAACATATGCCTGTGAGACCTGGACACTTAACAAAACAGCTGAGAAGCGCATAAATGCCTTTGAATGTAAATGCTATAGAAGAGTTCTCCAGATATCGTGGACACAAAAAAGAACAAATATATCTATACTACAAGAGCTTAATATTGAAGAAGGCTGGCTAGTAAAGAGGATTAAAGAGAGAAAACTTAAATATTTTGGCCACATTAAACGTCATGATAATTTAGAGAAGACCGTATTGGAAGGATACATAATGGGAAAAAGAAAAAGAGGAAGACCGAAACGAAGATGGCTGCAAGACATCGTTGATGATCTGGAAATGGATGCAGCAGCAGCAGGCCATCTTGCTCACAACCGAGAGGCCTACAGGAGTGCTGTTTGGGAGGCAAAGTTCCGCAAGGGACATGCAAAGGAATGAATGAATATATATATATATATATATATATATATATATATATGTATGTATATATGTATGTATGTATATGTATATTTTTCCAGTTTCCATTTGTTGTATATATATAACAGTATATGAGATTTCTGAAGTAGAAAGGAAGTTAGATAAGTCATCTTGGAATTGAAAAGCTGGGAAAAAAATAAGGTTATGTCCAATAGAATATAGTAACTAATTGTTTACATTTCAATCCCCATTAAGTCCGAGTCTTGTATATTTCGTGCCAAGCATGCTTTATGAGTAATTTATGAAAAAGAAAAGTTGTGAAACAGAAATCAGATTTTTTCGTGAGTTGAAGGTAGAATTTTGGATAGGGCAGTTTGTGTTTTTCTGTTTCTTCTGCTTTCAACATCTCAGCAGTCACTTCATCTTCACCTGGTGCCCTGTCTGATTTTAGCTTCTTTATCGCCTCCTTTACTTCATTTATTGTTATTGGTCCTGTATTGATGTTTAGTTCCGTTTTTGTTTCAGCAGCTTTAGGGTACAAACAGGAGTGAAACAGGGATGTGTACCATCACCAACATTATTTATCTTGGCAGTAGACTGGTTAATGAAGGAGGCAACATCAGACAAATGCAGAGGATTACAATGGACCCTTGACACAGTGCTGGAGGACCTTGACTTTGCGGACGACATTTGTCTATTATCAAGCAGTCACAAAGATATGCAAGATAAAATAAACAAGCTAACTCACAATGCAAACAACATAGGACTAAAGATCAATGTAGGAAAGACAAAGTTAATGAAGCAAAATGTGAACAACAGAAATGTACTCAGAGTAGATAACAAGTTAGTGGAGGAGGTCAACGAATTTGTATACCTTGGCAGCAGAGTAGTAGAAAATGGAGACAGCACAGAGGACATCAACAGCAGACTTACTAGAGCAAACCAGGCTTTTGCAATGATGCAGACTATATGGAAATCAAAAAAACTAAGCATAAATATGAAAATCAGGATATTTAAGAGTAATGTTCTAAGTGTACTACTCTATGGAAGTGAATGCTGGAAAATCACCAAAACCATAGAAAACAAGTTGAATTCTTTCCAGACTAAATGTTTACGAAGAATTAGAAAAATATTTTGGCCAAACACCATAAGAAATAACATTTTATTAGCAGAAATGCAGATGAAACCACTGACAACAATTATTGAGGAAAGACGCTGGCGATGGTTGGGACATGTGCTCCGAATGACTGACAACTCACTACCAAAAATAGCACTAAGATGGACACCACAGGGGAGCAGAAGTAAGGGTAGACCAAAAGAGACACGGAGAAGAAGAACAGAAAGGATGTTGAGCAATAGAGGGCTCACCTGGGCAAGAGCAGAAAAAAAGGCGAAGGACAGGCATTTGTGGAAAACCCTTGCTGAAGCCCCATGTGCCCTGGGCACTTAAGGTTCAGAGAGAGAGAGAGTTTGTGTTTTAGCTTTGTCTGAGTAAATGTAGTTTTCTGTAGTCTTCTTTTTCTGCGTTCGACATTGTTTGTCACTTCAGATCCTGATCCCTGTTGACATGGCAAAGCCCGCAGTCCTCTCCAGATCCTGATAGGAGCTCCTAAGCTTTTGCCCCAAGCTTGTGTCCTCTGGCCATGTCTCACGCCTCAGGTCTGCACTCTTGAAGGATATGTTCTGGAGTCTGGACTCCACTGCCATATGGACACTCGTCTGTGTGAAACATTTTGAGTTGATACAGGTGGCTCAGTAGTCTGCAGTGGGCTGTCCTTAGGTGAAAGAGGATGGTTTGCTGATTTCTTTGTAGTTGGTGTATTGGATCTGGTTCATTGTTGCATTTCAGTTTCTTTTTCCATTCAGATCTGCACTGTAGTGAATTACGAAGACGTTATGATTGGCTTTATCAGGAATCTTTTGTCTGTAGGCAGCGTGGTTTTTTTTTCCTCCTTTTTTTTCCTCCTTCTTCCACACACATTTCTGCTTCACTGGGAGCAAGACACTTCAGATAAGTTATATACGTTTGTATTTCGTTGTGTATGTATCTTTGAATAAGGCTCACGCCGAAATATCGGATGTTGTATGTTTTTCATTTATACGTTCTCATACTTTATATTCGTTTTTTTCTCACCTTGCTAACTTCCTCCCTCACTTTGTAAAACTGCACCATACACCTCTATCTACCTTATTTATTTAAACCAGTTTTACTGCAGTCGCCATCCTTTTTATCTGCCTTATATAGCATTCACGTGAATTTATATTTTATCTTCTTTCCTTATCTCTTTCTGTGTCCTGTGTGTTCTTGTATGATTAAAGTGCAAACCAAAATGTCACAAATGTGTGCTTGTTAATTAATAAAGTTGTTACTACTTTTTTCTTAAACAGATTTAACACTAAGCACTTATCAAGGTCGGGTGTTCGAATCCGGCTGGAGGCGCCCCAGTCACCCAGCTGTAGAAATGGGTACCCAACTTCTTCTGGAGTTGGGGAAGGAAAGGCGGCCAGGCGTGATACTGACCGCATCACCCTCTAGTGTGCTGACAGGTCAAGGAAAATATGGGCACTAACACCATATCCCTATATGCCTCTAAGGCATGACAGGATTACCTTTACCTTTACTTATATAGATCAGCAACTGCAACAATCTGTTTCGCTTCATAGCACACCGAATAGGTGAAGATGACTACCATGGCACATCATCATCAGGTGCCGTGCCGACTGGCGTTGGATATTATGCTTCTCCAGAGTACATGGAGTTACTAATGACTTACGCTTTCAAACGCCTTTTTTTTTTTTGGAGGTGCGAGATAGCCCAATTCGTTAGTACGTTGTTCGCTAGTGGCTGTTCGTCCTTACCAGAGCCCGTGGTTCGAATCCTAGGAAATTCTCGTGTGATTTTTCTTTCTCTCACGTCTCCCTAAAGTGCTTCGTTTAAGATTTTTTTGGAGGTCTAATCGAACAAAACTGCACTTTACTGTACGAAAGCCTCGTTGTTTCCTATTAAAAAAAATTGTTAGCACTTGTTACAGGACTGCCTTTCATTTGAAGAGTCGAGACAACTCTTTTGACTGTCACTTGTACACATCCATGACAAGTTGTGTGCTGATCTTAACAGTCTAAGACAAACGGCATCATTCTTTATAGATATCCAAATTGACGCCTGAAAGTGTCCAATGAAGAAGAGGGATCCAACCGAGTTTTGGAGCATGCGATAGTAATCTATTTCTCATACAACTCAAATGCATGTTTCAACATCGTCCATCATTGATTGCTGAGAACAAGAGTCTGGAATTCTAGTCAAACCTGAGAAACTTTAGGAAATGATCAACGAATTCTGCCGGTTGCTGAACAAGAATGTGTCAGTGAGTATCCGTACTGATAACCATCTTCACGCCGGTGCGGGCGACAGTCTTATATTAGCATCGATTATTTGTTGTTCTACCAGGGCAGAATACTTCTCTCAGAGGTTGCAATTAATTTTTCTGTTCCAACAGTTTGAATGAGTTTTACTTTAGTTCCTTTTTAATTCGTTAATGCTATAAATTCAGCTGACGGCTACGAAACCGGATTTTTGTTTCAGTTTCCGTGTGGACAGTTCATGGAAGTCGTGGCCACGTCTGCTTGGCTTTGATCAGCAAATTTTGTCACAGGAAACGATCGAAGAAGCTTTTTTTTTTTTTTTGTTTGTTTCGCTTTGCAAGTAGTAAAACGCAGAAATACGAAAATGTAGTTAGTTGTACTTCCATTTACAGGCAGATAGTAAAATTAGCAAGTTTTATAACTCTTCTAGTAATTGTTGAGTGATAAGATGTTGGGTGGATGCATCAGTGATGGTTATATGCTATGTCAGTATTGTATCTCTATAACCCGTGTAGAATAAAGTAACACAAACGAATGTCCATGCGGCTTTGGTGTCCAGCTCTGTCCATCCTACTCAAACCTCCAAGCACAGATCTGGCCCGAGGGAGGGGAATTGAAAGAAAATCTGCTAAGTGCTCCTTTAAAAAAAAAAAAAAATCTGTAGGCCTTCCACTCACACCTAGAAAAGACTATTTTGAAATAATAGGGGGGCCTGTGGATTTTTGTTAACTTGGAACCACTGTTTTAGAAAATATTACATTACAGACTTGTTGGGGGGGGGGGGGGGAACGACAGATGGTGACAGTGTAGACCAGAACTGATACAAAGGCACAGATGCAAAGAAAACAAGACTTTTCCATGCAGACATAATTGGTCATCTACATTTAGCTACTGTTGTTATCTTCAGTTTTTACCCACATTTAACCATTATTATTATTATCTTAATGCTTTTACTTACATCCATTATTATATTCATGTCTTAAACAAATGCATGAAGAAAATACTCAGTTTAAAGTGGAACAAATTCAAGAACAATGTAGAGATAAGACAGATGAGTGAACAACAACCTATCTCATGGGTGATCAGAAAAAAGGAGATGGGCATATATCAGTCATGTGATGAGAAGAAAGAACCAGATAATCCCAAAACAAGCTATCAAGTGGAGCACAACAGGCCGAAGAAAAAGAGGTCGACCACATGAAACTGTAAAGAGGACATTGTCAAGAGAGGTCAAATTCAATCAATCAGTCATTTGCATGTCCCTTGCGGAGCTTTGCCTCTCTAACAGCTCTCATGTAGGTCTCTTGGTTGTAAGCAAGATGTCTTGCTGTTGATGCATCCATTTGCAGATTATCAACGATATCTTGCAGCCATCTTTGCCTTGGTCTTCCTCTCTTTTTTCTCATTATGTATCCATCCAAGACCGTCTTCTCTAAATTCTCATGATGTTTAATGTGTTCAAAATATTTAAGTTTTCTCTATTTAATCTTCTTTACTAGCCATCATCATCATGTGCCGTGCCGACTGGCGTTGGCTATTATGCTTCTCCAGAGTACACGATCCTTCATGCATCCCATCAGTTCAGTTGGTGATCTCCTCTCACACTATCCCATCAGACTGTCCAGTATCATTTCTCTTGGTCTTCCTCTTGATCTTCTTCCTTTTATTTTTCCTGTTGTTATAATATTTTCAATGCCCCTTCTTCTCATTGCATGTCCTATGAAAGTACATTGTCTCTCTCTTATCTTTTTGACAAGGTTTTTTTGTTTTTTTTTTACTAGCCAACCTTCTGCAATATTAAGTTCTTGTACTATAGATATATTTATTCTTTTTTTGTGTCCGTGATATTTGAAGGACTCATCTGTAGCATTTACATTCAAAGATATTTATGTGTTTCTCAGCTGTTTTGTTAAGCGTCCAGGTCTCACAGGCATATGTTGCAATGGGAAAGATGCATGTCCTTAAAAATTTTATTTTTGTAGTTTTGTCTGTTCCTCTCCACAGCTTCTTTAGTTGTTTTATTTTTTGAAGAGCAATAGATGTCCTCCTTTTAATTTCCCTCATTGTCATTCCATTATTTGTTAGTATTGACCCAAGATATTCAAAACGCTCCACTTCTTCCAAATTAGTAGGTATAAAATCCCTTGATGAGGTTGAAAAGCTTGCTGAAAACAGGAAAACTTGGTTAACTACCATGCGAGCCCTATGTGACGGCATGGGAAGGATGTAAGATGTAAGATATTCATGTCTTACATACATTTAACCACTGGTATGTTCATGTCGTGGCGGCCTGATAGGCTGAGTGTTTAGACACGTGTTTTACTAATCCGGTGGTACCGGGTTCTGTCCCAGCAGTGGGATTTTTTCTGGGACACACCATAAAGGCATCAGGTCCACCCAGTTCAAAAAATTGAACTGACACAGCGTCAGACAAACCACAGCTTCTTACAAGTTACAGCTAAGTGCTCTATTCATTTGATTTGATTTTTTAAAATTTTTTTAACATAGCATTCATGTGAATTTATATTTTATCTCCTCCCTCTATTTCTTCGTACTGTATGTTTTTGTATGATTAAGGTTCATGCCAAAACGTCATAACTGTGTACCTGTATAGTAATAAAGCTGTTCCTACTTTTTTCCTAGTTTATGCAGTTTTAAAAATAGGCACCAGAGAAATCTGGGAAGGTAAACATGGTCAGGCATGATAATGACCACATCACACTTTCATGTGCCGAAGGTCATGCAAAAATGGGTCTAACACCGTATCCCCAATATGCCTTAACGGAATGGAAATGAGAATTTTAACTTTTATATTCATGTCTTACATACATCTGATCACTGTTATCTTCATGTTTCACCTACAATTAACCACTGCGTAGCCAAGCTAGTGTAGCAGATTAAACACTCGCTCGCTGACCAGGGACCCAGTTTCAATTTCTACCCACTGCAGTGGGGACGGTCGGACTGTGACTCGTAAAAAAACTGCCAGGGTTCACCCAACCTTAAGAAAAAATTGATGCCAGGGATAATGCTCTAGGTGGGAAGAGAAATGACTCTGCCAGCTATGGAGTTTGTTCTGATGGCGACACTAGTCAACGGTTTCTGGTCAGCTACTGACTAGGTAGCATAGCACGTATGGTTTGACCGTGGACAAAGACGGTGGCTCACAACTCATAACTTTACCTCTTTTAACCACTGTTGTATTCATGTTTTACATACATTTAATGTCATCTTCATGTTTCACCTACATTTAACCACAGTTTTTATTTTTACAGGATTGTATTTGAAGTAACAGCTGGTCAGACTTGTCAGCGACTTACGTTAGTGTGAGGGTTGTTGCATCAGAACTTGACAAACATCAGAACTTGACAATGTTGGACAAGAAAAAGTTTGAACGTCTGCCAAAAACTGTTGTGCCCTCCAACTACAACATCAGACTAAAGCCAGACTTTGTGAACTTCACATTTGATGGATACGAAGAGATTAAAGTTCATGTGAGATTGCTTGAAGCTGTGGTTTTTTTTTTGTTTTTAAGCATTTGGCACCTGCATTTTGCAATTGTTGTGCCATAAAAGTTCTGCTGATATATCCTGAGTATTTAGGGAGAATTTATTAACTGTAATTAGTAATTATTACTTACTGTCAGTGTTTTATTCCTGTTGCTGTGGTGTCATATTTCCCCTAAAAACTGCAGCCAGGTATTCTCTCATGTTCTGGATACCTCATTCTCATTAGCCTGTTTGAACAGGTCACAGGACCACTGCATCCTGCCCTAGACTGCAGGATGCAGTAGTCTAGGGAAGGGTGCAGTAGTCTAGGGCAGGATGCAGTAGTCTAGGGAAGGGTGCAGTAGTCTAGGGCAGGATGCAGTAGTCTAGGGAAGGGTGCAGTAGTCTAGGGCAGGATGCAGTAGTCTAGGGCAGGATGCAGTAGTCTAGGGCAGGATGCAGTAGTCTAGGGCAGGATGCAGTAGTCTAGGGCAGGATGCAGTAGTCTAGGGAAGGGTGCAGTAGTCTAGGGAAGGGTGCAGTAGTCTAGGGCAGGATGCAGTAGTCTAGGGCAGGATGCAGTAGTCTAGGGCAGGATGCAGTAGTCTAGGGCAGGGTGCAGTAGTCTAGGGCAGGGTGCAGTAGTCTAGGGCAGGGTGCAGTAGTCTAGGGAAGGGTGCAGTAGTCTAGGGAAGGGTGCAGTAGTCTAGGGAAGGGTGCAGTAGTCTAGGGAAGGGTGCAGTAGTCTAGGGAAGGGTGCAGTAGTCTAGGGCAGGATGCAGTAGTCTAGGGCAGGATGCAGTAGTCTAGGGCAGGATGCAGTAGTCTAGGGAAGGGTGCAGTAGTCTAGGGAAGGGTGCAGTAGTCTAGGGCAGGATGCAGTAGTCTAGGGCAGGATGCAGTAGTCTAGGGCAGGATGCAGTAGTCTAGGGAAGGGTGCAGTAGTCTAGGGCAGGATGCAGTAGTCTAGGGAAGGGTGCAGTAGTCTAGGGCAGGATGCAGTAGTCTAGGGAAGGGTGCAGTAGTCTAGGGCAGGGTGCAGTAGTCTAGGGAAGGGTGCAGTAGTCTAGGGCAGGATGCAGTAGTCTAGGGAAGGGTGCAGTAGTCTAGGGAAGGGTGCAGTAGTCTAGGGCAGGATGCAGTAGTCTAGGGAAGGGTGCAGTAGTCTAGGGAAGGGTGCAGTAGTCTAGGGCAGGATGCAGTAGTCTAGGGAAGGGTGCAGTAGTCTAGGGCAGGATGCAGTAGTCTAGGGAAGGGTGCAGTAGTCTAGGGCAGGATGCAGTAGTCTAGGGAAGGGTGCAGTAGTCTAGGGCAGGATGCAGTAGTCTAGGGAAGGGTGCAGTAGTCTAGGGAAGGGTGCAGTAGTCTAGGGCAGGATGCAGTAGTCTAGGGAAGGGTGCAGTAGTCTAGGGCAGGATGCAGTAGTCTAGGGAAGGGTGCAGTAGTCTAGGCAGTAGTCTAGGGAAGGGTGCAGTAGTCTAGGGCAGGATGCAGTAGTCTAGGGCAGGATGCAGTAGTCTAGGGAAGGGTGCAGTAGTCTAGGGCAGGATGCAGTAGTCTAGGGCAGGATGCAGTAGTCTAGGGAAGGGTGCAGTAGTCTAGGGCAGGATGGACTAGTCTGCTTATCCTACTTTTTCTCTTCTCAGATTGCCAGTATATTCTCTGAGTGGTTGTATATTCTCAGATTGCCAGTATATTCTCTGAGTGGTTGTATATTCTCAGATTGCCATTATATTGAGTGCTTGTATATTTTTATTTTGTAGCTCTGGATTTATGGAGTTTCAGCTAATGGTTCATGTTGAAATTGATAGTGATGGAATTGTCGAGTTTTACTGTTGGCTGGTGTTGAACTAGAGATATAAATGCACTGCATTTGTGCTGAGTTTGAGTTGTATAGATTCTATAATTATGCTGAGTTTGAGTTATATAATAGATTCTACATTTGTGCTGAGTTTGAGTTGTATAGATTGTATATTTGTGTTGAGTGTGAGTTATATAGATTCTACAATTGTGCTGAACTGAGCTGTATAGATTCTACAGTTGTACTGAGTTGAGCTGTATAGATTCTACAGTTGTACTGAGTTGAGCTGTATAGATTCGACAGTTGTACTGAGTTGAGCTGTATAGATTCTACAGTTGTGCTGAACTGAGCTGTATAGATTCTACAGTTGTGCTGAGTTGAGCTGTATAGATTCTACAGTTGTGCTGAATTGAGTTGTATAGATTCTACAATTGTGCTGAGTTGAGCTGTATAGATTCTACAGTTGTGCTGAGTTGAGCTGTATAGATTCTACAGTTGTGCTGAGTTCGAGTTGTAGATTCTACAATTGCAAGATTAATCTAGACAGGGTATTTGTGGATCCTCCCTATAACTACAGTCTTGATATAAATGAATGTGGTAACTAAATTCTGTTGGCTATAAATACTAATAATACTTATTTATAGAATAATAGCTTAGTTATAGACTAAAGGCACTCGTCTAGCAACCAAATGGTCGAGGGTTCGAATCCCCAGCTGAGCGGGATTTTTTTTCCGACCAATACGGCCCTGAGGTCGACCCAGCCTCGTAAAATGGGTACCAGAGAAAATCTGGGAAGTAAAGGCAGCGAGGAAAGGAACTGGTCACCCTACCTCATACGCTGATGACCCAGCATAATGAGGTCTCTAACGCTTCACCCCCTACGGCATTTGAAATGCTATGGGACTATCTTTACTTTACTTTTATAGACTAAAGACTTAGTTATAGATTAATGATTTACTTTGTAGATTAGAGCACAGAGTCTATGGATTTAATGTCTGTGAGATATTGAATCAACTAATGTTTGTTAGGCTGATTCGTGGCTTATTTTCTTGTTTATATCCAGATTACATCAGCAGTAAATGAGATCAAGTTGAATATCAATGAAATTGTTGTCCATGAGGCCATCTTCAGAGGTAAATTTTCTAAATGTTTATTAACTTTTTTGTGTGAGCTCTCTCAGCTGTATAACTTGAGACATTATAGACAGTGAAACAGAAATTCTGTCATTATTTGAAGATCATTGGTTTTATTTTTGAAGATGAGTTGCCTGAATAAAGTGCTTAGATAATCTTTCCAGTAATTGTATCAGAAACTTGTGCTTCACACAGTTTGTAGCTCAAAGCTGCAGCAAGTCTTCAAGTGTTTATGTGTTTAATTGTGTAGTGTTGATTTCATGTGTTTGCAGATGTAAGTTTCATGTGTTTGCAGGCAGTTAGTTTTTATTTCATATCTTTGCAGGTAATGGTGAAGAAGTGACAGCCAAAGTGAATTATTACAGAGAGCATGAGGAAGTTGGGTTTCAGTTTGCCTCCAGTGTTGGGGTGAGCATATTCTGTCATAGAAAATACATTTGTTAGTTAAATTTTGTTTGTTAATCATAGTCATGACTTAGATTTATTTCCACATTTTGTTTGTTAATCAGAGTCGCAACTTAGATTTATTTCTATATTTTGTTTGTTAATCATAGGCTTGACTTAGATTTATTTCCAAATTTTGTTTGTTAATCATAGTCATGACTTAGATTTATTTCTACATTTTGTTTATTGATACTGATCATGAGTTAGATTTAGTTAGAAATTTTGTTTATTGATACTTCAGATAAGGATACATTAGTCTAGGGAAGGGTGCAGTAGTCTAGGACAGGGTGCAGTAGTCTAGGGCAGAGGTATAGTAGTCTAGGGCAGGGTGCAGTAGTCTAGGGCAGGGTGCAGTAGTCTAGGGCAGAGGTACAGTAGTCTAGGGCAGAGGTACAGTAGTATAGGGCAGGGTGCAGTAGTCTAGGGCAGGGTGCAGTAGTCTAGGGCAGGTGCAGTAGTCTAGGGCAGGGTGCAGTAGTCTAGGGCAGGGTGCAGTAGTCTAGGGCAGGGTGCAGTGGTCTAGGGCAGGGTGCAGTAGTCTAGGGCAGAGGTATAGTAGTCTAGGGCAGGGTGCAGTAGTCTAGGGCAGAGGTATAGTAGTCTAGGGCAGGGTGCAGTAGTCTAGGGCAGAGGTATAGTAGTCTAGGGCAGGGTGCAGTGGTCTAGGGCAGAGGTATAGTAGTCTAGGGCAGGGTGCAGTAGTCTAGGGCAGAGGTATAGTAGTCTAGGGCAGGGTGCAGTAGTCTAGGGCAGAGGTATAGTAGTCTAGGGCAGGGTGCAGTAGTCTAGGGCAGGGTGCAGTAGTCTAGGGCAGAGGTACAGTAGTCTAGGGCAGGGTGCAGTAGTCTAGGGCAGGGTGCAGTAGTCTAGGGCAGAGGTATAGTAGTCTAGGACAGGGTGCAGTAGTCTAGGGCAGAGGTATAGTAGTCTAGGGCAGGGTGCAGTAGTCTAGGGCAGAGGTATAGTAGTCTAGGGCAGGGTGCAGTAGTCTAGGGCAGAGGTATAGTAGTCTAGGGCAGGGTGCAGTGGTCTAGGGCAGAGGTATAGTAGTCTAGGGCAGAGGTATGGTAGTCTAGGGCAGGGTGCAGTAGTCTAGGGCAGAGGTATAGTAGTCTAGGGCAGAGGTATGTGGATGTTTTTGAGGGGGTGTGTCAAAATTGACCTTTTCTCCCTCCCACTTTTTCAGCAAAACTTGTCTAAAAATTTTGTTGTTTTTTGATCTTCAAGAATCTTGAGAACATGTGGCACTCTAAAGTTATAAGCACAAAAACCAAGCTAAAATTATTCAATTCAGATGTAACATCCACCTTCATTTATGCATGTGAAAGCTGGGAAACAACTAAAGAAATAGACAACAAATTAGACTCTTTTAAAAACAAATGCATAAGGACAATACTCGGTATAAAGTGGAACAAATTCAAGAACAACGCAGAGATAAGACAGATGAGTGAACAACAACCTGTCTCATGGGTGATCAGAAAAAGGAGATGGACATGCGTCGGTCACATGGTGAGAAGAAACAATCAGAGAATCCTTAAACAAGCTATCAAGTGGAACACAAAAGGCCAAAGAAAAAGAGGTTGACCACATGAAACTGTAAAGAGAGGCGAAATTCAGTCAGTCAGTCATTTGCATGTCCCTTACGGAACTTTGCCTCCATAACAGTTCTCCTGTAGGCCTCTTGGTTGTAAGCAAGATGCCCTGCTGTTGATGCATCTATTTGCAGATCGTCAGTGATGTTTTGCAGCCATATTTGCCTTGGTCTTTCTTTTTCCCATTATGTACCCTCTAAATAGGGCATTGTTGAGAGAGGCCAATTAGTAGGCATAAAATCCCTTAATGAGGTTGAAAAGCTCTCAGAAAACAGGAAAACTTGGCGAACTACCATGTGAGCCCTGTGTGACTTTTATCGGCATGAGATGGATGTAACATGTCAAAATTGACTTCTTCCCCCCCCTCTCTCTTTTTTGCAGCAAAACTTGGCTAGAATACCGCTGAGAGTTTTATTACATTTTTTTGAAGCATGGAAATTGTTTTTTTGCTATTGTTTTTTTGCATGCCCCAAAAATGTGTGTTCATGTCAAGGATATGATAACCTGGTCTAAGGCATTCAACCATTAGGCAATCAGTGATGTGTCTCCTTTCTAAATCTCTTGACTTGCTTTGACCATCAGATCTGCCGGGTATAGCCAAGTTCAGAGAGCTCCTCTCTGTTGGTGAATGGTTGCATTAAGCATTGTTTTTTTTTGTTTCTTGTATTGCAGCCAGGAGAAGGAGTGTTGCTCCTCAAGTTTACTGGACAACTGAATGATAAGATGAAGGGCTTCTATCGCAGCAAGTACAACGTTGGTGAGGAGGAAAGATATGCTGCTGTCACACAGTTTGAGGTACAGCTCTCACATTTAGTCATATTTGCTCTGTTCTTCCTTGAATTCTCATACAGTGTGAGGTACAGATGTTTGAATGAAAGGTAGCCCTGTTTCATGACTTTGAGGCATGTAGGGGACATATTTTCCTTTGTCTGTTGCCAAACCAAAGAGTAGTGTAGTCATCAAGCATACATGACTTTACTTCTTTATCTCCAGGAGTTAGGTACCTGTTTTTACATAAAGATTGATTAAGTCTGGTCAAGATCAAGCCACTAACCTTCAGAAAGAAATCAGTACATTAACAGTTGTGCTACTTCAGGCCACTAACCTTCAGCATAAGAGATGAGTACACTAACAGTTGTGCTACCTCAGGCCACTAACCTTCAGCATAAGAGATGAGTACACTAACAGTTGTGCTACCTCAAGCCACTAACCTTCAGCATAAGAGATGAGTACACTAACAGTTGTGCTACCTCAAGCCACTAACCTTCAGCATAAGAGATGAGTACACTAACAGTTGTGCTACCTCAAGCCACTAACCTTCAGCATAAGAGATGAGTACACTAACAGTTGTGCTACCTCAGGCCACTAAACTTCAGCATAAGAGATGAGTACACTAACAGTTGTGCTACCTACAGCAGCCATGTAAAGTTTGTCTCTATTTACAACAGTCATATAAAGTTTGTCTCTATTTACAGCAGTCATGTAAAGTTTGTCTCTTTTTACAGCAGTCATATAAAGTTTCTCTTTACTTTCAGAAGTCATATAAAGTTTGTCTCTACTTACAGCAGTCATATAAAGTTTGTTTTTACTTACAGCAGTCATATAAAGTTTGTTTTTACTTACAGCAGTCATATAAAGTTGAGACTGAAATACGTCTTCTCCACTATATAAAGTTTGACTGCATTCTTCTTTCTCTACTTACAACAGTCATATAAAGTTGGACAGAAATCTTTCTTCTCCATTATGTAAAGTCTGACTGCAATCTCCCTTCTCTGCTTACAGCAGTCATATAAAGGTCTGATTGGATTTTTTCTTCCCCAGTTGCTCATTCATATGAAAGTTTGATTGCGATCTGCCTTTTCAATTTACGACAGTCGTATAAAGGTCTTTCTGCGGTCTTCCATCCGCGCTTTTGGTAGCCATATAAGGCTTGACGGGAGTCTTCCATCACCGCTTGTGGTAGCCATGTAAGGCTTGACTGGAGTCTTCCATCACCACTTACAGTAGCCATATAAGGCTTGACTGCTGTCTTCCATCACTGCTTACAGTAGCCATATAAGGCTTGACTGGAGTCTTCAATCACCGCTTACAGTAGCTATATAAGGCTTGATTAGAGTCTTCCATCACCACTTACAGTAGCCATATAAGGCTTGACTGGAGTCTTCCATCACCGCTTATGGTAACCATGTAAGGCTTGACTGGAGTCTTCCATCACTGCTTACAGTAGCCATATAAGGCTTGACTGGAGTCGTCCATCACCGCTTACAGTATCCATATAAGGCTTGACTGGAGTCTTCCATCACTGCTTACAGTATCCATATAAGGCTTGACTGGAGTCTTCCATCACCACTTACAGTAGCCATATAAGGCTTGACTGGAGTCTTCCATCACCGCTTATGGTAACCATGTAAGGCTTGACTGGAGTCTTCCATCACTGCTTACAGTAGCCATATAAGGCTTGACTGGAGTCGTCCATCACCGCTTACAGTATCCATATAAGGCTTGACTGGAGTCTTCCATCACTGCTTACAGTATCCATATAAGGCTTGACTGGAGTCTTCCATCACTGCTTCTCTCTCTCTCTGAACCTTAAGTGCCCAGGGCACATGGGGCTTCCGCGAGGGTTTTCCACAAATGCCTGTCCTTCGCCTTTTTTTCTGCTCTTGCCCAGGTGAGGCCTCTATTGCTCAACATCCTTTCTGTTGTTCTTCTCCATGTCTCTTTTGGTCTACCCTTACTTCTGTTCCCCTGTGGTGTCCATCTTAGTGCTATTTTTGGTAGTGACTTATCAGTCATTCAGAACACATGTCCCAACCATCGCCATTGTCTTTCTTCAATAATTGTTGTCAATGGCTTCATCTGCATTTCTGCCAGTAAGATGTTATTTCTTATGGTGTTTGGCCAAAATATCTTTCTAATTCTTCGTAAACATTTAGTTTGGAAAGAATTCAACTTGTTTTCTATGGTTATGGTGATTTTCCAGCATTCACTTCCATAGAGTAGTACACTTAGTACATTACTCTTAAATATCCTGATTTTCATATTTATGCTTAGTTTTTTTGATTTCCATATATTCTGCAGCATTGCAAAAGCCTGGTTTGCTCTAGTAAGTCTGTTGTTGATGTCCTCTGTGCTGTCTCCATTTTCTACTACTCTGCTGCCAAGGTATACAAATTCGTTGACCTCCTCCACTAACTTGTTATCTACTCTGAGTACGTTTCTGTTGTTCACATTTTGCTTCATTAACTTTGTCTTTCCTACGTTGATCTTTAGTCCTATGTTGTTTGCATTCTGAGTTAGCTTGTTTATTTTATCTTGCATATCTTTGTGACTGCTTGATAATAGACAAATGTCGTCCGTAAAGTCAAGGTCCTCCAGCACTGTGTCAAGGGTCCATTGTAATCCTCTGCGTTTGTCTGATGTTGCCTCCTTCATTAACCAGTCTACTGCCAAGATAAATAATGTTGGTGATAGTACACATCCCTGCTTCACTCCTGTTTGTACCCTAAAGCTGCTGGAGGTATGTTCTCCACAGATCACTTTGCACTGAAAACCCTCGTATAGGGCTTTGATTACATTAACTATTTTATAGGGGAGGCCATGCCATCTTAGGATTTTCCACAGGCTTGACTGGATTCTTCCATCACTGCTTACAGTAGCCATATAAGGCTTGACTGGAGTCTTCCATCACTGCTTACAGTAGCCGTATAAGGCTTGACTGGAGTCTTCCATCAATGCTTACAGTAGCCATATAAGGCTTGACTGGAGTCTTCAATCACCGCTTACAGTAGCCATATAAGGCTTGACTGGAGTCTTCCATCACCGCTTACAGTAGCCATATAAGGCTTGACTGGAGTCTTCCATCACCGCTTACAGTAGCCATATAAGGCTTGACTGGAGTCTTCAATCACTGCTTACAGTAGCCATATAAGGCTTGACTGGAGTCTTCCATCACCGCTTACAGTAGCCATATAAGGCTTGACTGGAGTCTTCCATCACCGCTTACAGTATCCATATAAGGCTTGACTGGAGTCTTCCATCACCGCTTACAGTATCCATATAAGGCTTGACTGGAGTCTTCCATCACTGCTTACAGTATCCATATAAGGCTTGACTGGAGTCTTCCATCACTGCTTACAGTAGCCATATAAGGCTTGACTGGAGTCTTCCATCACTGCTTACAGTATCCATATAAGGTTTGACTAGAGCCTTCCATCACCACTTCATTCATTCATTCCTTTGCATGTCCCTTGCGGAACTTTGCCTCCCAAACAGCACTCCTGTAGGCCTCTCGGTTGTGAGCAAGATGGCCTGCTGCTGCTGCATCCATTTCCAGATCATCAACGATGTCTTGCAGCCATCTTCGTTTCGGTCTTCCTCTTTTTTCTTTTTCCCATTATGTATCCTTCCAATACGGTCTTCTCTAAATTATCATGACGTTTAATGTGGCCAAAATTTTAAAGTTTTCTCTCTTTAATCCTCTTTACTAGCCAGCCTTCTTCAATATTAAGCTCTTGTAGTATAGATATATTTGTTCTTTTTTGTGTCCACGATATTTGGAGAACTCTTCTATAGCATTTACATTCAAAGGCATTTATGTGCTTCTCAGCTGTTTTGTTAAGTGTCCAGGTCTCACAGGCATATGTTGCGATGGGAAAGATGCATGCCCTTAAAAATCTTAATTTTGTGGTTCTGTCTGCTCCTCTCCACAGATTCTTTATTTGTTTTACTTTCTGAAGAGCAATAGATGTCCTTTTAATTTCCCGCATTGTATCTCCATTATTAGTTAGTAGTGATCCAAGATATTCAAAACTCTCCACTTCTTCCAGTTTTTCCTCACTGATACATATTTCAGTTGCCTTGTTTGTTTTGTCAGTTGTCATCACTTTAGTTTTCTTTGCATTAAGATAGAGGTTCTGCTCTTCGCTGTTCTTGCGGACTGACATAATTAGTTTTTCCATTCCTTCTTGTGTTGTGGACAGCAATACTGTGTCATCAGCATATCTAATCTCTGGTATTTCATAACCTCCAACTGTTATGGCATCGTAATATTCTTTGTCTACATCTTCTCTAACATTCCTCATTATATTTTCAGTATACAAGTTAAATAAGTAGGGTGACAATATGCACCCCTGACGGACCCCTTGTTTTATGTCAAACCAAGTTGTTGTTTCACCATTTATTCTTACTGCTGCTTGTTGGTCTAAATACAGCAGTGATGTTAATTGTATCAAATGTGTTGGAAATCCCATTTTTTCCATTATTTCCCAAAGTTTCTGGTGTTGTACACAATCAAATGCCTTTGAGTAGTCTATAAAGGATAAATATAGATTCACATTAAACTCCCTGCATTTCTCTATTATTAATCTTAGATTGAATATATGATCTCTTGATCACCACTTACAGTAGCCATATAAGGCTTGATTGGAGTCTTCCATCACTGCTTACAGTAGCCATATAAGGTTTGACTGTTATCTTTTGTCACTTCTTACTGATCTGAATGCTTCTTCCATATCTGTGTACAACAGTCATATAAAGGTCAGATTGCAATCTTCCATTTCCAATCAGTTATATAAAGACCTGAATGCAGTCTTCCATTTCTGTTTAAAACAGTCATATAAAGTCTGATTGCAGTCTTTCCTCTCCACATACAGAAGTCATATTAACTCTTTCTATACTGGGGGTGTTTCCCTCAAAAGACCAAGGGGGGTAAATTTCACAATGTGGAATGGGATGGTTGTCACATTTAAAAGAATGACAAAAGCATAATCTGATTTATAGTATCATATAAGTTAATTTGAAGAAGAAAAAATGTATTTTGTTTTTCTAATAAAATTTTTTACATTTTGTTAGTATACAACAAAAAAAAAGAGCTAAGAACTGAGAAGAAAGAGTGGAAAATGAAGGAATTAAATACATTTTTTGTCACTTACCCATCAAGTTAATCCACTGTAGTTGGTCATATAATTCCATAATGAATAAAAATGTACACAAACACCTTTTCTTCACATATCCTCCAAAATTTACATGAAAATATACACTAGTTATGTATTCACAGCAAACTAAAAGCACCGTGGGTAGGTAATATTTACATGAAAACAAGTGGGCGGGGGTTGACTAATATTTACAAGAAAACAGGCCATTATGTTTTTTTTTGTTGTTTTTTTTTTTAATTTGAAGCATTCAACATTTAATTTTTTAAATTACACAATCTCCAGCATTACTTATTGTGATATTACAGCTAGTACTAGCAAAAAGCTGAGAAGTAGTATCACCAGCTACCCTTCTAGCACATTTTGCTGCCGGATTAAAAAAAAAACATCCTAATCCTTTGAATCAGCGCCACGTGGGTCCGAAAATTCACAATCTCTACTACTGCATTCTCTACACCACAGTCTAGACATTTTAAAATTACATTCTGAACTTGTAATGCAGAAATACGCTGCTCTGGACGAAAGAAACTAGCACTGGAAGCCATATTTGTTGATAAACAAAAGCCTAGCGACGATAAAAAAACGAGTTAGATTAACACAAAGCCGCTCTGTTTTCACTTCAAACACACGCCTCGTGTCGGCAAATTGATACTGGAAGGAAGTCCAACCGCTGGTTTTAAGTATACTTAGATTATTCTCAAAATTAGAGAGCTACAAACCATCATCGCACTGCACGAAGATTGGGCTACTGAACAGGGAAACAACCACGCAGGACGCGTCCCAAAGTATACAAAGAGTTAAATCTTATTGCAGTCTTTCCTCTCCACATACAGAAGTCATATAAAGTCTTATTGCAAACTTTCCTCTCCACATACAGAAGTCATATAAAGTATTATCTTTAGTGTTTCTGATCAGTTCAAATTCTTTTCTTTGTCCATGCCATTTGATCAGTCCACTGAGATATTTTTCTCTTGGCTTATCTCTCCTCCTTTTTCCCTTTAGATCTCCTGTTGTTACTAAATTCTCTAACATCTGACTTCTATTGATCACATCCTGTTGCTCCAGTTTTCTTTGGACTAGACTGGACCGATCTGGTGGTATATGTCCTATGTCGTAGATCATAATTAGGAGGCTTGTTACTTTTTCTATGCTGATATCACCTGTAACCATGATATTTTCTCTTGTGATGTTACCTGTAAAGATTATGATGCATTCATATTTAGTATTGTAACACAAAACTGTGTATTATTTCAGTGAAGTATTTTAGTGTTGTAACATATTCTTTTATATTTTGGATGCATCAGCAGCAGGCCATCTTGCTTACAAATGAGAGGCTTACAGGAAAGCTGTTAGGGAGGCAAAGTTCTGCAAGGGACATCAAACGAATGAATGAATGAATGAACATTTTCTTATGTTGTTTAGTTCTGTTCTTCTGACATTTTCTTTGTAAGGTAGCAGTAGTGACCATCACGGTTATCATGGCCAGTGGAAAAAAAGATGGCCAAGACCTCATTTCCCCTCCCCAGTCTTTGAGGTGTTCTTGGCTAGCAGGTTAACAAAGTTCAGTCACCATGAGAGTGAAGCATACCAGACATCTCACTTTTTTAATATCCTCCTCCTCTTCCTTCTTCTGCTTCTTCTTCTTCTTCTTTGAACACTTTCAGATGTCAGCTTGGATATCTCTGATGAATGCTTCTGTTTGTCTCGGGCTGTTAAGCTTGCCATGGACTTGTACAGGTACTTGTTTGAATCCACCCTGGGTCTTCTAGCAAGCCTCCCCACCCAGCATAGTGTCTCTTTCATTGCATGAGCCTCATAGAACAAGATTTTCATGTCCCAGGAAGATTTGAAGATTTTCTAGGTAAAGGTTGCCTAATTTTATTTGCTTAATTGAGAGTGAAATGCATTCACATACAGGCAACTGATGCAAGGCAAGCATTCCCTTGCTGGGATGAACCAGCCATTAAAGCTACATTTGATATTACCCTGGTGGTGCCCAAGGACAGAGTAGCATTGTCTAACATGGTGAGTATTGGTTCTAGTGAATGTAGCGTTGTCTAACATGGTGAGTATTGGTTCTAGTGAATGTAGCGTTGTCTAACATGGTGAGTATTGGTTCTAGTGAATGTAATCTGCCTGTTGGGAGAAAGGACAGTGTGACATTGTGTAATGTGGAGTGTACTGGTTTAACCAAGTATAATCTGCCTGTTGGATCATAAGATTTTGATGAGGCTATATCTTAAAAAATGTTTCTTTTTTTTAAATCATACTTTTTTCTTCAATGTTAGCCAGTTATGATTTATGGAATAGCCATTTATGTGATAGGAAATTTAGTATGAGAAAGTTTTGCCCTAAAATTTCTTTAAATATCATGTTATTGCTTCTGATTAATAAATATATTAGTGATATCAGAATATTGATGCCATGCTTGATAATTTGACCATTGTGTAACTGTTTGTACAGCTGAGCCACTGTACATTTATAAAATGATACAAATCTATAGTTTGATGTTGGTTTTCATGTCTTCCTTACAGCCAGTGATATCAGAAAAAGATATTGAGGACAACTTGCGAGAAGTGACATATGCAACAACACCCATTATGTCCACATACCTGGTGGCATTTGTGGTTGGAGAGTATGATTACATTGAGGCCAGAGATACGGATGAGGTCCTGATCAGGGTTTATACACCTCTTGGCAAGAAGGAGCAAGGCAGATTTGCTTTGGATGTAAGTTGGCATGTGTTACAGGAAGCAAAAGTTGAAGAAAATTACTGCCAATTTGGGGGTAAATGGGGCAAGAAAAGAAAACCAGGAGTGTTGTTGGGAGATAGGAAGATTTGAGAGATGGAAAATATGTGTTGCAAAAATTTATTTTCACCATACAAAAATCATATGCTATGTAAATCTTGAATATCAGTTTCTAGAATCCATTACCCTAGCTTGAACTTTTCTAGCTACTTGATGTTCACTCCAGTTCATAATTTCCATGTTTTTTTGTTTTTTTTTAAGGGAAAGAAATATTGATTGATATGTTCTGTTTGAAAAGTCTAAAAAAAAATAACAAAACTAATTCATATGAAAATCAGTGGTAGCCTTCCTCTGTATACAGTTAATTTCGTCTTGTTTTAATATTGCTATCTGAAATAACAGTGCCTTATCATCACAGTGGTTAGCATGCTTATTTCTCACAGCAAAGGTGGTGGTGTAACTCTGACTGAAATGATCTCAGTCATCTGTCTGAAGAAATAGATGTCTGTGTGGTAGTGTGGAAGAAATAGACGTCTGTGTGGTAGTGTGGAAGAAATGGACGTCTGTGTGGCAGCGTGGAAGAAATGGACATCTGTGTGGCAGCATGGAAGAAATAGATGTCTGTGTGGTAGTGTGGAAGAAATAGACATCTGTGTGGTAGTGTGGAAGAAATAGATGTCTGTGTGGTAGTGTGGAAGAAATGGACATCTGTGTGGCAGCATGGAAGAAATAGATGTCTGTGTGGTAGTGTGGAAGAAATAGACATCTGTGTGGTAGTGTGGAAGAAATAGACGTGGCAGCGTGGAAGAAATAGATGTCTGTGTGGTAGTGTGGAAGAAATAGACATCTGTGTGGTAGTGTGGAAGAAATAGACATCTGTGTGGTAGTGTGGAAGAAATAGACGTGGCAGCATGGAAGAAATAGATGTCTGTGTGGTAGTGTGGAAGAAATAGACATCTGTGTGGTAGTGTGGAAGAAATAGACGTGGCAGCGTGGAAGAAATAGACGTGGCAGCATGGAAGAAATAGATGTCTGTGTGGTAGTGTGGAAGAAATAGACGTGGCAGCGTGGAAGAAATAGATGTCTGTGTGGTAGTGTGGAAGAAATAGACATCTGTGTGGTAGTGTGGAAGAAATAGACGTGGCAGCATGGAAGAAATAGACGTGGCAGCATGGAAGAAATAGATGTCTGTGTGGTAGTGTGGAAGAAATAGACATCTGTGTGGTAGTGTGGAAGAAATAGACGTGGCAGCGTGGAAGAAATGGACGTCTTTGTGGCAGCGTGGAAGAAATGGACATCTGTGTGGCAGCATGGAAGAAATAGACGTCTGTGTGGTAGTGTAACTCTGTCTGAAGAGATATCTAGATCATGGAGCCGGAGAAGAAAGCGACTTCACACCACAGCGTGCTGAGAAGTTAAGAAAGTTATTGACTCTGACGCTGTATCTGCTGAGTCTCTAAGTTATTGACTCTGACGCTGTATCTGCTGAGTCTCTTGCTGGCATGTCGGCTAGTTTTAAACGTGAAAGGCTAGATCTTTGAGAAAAGGAAAAACAAGGAGAACAAATAAATGCTAGAAATAGACACCAGTCAAAACTTGCTGTGGACTATTTCAAAACTTATAAGTCAAGGTGTGACTTTTAAACTTATGCTTCAGTCATTTCATAGATCAGTAATGTTGTTCTTCTGTCTTCCTGGCAGCGGTGGTGGTGGTGGCGGTGACAGAAGCGGTGATGGTGGTGGTTGTGGTGGCATCTATTTGATAGTCTTTGACCCACAGCTGACATCCTAGCAGTAGAGTTTGCAGACCAACAGTCTCACCTCTCCCCCAGTAACAAGCCTAGCCTGGATAATAAGGCAGGGATCGCCATGGTCCCCTTGGCGGTGGAGTCTGCTAAAGAAGCATTGCATGTTCCCAGCTTTTTAGCTGCAGTCAGAGGCGGAAGAATTAAGCATCATGACCTGCTTTCAGTCAAGTTTGGTGCTGCACCTCAACAGCACGGTGCTGCGACTCAACAGCACGGTGCTGCGCCTCAACAGCACGGTGCTGCGCCTCAACAGCACGGTGCTGCGACTCAACAGCACGGTGCTGCGACTCAACAACACGGTGCTGTGACTCAACAACTTCACTTCATCAGCTGCAAAGAACACTACCTCACAGTTCCATGAAGCATGAAGAAGAAGAAGATCTTACTACTGCAAGCACGATGATTTTTGTAGCTGATGCGATGAAAGTATTGAGTGACAGTATCATGTTGAGGTGGAATGTCAGCTGTGGCTCACTGGTCAGCACATGGCGCGGCAGCTTCACTTTCATAGGTCCGTGATACAAATTTTTATCATAAGATAAGTTAATGATACAATCATAAGCCAAAAAATGAATGATTTTTTTTGGTTCTGTTTTTACCAGGTTGCGGTCAAGACTTTGCCTTTTTACAAGAAATACTTTGGTATAGCATACCCTCTCCCTAAAGTTGACCTTATTGCAATTGCTGACTTTTCTTCTGGTAAGTGCTTGATGACCTTAACAGAAACAGTTGTGATGTGGTTTTTGTCTAGTTCCCTTGACCCATTCCCTGTTTCTTTACTGTGACCACACCTGCCAAGATCTTCTACACGAAGACTCTGCACTGATCTTGAATAAATTACCAGCCACCATTATCTTCTACAACCACAGAGAGACACTAGATCATAATAAAAATAAATTGAAAGTTTCTAGAAAACAAAATTTCAGGAAGTGATAAGTTTCAAAACTAGGGGGATGCATTATCTCCATTACTATTCAGCCTAGTGGTAGAAAAGATAAGAAAAATGAAAGAAGAAGGCAGTACAGAAGAGTAAGCTAAAATACTAGGATGTGCTGATGACATCGAATTAGTGGGGGGAAACTGTACAAGAAGTCACTAGTACTTGCATGCACCTCAGAGATGTGGCACTAAAAGTGGGCCTGGCCATTAACCAAGTTAAGACAGAGTATGTGAAGATATCAAGAGATTAGGGGCAGAATGAGATATGACCATCAGGAAAAGAGAAACATACCAATATCTAGGCACAACTTTCAACACCTGCACTGGTTCTTTAGACTGTCATAGCCGGAGGTGGGGTGGAGAGCGTATCCTCCACCCCAGTTAAATGTTTCCAAGGCGTGCGCCTCAAATAGCCACTGACAGTCAAGTCCAGCTCCTGGCCTTCTCGTGGAGGAACTGTTCAAACTGACAGGAGAAGAGGCGAAGACAAATAACTGGTGCCTGAAAACCAGATGTTTCAGGTAGATGAGAGTCTTGTTTGGTAGGTCATCTAAGAGAAGGAAAACTCTGATTTTAAAACCCACTGCTGGTGAGATTCTTCAGCTGCCATGCTTGGAGTCGGACTCCCCTGGCCAGTGAAGAAAGGTGCGAATGGGGTTGCTGCGTGGCGCCACCGTGGAAAAGGTGAAGAAAGGTGCGAATGGGGTTGCTGCGTGGCGCCACCGTGGAAAAGGTGAAGAAAGGTGCGAATGGGGTTGCTGCGTGGCGCCACCGTGAGAAAGGTGTGAATGGGGTTGCTGCGTGGCGCCACCATGGAAAAGGTGAAGAAAGGTGCGAATGGGGTTGCTGCGTGGCGCCACCGTGGAAAAGGTGAAGAAAGGTGCGAATGGGGTTGCTGCGTGGCGCCACCGTGGAAAAGGTGAAGAAAGGTGCGAATGGGGTTGCTGCGTGGCGCCACTGTGGAAAAGGTGAAGAAAGGATTAAGTGAAGTAATCAGTAGTCTGTCTCAAGGTCAGGACTGCTCAAATCACGGCACCTCTGCTCTGGAGGTCGGCCACGTCCTCATACCAGGCGAATTGCCTGAACCGGCTTAACCCAGGGGTTAAACTAAGACGCTGCTGGTGAGATTCTTTGGATGCCGCGCGTGGAGTGAAAGTCCTCCTAGCCAATGAAGGAAATGCGAAAAGCAGTTAGGGTTGCCATGCGGTGCTGTTGTGAAAAGGTGATGGAAAGGATAAAGTGAAGCTTAATTGGTATGTCCAGTAGTCTCGCGGCGAGAGCTACTCATACCACGGCACCTCTGCTTTAGAGGTTGGCCATGTCCAGTATACACCCATACTGGTGAAATATGCCTAAACTGGCTTAATCCAAGGGTGAAACTTAATGACTACTCATGTCACGGTACTTTCGCTTTAGAGGTTGGTCATGTCCTAAACATGCTCATACTGGGGTAATACGCCTAAACTGGCACAACCCAGGGGTGAAACTTACTAGTGGCGAGGATTCATCCTCCTGGACAAAAGCTCCATCCTGGTCACAACTAGGAAGGGTAGCGGCCATGACCACAAAGTGCTGAAGTCGGAGACACTGGATCAGGGCAGTCTAGATAGGCAACCACCTCTCACCTGGCGGGGATATGCTGATATCCAAACCACGTAGAGGTTTTCCGGTGAGAAAGTCCAACTCTAGATTAAACTGGTGCAACGAAAACCACGGTTTTATGCAATCCCGCTTCTGCAACCCACCAAGAATTCAGGCCCTAGCCCTGTGATACTCTGAACCTCTTGTGATCCTCTCGGGGACCACAGGACACATTGAGGACCACAGGAGTAAATTCAGCAGAAGAAGTGAATGAAGAAGAAGAAGAAACACCTGCAACATAATAAGTGAGGAAAGTAAAAGCAGAGAACAGACAGGGAGTAAAATATTCTCTGCTTTGCAACGCCTGTTAAAATTCAAAATCCTGTCCCAAAACACCAGAATAACAATCTACACAACTATAATAAGACCAGCCGTCATGTATGGATCATAAATGTGGAGTACAACAAAGAAAGTTGAACAACAATTGCAGATCTTTGAGAACAAGATCCTAAGAAGAATTTTTGGACCCAGAAAGGATGCCAACAGTGGGGAATGGAGAGTTAGAAAGAACACTGAACTTAACACTTTTTAAAATCACAATTCATTTGTTTATTCATTCATTTGCATGTCCCTTGCGGATCGTTGTCTCCCTAACAGCACTCCTGTGTGCCTCTCAATTGTGAGCAAGATGGCCTGCTGCTGATGTATCCATAAATCACAGCAGATTATAAATGTCTTGAAACTGAACAGATTACACTGGTTGGGTCACATATAAGAGTGGAAGAGAACAGAGAAATGAAAATGATATATGTACAAGAGATGAAAGAAACAAGGCTGAGAGGTAGACGAAGACAAAGACGGAGAGACAACATAGAAGAAGATATACAGAAAATTGGTGTCACCAACTGGGGAGAGAAGATTAGGGATAGAGAGGAGGAATAGAAATGAATTTTACCAGCAGTAGTGAGCCTTGATGGCTCGGAAAGATGAGAAAGAAGAAGAAGAAAGTTAGTTTCATTCTGAGCTTCATTTCAGTTATTGAATACGAGACCCAAAACTCCAACATTTCATGTAGGTTGTTGTTGTTCATGTGACGTGTCCTTTCCAGAACGTTATGCCTCTCACTGCCCGTCTGAATGCAGTGCGGTCTTGCGCAAGTTGACCAGCATCTCTCAGTGACATATTCAGACTTTTGTTTCAGATAGGCTATTTACAGTTTTATTTAATCTAGGCATTGTTGCTCTGCTTGTAGGTGCCATGGAAAACTGGGGCCTTATTACATACAGAGAGACAGCTCTGCTCGTTGATCCTGAGAACTCTTCTGTCCGAATCAAACAGTGGGTGGCCCTGGTGGTCGGTCACGAGCTAGCACACCAGTGGTTTGGAAACCTGGTCACAATGGTTGGTTATATTATTATGTTTTAAGATGTCTGTTCACACTGAAGGTGCTCTTCATAACATTTTCTTTGAAAGGCAGAAAGAGAGATTTGTTTGTTAAACAGTTTGTTGGAATTTTTTTGCTGGAAGAGAAAGTAGGAAGCAGGAGTTGATGAAGAAATGTGGATAACGATTAGGAAGTGAGAGTCATGTTTAGATAACATAAGAAGAGAATAGTTTTGATGTGGAAGATGTTGTCAGAGAGCAAGTGGTCATAAGAAGAGACTTAATTATGATGTGGAAGATGTGTTGTCAGAGAGCAAGTGGTCATAAGAAGAGACTTAATTATGATGTGGAAGATGGTTCTAAGGACTGTAATAGCAGGAGGTGGGGTGAGGGATAAGCTCTCCACTCCAGTTAAATGTCTCCAAGGCGTGCGTTTCAAAAATAGCCTCTGACAGTCCAAGTCCAGCTCCTGGCCTTCTCGTGGCAGAACTGTTTAAACTGGCAGGAGAAGGGGCGAAAAGCGAATATCTGGCACCTGAAAACCAGACGCTTTCGGGTGAGAAAGTCCAACTCTAGATTAAACTGGTGCAACGAAAACCACGGTTTTATGCAATCCGCTTCTGCAACCCACCAAGAATTCAGGCCCTAGCCCTGTGATACTCTGAACCTCTTGTGATCCTCTCGGGGACCACAGGACACATTGAGGACCACAGGAGTAAATTCAGCAGAAGAAGTGAATGAGAAGAAGAAGAAACACCTGCAACATAATAAGTGAGGAAAGTAAAAGCAGAGAACAGACAGGGAGTAAAATATTCTCTGCTTTGCAACGCCTGTTAAAATTCAAAATCCTGTCCCAAAACACCAGAATAACAATCTACACAACTATAATAAGACCAGCCGTCATGTATGGATCATAAATGTGGAGTACAACAAAGAAAGTTGAACAACAATTGCAGATCTTTGAGAACAAGATCCTAAGAAGAATTTTTGGACCCAGAAAGGATGCCAACAGTGGGGAATGGAGAGTTAGAAAGAACACTGAACTTAACACTTTTTAAAATCACAATTCATTTGTTTATTCATTCATTTGCATGTCCCTTGCGGATCGTTGTCTCCCTAACAGCACTCCTGTGTGCCTCTCAATTGTGAGCAAGATGGCCTGCTGCTGATGTATCCATAAATCACAGCAGATTATAAATGTCTTGAAACTGAACAGATTACACTGGTTGGGTCACATATAAAGAGTGGAAGAGAACAGAGAAATGAAAATGATATATGTACAAGAGATGAAAGAAACAAGGCTGAGAGGTAGACGAAGACAAAGACGGAGAGACAACATAGAAGAAGATATACAGAAAATTGGTGTCACCAACTGGGGAGAGAAGATTAGGGATAGAGAGGAGGAATAGAAATGAATTTTACCAGCAGTAGTGAGCCTTGATGGCTCGGAAAGATGAGAAAGAAGAAGAAGAAAGTTAGTTTCATTCTGAGCTTCATTTCAGTTATTGAATACGAGACCCAAAACTCCAACATTTCATGTAGGTTGTTGTTGTTCATGTGACGTGTCCTTTCCAGAACGTTATGCCTCTCACTGCCCGTCTGAATGCAGTGCGGTCTTGCGCAAGTTGACCAGCATCTCTCAGTGACATATTCAGACTTTTGTTTCAGATAGGCTATTTACAGTTTTATTTAATCTAGGCATTGTTGCTCTGCTTGTAGGTGCCATGGAAAACTGGGGCCTTATTACATACAGAGAGACAGCTCTGCTCGTTGATCCTGAGAACTCTTCTGTCCGAATCAAACAGGGGTGGCCCTGGTGGTCGGTCACGAGCTAGCACACCAGTGGTTTGGAAACCTGGTCACAATGGTTGGTTATATTATTATGTTTTAAGATGTCTGTTCACACTGAAGGTGCTCTTCATAACATTTTCTTTGAAAGGCAGAAAGAGAGATTTGTTTGTTAAACAGTTTGTTGGAATTTTTTTGCTGGAAGAGAAAGTAGGAAGCAGGAGTTGATGAAGAAATGTGGATAACGATTAGGAAGTGAGAGTCATGTTTAGATAACATAAGAAGAGAATAGTTTTGATGTGGAAGATGTTGTCAGAGAGCAAGTGGTCATAAGAAGAGACTTAATTATGATGTGGAAGATGTGTTGTCAGAGAGCAAGTGGTCATAAGAAGAGACTTAATTATGATGTGGAAGATGGTTCTAAGGACTGTAATAGCAGGAGGTGGGGTGAGGGATAAGCTCTCCACTCCAGTTAAATGTCTCCAAGGCGTGCGTTTCAAAAATAGCCTCTGACAGTCCAAGTCCAGCTCCTGGCCTTCTCGTGGCAGAACTGTTTAAACTGGCAGGAGAAGGGGCGAAAAGCGAATATCTGGCACCTGAAAACCAGACGCTTTCGGGTAGATGAGACTCATTGGTCTTGGTTGGTAGCTCATCTAGGAGAAGGAAAGCTCTTGCTAGCTGCTGGTGAGATTCTTCAGCTGCCGTGTGTGGGGTGAAACTCCTCCCAGCCAATGAAGAAAAATGCGATTAGGGTGCATGGTGCCTTCGTGGAAAAGGTGATTGTTAGTCCTAGGTTAAGTGAGATTCAGAGAAATGTGGTTTTGTCTGTCCTATATTACATGTCTTGATTGTTAGTCCTAGATTAAGTGAGATTCAGAGAAATGTGGTTTTGTCTGTCCTATATTACATGTCTTGATTGTTAGTCCTAGGTTAAGTGAGATTCAGAGAAATGTGGTTTTGTCTGTCCTATATTACATGTCTTGATTGTTAGTCCTAGATTAAGTGAGATTCAGAGAAATGTGGTTTTGTCTGTCCTATATTACATGTCTTGATTGTTAGTCCTAGATTAAGTGAGATTCAGAGAAATGTGGTTTTGTCTGTCCTATATTACATGTCTTGATTGTTAGTCCTAGGTTAAGTGAGATTCAGAGAAATGTGGTTTTGTGTGTCCTATATTACATGTCTTGATTGTTAGTCCTAGGTTAAGTGAGATTCAGAGAAATGTGGTTTTGTCTGTCCTATTACATGTCTTGATTGTTAGTCCTAGGTTAAGTGAGATTCAGAGAAATGTGGTTTTGTCTGTCCTATATTACATGTCTTGATTGTTAGTCCTAGGTTAAGTGAGATTCAGAGAAATGTGGTTTTGTCTGTTCTATATTACATGTCTTGATTGTTAGTCCTAGGTTAAGTGAGATTCAGAGAAATGTGGTTTTGTCTGTTCTATATTACATGTCTTGATTGTTAGTCCTAGGTTAAGTGAGATTCAGAGAAATGTGGTTTTGTCTGTCCTATATTACATGTCTTGATTGTTAGTCCTAGGTTAAGTGAGATTCAGAGAAATGTGGTTTTGTGTGTCCTATATTACATGTCTTGATTGTTAGTCCTAGGTTAAGTGAGATTCAGAGAAATGTGGTTTTGTGTGTCCTATATTACATGTCTTGATTGTTAGTCCTAGGTTAAGAGAGATTCAGAGAAATGTGGTTTGTCTTCCCTATATCCCTGCAGGAGTGGTGGACACACCTGTGGCTGAATGAGGGCTTTGCATCCTGGATTGAGTATTTGTGTGTGGATTACTGCTTCCCAGAATATGATGTGTGGACACAGTTTGTCAACAATGACCTGGGACAGGCACTGGAAATGGATGCCCTGGATAACAGTCACCCTATTGAGGTCAGTATGGGGGGACAGCAGACAGTGCTTGCTCTAGGAGTTGTTTGTAATTGTGAAAGTGCTTCATCTACATCTGGCCATGTATAAAATTGGAAAAAAGTAGGAGCAGCTTTATTACTTAACGATTACAAAGTTGTGACGTTTCGGCGTGAGCCTTAATCATACAAAAACATACAGGACGAAGAAATAGGGAGAGGAGATAAAGTATAGATTTACATGAATAATCGTTAAGTAATTGTAATCGTTAAGTAATAAAGCTGCTCCTACTTTTTTCCAATTTTATACATTCTAGTATCACAGCTTTACTGCAGTGTTTAGTGTATAGTTGTATACTTATACACCAATTATTGTGTTACTACATCTGGCCAGAGTGCTTCTGCTGATCTCATACTTCATGCTGGCTGGTGGGAGTAAGAGCTGACATGTTCCTGTTAGTCATGGAGCCTGCCAAGAAGCTACTTATTGGGTTTGCCCAGTGAATTAAAAACCCTTTGTAATGCATTCTGTAATTCTTCAACTTTGTTAGAAAAGTGGTATGATGCAATATGTCAGTAATAATTGTTTCATCACATCAGTATGTGGTGTGTTATATTACAAGATTTCATCACCTCTGGATTGGTGTATTGTATTTATAGACTTCATTACACATTTGTGTGGACTTCATCACCTCTGTGGTGGTGTATTGTATTTATAGACTTCATCACCCCTATGATGGTATATTGTATTACCCCTTGATTGTGTTTTTTCTTCTTCTCAGGTTGAGGTTGGTCACCCGTCTGAGGTGGATGAGATCTTTGATGCCATCTCCTACAGCAAAGGTTCTTCTGTCATCAGAATGTTGCATGAGTACCTTGGCGATGAGGTGAGTCATGTGATGACCAGTCAGTCATGTGTATGTCCCTTGTGGAACTTTCCTCTCCAACAGCTCTCCTGTAGGCCTCTCAGTTGTAAACAAGATGCCCTGGTGTTGATGCATTCATTTGCAGATTGTCGGTGATGCCTTGCAGCCATCTTTGCCTTGGTCTTCCCCTCTTTTTCTCATTATGTACCCATCCAAGACTGTCCTCTAAATTCTCATGATGTTTAATGTGTCAAAAATATTTAAGTTTTCTCTCTTTAATCCTCTTTACTAGCCAGCCTTCTTCAATATTAAGTTCTTGTAGTATGGATATACTTGTTCATTTTTGTGTCCACGATATTTGAAGAACTCTTCTGTAGCATTTACATTCAAAGGCATTTATGTGTCTCCATTATTAGTTAGTAGTGATCCAAGATATTCAGAACTCTCCACCTCTTCTAATTTCCCCTTATCAATATATATTTCAGCTGCCTTATTTGTTTTGTTAGTTGTCATCAATTTAGTTTTCTTCGTATTAAGATAGATGTGATGGTAGTAACTGCTAACAGAATATCAGAAGTTTAAAGGACAGAAAGATTTATGTGAGAAGTGTTCTTCACTGATTACCTGGGAGGAGGGGAGGGCATGTGCTTGTGTCAAGTTTTCAGTCTGTAACAGCAAAGACACAGCAAGCAAAAGAAGCACACAGCATTTTGACAGAGAAGAACCAAAAAATACTTTTCATATAATTTGTCATAGTAATGTCAGCTACCATTATCTGGTTAGATATTTTCCTTTGTTTAGGTTTGTTCCATTACCTGTTTAGATATTTCCCTTTGTTCCACTGTCTGTTAGGTATGTTATTTGTTTAGATATGCTTCTTTATCTGGTTAGATATTCTGTATTACTACAGAACACTAGACAAAAGAAGCAAAACTTTTACATAGGCTACACTGGGTAAAAGAGCTTGATTTAAACAGTGACCTGACCCAAGTCAGCAGTCATGTAGGCATCAGCAGACTAACCTGTTTCTTCTGGAACTGGTCACCATCTGAAGATATGCCTCACACATTCCCAAAAGAGACGAGGCATTCACACTCCAGGACGCATGTTCTAGGAGCGCCCATGCTTACCCCCCCGTAGCACTGACCTGGCTGCAGGATTTAGATCTGGCATAGAAGCTGTGGGCCTGTCATCAGAACCAGAAGAGAAGTAAAGCACGTCCTGATGGCATGGCTTTGATAATCCGGTCCTTGAATACTACAGGACAGAATGGAGGAGGGGATTTTAATATAAACTTTATTTATTTGTCATGTACACTGAAGCATATGTATTTTCATGTGTGCCGTATCATACATTTTTTCATGTATGCTAAAGCATATATATTTTCCTATGGCTTCCAGGATTTCCGCAAGGGAATGAACCTTTACCTGACAAGACATCAGTACAAGAACACATTTACTGAGCACTTGTGGGAAGCCTTGGAGGAAGCCAGCGGCAAGCCTGTAGGAAGCATGATGAAAACTTGGACAAAACAGATGGGGTTTCCCGTTCTCAAGGTTCTTTTCACTGATTCTTGTGAAAAATAATTCACATCATAGGGATAAATTTAGAGTGCACGAGAGAGAGAACTGTCATAAATGAGTACTGAAAGTTCAGGATCAAAACCTCATTCATAATTTGGTTTCTTAGATTTGACAAATTTCTGTGGTGGTAAACCATCTGGTTCAGGGATTCTTTACATTTTCTTTTAGGCCATGAGCACCCTCTTCAGCTGGAGAACAGCTACATACCCCTCATTAAAAATACAGCAGTAGTTAGAACTTGGATGAGACTAAGAGTTTTTTCATGAAGCCAAAACATTTGCTGATTCATCTTACATATTACATTCTTCTTATCTTCTTATATATCTTATATCTTTCCCGTGCCGTTAAAAGTCACATAGGGCTCGTAAGGTAGCTCGCCAGTTTTTCCTGTCTTCGGCAAGTCTTTCAGCCTCATCAAGGGATTTTGTGCCTATTAATTTGGCCTCTCTTAACAATGTCCTCTTTAGAGTTTCACGCGGTCCGCTTCTTTTTCTTTGGCCTGTTGTGTTCCACTTCACAGCTTGTTTTGGGATTCTCTGACTGTTTCTTCACATCAAGTGACCAACATATGTCCATCTCCTTTTCCTGATCACCCATGAGACTGGTTGTTGTTCAGTCATCTGTCTTATCTCTACATTGTTCTTGAATTTGTTCCCCTTGATGCCGAGTATTTTCCTTACGCATTTGTTTTCAAAAGAGTTTAATTTGTTGTCTGTTTCATTAGTTGTTTTCCAGCTTTCGCATGCATAAATGAGGGTGGATATTAAGTGTTCAGCCTATCTTTGCTTTTGGTCTTTATTTGATGTTAACAGGGTTCCAGTTTTGCTAAGGATTGGTCTTTCTTTAGATGTAACAGTACCTGTTAGCCTCTTTTGTATGTTATATAAAGTTTTGCTGTCTCCTGTTTTTGCTGCTTTCTCTGCCTCTTTCACCATATTGTCCATGTATTTTCTTTTATCCCTTCTAGCTGAACTTTTTACTTTTTACTTTTGCCACATCTTTTCCAAGACCTGTTTTTACATTCAACATGTCTAATTTGGCTGCTCATCTTTCATGTATGTATTTCCATGTGTTTTCTGATATCCATGCTTTTCTATTTGTTTTTTTCAGTCCAGTGCTTGCTTTTGCTGCTGTGAATATGGCTGTGCTGTAGGAATTCCATAATTCATCTATACCTATCTCCTCTACTTCACTTTGTGGAATGATTGGCAAGTTCCTGATTGAAATTACTGTTAGTATTCTCTTCTTGTAGGCTGTGGCTGTTTATCTTTCTGTGTATTGATTTCTTGTGTTGGCTTTTCAGTTTTAGTTTTATTTTCCCTATACACAGGTTGTGATCACTGTTAACATCTGCACCCCTATAAGCCCTTACATCTGTCAGAGGTGTTCTGTATTGCTTTCTAATACAAAAATGATCTATCTGGTTTCTAGTTCTATCATCTGGAGATATCCTCATTGTTTTATGTATCTTTTTGTGTGGAAATATTGTGCCTCCAATGACCATGCCATATGTTAGACATATTTCAGTTAATCTTTCTCCATTCTGATTAACTATGTCAATTCCTTCTTTCCCCATTACTTTTTCAACGTCGGTGTTATCTTTCTCAATCTTAGTGTCGAAGTTCCCCATAGCAATTAGGATGTCGTGTTTAGGGACTTTGTTGATGATTTGTTGTAATTGGTGATAGAAATCGCTTTCACCTCATCATCTGCATCATTCGTGGGTGCATAACACTGTATTATTGTCATTCTTCCGTGTCTTAGGTTATATCGTGCTCTTATTATATGACTGTTCACTGGTTCCCATTCTACAAGGCTCTTTGCTGCTACATCCTTACCGTGCTGTTAAACGTCTCATAGGGCTCGTGTAGTTGTTTTCCAAGTTTTTCTGTTCTCGGCGAGTCTTTCTACTTCATCAAAGGATGTTATGCCCAATAAAATGGGTTCTCTTAACAATGTCCTCTTTAGAGTTTCATGCAGTTCTCTTTTTCTTCGGCCTGTTGTGTTCCACTTGATAGCTTGTTTTGGTATTTTCTGATTGTTTCTCCTCATCACATGGCCTACATATGTCCATCTTCTTGTTCTGATCAGCCGTGAGACCGGTTGCTATTTTATGGACCCCCCAGAAATCTTTCTGTGAACCCCCTGTGATCCATGGACCCCAGGTTTAGAACCACTGATGTAGTTCACATACACCAGCATAGTGCTTGTAGAAAAGAGTTGTATATGTTAGGAACTATGCCATGCTTGGACAGCGTAAGAAGAGAGTAGTCCTGATATAGAAGATGTGTTGTCTGAGAGTAAGTGGTCAGCAGGTCACTGGGAATAATGTGTTCTAAACACTAGGAACTGTTTGGGCAGCATAAGACTTGCGGTTTCCTTATTAAACTGGCAGTGTTTTTTTTTGTTTTCTGTCATCGTCGTACTGTTTTTCTCCAGGCACTTGATAACATATACATGTGCTCAGTGTGGCTTCTCCAGGCACTTGCTAACATACATGTGTGCTCAGTCTGGCTTCTCCAGGCACTTGCTAACATACATGTGTGCTCAGTCTGGCTTCTCCAGGCACTTGCTAACATACACGTGTGCTCAGTCTGGCTTCTCCAGGCACTTGCTAACATAACGTGTGCTCAGTCTGGCTTCTCCAGTGTTGATATAATCTTGTTGCAGTCCTCATACACAGTGTGGTAGTTGAGTGTTGGCTATACCTTGTCTTCATTTGGATATGTCTGGGCTGAATTGATTATATCTCTGGCTGCTCATGACTGTGTGTTTGCTGATATGTAAAGAACTTCGTTCAGATCTCTTACATTATGGTGTCTTAGTTGGTTCAGATCTCACACATTATACTGTCTCTATTGGTTCAGATCTCACACATTATACTGTCCCTATTGGTTCAGATCTCACATTATACTGTCCCTATTGGTTCAGATCTCACACATTATACTAGGCTCTTTGCTGCTACATCCTTACCGTGCTGTTAAACGTCTCATAGGGCTCGTGTAGTTGTTTTCCAAGTTTTTCTGTTCTCGGCGAGTCTTTCTACTTCATCAAAGGATGTTATGCCCAATAAAATGGGTTCTCTTAACAATGTCCTCTTTAGAGTTTCATGCAGTTCTTTTTCTTCGGCCTGTTGTGTTCCACTTGATAGCTTGTTTGGTATTTTCTGATTGTTTCTCCTCATCACATGGCCTACATATGTCCATCTTCTTGTTCTGATCAGCCGTGAGACGGTTGCTATTTTATGGACCCCCCAGAAATCTTTCTGTGAACCCCCTGTGATCCATGGACCCCAGGTTTAGAACCACTGATGTAGTTCACATACACCAGCATAGTGCTTGTAGAAAAGAGTTGTATATGTTAGGAACTATGCCATGCTTGGACAGCGTAAGAAGAGAGTAGTCCTGATATAGAAGATGTGTGTCTGAGAGTAAGTGGTCAGCAGGTCACTGGGAATAATGTGTTCTAAACACTAGGAACTGTTTGGGCAGCATAAGACTTGCGGTTTCCTTATTAAACTGGCAGTGTTTTTTTTGTTTTCTGTCATCGTCGTACTGTTTTTCTCCAGGCACTTGATAACATATACATGTGCTCAGTGTGGCTTCTCCAGGCACTTGCTAACATACATGTGTGCTCAGTCTGGCTTCTCCAGGCACTTGCTAACATACATGTGTGCTCAGTCTGGCTTCTCCAGGCACTTGCTAACATAACGTGTGCTCAGTGTGGTTTCTCCAGGCACTTGCTAACATAACGTGTGCTCAGTCTGGTTTCTCCAGTGTTGATAATCTTGTTGCAGTCCTCATACACAGTGTGGTAGTTGAGTGTTGGCTATACCTTGTCTTCATTTGGATATGTCTGGGCTGAATTGATTATATCTCTGGCTGCTCATGACTGTGTGTTTGCTGATATGTAAAGAACTTCGTTCAGATCTCTTACATTATGGTGTCTTAGTTGGTTCAGATCTCACACATTATACTGTCTCTATTGGTTCAGATCTCACACATTATACTGTCCCTATTGGTTCAGATCTCACACATTATACTGTCCCTATTGGTTCAGATCTCACACATTATACTATCTCATTTGGTTCAGATCTGATACATTCTACTGCCTCAGTTGTTTCAAATCTCATACATTATACTGTCACAATTGGTTAAAATCTCATACATTATACTGTCACACTTGGTTCAGATCTCATACATTATACTGCACAATTGGTTCAGATCTCATACATTATACTGTCTCAGTTGGTTCAGATCTCATGCATTATACTGTCACAATTGGTTAAAATCTCATACATTATGCTGTCACAATTGGTTCAGATCTCATGCATTATAGTGTCACAATTGGTTCAGATCTCATGCATTATAGTGTCACAATTGGTTCAGATCTCATGCATTATAGTGTCACAATTGGTTCAGATCTCATGCATTATAGTGTCACAATTGGTTCAGATCTCATGCATTATACTTTCACAATTGGTTCAGATCTCATGCATTATACTTTCACAATTGGTTCAGATCTCATGCATTATAGTGTCACAATTGGTTCAGATCTCATGCATTATAGTGTCACAATTGGTTCAGATCTCATGCATTATAGTGTCACAATTGGTTCAGATCTCATGCATTATAGTGTCACAATTGGTTCAGATCTCATGCATTATAGTGTCACAATTGGTTCAGATCTCATGCATTATAGTGTCACAATTGGTTCAGATCTCATGCATTATAGTGTCACAATTGGTTCAGATCTCATGCATTATAGTGTCACAATTGGTTCATCCCCTGGTAACAACTGTGATAAGAGCACACTTATCTTAACATAGTCTTTGTGAGACAAGGAACATAGATCAGTTTGCTTAAAAACTCTGGCCTAATTCTATAGCCCAGAAACCTGTAGCAATCAACACTAATTGTAAGTGTTATTTTTGTAAAATGTAGTGTCAGGTTGATTGACAGATGGGGACATGGAGATTGGCGGCAGGGATGAGGAAAATCTGATGTGAAACTAATGAATCCAGGACGTGACAAGCCTATGGGTCTTTACAACAATGGCTATCAGAATGATGTAAACAAAACAGAGCCAGTAGACTATAGGTGGCGGGGAATGGATATCATTGAAGCACTCATCAGATTCCTCATCCCAAATTTGGAGTGTCTCTGTGGAACTCTCTCAAAGCCATCTGGCCAGCCAGTGTTGTATGCTGGATCTGACATGGAGAAGGGGCTTAAGTACAGTCACCAGAGGCTGGAAAACAAAGTTTTGGCCAGGCCAGCCTACACCACCGTCTTCATGGCAGTCCGAGCAAGACCACAGTCTGCCCTAGCAAGGAAAGGTGTTGAAGTCCGAGCAAGACCACATTCTGCCCTAGCAAGAAAAGGTGCTGAAGTCCGAGCAAGACCACAGTCTGCCCTAGTAAGGAAAGGTGCTGAAGTCCAAGCAAGACCACAGTCTGCCCTAGCAAGGAAAGGTGCTGAAGTCCGAGCAAGACCACGGTCTGCCCTAGCAAGGAAAGGTGCTGAAGTCCGAGCAAGACCACGGTCTGCTCTAGCAAGGAAAGGTGCTGAAGTCCAAGCAAGACCACGGTCTGCCCTAGCAAGGAAAGGTGCTGAAGTCCGAGCAAGACCACGGTCTGCCCTAGCAAGGAAAGGAGCTGAAGTCCGAGCAAGACCACGGTCTGCCCTAGCAAGGAAAGGTGCTGAAGTCCGAGCAAGACCACGGTCTGCCCTAGCAAGGAAAGGTGCTGAAGTCCGAGCAAGACCACAGTCTGCCCTAGCAAGGAAAGGAGCTGAAGTCCGAGCAAGACCACGGTCTGCCCTAGCAAGGAAAGGTGCTGAAGTCCGAGCAAGACCACGGTCTGCTCTAGCAAGGAAAGGTGCTGAAGTCCAAGCAAGACCACGGTCTGCCCTAGCAAGGAAAGGTGCTGAAGTCCGAGCAAGACCACGGTCTGCCCTAGCAAGGAAAGGAGCTGAAGTCCGAGCAAGACCACGGTCTGCCTAGCAAGGAAAGGTGCTGAAGTCCGAGCAAGACCACGGTCTGCCCTAGCAAGGAAAGGTGCTGAAGTCCGAGCAAGACCACAGTCTGCCCTAGCAAGGAAAGGAGCTGAAGTCCGAGCAAGACCACAGTCTGCCCTAGCAAGGAAAGACCACAGTCTGCCCTAGCAAGGAAAGGAGCTGAAGTCCAAGCAAGACCACAGTCTGCCCTAGCAAGGAAAGACCACAGTCTGCCCTAGCAAGGAAAGACCACAGTCTGCCCTAGCAAGGAAAGCCCACATTCTGCCCTAGCAAGGAAAGCCCACATTCTGCCCTAGCAAGGAAAGCCCACAGTCTGCCCTAGCAAGGAAAGACCACAGTCTGCCTAGCAAGGAAAGGAGCTGAAGTTCGAGCAAGACCACAGTCTGCCCTAGCAAGGAAAGACCACAGTCTGCCCTAGCAAGGAAAGACCACAATCTGCCCTAGCAAGGAAAGACCACAGTCTGCCTAGCAAGGAAAGACCACAGTCTGCCCTAGCAAGGAAAGCTGCTGAAGTTGAAGGTACCCCACCAAAAGGCGCATCGCAAAAATCAGGGTACCATGCATCATCGCCAATGTGTGTTGCAATGAAGAGGAAAATTGGTTCAGATGTCATACATTATACTGTCCCAGTTGGTTCAGATCTCATACATTATACTATCCCATTTGGTTCACATCTCATACATTATACTGTCCCAGTTGGTTCAGATGTCATACATTATACTGTCCCAGTTGGTTCAGATCTCATACATTATACTGTCCCAGTTGGTTCAAATCTAATCCATTTTACTGTCCCAGTTGGTTCAGATGTCATACATTATACTGTCCCAGTTGTTTCAGATCTCTTATATTGTCCCAGTTGGTTCAGATCTCACATATTCTACTGTCTCAGTTGGTTCAGATCTCATACATTATACTGTCTCAGTTGGTTCAGATGTCATACATTATACTGTCCCAGTTGGTCCAGATCTCTTATATTGTCCCAGTTGGTTCAGATCTCACACATTCTACTGTCTCAGTTGGTTCAGATGTCATACATTCTACTGTCTCAGTTGGTTCAGATCTCATACATTCTACTCTACTGTCTCTACTTTTCTGTCATTGTTTTGTAGCAAACTAAACTTCTATAATTGTTGTGCTTCATCCCTTTTACTTCATATACCACTTACAAAAAATTAGAGTGACCATTTCTCAATAGCTGCTTTAGTCTTCTGAGACGGTTTTGAAGCACATCAGATATATTACTTATTAATTAAAGCTGCTTTAGTCTTCTGAGACGGTTTTGAAGCACGTCAGATATATTACTAGTTAATTAAAGCTGCTTTAGTCTTCTGAGACGGTTTTGAAACTAATGAATCCAGGACGTGACAAGCTATGGGTCTTTACAACAATGGCTATCAGAATGATGTAAACAAAACAGAGCCAGTAGACTATAGGTGGCGGGGAATGGATATCATGAAGCACTCATCAGATTCCTCATCCCAAATTTGGAGTGTCTCTGTGGAACTCTCTAAAGCCATCTGGCCAGCCAGTGTTGTATGCTGGATCTGACATGGAGAAGGGGCTTAAGTACAGTCACCAGAGGCTGGAAAACAAAGTTTTGGCCAGGCCAGCCTACACACCGTCTTCATGGCAGTCCGAGCAAGACCACAGTCTGCCCTAGCAAGGAAAGGTGTTGAAGTCCGAGCAAGACCACATTCTGCCCTAGCAAGAAAAGGTGCTGAAGTCCGAGCAAGACCACAGTCTGCCCTAGTAAGGAAAGGTGCTGAAGTCCAAGCAAGACCACAGTCTGCCCTAGCAAGGAAAGGTGCTGAAGTCCGAGCAAGACCACGGTCTGCCCTAGCAAGGAAAGGTGCTGAAGTCCGAGCAAGACCACGGTCTGCTCTAGCAAGGAAAGGTGCTGAAGTCCAAGCAAGACCACGGTCTGCCCTAGCAAGGAAAGGTGCTGAAGTCCGAGCAAGACCACGGTCTGCCCTAGCAAGGAAAGGAGCTGAAGTCCGAGCAAGACCACGGTCTGCCCTAGCAAGGAAAGGTGCTGAAGTCCGAGCAAGACCACGGTCTGCCCTAGCAAGGAAAGGTGCTGAAGTCCGAGCAAGACCACAGTCTGCCCTAGCAAGGAAAGGAGCTGAAGTCCGAGCAAGACCACAGTCTGCCCTAGCAAGGAAAGACCACAGTCTGCCCTAGCAAGGAAAGGAGCTGAAGTCCAAGCAAGACCACAGTCTGCCCTAGCAAGGAAAGACCACAGTCTGCCCTAGCAAGGAAAGACCACAGTCTGCCCTAGCAAGGAAAGCCCACATTCTGCCCTAGCAAGGAAAGCCCACATTCTGCCCTAGCAAGGAAAGCCCACAGTCTGCCCTAGCAAGGAAAGACCACAGTCTGCCCTAGCAAGGAAAGGAGCTGAAGTTCGAGCAAGACCACAGTCTGCCCTAGCAAGGAAAGACCACAGTCTGCCCTAGCAAGGAAAGACCACAATCTGCCCTAGCAAGGAAAGACCACAGTCTGCCCTAGCAAGGAAAGACCACAGTCTGCCCTAGCAAGGAAAGCTGCTGAAGTTGAAGGTACCCCACCAAAAGGCGCATCGCAAAAATCAGGGTACCATGCATCATCGCCAATGTGTGTTGCAATGAAGAGGAAAATTGGTTCAGATGTCATACATTATACTGTCCCAGTTGGTTCAGATCTCATACATTATACTATCCCATTTGGTTCACATCTCATACATTATACTGTCCCAGTTGGTTCAGATGTCATACATTATACTGTCCCAGTTGGTTCAGATCTCATACATTATACTGTCCCAGTTGGTTCAAATCTAATCCATTTTACTGTCCCAGTTGGTTCAGATGTCATACATTATACTGTCCCAGTTGTTTCAGATCTCTATATTGTCCCAGTTGGTTCAGATCTCACATATTCTACTGTCTCAGTTGGTTCAGATCTCATACATTATACTGTCTCAGTTGGTTCAGATGTCATACATTATACTGTCCCAGTTGGTCCAGATCTCTTATATTGTCCCAGTTGGTTCAGATCTCACACATTCTACTGTCTCAGTTGGTTCAGATGTCATACATTCTACTGTCTCAGTTGGTTCAGATCTCATACATTCTACTCTACTGTCTCTACTTTTCTGTCATTGTTTTGTAGCAAACTAAACTTCTATAATTGTTGTGCTTCATCCCTTTTACTTCATATACCACTTACAAAAAATTAGAGTGACCATTTCTCAATAGCTGCTTTAGTCTTCTGAGACGGTTTTGAAGCACATCAGATATATTACTTATTAATTAAAGCTGCTTTAGTCTTCTGAGACGGTTTTGAAGCACGTCAGATATATTACTAGTTAATTAAAGCTGCTTTAGTCTTCTGAGACGGTTTTGAAGCACGTCAGATATATTACTCGTTAATTAAAGCTGCTTTAGTCTTCTGAGACGGTTTTGAAGCACGTCAGATATATTACTAGTTAATTAAAGCTGCTTTAGTCTTCTGAGACGGTTTTGAAGCACGTCAGATATATTACTAGTTAATTAAAGCTGCTTTAGTCTTCTGAGACGGTTTTGAAGCACGTCAGATATATTACTAGTTAATTAAAGCTGCTGTAGTCTTCTGAGATGGTTGAAGCACGTCAGATATATTACTAGTTAATTAAAGCTGCTGTAGTCTTCTGAGACGGTTTTGAAGCACGTCAGATATATTACTAGTTAATTAAAGCTGCTTTAGTCTTCTGAGACGGTTTTGAAGCACGTCAGATATATTACTCGTTAATTAAAGCTGCTTTAGTCTTCTGAGACGGTTTTGAAGCACGTCAGATATATTACTAGTTAATTAAAGCTGCTTTAGTCTTCTGAGACGGTTTTGAAGCACGTCAGATATATTACTAGTTAATTAAAGCTGCTGTAGTCTTCTGAGACGGTTTTGAAGCACGTCAGATATATTACTCGTTAATTAAAGCTGCTTTAGTCTTCTGAGATGGTTGAAGCACGTCAGATATATTACTCGTTAATTAAAGCTGCTGTAGTCTTCTGAGACGGTTTTGAAGCACGTCAGATATATTACTAGTTAATTAAAGCTGCTTTAGTCTTCTGAGACGGTTTTGAAGCACGTCAGATATATTACTAGTTAATTAAAGCTGCTTTAGTCTTCTGAGACGGTTTTGAAGCACGTCAGATATATACTCGTTAATTAAAGCTGCTTTAGTCTTCTGAGACGGTTTTGAAGCACGTCAGATATATTACTAGTTAATTAAAGCTGCTTTAGTCTTCTGAGACGGTTTTGAAGCACGTCAGATATATTACTAGTTAATTAAAGCTGCTGTAGTCTTCTGAGACGGTTTTGAAGCACGTCAGATATATTACTAGTTAATTAAAGCTGTTTTAGTCTTCTGAGACGGTTTTGAAGCACGTCAGATATATACTAGTTAATTAAAGCTGCTGTAGTCTTCTGAGACGGTTTTGAAGCACGTCAGATATTACTCGTTAATTAAAGCTGCTTTAGTCTTCTGAGATGGTTGAAGCACGTCAGATATATTACTCGTTAATTAAAGCTGCTTTAGTCTTCTGAGACGGTTTTGAAGCACGTCAGATGTATACTAGTTAATTAAAGCTGTTTTAGTCTTCTGAGACAGTTTTGAAGCACGTCAGATATACTAGTTAATTAAAGCTGCTTTAGTCTTCTGAGACGGTTTTGAAGCACGTCAGATATATTACTCGTTAATTAAAGCTGCTGTAGTCTTCTGAGACGGTTTTGAAGCACGTCAGATATATTACTAGTTAATTAAAGCTGCTGTAGTCTTCTGAGACAGTTTTGAAGCACGTCAGATATATTACTCGTTAATTAAAGCTGCTTTAGTCTTCTGAGATGGTTGAAGCACGTCAGATATATTACTCGTTAATTAAAGCTGCTTTAGTCTTCTGAGACGGTTTTGAAGCACGTCAGATGTATTACTAGTTAATTAAAGCTGCTTTAGTCTTCTGAGACAGTTTTGAAGCACGTCAGATATATTACTAGTTAATTAAAGCTGCTTTAGTCTTCTGAGACGGTTTTGAAGCACGTCAGATATATTACTCGTTAATTAAAGCTGCTGTAGTCTTCTGAGACGGTTTTGAAGCACGTCAGATATATTACTAGTTAATTAAAGCTGCTGTAGTCTTCTGAGACGGTTTTGAAGCACGTCAGATATATTACTAGTTAATTAAAGCTGCTGTAGTCTTCTGAGATGGTTGAAGCACGTCAGATATATTACTAGTTAATTAAAGCTGCTGAGAATCATTTTGCTGATTTTGTTTAAAATTTGCTTGCCATGAATGGCTGTAGTAAGAACAAACTTTGCTTTCATTTCTTACCCCGTCATTTTTCTTGTGGTGCAGAACGTGTTATGTAGGATTTGGGAAAATGAGAGGCTTGCCAGAGGACAGTGATGTAGCACACTGTTAATTTGTAGTTATAAGGAGTTTAAGACCATTGCCATAGCAGTGCTTTGTTTATCCACAAGAGCTGCTGTTTAACAACTGAGTATATTTTAGAGCCTCTGTGATGTTCATGTTTTGAACATTGCACAAGGATTCTTGTGTTTTGAACATTTTACAGGGATTCTCATGTTTTGAACATTGTGTTCATAAAACAGGTTCGCCAGGAGCAGGATGGTAACAACAGAAAGCTAAGAATTACACAGTCCAAGTTTACTGCTGATGGTTCACCTCCATCTGATGGATACTTGTGGATGGTTCCCATTCTAGCAAGTTCCAAGGCATCACCAGACAAGCACCTAGTTCTAGGACTCCTGGACACAGATTCACAGGTCTATGATGTGCCTGATGTGCCTGAAGGGGACTGGGTCAAGGTAAGCTGAGAGCTGCACTGAAGATGGCCTGACACCTGTGTTGTTGTTACAGATCCAGCTGCCTGTAAGCTGTTGTGAGCCTACATAGTCTCATGTAATGGTTATCTGTTAGTGTTTTAAGTTGAGTTCTGAATTGTGGTGGCTTACAGTTGTGTTCAAGTGTTGTTTGCAATCATCTGGGCTACCTATTTTGTGCTCATTGTTAATCTGAGAGTAATTATTTATAAAATAATATTTAAATATATCTTTTGTCTCTTCTTCAGTTCTTCTTATTTGAAAACATTTGCTGTCAGTATGAATTCATGCTGTAGTAGAGACAGCTGAAATATATATCAGTGAGAAAAATTGGAAGAGGTGGAGAGTTTTGAATATCTTGGATCATTACTGACTAATAATGGTGATGCACTGGGGGAAATTAAAAGGAGGACATCTGTTGCTAGTTAATTAAAGCTGCTGTAGTCTTCTGAGATGGTTGAAGCACGTCAGATATATTACTAGTTAATTAAAGCTGCTGAGAATCATTTTGCTGATTTTGTTTAAAATTTGCTTGCCATGAATGGCTGTAGTAAGAACAAACTTTGCTTTCATTTCTTACCCCGTCATTTTTCTTGTGGTGCAGAACGTGTTATGTAGGATTTGGGAAAATGAGAGGCTTGCCAGAGGACAGTGATGTAGCACACTGTTAATTTGTAGTTATAAGGAGTTTAAGACCATTGCCATAGCAGTGCTTTGTTTATCCACAAGAGCTGCTGTTTAACAACTGAGTATATTTTAGAGCCTCTGTGATGTTCATGTTTTGAACATTGCACAAGGATTCTTGTGTTTTGAACATTTTACAGGGATTCTCATGTTTTGAACATTGTGTTCATAAAACAGGTTCGCCAGGAGCAGGATGGTAACAACAGAAAGCTAAGAATTACACAGTCCAAGTTTACTGCTGATGGTTCACCTCCATCTGATGGATACTTGTGGATGGTTCCCATTCTAGCAAGTTCCAAGGCATCACCAGACAAGCACCTAGTTCTAGGACTCCTGGACACAGATTCACAGGTCTATGATGTGCCTGATGTGCCTGAAGGGGACTGGGTCAAGGTAAGCTGAGAGCTGCACTGAAGATGGCCTGACACCTGTGTTGTTGTTACAGATCCAGCTGCCTGTAAGCTGTTGTGAGCCTACATAGTCTCATGTAATGGTTATCTGTTAGTGTTTTAAGTTGAGTTCTGAATTGTGGTGGCTTACAGTTGTGTTCAAGTGTTGTTTGCAATCATCTGGGCTACCTATTTTGTGCTCATTGTTAATCTGAGAGTAATTATTTATAAAATAATATTTAAATATATCTTTTGTCTCTTCTTCAGTTCTTTCTTTATTTGAAAACATTTGCTGTCAGTAATGAATTCATGCTGTAGTAGAGACAGCTGAAATATATATCAGTGAGGAAAAATTGGAAGAGGTGGAGAGTTTTGAATATCTTGGATCATTACTGACTAATAATGGTGATGCACTGGGGGAAATTAAAAGGAGGACATCTGTTGCTCTTCAGAAAGTAAAACAACTAAACAAGCTGTGGAGAGGAACAGACAGAACTACAGAAATAAGATTTTTTAAGGGCATGCATCTTTCTCATTTTTTTACAAATGCTTGTGAGATCTGGACAAAACAGCTGAGAAACACATAAATGCCTTTGAATGTAAATGCTACAGAAGAGTTCTTCAAATATCGTGGACACAAACAAGAATAAATATATCCGTACTATAAGAACTTAATATTGAAGAAGGCTGGCTAGTAAAGCGGATTAAACAGAGAAAACTTAAATATTTTAGACATATTAAATGTCATGATAATCTAGAGAAGACCGTCTTGGAAGGGTACATAATGAGAAAAAGAAAGAGAGGAAGACCAAGGTGAAGATGGCTGCAAGACATCGTTGATGATCTGCAGATGGAAGCATCAGCAGCAGCCCATCTTGCTTACAACTGAGAGGCCTACAGGAGTGCTGTTAGGGAGTCAAAGCAAAGGGCATGCATATGGCTGACTGCCCGGGGAGAATTTAAGGAAGCCTGCTTTGTGGAGTTCATGGATATAAAAGTTCTACAAGTTTAATGATAGAGATGTCAGATATATTACTCGTTAATTAAAGCTGCTGTAGTCTTCTGAGACGGTTTTGAAGCACGTCAGATATATTACTAGTTAATTAAAGCTGCTGTAGTCTTCTGAGACGGTTTTGAAGCACGTCAGATATATTACTAGTTAATTAAAGCTGCTGTAGTCTTCTGAGATGGTTGAAGCACGTCAGATATATTACTAGTTAATTAAAGCTGCTGAGAATCATTTTGCTGATTTTGTTTAAAATTTGCTTGCCATGAATGGCTGTAGTAAGAACAAACTTTGCTTTCATTTCTTACCCCGTCATTTTTCTTGTGGTGCAGAACGTGTTATGTAGGATTTGGGAAAATGAGAGGCTTGCCAGAGGACAGTGATGTAGCACACTGTTAATTTGTAGTTATAAGGAGTTTAAGACCATTGCCATAGCAGTGCTTTGTTTATCCACAAGAGCTGCTGTTTAACAACTGAGTATATTTTAGAGCCTCTGTGATGTTCATGTTTTGAACATTGCACAAGGATTCTTGTGTTTTGAACATTTTACAGGGATTCTCATGTTTTGAACATTGTGTTCATAAAACAGGTTCGCCAGGAGCAGGATGGTAACAACAGAAAGCTAAGAATTACACAGTCCAAGTTTACTGCTGATGGTTCACCTCCATCTGATGGATACTTGTGGATGGTTCCCATTCTAGCAAGTTCCAAGGCATCACCAGACAAGCACCTAGTTCTAGGACTCCTGGACACAGATTCACAGGTCTATGATGTGCCTGATGTGCCTGAAGGGGACTGGGTCAAGGTAAGCTGAGAGCTGCACTGAAGATGGCCTGACACCTGTGTTGTTGTTACAGATCCAGCTGCCTGTAAGCTGTTGTGAGCCTACATAGTCTCATGTAATGGTTATCTGTTAGTGTTTTAAGTTGAGTTCTGAATTGTGGTGGCTTACAGTTGTGTTCAAGTGTTGTTTGCAATCATCTGGGCTACCTATTTTGTGCTCATTGTTAATCTGAGAGTAATTATTTATAAAATAATATTTAAATATATCTTTTGTCTCTTCTTCAGTTCTTTCTTTATTTGAAAACATTTGCTGTCAGTAATGAATTCATGCTGTAGTAGAGACAGCTGAAATATATATCAGTGAGGAAAAATTGGAAGAGGTGGAGAGTTTTGAATATCTTGGATCATTACTGACTAATAATGGTGATGCACTGGGGGAAATTAAAAGGAGGACATCTGTTGCTCTTCAGAAAGTAAAACAACTAAACAAGCTGTGGAGAGGAACAGACAGAACTACAGAAATAAGATTTTTTAAGGGCATGCATCTTTCTCATTTTTTTACAAATGCTTGTGAGATCTGGACAAAACAGCTGAGAAACACATAAATGCCTTTGAATGTAAATGCTACAGAAGAGTTCTTCAAATATCGTGGACACAAACAAGAATAAATATATCCGTACTATAAGAACTTAATATTGAAGAAGGCTGGCTAGTAAAGCGGATTAAACAGAGAAAACTTAAATATTTTAGACATATTAAATGTCATGATAATCTAGAGAAGACCGTCTTGGAAGGGTACATAATGAGAAAAAGAAAGAGAGGAAGACCAAGGTGAAGATGGCTGCAAGACATCGTTGATGATCTGCAGATGGAAGCATCAGCAGCAGCCCATCTTGCTTACAACTGAGAGGCCTACAGGAGTGCTGTTAGGGAGTCAAAGCAAAGGGCATGCATATGGCTGACTGCCCGGGAGAATTTAAGGAAGCCTGCTTTGTGGAGTTCATGGATATAAAAGTTCTACAAGTTTAATGATAGAGATGTCAGAGCTTTATACAAGTTTAATGCTGATGGTTCACCTCCATCTGATGGATACTTGTGGATGGTTCCCATTCTAGCAAGTTCCAAGGCATCACCAGACAAGCACATAGTTCTAGGACTCCTGGACACAGATTCACAGGTCTATGATGTGCCTGATGTGCCTGAAGGAGACTGGGTCAAGGTAAGCTGAGAGCTGCAGTGAAGATGGCCTGACACCTGTGTTATTGTTACAGATCCAGCTGCCTGTAAGCTGTTGTGAGCCTACATAGTCTCATGTAATGATTATCTGTTAGTGTTTTAAGTTGAGTTCTGAATTGTGGTGGCTTACAGTTGTGTTCAAGTGTTGTTTGCACACTTGAAATTACTCATCTGGGCTACCTATTTTGTGCTCATTGCTAATCTGAGAGTAATTAATTATAAAATAATATTTAAATATATCTTTTGTCTCTTCTTCAATTCTTTCTTTCTTTGAAAACATTTGCTGTCAGTAATGAATTCATGCTGTAGTAGAGTCTTTTCAGTGAGGAAAAATTGGAAGAGGTGGAGAGTTTTGAATATCTTGGATCATTACTAGCTAATAATGGTGATACACTGGGGGAAATTAAAAGGAGGACTCTTCAGAAAGTAAAACAACTAAAGAAGCTGTGGAGAGGAACAGACAGAACTACAAAAATAAGATTTTTTTAAGGGCATGCATCTTTCTCATTTTTTTTACAAATGCTTGTGAGATCTGGACAAAACAGCTGAGAAACACATAAATGCCTTTGAACGTAAATGCTACAGAAGAGTTCTTCAAATATCATGGACACAAAATTTAAGAATAAATATATCCATACTATAAGAACTTAATATTGAAGAAGGCTGGCTAGTAAAGCAGATTAAGCAGAGAAGACTTAAATATTTTAGACATATTAAATGTCATGATAATCTAGAGAAGACCTTCTTGGAAGGGTACATAATGAGAAAAAGAAAGAGAGGAAGACCAAGGTGAAGATGGCTGCAAGACATCATTGATGATCTGCAAATGGATGCATCAGCAGCAGGCCATCTTGCTTACAACCGAGAGACCTACAGGAGAGCTGTTAGGGAGGCAAAGTTCCGCAAGGGACGTGCAAATGACTGACTGACTGAGAGACCTACAGGAGAACTGTTAGGGAGGCAAAGTTCCACAAGGGACATGCAAATGACTGACTGACTGAAAGACCTACAGGAGAACTGTTAGGGAGGCAAAGTTCCACAAGGGACATACAAATGACTGACTGACTGAGAGATCTACAGGAGAACTGTTAGGGAAGCAAAGTTCCACAAGGGACATGCAAATGACTGACTGACTGAGAGACCTACAGGAGAACTGTTAGGGAGGCAAAGTTCCACAAGGGACATGCAAATGACTGACTGCATGGGGAGAGTTTAAGGAAGCCTGCCTTGTGGAGTTCATGGATATAAAAGTTATACAAGTTTAATGATAGAGATGTCAGAGCTTTATACAAATTTAATGATAGAGATGTCAGAACTTTATACAAGTTTAGTGATGGAGATGTCAGAACTTTATACAAGTTTGGTGATAGAGATGTCAGAGCTTTATACAAGTTTAATGATAGAGATGTCAGAGCTTTATACAAATTTAATGATAGAGATGTCAGAACTTTATACAAGTTTAGTGATGGAGATGTCAGAGCTTTATACAAGTTTGGTGATAGAGATGTCAGAGCTTTATACAAGTTTAATGATAGAGATGTCAGAGCTTTATATAAGTTTAATGATAGAGATGTCAGAGCTTTATACAAGTTTAGTGATAGAGATGTCAGAGCTTTATACAAATTTGGTGATAGAAATGTCAGAGCTTTATACAAGTTCGGTGATACAAATTTTGTGTCTCATTTTTAAAGATCATCTAAGATGTATTAAATCTTATCTTCTACTACCAGCTGAATGCAGGGACTGTTGGTGTGTACCGGGTAATGTACACCAGTGACATGTTAGAGGCTCTCATACCTGCTGTCAGAGATCTGACCTTGCCACCCAAGGACAGGCTGGGTCTTCAGTCTGATCTCTTTGCTTTGGTGAGTCTTGGAAAAATTTGCTGACTGTATCATGGGGGTTAATTCATTAGAGCGTGTAGCTGTGTAAGGGGGCTTTACAGAGTAGAATTTGTAGCTGTGTAAGGGGGCTTTACAGAATAGAATTTGTAGCTGTGTAAGGGGGCTTTACAGAATAGAATTTGTAGCTGTGTAAGGGGGCTTTACAGAATAGAATATGTAGCTGTGTAAGGGGGATTTACAGAATAGAATTTGTAGCTATGTAAGGGGGCTTTACAGAATAGAATTTGTAGCTGTGTAAGGGGGCTTTACAGAATAGAATTTGTAGCTGTGTAAGGGGGCTTTACAGAATAGAATTTGTAGCTGTATAAAGGGGCTTTACAGAATAGAATTTGTAGTTGTGTACGGGGGTTTACAGAATAGAATTTGTAGCTGTATAAAGGGGTTTACAGAATAGAATTTGTAGCTGTATAAGGGGGTTTACAGAATAGAATTTGTAGCTGTATAAGGGGGTTTACAGAATAGAATTTGTAGCTTTATAAGGGGGTTTACAGAATAGAATTTGTAGCCGTATAAGGGGCTTTACGGAATAGAATTTGTAGCCATATAAGGGGCCTTACAGAATAGAATTTGTAGCCAAATAAGGGGGTTTACAGAATAGAATTTGTAGCCATATAAGGGGCTTTACAGAATAGAATTTGTAGCCATATGGGCGGTGGAGGCCTGTACAGAATAGAATTTGTAGCCATATGGGGATGGGGGCTTTTCCTCTGATGATCTGAAGGAGTTGTGTTGTTCCGCTGTCTACAGTAGAGAGTTTCCTGCATCTATAAAGGATTTTACATAGTAGAAGTTCAATCAAGTGCCGTGCCTCATGGCGTAGGCGATCATTTCTCTCATCAATTCCCTGTTTTTATACTTGATTATGAAATCCGCCAGTGACTTTCTTCCTAGCCACACTGACAGCCCATCTAGCAACTTCTCTTTCTGTCTTCCTCTGTCTCTTCTTCCCTCAGTTTTTCCAGTTGCCACAGTGTGTTTCAGTTTTCCTCTTCTCAGAAAATGGCCTACAAATCTTGCTTGTCTGCCTGTGATCTTTGTTGTAATTTGCCTTTTAACTCCAGCATCTCTTAAGACTTCTTTGTTGGTTTTCTCAGCTGTCCATGGTACCTTCAACATCCCCCTTATGAACTACATTTCTATGGCCTCTATTTCTCACTGTACTCTCTTATTCATGGACCATGCTTCACATCCATAAAAGAAAATTGGCTCGATGTAATATTTAAGTACTTGGAATCTTGTTTCCATTGATATTGATCTGTTGCACAAGATGTTTCTCATTTTCTAGAATGATGACTTTGTCTGAGCATGTCTACTTTTTATTTCGTTGTGACATTTCCCATCAGCTGTTATAATCGTTCCTAAGTACTTGAATCTATCAACTTGTTTCAGTTCTGTGCCATTGATGGTAATGCTACATTTTGGTGGTATTCTTTTCTTTGAGATGACCATCACTTCAGTCTTCTTTTCATTCAGGCTGAGACCTTTATTTTTATTTTCACGAACCATGATGTCCAGACGAGCCTGTAGCTCCCCTTCACTTTCAGAACTTTTCATCTGCATATCTTAAGTTGTTAAGGTTGTACCCACCAATTGGCATTCCTGGCAAGCTCTATAGTGGAGTTAGTAACTGTATAAAGGATTTTATATAGTGGAGTTAGTAACTGTATAAAGGATTTTATATAGTGGAGTTAGTAACTGTATAAAGGATTTTATATAGTGGAGTTAGTAACTATATAAAGGATTTTACAGAATAGAATATGTAGCTGTATAAGGGGGTTTACAGAATAGAATATGTAGCTGTATAAGGGGGTTTACAGAATAGAATATGTAGCTGTATAAGGGAGTTTACAGAATAGAATATGTAGCTGTATAAGGGAGTTTACAGAATAGAATTTGTAGCCAAATAAGGGGGTTTACAGAATAGAATTTGTAGCCATATAAGGGGCTTTACAGAATAGAATTTGTAGCCATATGGGCGGTGGAGGCCTGTACAGAATAGAATTTGTAGCCATATGGGGATGGGGGGGGGGAGCTTTTCCTCTGATGATCTGAAGGAGTTGTGTTGTTCCGCTGTCTACAGTAGAGAGTTTCCTGCATCTATAAAGGATTTTACATAGTAGAAGTTCAATCAAGTGCCGTGCCTCATGGCGTAGGCGATCATTTCTCTCATCAATTCCCTGTTTTTATACTTGATTATGAAATCCGCCAGTGACTTTCTTCCTAGCCACACTGACAGCCCATCTAGCAACTTCTCTTTCTGTCTTCCTCTGTCTCTTCTTCCCTCAGTTTTTCCAGTTTCCACAGTGTGTTTCAGTTTTCCTCTTCTTAGAAAATGGCCTACAAATCTCACTTGTCTGCCTGTGATCTTTGTTGTAATTTGCCTTTTAACTCCAGCATCTCTTAAGACTTCTTTGTTGGTTTTCTCAGCTGTCCATGGTACCTTCAACATCCTCCTTATGAACTACATTTCTATGGCCTCTATTTCTCACTGTACTCTCTTATTCATGGACCATGCTTCACATCCATAAAAGAAAATTGGCTCGATGTAATATTTAAGTACTTGGAATCTTGTTTCCATTGATATTGATCTGTTGCACAAGATGTTTCTCATTTTCTAGAATGATGACTTTGTCTGAGCATGTCTACTTTTTATTTCGTTGTGACATTTCCCATCATCTGTTACAGTCGTTCCTAAGTACTTGAATCTATCAACTTGTTTCAGTTCTGTGCCATTGATGGTAATGCTACATTTTGGTGGTATTCTTTTCTTTGAGATGACCATCACTTCAGTCTTCTTTTCATTCAGGCTGAGACCTTTATTTTTATTTTCACGAACCATGATGTCCAGACGAGCCTGTAGCTCCCCTTCACTTTCAGAACTTTTCATCTGCATATCTTAAGTTGTTAAGGTTGTACCCACCAATTGGCATTCCTGGCAAGCTCTATAGTGGAGTTAGTAACTGTATAAAGGATTTTATATAGTGGAGTTAGTAACTGTATAAAGGATTTTATATAGTGGAGTTAGTAACTGTATAAAGGATTTTATATAGTGGAGTTAGTAACTGTATAAAGGATTTTATATAGTGGAGTTAGTAACTATATAAAGGATTTTATATAGTGGAGTTAGTAACTATATAAAGGATTTTACATAGTGGAGTTAGTAACTGTATAAAGGATTTTATATAGTGGACTATACAAGAATGTTTTATTACAGTCAAGAGCTGGACTGAGCTCGGCTGTTGATGTGCTGAAAGTGGCGCAGGCCTTTGAAAATGAGAAAGATTTCACTGTGTGGTCAAACCTCTCATCCAATATCTCATCATTCAGTACCATCCTGCAGGTAAGGCTACCACCATCTTTCTTCATTGTTCTTATAGGCTGGTGGATGTTGCTCTTCTTTTGGTACACATATTTTATTTTCTTGTTGTTCAAGTACACATTGTTATTTTCTTATTATTCTAGTACACATATTTTATATTCTTGTTGTCTAAGTACACCTTGCTATTTTCTTGTTATTCTGGTATACACATTATTTTCTTGTTATTCTAGTACACATATTTTATTTTCTTGTTTCAGAACACATTAGCTATTTTCTTGTTGTTTTAGAACACATTTTCTTGTTCTAGTATACATTTTGCTATAAAATTTTGTTCTAGTACACATATTTCTATTTTGTTGTTAACTAGTACACATATTTGTTTAGTTCTTGTTCTAGTACATATGGTGCTATTTTGTTCTTGTTCTAGTATACATACTGCTATTTTGTTCTTGTTCTAGTACATATCTTGCTATTTTGTTCTTGTTCTGGTACACATATTTTATTTTCTTGTTATTCTAGTACACATATTTTATTTTCTTGTTTCAGAACACATTAGCTATTTTCTTGTTGTTTTAGAACACATTAGTTATTTTCTTGTTCTGGTATACATTTTGCTATAAAATTTTGTTCTAGTACACATATTTCTATTTTGTTGTTAACTAATACACATATTTGTTTAGTTCTTGTTCTAGTACATATGGTGCTATTTTGTTCTTGTTCTAGTATACATACTGCTATTTTGTTCTTGTTCTGGTACACATATTGCTATTTTGTTCTTGTTCTGGTACACATATTTCTATTTTGTTCTTGTTCTAATAAGCATATTGCTATTTTGTTCTTGTTCTAGTACATATCTTGCTATTTTGTTCTTGTTCTAGTACACAGACTCCTGTGCAGCCTTTAAGAAATTTGTCCAGCAGATGTTCAGCAAAATAGCAGCAACTGTGGGCTGGAATGCTAAAGCTGGAGAAGGTAAGTTTCTTCATCAGTTTTGTTTTATTTTGATGTCTTGTTCTTGTCCAATTGTCATGTGAAATGTATGGAAGATATTTTAAGGAACAATTTTTTATAAATAGGAAACTACGAGGTTTTGATATGGTAAAGTAAGAGAACAAATATTGTAGGATTAAACCTCGAAAAAATCGTAGACAAAGCATTTTAGTGAGACGTGAGAGAAAGAAAAATCACGAGAGAACAGCGTACTATCGACTTAGGGGTGCTAGTTGGCTAAGTCGATAGTATGCTGTTCTCTCGTGGCTAAACGGCTGCTCGTCCTACCGGAGTCCGTGTTCGAATCCCAGGTAATTCTCTTGTGATTTTTCTTTCTCTCACGTCTCACTAAAGTGCTTTGTCTACGATTTTTTGGAAGATATTTTACTACTGTAAACTGCTGAATAAAAGTTAATACAGAAAACTGTCCTGAATACAATTATTTTTCGTGCATATAATTAATATTACAGTTTTTTAAAGTTTTATTTTTTGAGTCTAAGACAACTTGGACACAGATTGAGAAGTCAGAACAGGTTTTGTCAAAATAGTCAAGATCAGGAAGGAGGAGATCTGGGAAAGGGCAGGACAGTTATCTGTGAACCTACAAAACATCATCTAGGAAGTGGAAGTGGATTGGCCACACTCTGAGGAAACCTGACACCAGCATAGCAAGACAGGCACTGACATGGAATCCCCAAGGAAATAGAAAATGAGGAAGACCTAGACTTACTTGGAGAAGAGAAATTATGACAGTGCTCAGAGACAAGGGATACACATGAAAGGAAGCAGAGAATAATTCCAAGAACAGGGATGACTGGAGAACCTTTATCTGTGGCCTGTGCTCTCAAGGGGGTGAAAGGTGATGATGATGATGAATAATGACACAGATTGGGAGGTCAGAACTGGTTTTGTTTAAGCTTGATGTATGAGGGGTGCTTGATAAGTTCTCGACCTAAGGTACAAATACTTGAAACACACAGTTGATGTTAGGTGCATTTGTAGATCAGGTTAATGTAAGATTAAACATCAAGTTTCAAGAAATTAACTGCAACTAATTTTTTTTACAAGCTACTGAAGTTGTAAGGGGTTGCAGAAATTGGGAAAATGGATACAATTTCTCATCGAGCATTCGCTACCTCTGCATCAAGGGCTCATCATCGAAGGAGATCCATGAGGATATGATAGAGACTCTAGGGGAGAGTGCTCCATCTTACAGCACAGTTAAGAAATGGGCAACTCAGTTCAAACATGGAAGGGAGAGTCTGGAAGATGATCCCTGTCCAAGAAGACCAAGAACGCTAACCACTGATGAAACCACTGGCAGAATCCATGGTATGATAATGGAGGATCAACGACTAACTGAGCAGTACATTGCTACTGAGTTGGCCATCTCCTAGGAACATGTTCATGCCATTATTCACAATGATTTACAAAGGACTCTGCTCGATGTGTCCCAAAACATCTTGGAGCTGATCACAAATGACAGTGTCTCAATGTGTCAAGAGACCATCTTGGCCATTTTTCTGCAGATTCTGAAAAGTTTCTTCACCAATATGTGACTATGGATGAGACTTGGGTTCATCATTTTCAATCTGAAACCAAAGAACAGTCAAAGCATTGGAAACATTGTGGATCCCCACCTCCAAAGAAAGCAAGGGTGGTTCTGTCTGCAGGCAAAGTGATGGCTTCCATCTTTTGGGATTCAGTAGGTGTGCTATTGATAGGCTGTCTTCAGAAAGACAAAACGGTCACCAGGGCCTATTACTCTAATCTTGTGAAGCAACTGTGGGTCAGATTGAAGGAAAAGTGTCGAAGGAAATTGACGAGAGGAAACATCTTTCATCAAGACAATGCATCATTTCACAAGTCGGTGGTGGCAGTGGCTGCCATTCATGAATGCGGCTTCCAGCTTCTTGAACATCCTCCTTATTCTCCAGATTTGGCCCCTTCGGACTATTACCTGTTTACCAAACTCAAAAAGAAGCTCAGTGGTTGCAAATTTGCTTCAGATGATGATGTCATTCATGCTGCAGACCACTTTCTACTGGCACAAGATGGTAACTTTTACGAAGAAGGGATCCGTATGCTCCAGGATCGCTGGACTAAGTGCATAAACGTGCAAGGGGACTGTGTTGAGAAATAAGCCAAAAAAGTTGTCCACAGATAATCCGTTATACCTTATGCCAAGAACTTATCAATCACCCCTCATAATATAGGAATGAATAATGGTACAGATTGAGAGGTCAGAACTGTTTAAGTTTAATGTACGATAGGGATGAATAATGACCACAGATTGAGAGGTCAGAACTGGTTTTGTTTAAGTTTATAATGTAAGATAGGGATGAATACTGACACAGATTTATCTTTGAACATGGTGGAAGTGTTATAGTCAAGCTAATAATAGTTGTAAGTGTTATAGTCAAACTGTTAGTTATGTTATAGTCAAGCTAATGGTTGTTGGTGTTATAGTCAAGCTAATAGTTGTTATAGTTAAGTTAATAGTTGTGTTAAAGTCAAGTTAATAGTTATTGGTGTTATAGTCAAGCTAATAGTTGTTACTGTTATAGTCAAGCTAATAGTTTTAAATGTTATAGTCAAGCTAATAGTTGTAAGTGTTATAGTCAAGTTAATAATAATTGTACGTGTAAGTGTTATAGTCAAGTTAATAATAATTGTAAGTGTTATAGTCAAGCTAATGATAATTGTGTTATAGTCAAGTTAATAATAATTGTAAGTGTTATAGTCAAGCTAATGATAATTGTGTTATAGTCAAGTTAATAATAATTGTAAGTGTTATAGTCAAGCTAATGATAATTGTAAGTGTTATAGTCAAGTTAATAATAATTGTAAGTGTTATAGTCAAGCTAATAATAATTGTAAGTGTTATAGTCAAGCAGACAGTTGATGCAGTGAAAGTTACAGGTGTTATGCTCCAGACTTCTTGTCTTTGTCAGTCCAAGGAACTCTGATTATTTTTTGTTCTCTCAGTTTTTTGGATAGAGACTCTAGGGGAGAGTGCTCCATCTTACAGCACAGTTAAGAAATGGGCAACTCAGTTCAAACATGGAAGGGAGAGTCTGGAAGATGATCCCTGTCCAAGAAGACCAAGAACGCTAACCACTGATGAAACCACTGGCAGAATCCATGGTATGATAATGGAGGATCAACGACTAACTGAGCAGTACATTGCTACTGAGTTGGCCATCTCCTAGGAACATGTTCATGCCATTATTCACAATGATTTACAAAGGACTCTGCTCGATGTGTCCCAAAACATCTTGGAGCTGATCACAAATGACAGTGTCTCAATGTGTCAAGAGACCATCTTGGCCATTTTTCTGCAGATTCTGAAAAGTTTCTTCACCAATATGTGACTATGGATGAGACTTGGGTTCATCATTTTCAATCTGAAACCAAAGAACAGTCAAAGCATTGGAAACATTGTGGATCCCCACCTCCAAAGAAAGCAAGGGTGGTTCTGTCTGCAGGCAAAGTGATGGCTTCCATCTTTTGGGATTCAGAAGGTGTGCTATTGATAGGCTGTCTTCAGAAAGGCAGAACGGTCACCGGGGCCTATTACTCTAATCTTGTGAAGCAACTGTGGGTCAGATTGAAGGAAAAGTGTCGAAGGAAATTGACGAGAGGAATCATCTTTCATCAAGACAATGCATCATTTCACAAGTCGGTGGTGGCAGTGGCTGCCATTCATGAATGCGGCTTCCAGCTTCTTGAACATCCTCCTTATTCTCCAGATTTGGCCCCTTTGGACTATTACCTGTTTGCCAAACTCAAAAAGGAGCTCAGTGGTTGCAAATTTGCTTCAGATGATGATGTCATTCATGCTGCAGACCACTTTCTACTGGCACAAGATGGTAACTTTTACGAAGAAGGGATCTGTATGCTCCAGGATCGCTGGACTAAGTGCATAAACGTGCAAGGGGACTGTGTTGAGAAATAAGCCAAAAAAGTTGTCCACAGATAATCCGTTATACCTTATGCCGAGAACTTATCAATCACCCCTCATAATATAGGAATGAATAATGGTACAGATTGAGAGGTCAGAACTGTTTAAGTTTAATGTAAGATAGGGATGAATAATGACACAGATTGAGAGGTCAGAACTGGTTTTGTTTAAGTTTATAATGTAAGATAGGGATGAATACTGACACAGATTTATCTTTGAACATGGTGGAAGTGTTATAGTCAAGCTAATAATAGTTGTAAGTGTTATAGTCAAACTGTTAGTTATGTTATAGTCAAGCTAATGGTTGTTGGTGTTATAGTCAAGCTAATAGTTGTTATAGTTAAGTTAATAGTTGTGTTAAAGTCAAGTTAATAGTTATTGGTGTTATAGTCAAGCTAATAGTTGTTAGTGTTATAATCAAGCTAATAGTTTTAAATGTTTTAGTCAAGCTAATAGTTGTAAGTGTTATAGTCAAGTTAATAATAAGTGTAAGTGTTATAGTCAAGTTAATAATAATTGTAAGTGTTATAGTCAAGCTAATGATAATTGTGTTATAGTCAAGTTAATAATAATTGTAAGTGTTATAGTCAAGCTAATGATAATTGTAAGTGTTATAGTCAAGTTAATAATAATTGTAAGTGTTATAGTCAAGCTAATAATAATTGTAAGTGTTATAGTCAAGCTAATAATAATTGTAAGTGTTATAGTGAAGCAGACAGTTGATGCAGTGAAAGTTACAGGTGTTATGCTCCAGACTTCTTGTCTTTGTCAGTCCAAGGAACTCTGATTATTTTTTGTTCTCTCAGTTTTTTGGTGTTCTACAAGTCCTCTGAGAACTGTTCATGCTGATGGTTACTATAACTGTAAAGTCAAGATTTAGTGTTTTTATTGGAGATTTGTCTGTTTATCTTCTGTTTCTGTTTTTCCATTTAATTATGAATGGTAAATGACACTGTGGACGTGGTCTCGATTTCAGATCCCCTGGTACCAATGCTTAGAGAGGTGGTTCTGGCGCGCATGGGTCGCTGTGGAGACAAAGCTGTAGTTGCCGAGGCTAATAAAAGGTTCGATGCACACTGCAGCGGAACAGAAAAGCTACCGGCGGACTTGAGGGCTGCTGTGAGTGTGACACATTTATGGTGTTTTACCATCATTCCTGTAGTGATTTGCTGACTGTACACACTGTCCAAGGATCTTTGCTAGTCACTACAGCAGCCAGAGTTTTTTTCCCCCTAAAGTTATATCTTGTTCATAAACAATGTTATGGTGTAGAGGTTGTGTGACTGTGATGTTGTAGTGGTTGTGTGACTGTGATGTCATAGAGGTTGTGTGACTGTGATGTTGTAGTGGTTGTGTGACTGTGATGTCATAGAGGTTGTGTGACTGTGATGTCTTAGTGGTTGTGTGACTGTGATGTCATAGAGGTTGTGTGACTGTGATGTCGTAGAGGTTGTGTGACTGTGATGTTGTAGAGGTTGTGGGACTGTGATGTTGTAGTGGTTGTGTGACTGTGATGTCATAGAGGTTGTGTGACTGTGATGTTGTAGAGGTTGTGGGACTGTGATGTTGTAGTGGTTGTGTGACTGTGATGTTGTAGTGGTTGTGTGACTGTGATGTTGTAGTGGTTGTGTGACTGTGATGTTGTAGAGGTTGTGGGACTGTGATGTTGTAGAGGTTGTGGGACTGTGATGTTGTAGTGGTTGTGTGACTGTGATGTCATAGAGGTTGTGTGACTGTGATGTCATAGAGGTTGTGTGACTGTGATGTTGTAGTGGTTGTGTGACTGTGATGTCATAGAGGTTGTGTGACTGTGATGTCATAGAGGTTGTGTGACTGTGATGTCATAGAGGTTGTGTGACTGTGATGTTGTAGTGGTTGTGTGACTGTGATGTTGTAGAGGTTGTGGGACTGTGATGTTGTAGTGGTTGTGTGACTGTGATGTCATAGAGGTTGTGTGACTGTGATGTCATAGAGGTTGTGTGACTGATGTTGTAGTGGTTGTGTGACTGTGATGTCATAGAGGTTGTGTGACTGATGTTGTAGTGGTTGTGTGACTGTGACGTTGTAGTGGTTGTGTGACAAGGTCCTTCATTCTCTTGTCTTGGTGTGTGTTCATATACAGACAGCTTAAGCAGAGAACAACAGATAATGACCTTATGTCAGGAGTATGCAGCAAATATAATAACTAGGAAAGACACAAAAAAAAAGTTGAGGTAATTAACATGACAGAGCAAGAGAACAACATGTCTGCATATAATATACTGTATATTACCTATCTGAAACTGTATAAAGGCATATAGTTTCAGTTGTGGGAATTTGTAATTTTAAAATATCATAAAAGTTACAAAATAGACATCATATCATTTTCCATGAGAGATATGGTGGATATTTTTATTATGTTGTTTGTGTGATCTTGAGTATTGATGAAAGAGTAGGATAAAAATTATTTAAATAAATTAGAGTATGAAATTCTTCTCTGGAAAAAAAAAACATGCCAAAAATGTGGCTTAGATGTCGCGATGGCCGTGTCAACTTAATTAAAGAGTTCCTATATTTATTTTTATAAGTTTGACCTCATTTCATTCACTACGTGGCATTGCAGTGTTATCCCAAACATTGCTTGGGTTTAATTCCGTGTATGGAGTCAAAACCAAGTTGGCCCATATAACGTACGGGGCTAATGATTTTACCATGGAAAACCTGGCCCATATAGCATACAGAATTAATGCCAGGAAGGTTAGAGGACTTTGATTGTACAGAATTAATGCCAGAGAGTTAGAGGACTTTGATCTTACAGAATTAATGCCAGAGAGTTAGAGGACTTTGATCTTACAGAATTAATGCCAGAAAGTTAGAGGACTTTGATCTTACAGAATTAATGCCAGAGAGTTAGAGGACTTTGATCTTACAGAATTAATGCCAGAAAGTTAGAGGACTTTGATCTTACAGAATTAATGCCAGAAAGTTAGAGGACTTTGATCTTACAGAATTAATGCCAGAGAGTTAGAAGACTTTGATTTACATCTTATTTATAGCAGATGTTATACATTTTTTTTTGCAGCTCTCTTCATTGTCATCACATTGTGTAGTTTTCCAACATAAAAACTTGAATGTATGAGGAAATTGTTAGCACAGATTTGTGTTTGTCTGTGTTTCAGGTTTACACTACAGTTCTACACAATGGAGGAAGGGATGTGTTTGAGAAGATTCTCAAGGTGTGTAACTAAGACAGTCCTGTGTAGTTTGCTGTCAAATTATGTATGAGTTATTATTGTCATTTGTTGTTTCTTTTGTTTCTTTTTTTTTCGGAATGAAGGAGAAAGGAAAGTGGATGATAGTTTAGACAGAGATGAGGGATAAACTGAGAGGTAAACACAGATAAAATAGAATGTTTGTGAGTATCAGTGATAGAGAATGTAGATAGTCCTGTTGTGAGCATTAGTGACAGAAGAAATAGAACGTAGATAGTCAGTTCTGTTATGAGCATTAGTGACAGCAGATAGAATGTAGTCACTCCTGTTTTTATCAGAGACAGAGGAAATAGATTGTAGATAGTCATTATATTGTGAGTGTCAGTGACAAAGAAAACAGAATGTAGATACTCATTCCTGTTATGAGTATTAGTGACAGGACAGATAGATTGTTGTCAGACCTGTTTGTATGAAAGTCAGAAGAGTGAATGAGTGAATGATCTTTATTTTCAAAAGGTAAAGAATTGGGCACGCAGCCTGTCTTACATTCTAGCCTTCATAACTTTAGGAGGAAGCAGCTGTAGGAAACAGAATGTAGATAGTCACCATATTGTATCAGTGATAGAGGAAATAGAATATAGATAGTCACCTTATTGTATCGGTGATGGAAGAAATAAAATGTAGATAGTCACCATATTGTATCAGTGATAGAGGAAATAGAATGTAGATAGTCACCATATTGTGTCAGTGATAGAGGAAACAGAATGTAGATAGTCACCATATTGCATCAGTGATAGAGGAAATAGAATGTAGATAGATAATCATATTGTGAGAATCCATGACAGATGAAACAGAATGTAGACAGATAATTGTATTATGAGCATCTGTGACAGAGAAAACAGAATGTAGATAGATAATCATATTGTGAGCATTAGAGGCTGAAGAAATAGAATTTAGAATGTCTATCCTGTTTGTATCAGAGACAGAGGAAACAGAACTATATTATCTGTTATATTTGTATCAGAGATAGAGAAGAACAATATAGTCAGTCATATTGTATTAGAGACAGAGGAAACAGAACGTAGATAATCCATCATATTTGTGAATATTAATATTTAAAAAACATAATGTAGATGGGATGTTATGTTCATGAATGTTGGTGGTAGACAGAAGAAACAGAATGTAGATGCTGAAAAGTCTCATGTATGTGAATGTTGTTGTAGACAGAAGAAACAGAATGTAGATGCTGAAAAGTCTCATGTATGTGAATGTTGTTGTAGACAGAAGAAACAGATTGTAGATGCTGAAAAGTCTCGTGTATGTGAATATTGTTGTAGACAGAAGAAACAGAATGTAGATGCTGAAAAGTTTCCTGTATGTGAATGTTGTGGTAGAAAGAAGAAACAGAATGTAGATGCTGATAAATCTCATGTTTGTTGGTGACAAATAATCAGAGGTTATCTTGTTGCAGCTGTACGACGAGGCTGATATGCAGGAAGAAAAAGTTCGTATTAGTCGGGCAATGGGCTCAGTACAAGATCCACAGCTAATACAGGAAGTTTTGGATTTTTCTCTGTCTGTGAGTTCTGTTTGGAAAGATTCTTGGATTATTACAACTATAACTTTAGTTGTGTCTCCAATCAGTGTTGTCACTGGTCATTCTTCTTGTTTATCTCAGATTTTATATGTATTTAAATATTCCAGTCTGTGGGGTTTTGTGTGTGTGTCTGATGAAGGTCTGTTTTGTTTTGGTGTTTGCTCCAAAGATGTTGGTATAAACTAATAAATGGCGAGAGAACATCTGGATGTACTAGGGTGAGTCAAGTGGAGACCTTAAAATTGCACTAGAAATTCTGAGAACCTTCCCAGTGTCATGCAAGTTGACAGCATCGTTACTGAAGAATTAAGGAGCATCTTGTAGGTGGCAGCACAGGAACAAAGAGCTGCATAATGTCACAGTAGCAGCGTAAAGATGGCCACTGCTCCAGAGATGTGCATGAAAATCAGAACTCTGTTATTATTATTTTGTTTTTTTTGAGTGGCAAAGATATGAAACCTATCAAAACTGACTGGCAAATGAAGGTTCAGTGCAGTGATGCGTGTCTGTCATTACAGCAAGTTTATGAGTGGATCAGGATGGCCTAGGCCCTATGTCTGACTCTCTTTGTTCAGGTCAGGCACGCCCAGTTGTGAAACTAAAGTTGATGTCACGAGTGGCTTTCACACAGGGTCCATGTACTTTGTGTGCACTTTGGACTTTGTGAGCACTGGAGGATGTGCATCAAGTGTACTGGAGGCAGTGAAGAAAAATGCTGCAGTTTGTGCAGTATTTTTGCTTCAGTAAATTATGGGGGAAAATATTTTTAGGTTAAAGCATTTGACTCACCCTCATGCACAGTCTGCAAGAGCAATATAAGGCAGTGTACTGCAACAGTCATGTGACTAACTGTCCCAAGTGATAGAACATCAAGTCTTAAACTGAAAAAAGAGTGAAGAGAGACTCCTGCACCAGCAAGAGTAGAGAAAGACATGAAAAACATGAAAGACTGGTTGTGTGTCAAGTTTATGTTCTGTGGTGAGAAGAATGTGGTTGTGAATCCCCTGGACAGCAAAAATAACTAATGAAGAATGTATGAGAAGAGCTGGAGAGATAAAAAATCTTGTCAAAAAGATAAGAGAGAGACAATGTACTTTCATAGGACATGCAGTGAGAAGAGGGGGCATTGAAAATATTATAACAACAGGAAAAATAGAAGGAAGAAGATCAAGAGGAAGACCAAGAGAAATGATACTGGACAGTCTGACGGGATGGTGTGAGAGGAGATCACCAACTGAACTGATGGCCTGCATGAAGGATCGTGTACTCTGGAGAAGCATATTAGCCAATGCCAGTTAGCACGGCACCTGATGATGATGATGATGATGGTGAGAAGAAGCTTATTACTATATCGTCAAGTTTACATTCTGTGGTGAGAAGAAGCTTATTACTGTATCGTAAAGTTTACGTTCTGCGGTGAGAAGAAGCATATTACTATATCATCAAGTTTGTGTTCTGTGGTGAGAAGAAGCTTATTACTGTATCGTCAAGTTTATGTTCTGTGGTGAAAAGAAGCTTATTACTGTATCGTCAAGTTTATGTTCTGTGGTGAGAAGAAGCTTATTACTGTATCGTAAAGTTTACGTTCTGTGGTGAGAAGAAGCTTATTACTATATCATCAAGTTTACGTTCTGTGGTGAGAAGAAGCTTATTACTATATCATCAAGTTTATGTTCTGTGGTGAGAAGAAGCTTACTACTGTATCGTCAAGTTTATGTTCTGTGGTGAGAAGAAGCTTATTACTGTATCATCAAGTTTACGTTCTGTGGTGAGAAGAAACTTACTACTGTATCGTCAAGTTTACATTCTGTGGTGAGAAGAGTTTACTACTGTATCGTCAAGTTTACGTTCTGTGGTAAGAAGAAACTTACTACTGTGTCGTCAAGTTTACGTTCTGTGGTAAGAAGAAACTTACTACTGTATCGTCAAGTTTACGTTCTGTGGTAAGAAGAAACTTACTACTATATCATCAAGTTTACGTTCTGTGGTGAGAAGAAACTTACTACTGTATCGTCAGATTTGGTTGATAAATGTGAATCCTTGACCTATAAATTCTTATCACATTTGTGATATTTTTGTTCTGTCAAATGCTACTGTTAGTACACACTCACCCAAAAGTTATTCTGTTGACTTTCAGAAAAAAGTACGATCTCAGGACACAGTTTTTGTGATTGCTGGCACGACAGGAAGTGTGGAGGGGAGGGAGCTGGCGTGGAAGTTCTTTAAAGACAATTTCCAAGTTTTAAATGACCGCTACGATGGAGGCTTCCTTCTGTCTCGCTTGGTTCAGGTAAGGTTGCTGTAACTGACCAGAGTGGATTGTTGCTTTTTATAACAGCACTGGAGCGTTTTTGTCTTCATTGAGTAAATGCCTGTAAACATGGGAGAGTTGAAGTGACAGAGTTGGTAGTGGTGTGGTTTCTTGGCCTTATGTCAGTGGGCCCTCTTCTCAATGCTATTGCCCTGCAGCTGACCCAGCTGTGAAAATGGGTCCCTGGGACATTCTTTTGAGGAAATTGTACCAGAAAATGAAGACTACTGTATTTTCATGCATATAATGCACACATGTGAAAAATCCACTTTTCTGTTAAGATATTTGTGTATAAAGTACACGTTCATATAACATGCAAAACATGCTTTATAGAAGTTTTGAATTGGTTGCCTTGACTGAATGTGGAAACATCTTCCAGGTCACACGTTCTACTAGCAAATGAAAATGGATAATTACAAATTGGTTTTAAAAGAAGGTCTAAGTTGAAGTAAGCCACAAGCCATGGAGTAAACAAGTTTGTATTACAAGCCATGGAATAAACAAGTTTGTATTACAAGCCATAGAGTAAACAAGTTTGTATTACAAGCCATGGAGTAAACAAGTTTGTATTACAAGCCATGGAGTAAAAATGTTTGTATTACAAGCCATGGAGTAAACAAGTTTGTATTACAAGCCATGGAGTAAAAATGTTTGTATTACAAGCCATGGAGTAAAAATGTTTGTATTACAACCCATGGAGTAAACAAGTTTGTATTACAAGCCATGGAGTAAAAAAGTTTGTATTACAAGCCATGGAGTAAAAATGTTTGTATTACAAGCCATGGAGTAAACAAGTTTGTATTACAAGCCATGGAGTAAACAAGTTTGTATTACAAGCCATGGAGTAAACAAGTTTGTATTACAAGCCATGGAGTAAACAAGTTTGTATTACAAGCCATGGAGTAAACAAGTTTGTGTTACAAGCCATGGAGTAAACAAGTTTGTGTTACAAGCCATGGAGTAAACAAGTTTGTGTTACAAGCCATGGAGTAAACAAGTTTGTGTTACAAGCCATGGAGTAAACAAGTTTGTGTTACAAGCCATGGAGTAAACAAGTTTGTATTTGAATCCTTGTAGGTTCAGTTCAACAATATACATCCTGCCCAGTCAGTGTCTAAAAATACAGCAGGTACATATTTTGGCTGCTGATAATAAGCCTGCGACACAGTGTGGAAATTACCTCCTTATAGTCTTTGAGGTCACATACAAATAACTTTAGTCTGTTGTACAAGTTTTTTTATTTTTGTTGTGAATTAAAAAAAAATTTTCTGATTGTATGTGTGTGTAGTATTAATGTGCACTGTACATTTTTGTTAGTTTTATTTGGATTATGTAAATGCATAAAAAAGAGAGGAGACTGAGAATATAACGCTGGTGGAAGACAACAAAGACAATGAGAAATTTTCCGTTTACTTGTCTTGTGACATCTGTATCTATATTTTTTTGTTGTGTAATTATTTGTTTTTCTCAATGTAGGAGCATCTTCCCTTTTTTGTGCCTGTAAACAGTTGTATGATGGACATATGTTGGTCACTTGATGAGAAGAAATGATCAGAGAATCCCAAAACAAGCTATCAAGTGGAACACAACAGGCTGAAGAAAAAGAGGCAGACCGCGTGAAACTCTGAAGAGGACATTATTAAGAGAGGCCAAATTAACAGGCATAAAATCCTTTGATGAGGTTGAAAGACTCGCCGAAGACAGGAAAAATTGTCGAACTACTTTGCGAGCCCTATGTGACGTTTAACGACACGGGAAGGATATAAGATAAGAAACAGTTGTATGCGTAACTCACAAACCAAGTGTAACACTCAGTGGGCCTTGTGGTTTGATATGGTGCTCACTTTTTGTGTGTAAAAGTATAGTGTCTGTGTCCACACAAAGTCACACTACAGGCTGACACTCAGAGAAAAGAAGATGGGATATGAGATGCAGTTCAGTTTTATGAATGTTTCAACTTTATCCAAATTGAACAGGAGACCAACTACATTTTTATACTTTCTGTTGGCTGCCCATGATTGGTTGGCTGGTTGGTTTAATTCCAGTCCAGGGTTTCTCAGTCTTTTTTTTTTTTTCATGACCTCTGTTTAGGATTAATTTTTTTTTTTTTTTTTGGTGACACTCAGACATCCCAGCTGTAGAAATGAGTATCTGACCTGGCATACTTTTGGTGGAGGATCTGACTCTGAGACTGGCTACAAGTAAGGCGAGGCACACCTGAGTACAGCGTGTTTGCAGCTGTCAGTTCTCTTAGAACCAGCAGTCAGAATCACACCAAACAAAGGAGGAAAAATAAAGAGAAGAAAAAAACTATATGAGGAGAGATTTGTGAGTTAAATTCTTTAGTTACCAAGCCATTCACTTAGTGATAAATTTCTTCTCATTTTTTCACATCAGTCCACAAGTGATAGTTTTGTAACAGAGGAGAAAGCACTGGAAGTAGAGGTAATATGTGGGCTTATGTTTCTGTATGTGTGGCTATACTCATTTGTGTTCATGTTTGTGTATATGTGTGTACTCATTTGTGTTCATGTTTGTGTATATGTGTGCACTCATTTGTATTCATGTATATATGGGTACTCATTTGTATTCATGTATATATGTGTACTCATTTGTATTCATGTATATATGGGTACTCATTTGTATTCATGTTTGTGTGTGAGCTCATTTGTATTCATGTTTGTGTATATGTGTGTACTCAGTTGTATTCATGTTTGTGTACTCATTTGTATTCATGTTTGTGTATATGTGTGTATTCGTTTGTATTCATGTTTGTATATATGTGTGTACTCATTTGTATTCATGTTTGTGTATATATGTGTACTCATTTGTGTTCATGTTTGTGTGTGTACTCATTTGTATTCATATTTGTGTATATGTGTGTACTCATTTTATTCATGTTTGTGTGTGTACTCATTTGTGTTAATGTTTGTGTATATGTGTGTACTCATTTGTATTCATGTTTGCATATATGTGTGTACTTATTTGTGTTAATGTTTGTGTATATGTGTGTGTATATGTGTGTACTCATTTGTATTCATGTTTGTGTGTGTATGTGTACTCATTTGTATTCATGTTTATGTATGTGTGTACTGATTTGTGTGCTTGCTTATGTATGTTTTTACCCATTTGTCTGCATGTTTATATATGTTTGTTCTCATTTTTATGCATGCTCGTGTACTCATTTGTCTGCATGTTTACTGATTTGTTCATGCCAGTTTGTCTGCATGTTTACCAAGTTGTTATTGCCAGTTTGCCTGCATGTTTACTAAGTTGTTCATGCTAATTTGTCTGCATGTTTACTAAGTTGTTCATGCTAATTTGTCTGCATGTTTACTAAGTTGTTCATGGTAATTTGTCTACATGTTTACTAAGTTGTTCATGCTTTGTCTGCATGTTTACTAAGTTGTTCATGGTAATTTGTCTACATGTTTACTAAGTTGTTCATGCTTTGTCTGCATGTTTACTAAGTTGTTCATGGTAATTTGTCTGCATGTTTACTAAGTTGTTCATGGTAATTTGTCTGCATGTTTACTAAGTTGTTCATGGTAATTTGTCTGCATGTTTACTAAGTTGTTCATGCCAGTTTGTCTGCATGTTTACTAAGTTGTTCATGGTAATTTGTCTGCATGTTTACTAAGTTGTTCATGGTAATTTGTCTGCATGTTTACTAAGTTGTTCATGCTAATTTGTCTGCATGTTTACTAAGTTGTTCATGCTAATTTGTCTGCATGTTTACTAAGTTGTTCATGCCAGTTTGTCTAATGAATGCCTGGGCAAGAACTTGAAGTTAAGACTTGAGAACATAATCACAAGAATGTTCAGTGCCTGCAGATCTACATGACCACTGGTCTAGATGTAAGACAGGCTGTGGTGCCACAGTGAAAAATCCCGGAGAAGACGACTTCATGGGAGAGTGGGGAGGAAAAATGGGTCCCCAGAGTTAGCATGACCCAGCACAAAAGAAGAAGAAAGAAGATGCTAATATGTCTGGAGTCTTGTTTTACATATAAAATGGTCATTGTTTTATATAGCATATGATAAGCTAGAATGTGTAGTTTTGTGATTGTTTTACATAGCTTATGATAAGATAGAATGTATAGTTTTATAATTGTTTTATATAGCATATGATAAGATAGAATGTATAGTTTTGTGAAATCTAAAACTTCCATTATTTTTGTGAAGATTGGATCACCTGCCCTGAATTATGTGGAAAAACTGGATCACCTTCCCTGAATTATATGGAAAAACTGAATCACTTGCCCTAAATTATGTGGAAAAACTGGATCACCAGCCCTGAATTATGTAGAAAAACTGGAGTTCCAACCCTGCTGCAGCAGACAAAGAAGATCTGGAACTAGTACGTGTTATGACACAAGTAACACCAAGAAAACAGATAATTTTGTTGTTCATTTAATTAAAAAGAGAAAAATGATCACATTTTATTTTGTTTGCAGGCAGCTGCTCTTCTTGAGTTTTATTCTCATTATGTGATTGAAAGAAATCTGTAGTGATCATGTGTTATTTTTGTTGTTGTTTTTTCAGAGATTTTTCAAAGAACATCCAGTTCCTGCTGCAGAGAGAACTGTTCAGCAGAGCATTGAAAACATCCGCCTCAATGCCAAATGGCTGAAACGAGAGCTGGAACCTGTATCAAAGTTTCTGTCATCTCTAGAGCAGCCAGACAATAGTCTCTAGTGTGAGCGGCTCAAGTGTGAGTACAAGAAAGCTAACCAGCAGAACATGTACAGCCAAGATGTTTAGCTGTCTGTTGTGAAGGTTGCATGAGTGTTTTTAGTGTTAACAATTTATATAACACTAACAGTTGTTCATGTGACCATCTTCTCTTGCCTTGTTGTACCAACAGTTCATGTCAAGTTGTCTTGTTGTACTAGCAGTTCATGTCAAGTTGTCTTGTACCAGCAGGCCATGTCAAATTGTCTTGTACCAGCAGGTTATGTCAAGTTGTCTTGTTGTATTAGCAGTTCATGTCAAGTTGTCTTGTATTAGCAGTTCATGTCAAGTTGTCTTGTACTAGCAGGTCATGTCAAGTTCTCTTGTTGTACCAGCAGGTCATGTCAAGTTATTCTTGTCTTGTTGTACCAACAGGTCATGTCAAGTTCTTTTGTTGTACCAGCAGGTCATATCAGGTTATTCTTGTCTTGTTGTATCAACAGGTCATTTCAAGTTATTCTTGTCTTGTTGTACCAGCAGGTCATGTCAAGTTGTCTTGTTTTGCTGTACCAGCAGGTTATGTCAAGTTATTCTTATCTTGTTATACTAACAGGTCATTTCAAGTTATTCTTGTCTTGTACCAGCAGGTCATGTCAGGTTATTCCTGTCTTGTACCAGCAGGTCATGTCAAGTTCTCTTGTCTTGTACCAGCAGGTCATGTCAGGTTATTCTTATCTTGTTGTACCAGCAAGTCATGTCAAGTTGTCTTGTTATACCTGCAGGTCAAGTTATGTTTGTTACAAATCGAGCATGAAGTATCACCTATTGAGATGAAAGGCTTTTTTCTTGCTGTTTGTGTGGTGTATCATCAGTATGTTATCTTGTATAGCATATGGGTTGATGACAGCACAGCCAGTGACAAACATATCTATCAGACACCATACAAGCATCTAGATCATATACTATACAAGCATCTAGATTATATGCCATAGAAGCATCTAGATAATATGCTATACAACCATTTAGATCATAACCATACAGGTATCTAGATCATATCAAGTGTCTAAATCATATACCATACAAGTGTCTAGATCATACAGCATACAGGTGTCTAAATCATTCACCATACAAGTGTCTAGATCATACAGCATACAAGTGTCTAGATCATACAGCATACAGATGTCTAGACTGTAGACAGAATGAGAACAGTCTGAGGTAATGACTAGTTTACAAAGTACAAAAACAGACGGAGATGCCAAAGTAAATATTTTTTTTTAGTTACTTTTTTTCATTAATATAGTCTTATCTTTCACTTTTTTTCACTTTCATTTATTTCATTCTTGCAGCAATATTTTTTTTTTTTAAATATATTTTTTTGCCAAATAGTATATTTTGTTTTCTCTTTTTGTTGAGTCTTTTTTAAAAAAAGCCATTTCTTGGTTTTTAAACTTTTAAAATTGATTCACCTAATCCTAAAGGAGTGGAAAAACTAATTATGTCAGTCCGTAAGAACAGTGAAGGGCAAAACCTCTATCTGAATGCCAAGAAAATTAAATTGATAACAACTGACAAAACAAACAAAGCAGCTGAAGTATGTATCAGTGACGAAAAATTGGAAGAAGTGGAGAGTTTTGAATATCTTGGATCATTATTAACTAATAATGGAGATACAATGAGGGAAATTAAAAGCACACCTCTCGCTCTTCAGAAAGTAAAACAACTAAAGAAGCTGTGGAGAGGACCAGACAGAACTACAAAAATAAGATTTCTAAGGGCATCGCAACATATGCCTGTGAGACCTGGACACTTAACAAAACAGATGTGAAACACATAAATGCCTTTGAATGTAAATGCTACAGAAGAGTTCTTCAAATATCGTGGACACAAAAAAAAGAACAAATATGTCCATACTACAAGAAGAAGGCTGGCTAGTAAAGAGGATTAAAGAGAGAAAACTTAAATATTTTGGACACATTAAACGTCATGATAATCTAGAGAAGACCGTCTTGGAAGGGTACATAATGGGAAAAAGAAAGAGAGGAAGACCAGGCCGAAGATGGCTGTAAAACATCGTTGATAATCTGCAAATGGATGCATCAGCATCTGGTCATCTTGCTCACAACTGAGAGGCCTACAGGAGAGCTGTTAGGGAGGCAAGTTCTGCAAAGGACATGCAAATGAATGAGTGAGTGAATCCCAACTGCCGCCTTGGCACAGCGGCTCTGTGGACCGGTGGCCAGGATTTCTGCACAGAGAAAAGTCATTCTGAATTTATTGTGGACATTCCATTCAGTCATTGATGTACAAGTCAAAGAGTATTCCTGGCCATCTTTTCAAGTTTGTGAAGTATTTGTCTTCTTTCATTGTCTGTCTTCTCATCTGATTTTTAAAATCTGCTTTAAACTTTGTCTTCCATTTTTCTGTCTGTCATATGTTACATAAATATAGCTCAGAGAAGAAAGAAAGACTAAAGACCTTCTACAAGTGACAAAAATGCGGTTAAAATGATGGATGAAAGTGATACAGACATAGGTCGTTAGCTGGAGCAGCAAAGTTTTCATATTTTCTAAATGTGTGGAATTAATAGCCATGAAATATAAAACTCTCATGACCAGCAGGTTATGACAGCATGTTAGCATTTTACTGTGATGAACTGAGACCACAGGTTTCTCAAGCTGTAGACAACAAACGCAGCTGTTGTTTCATGCCCTATAAACATACAACAAACACAGCTATTGTTTCATGCCCCATAAACATACAACAAACACAGCTGTTGCTTCATGCCCCATAAACATACAACAAACACAGCTGTTGTTTCATGTGCTGTAAACATACAACAAACACAGCTGTTGTTTCATGCACTAGAAGTCCAAGAACAGCTTTATTTCACTCACATCCATTACATTTTGATGTTTTTTTTATCAAGAATACTTCAAGCAAAGCTAGTTTGTGTGTGTGTGTGTGTGTTCTTTTCCCAGTTTGAGACGGTGTACGACCAAAGAAGTACGTGCTGTGACTATTCTCATTTTTGTTTTTTTTGTTACATTTATTTGGAGCAGTTAATCATAGTGGTTACATTTATTTAGAGTAATTAATTATAGTGGTTATATTTATTTAGAATATGAATGTGAGCAAAGATTAACATTCTGTGGGCCTGAGCAAAGATATTGTCTATAACACTCCATTGACCTGGGCCAAGATTTTGTCTTTAGCACTCTGTGGACCTGTGGGTAGTCTCTGTGGGCAGTGTCTATTGTTCATGAAATGACTTTCATACGGTATCCTGCTTCCTTTATAGTGTGTTTGGTTAGCCTTCACTCTTCTGCAACATTACTGTGCTCAAACCTTGTATTTCTTTCTTGTTTTGAGAAAATGTAGTTCCTTGTGTGTGCTGATACTCAGATTAGCACAGTGCAGGTTAGGTACTGACAATGTATTTTTGTTTATGTATATGTCTGCGTGTGTGAGTGCTATTTTATTAGGTTAATTACTTCTTCTCTTTTACTTTGAATGTAATAGTTCAATCTTACATTCTTTTGATATGTTTTTTTTTCCTAATGTAATTTGTATACTTGTATTAAATCGAGTGCGTGGGAAGACTGAAAGATGGAGTAATGATGGGCAGAATGTAAGACGGGCCTGCGTGCCCAGTTCTTTACCCTTTAAAAATAAAGATTATTCATTCTCCCTGCAGATAGTGGCTCCCTAATGCTAGTTTGTCAAGTGCCCGTTTTTACATTCAGGTAGAACAGAGAGTATCAGTAGCAGGTCACTGCCCACAGACTTTCATAAGACAGTCCACTATTGGTTGCACTACCTGTGCCTCAGCATTTAATCTTGATTTGAAAAATGAAAGAAGAAATATTTTCGTTTTTGTGTTGTGGGTGGATGCTAGGACAAGATGTTGTATTTTGTTAACTTTGTACTTTCATGTGGCCAGCATTGCCTGTAAAACCATGTCCTCAACTCTGAAAGGCTGAGAAGAAAACTGACCCAGAACAGTAAGAAGGAAGGAACATGTTCAGGCAAGATTGGTCTTGTTTGAAGTGAGAGAAGGAAGGAACATGTTCAGGCAAGATTGGTCTTGTTTGAAGTGAGAGAAGGAAGGAACATGTTCAGGCAAGATTGATCTTGAGAGAAGGAAGGAAGGCTGGCTCACTTGTTTGGTTGTTTATGCAGTGTAATCGTGCTGCTGTAGCAAGCTTACCTGGCATGCTGATGGTGACAGACAATCTACACACTTTCACACAAACATCATCATCATCAGTAGTGATTATACAGCGCTTTGTTAAAAATTCTTCTCATGTGGTGGTTTTAAATTTTTTAACATGTTCTGGCTTTGTTTTATAGTGATACAACTACATTATTTGTTTTTATTTGCAACAATATATTAAACATTGATTTTTACTTCCTCAGTGTCAGTCTTTTGTGTCTGTTTTATTCTCTCTGTAATCGCTGATATATTTTTTTTCTGTGTAATTACTGTTTTTGATCATAGTTTTTATTCTCTGGTGTATTGTTTGATCATATTTTATGTCTGTGTAGTTGCTGGTGTATTGTTTGATCATATTTTATGTCTGTGTAGTTGCTGGTGTATTGTTTGATCATATTTTATGTCTGTTTAGTCACAGGTGTATTGTTTGATCATATTTTATGTCTGTGTAGTTGCTGGTGTATTGTTTGATCATATTTTATGTCTGTTTAGTCACAGGTGTATTGTTTGATCATATTTTATGTCTGTTTAGTCACAGGTGTATTGTTTGATCATATTTTATGTCTGTTTAGTCACAGGTGTATTGTTTGATCATATTTTATGTCTGTGTAGTTGCTGGTGTATTGTTTGATCATATTTTATGTCTGTTTAGTCACAGGTGTATTGTTTGATCATATTTTATGTCTGTGTAGTTGCTGGTGTATTGTTTGATCATATTTTATGTCTGTTTAGTCATAGGTGTATTGTTTGATCATATTTTATGTCTGTGTAGTTGCTGGTGTATTGTTTGATCATATTTTATGTCTGTTTAGTCACAGGTGTATTGTTTGATCATATTTTATGTCTGTTTAGTCACAGGTGTATTGTTTGATCATATTTTGTGTCTGTGTAATCACTGGTGTATTGTGTTCCTCATATCATGATGAAGCATTGTATAATTTGCTGTCCCTGAAAGTTTTTTCTGTTGTAGATGTCTGAAATAGTTGGTCTCTCCCACACACCCACACCTGCTGACGACCTAAAACTCTTAAGCCACACATCCACTTAGAATATTGTTTTCTTTATTAATGAAAATGGACGGATTTCAAGGCTAAAATGACTGTACAAGAGCAATATAAGCAGATTGTAAAGTGTTTTCTGAAGCACCACATGAATTTATAAGACAAAAAAGCAGAAGGGTGGGACGGAGGAACTGAGCAGAAAAAGTTGGCTGTTGGCACGTTACACAGATCAGCATCAAAATGTCAGCACTGACCTGTGTTGGTAACTTGCTGAGGCCAGTCAATTCTGACTATCACTGCAATAACAATACTGACCCTGGATTAGTTAATTAGGATTATCTTCAAAATAGCATTTGTGGCTTAATCCATTACGTCTGTAACAATAACACTAGCAGCTGGGAGAGTAAAGTTGGTGAATCATAACAATAACACTAGCAGCTGAGAGAGAGTAAAGTTGGTGAATCATAACAATAACACTAGCAGATGAGAGAGTAAAGTTGGTGAATCATAACAATAACACTAGCAGCTGAGAGAGAGTAAAGTTGGTGAATCATAACAATAACACTAGCAGCTGAGAGAGAGTAAAGTTGGTGAATCATAACAATAACACTAGCAGATGAGAGCATGAAAGTTTCTGAGCATGAAAGATTCACAGATACTGTCTGTAGATGCCATGTCAGACATTGAGAGATACTGTCTATAGATGCCATGTCAGACACTGAGAGATACTGTCTGTAGATGCCATGTCAGTCACTGAGAGATACTGTCTGTAGATGCCATGTCAGACAGTGAGAGAGATACTCTCTGTAGATGGCACATTGAGCACTGTGAGATACTGTCTGCAGATGCCACGTTGGACACTGTGAGATACTGTCTGCATATGCCATGTTTGACATTGTGTGAGGCTTGTTAGACCATGTTAAGTTTACTGCTTTTCATCTATGAATGACAGCATGGATATTTTTATAAAATGGCCTCTATTTCAGGGATGTGAAGTTGAAGGTTTGGTGTACTGATTTCACAGCCCTGGTCTAATGAGCCTGCTGTGATATGAAGAATACAAAGCTAAGGCACGATACCGACATCATCTAGTCTGCTGACATGTCAAGGATAAATGAGTGTGCTAGCATCATATCCCATGATGCCAACATTTGCTTTACACAACCACTCACTATTATAATTCTCACACTCAAGCTGAATGCCTCTACAACGTCTCAGTAGGTTTTTATTGAGAATGACTAGCTTGACGAGAGTCTATTCAATCCACTAACCACACGCAGTCAGTAAATGGAATATCATTTCCTTCTTGCTGTGCATCAGTAAAGTCCAACAAAAAAAAAAAGACTAGAAATGTTGCAGGGCTGAACCGACCAATCAAAGACTGTCAAGGTTAATAAGGCACTTTTAAGAACACTACAGTTTTTTTAAACAAGTATTATGTAATAAGGTGAAAGATTATTTCCATAATACTGAAAATGCTCAGAGATGAGGGGAAAACAAAGAAAAATATTCTGAAAGTTCTGAGCATGGACATCAAAGCTCCGCAGTAGTACAAGAAGACTTGCATGTGAACAACTGAAACTTTCATCATCACCAGACATCATGGCTGCTTATACAGTAACAAGCAATAACTTGCTGACTATCTCTACATACACAGTAATAACTAAAGACAGCCTGCTGACCATCACAATGTAAGCAGTAACAATAACTTGTTGACCATGACAACATAAGAGTAACAATAACTTGTTGACCACAACAACATAAGTAGTAACAATAACTTGTTGACCATCACAACACTAGTAACAATAACTTGTTGACTATGACAACATAAGAGTAAAATAACTTGTTGACCACAACAACATAAGTAGTAACAATAACTTGTTGACCATCACAACACTAGTAACAATAACTTGTTGACTTTGACAACATAAGAGTAACAATAACTTGCTGACCATCACAACATAAGTAGTAACAATAACTTGCTGACCATCACAACACAGATGGTAAGAACCACATCTAACTTGCTGACCATCACAACATAGTAAGAACCACATCTAACTTGCTGACCATCACAACATAGTAAGAACCACATCTAACTTGCTCATATTTTATGTCTGTTTAGTCACAGGTGTATTGTTTGATCATATTTTATGTCTGTTTAGTCACAGGTGTATTGTTTGATCATATTTTATGTCTGTTTAGTCACAGGTGTATTGTTTGATCATATTTTATGTCTGTGTAGTTGCTGGTGTATTGTTTGATCATATTTTATGTCTGTTTAGTCACAGGTGTATTGTTTGATCATATTTTGTGTCTGTTTAGTCACAGGTGTATTGTTTGATCATATTTTATGTCTGTGTAATAGTTGGTGTATTGTTTGATCATATTTTGTGTCTGTGTAATCACTGGTGTATTGTTTGATCATATTTTATGTCTGTGTAATCACTGGTGTATTGTTTGATCATATTTTGTGTCTGTGTAATCACTGGTGTATTGTTTGATCATATTTTATGTCTGTGTAATCACTGGTGTATTGTGTTCCTCATATCATGATGAAGTGTATATTTTGCTGTCCCTGAAAGTTTTTTCTGTTGTAGATGTCTGAAATAGTTGGTCTCTCCCACACACCCACACCTGCTGACGACCTAAAACTCTTAAGCCACACATCCACTTAGAATATTGTTTTCTTTATTAAATGAAAATGGACGGATTTCAAGGCTAAAATGACTGTACAAGAGCAATATAAGCAGATTGTAAAGTGTTTTCTGAAGCACCACATGAATTTATAAGACAAAAAAGCAGAAGGGTGGGACGGAGGAACTGAGCAGAAAAAGTTGGCTGTTGGCACGTTACACAGATCAGCATCAAAATGTCAGCACTGACCTGTGTTGGTAACTTGCTGAGGCCAGTCAATTCTGACTATCACTGCAATAACAATACTGACCCTGGATTAGTTAATTAGGATTATCTTCAAAATAGCATTTGTGGCTTAATCCATTACGTCTGTAACAATAACACTAGCAGCTGGGAGAGTAAAGTTGGTGAATCATAACAATAACACTAGCAGCTGAGAGAGAGTAAAGTTGGTGAATCATAACAATAACACTAGCAGATGAGAGAGTAAAGTTAGTGAATCATAACAATAACACTAGCAGCTGAGAGAGAGTAAAGTTGGTGAATCATAACAATAACACTAGCAGCTGAGAGAGAGTAAAGTTGGTGAATCATAACAATAACACTAGCAGATGAGAGCATGAAAGTTTCTGAGCATGAAAGATTCACAGATACTGTCTGTAGATGCCATGTCAGACATTGAGAGATACTGTCTATAGATGCCATGTCAGACACTGAGAGATACTGTCTGTAGATGCCATGTCAGTCACTGAGAGATACTGTCTGTAGATGCCATGTCAGACAGTGAGAGAGATACTCTCTGTAGATGGCACATTGAGCACTGTGAGATACTGTCTGCAGATGCCACGTTGGACACTGTGAGATACTGTCTGCATATGCCATGTTTGACATTGTGTGAGGCTTGTTAGACCATGTTAAGTTTACTGCTTTTCATCCATGAATGACAGCATGGATATTTTTATAAAAAGGCCTCTATTTCAGGGATGTGAAGTTGAAGGTTTGGTGTACTGATTTCACAGCCCTGGTCTAATGAGCCTGCTGTGATATGAAGAATACAAAGCTAAGGCACGATACCGACATCATCTAGTCTGCTGACATGTCAAGGATAAATGAGTGTGCTAGCATCATATCCCATGATGCCAACATTTGCTTTACACAACCACTCACTATTATAATTCTCACACTCAAGCTGAATGCCTCTACAACGTCTCAGTAGGTTTTTATTGAGAATGACTAGCTTGACGAGAGTCTATTCAATCCACTAACCACACGCAGTCAGTAAATGGAATATCATTTCCTTCTTGCTGTGCATCAGTAAAGTCCAACACAAAAAAAAGACTAGAAATGTTGCAATTTTTTATAAATAGGAAACTACGAGGTTTTGGTACGGTAAAGTAAGAGAACAAATATTGTAGGATTAAACCTCAAAAAAATCGTAGACAAAGCACTTTAGTGAGACGTGAGAGAAAGAAAAATCACAATAGAATTACCTGGGATTCGAACACGGACTCTGGTAGGACTTACGCTGTTCTCTCGTGGCTAGACGGCTGCTCGTCCTACCAGAGTCGGGTTCGAATCCCAGGTAATTCTCTTGTGATGTTTCTTTCTCTCACGTCTCACTAAAGTGCTTTGTCTACGATTTTTTCGAGGTTTAATCCTACAATATTTGTTCTCTTACTAGAAATGTTGCAGGGCTGAACCGACCAATCAAAGATTGGCAAGGTTAATAAGGCACTTTTAAGAACACTACAGTTTTTTTAAACAAGTATTATGTAATAAGGTGAAAGATTATTTCCATAATACTGAAAATGCTCAGAGATAAGGGGAAAACAAAGAAAAATATTCTGAAAGTTCTGAGCATGGACATCAAAGCTCCGCAGTAGTACAAGAAGACTTGCATGTGAACAACTGAAACTTTCATCATCACCAGACATCATGGCTGCTTATACAGTAACAAGCAATAACTTGCTGACTATCTCTACATACACAGTAATAACTAAAGACAGCCTGCTGACCATCACAATGTAAGCAGTAACAATAACTTGTTGACCATGACAACATAAGAGTAACAATAACTTGTTGACCACAACAACATAAGTAGTAACAATAACTTGTTGACCATCACAACACTAGTAACAATAACTTGTTGACTATGACAACATAAGAGTAAAATAACTTGTTGACCACAACAACATAAGTAGTAACAATAACTTGTTGACCATCACAACATTTGTAACAATAACTTGTTGACTTTGACAACATAAGAGTAACAAAAACTTGCTGACCATCACAACATAAGTAGTAACAATAACTTGCTGACCATCACAACATAAGTAGTAACAAAAACTTGCTGACCATCACAACACAGATGGTAAGAACCACATCTAACTTGCTGACCATCACAACAAAGTAAGAACCACATCTAACTTGCTGACCATCACAACATAGTAAGAACCACATCTAACTTGCTGACCATCACAACATAGTAAGAACCACAGCTAACTTGCTGACCATCACAACATAATAAGAACCACATCTAACTTGCTGACCATCACAACATAGTAAGAACCACATCTAAATTGCTGACCATCACAACACAGTAAGAACCACATCTAACTTGCTGACCATCACAACATAGTAAGAACCACAGCTAACTTGCTGACCATGACAACAAACCTAGTAACAAGCAAAGATAACTGGCTACTACCAACATACAAACACTGTAGCAGATGATAACAGGAATCCAAACATGGCCTCCTCCAACAAAACTGAAACCTTCAGACAATAAATGGCCAAAAAATTGCTGGAGCAGTGCAGACATTGGATAACTGCTAGATCAGTGTAGACATTTGATAATTGCTAGATCAGGTAGGCACAGGATAATTGCTAGACCAGTTTAGTTTTCATTGCATTAAGATAGAGGTTTTGCTCTTCACTATTCTTACAGACTGACATAATTAGTTTTTCCATTCCTTTTTGGGTTGTAGACACTGGATAATGCTGGACCAGTATAATCATTATATAACTGCTAGACTAGTGTAGACATTATATAACTGCTAGACTAGTGTAGACATTATATAACTGCTAGACTAGTGTAGACATTATATAACTGCTAGACTAGTGTAGACATTAGATAACTGCTAGACTAGTGTAGACATTAGATAACTGCTGAACCAGTGTAGACATTAGATAACTGCTGAACCAGTGTAGACATTAGATAACTGCTAGACCAGTGTAGACAGTGGATAACTGCTGCAGGTTTAGATCTGACAGCCAGTGAGTAAAGATTCATTATCAAAATTTCTCGTTTTTAACATGACAATCAAATAAATGCAAAAAAAAAAAAAGAAGAAAACTTAACATTAAATAAATGATCAAATTTCTCTTGAAACCTGTAGGTTATGACCTCCAAATGCCCATTATGTCATGACACTCTTAACGTTTCTAAATGTTTATCTACATACAAAACATACGCTACAGGGTGTTCCATAATGATGGGACACATTTTAGGACTGGAACTAACACATTCAAAATAGAAAGCTTGTAATATCCAAGATACAGGAGTTCATAACAAAGTTCAGGGTTTGAACATCACATCCCTCAGATGTTCACCAGCTAAGGTTCTTTGGCTCTGTTTATCATCCCTGACACAGCTGATGTGCTGAAATGGCCGCTGTCCACCTACAAACGCTTTGTTAGAGTTCCAGAGCTCCATGGGACATCACTATGAAAGGCCGCTGAAGAACTTTGTTATGAACTTCTGTATCTTTGGCATGTTTTACGCACATTCTATATTTGATGTTCTTGTTCCAGATCTAAATAATTTGCATTTAAAATGTGCCCCATCATCAAACACCAGTAGCTCTTTCCATAGATCATACTAGCACATTACTGTTCCAGTTCTGACTAGTTAAAGAGACAAAAAAAATTTCAACTGGACAGATTCTGCTTTACTTAATCTCCTCACTTGACATTTGACATTTACTGATTTTTGCAGGACATTCAGATTTCCAATGTGAGAAATATATACAGGCATAGCACCATTGTCAAGATACAAAGTAATGCTGATCACCATCACAGATATATCGTCACACATGTATCGTCACAGGTATATTGTCACACATGTATCGTCACAGGTACATTGTCACACATGTATCGTCACAGGTATATTGTCACACATGTATCGTCACAGGTATATTGTCACACATGTATCGTCACAGGTATATTGTCACACATGTATCGTCACAGGTACATTGTCACACATGTATCGTCACAGGTATATTGTCACACATACATTGTCATGAAAAGATCTGTTATGTCTGATATCAGACATTTTTTAAGGTGGAGTTGGTATCAATGCTGGAGCTACGACATGACGTGACCTTGTCGCCGGATGCTGCCTCCTGATCTCTGATTTCTGTAGCTCTCTTGTAGTAGTGAGCTGCTGTCTGGAAGTCCTCCTGGAAATGATGATATTAACATGAGAATTAGAAGCCAAACTGAAAGACTGGTAAGTAACAACAGAATTATAAAATAAACAACAGACAAAATCACATACATGCTACATGCAAAAAGTCATGAAACAATGAAATCATACAATTACAACTATACTGATACAAGAAACAAAGAAATCATACAATTACAACTATACTGATACAAGAAACAAAGAAATCATACAATTACAACTATACTGATACAAGAAACAAAGAAATCATACAATTACAACTATACTGATACAAGAAACAAAGAAATCATACAATTACAACTATACTGATACAAGAAACAAAGAAATCATACAATTACTACAACTAAATATAATAAACTGGCTCATTAACACTGTAAAAATGAGAAAGCTGAGATACTTTGGCCACATCAAGAGACACAACAGCTCGGAGAGGCTGATAGAGGAAGGCACAGTGCCTGGAAAAAGAGAAAAGAGACGACCTTGTCACAGATGGACTCAGGACACCATGGAAAGTGATGCTGGCTGACTTGTGCAAGACCGTGTTGCATTCTGGGAGGCTGTGAGAGGGACAACGTTCTGGAAAAGACATGTCACATGACATGAAATATAATAAACAGGTAAGAATGACAAAAATGACACATATCCAAGGTATAAAGTGTGATGAGTTCTGTTAGATTTTTTCATGAAACCTGTAGGTTATGACCTCCAAATGCCCATTATGTCATGACACTCTTAACGTTTCTAAATGTTTATCTACATACAAAACATACGCTACAGGGTGTTTCATAATGATGGGACACATTTTAGGACTGGAACTAACACATTCAAAATAGAAAGCTTGTAATACCCAAGATATTATCATAACAAAGTTCAGGGTTTGAACATCACATCCCTCAGATGTTCACCAGCTAAGGTTCTTTGGCTCTGTTTATCATCCCTGACACAGCTGATGTGCTGAAATGGCCGCTGTCCACCTCCAAATGCTTTGTTAGAGTTCCAGAGCTCCATGAGACATCACTATGAAAGGCCGATGAAGAACTTTGTTATGAACTTCTGTATCTTTGGCATGTTTTACGCACATTCTATATTTGATGTGCTTGTTCCAGATCTAAATAATTTGCATTTAAAATGTGCCCCATCATCAAACACCAGTAGCTCTTTCCATAGATCATACTAGCACATTACTGTTCCTGTTCTAACTAGTTAAAGAGACAAAAAAAATTTCAACTGGACAGATTCTGCTTTACTTAATCTCATCACTTGACATTTGACATTTACTGATTTTTGCAGGACATTCAGATTTCCAATGTGAGAAATATATACAGGCATAGCACCACTGTCAAGATACAAAGTAATGCTGATCACCATCACAGATATATCGTCACACATGTATCGTCACAGGTATATTGTCACACATGTATCGTCACAGGTACATTGTCACACATGTATCGTCACAGGTACATTGTCACACATGTATCGTCACAGGTATATTGTCACACATACATTGTCATGAAAAGATCTGTTATGTCTGATATCAGACATTTTTTAAGGTGGAGTTGGTATCAATGCTGGAGCTACGACATGACGTGACCTTGTCGCCGGATGCTGCCTCCTGATCTCTGATTTCTGTAGCTCTCTTGTAGTAGTGAGCTGCTGTCTGGAAGTCCTCCTGGAAATGATGATATTAACATGAGAATTAGAAGCCAAACTGAAAGACTGGTAAGTAACAACAGAATTATAAAATAAACAACAGACAAAATCACATATATGCTACATGCAAAAAGTCATGAAACAATGAAATCATACAATTACAACTATACTGATACAAGAAACAAAGAAATCATACAATTACAACTATACTGATACAAGAAACAAAGAAATCATACAATTACAACTATACTGATACAAGAAACAAAGAAATCATACAATTACAACTATACTGATACAAGAAACAAAGAAATCATACAATTACAACTATACTGATACAAGAAACAAGGAAATCATACAATTACAACTATACTGAAACAAAGAAATCATACAATTACAACTATACTGATACAAGAAACAAAGAAATCATACAATTACTACAACTAAATATAATAAACTGGCTCATTAACACTGTAAAAATGAGAAAGCTGAGATACTTTGGCCACATCAAGAGACACAACAGCTCGGAGAGGCTGATAGAGGAAGGCACAGTGCCTGGAAAAAGAGAAAAGAGACGACCTTGTCACAGATGGACTCAGGACACCATGGAAAGTGATGCTGGCTGACTTGTGCAAGACCGTGTTGCATTCTGGGAGGCTGTGAGAGGGACAACGTTCTGGAAAAGACATGTCACATGACATGAAATATAATAAACAGGTAAGAATGACAAAAATGACACATATCCAAGGTATAAAGTGTGATGAGTTCTGTTAGATTTTTTCATGACAACCAGTCAGTGAAAACAGCAGCCAGTGAGTGAACAGAAGAGCCAGTGAGTGAGCCAGTGAGTGAACAGAGCAGCCAGTGAGTGAACAGAAGAGCCAGTGAGTGAACAGAAGAGCCAGTGAGTGAACAGAAGAGCCAGTGAGTGAACAGAGCAGCCAGTGAATAAAGATTCATTATCAAAATTTCTCGTTTTTAACATGACAATCAAATAAATGCAAAAAAAAAAAAAAAGAAGAAAACTTAACATTAAATAAATGATCAAATTTCTCTTGAAACCTGTAGGTTATGACCTCCAAATGCCCATTATGTCATGACACTCTTAACGTTTCTAAATGTTTATCTACATACAAAACATACGCTACAGGGTGTTTCATAATGATGGGACACATTTTAGGACTGGAACTAACACATTCAAAATAGAAAGCTTGTAATACCCAAGATATTATCATAACAAAGTTCAGGGTTTGAACATCACATCCCTCAGATGTTCACCAGCTAAGGTTCTTTGGCTCTGTTTATCATCCCTGACACAGCTGATGTGCTGAAATGGCCGCTGTCCACCTCCAAATGCTTTGTTAGAGTTCCAGAGCTCCATGAGACATCACTATGAAAGGCCGATGAAGAACTTTGTTATGAACTTCTGTATCTTTGGCATGTTTTACGCACATTCTATATTTGATGTGCTTGTTCCAGATCTAAATAATTTGCATTTAAAATGTGCCCCATCATCAAACACCAGTAGCTCTTTCCATAGATCATACTAGCACATTACTGTTCCTGTTCTAACTAGTTAAAGAGACAAAAAAAATTTCAACTGGACAGATTCTGCTTTACTTAATCTCATCACTTGACATTTGACATTTACTGATTTTTGCAGGACATTCAGATTTCCAATGTGAGAAATATATACAGGCATAGCACCACTGTCAAGATACAAAGTAATGCTGATCACCATCACAGATATATCGTCACACATGTATCGTCACAGGTATATTGTCACACATGTATCGTCACAGGTACATTGTCACACATGTATCGTCACAGGTACATTGTCACACATGTATCGTCACAGGTATATTGTCACACATACATTGTCATGAAAAGATCTGTTATGTCTGATATCAGACATTTTTTAAGGTGGAGTTGGTATCAATGCTGGAGCTACGACATGACGTGACCTTGTCGCCGGATGCTGCCTCCTGATCTCTGATTTCTGTAGCTCTCTTGTAGTAGTGAGCTGCTGTCTGGAAGTCCTCCTGGAAATGATGATATTAACATGAGAATTAGAAGCCAAACTGAAAGACTGGTAAGTAACAACAGAATTATAAAATAAACAACAGACAAAATCACATATATGCTACATGCAAAAAGTCATGAAACAATGAAATCATACAATTACAACTATACTGATACAAGAAACAAAGAAATCATACAATTACAACTATACTGATACAAGAAACAAAGAAATCATACAATTACAACTATACTGATACAAGAAACAAAGAAATCATACAATTACAACTATACTGATACAAGAAACAAAGAAATCATACAATTACAACTATACTGATACAAGAAACAAGGAAATCATACAATTACAACTATACTGAAACAAAGAAATCATACAATTACAACTATACTGATACAAGAAACAAAGAAATCATACAATTACTACAACTAAATATAATAAACTGGCTCATTAACACCGTAAAAATGAGAAAGCTGAGATACTTTGGCCACATCAAGAGACACAACAGCTCAGAGAGGCTGATAGAGGAAGGCACAGTGCCTGGAAAAAAGAGAAAAGAGACGACCTTGTCACAGATGGACTCAGGACATCATGGAAAGTGATGCTGGCTGACTTGTGCAAGACCGTGTTGCATTCTGGGAGGCTGTGAGAGGGACAACGTTCTGGAAAAGACATGTCACATGAAATATAATAAACAGGTAAGAATGACAAAAATGACACATATCCAAGGTATAAAGTGTGATGAGTTCTGTTAGATCTGTTCATGACAACCAGTCAGTGAAAACAGCAGCCAGTGAGTGAACAGAAGAGCCAATGAGTGAGCCAGTGAGTGAACACAGCAGCCAGTGAGTGAACAGAAGAGCCAGTGAGTGAACAGAAGAGCCAGTGAGTGAACAGAAGAGCCAGTGAGTGAACAGAGCAGTCATTGAATGAACAGAGCAGCAAGTGAGTGAACAGAGCAGCCAGTGAGTGAACAGAGCAGCAAGTGAGTGAACAGAGCAGCAAGTGAGTGAACAGAGCAGCCAGTGAGTGAACAGAACAGCCAGTGAATGAACAGAGCAGCCAGTGAGTGAACAGAAAGGCCAGTGAATGAACAGAGCAGCCAGTGAGTGAACAGAAAGGCCAGTGAGTGAGCCAGTGAGTGAACAGAATAGCCGGTCAGTGAAAAGAGCAGCCAGTCAGTGAACAGAATAGCCGGTCAGTGAAAAGAGCAGCCAGTCAGTGAACAGAATAGCCGGTCAGTGAAAAGAGCAGCCAGTCAGTGAACAGAATAGCCGGTCAGTGAAAAGAGCAGCCAGTCAGTGAACAGAATAGCCGGTCAGTGAAAAGAGCAGCCAGTCAGTGAACAGCCAAATTTCTCAAAGTTTCTGCGACTCGTGGATGGTGCACTCCCAGCGTGTCCTCATATATTTTCAGAGCTTGCTCATATAGAGGGCCAGCCTCGGCATAACGATTCTGGAAGAAACAATGTCCCACCAGTGGTAGATGAGTACACACAGGCAGTAACAACATCACATTCAATGCATCAATCACTCTCTGCTCCAAGCATGACATTTATGCAACAAAACTGTGTGTATCATGTCATATATATCTCATCAAGTATGACATTTGTGCAACAAAACTGTATTGATCATGTCATGTATATCTACATCAAGTATGACATTTGTGCAACAAAACTGTGTGTATCATGTCATATATATCTACATCAACTATAACATTTGTGCAACAAAACTGTACTGATCATGTCATGTATATCTACATCAACTATAACATTTGTGCAACAAAACTGTACTGATCATGTCATGTATATCTACATCAACTATAACATTTGTGCAACAAAACTGTATTGATCATGTCATGTATATCTACATCAACTATAACATTTGTGCAACAAAACTGTACTGATCATGTCATGAATATCTACATCAAGTATGACATTTGTGCAACAAAACTGTATTTATCATATTAAATTTATCATCAGCACAAAAGCTTTTGTTTGTACTTGGAGCTGTTCACCAAACTTGTGTGAACTCACTTGCTGTGACATGAGAACAAACCTGTGTGAACTCACCTGGTGTGACATGAGAACAAACCTGTGTGAACTCACCTGCTGTGACATGAGAACAAACCTGTGTGAACTCACCTGCTGTGACATGAGAACAAACCTGTTTGAACTCACCTGCTGTGATATGAGAACAAACCTGTGTGAACTCACCTGCTGTGACATGAGAACAGCCATGTTGACAAGCGCTGTAGCCACAGATGGGTGACTGGACCCAAATGTTTTCTCTCTTATCTCAACAGCCTGTCTGTACAGCGGCTCCGCCTTGTCATATTTACCCTGTACATTCACAAGAAATTTATTTGCTAAATGGTACGGTTGAATGTGATGATGCGACACTGTATGTGACACAGAGCGTTGATTCTATATGAGACATGTTAACTGATGACTAAATGTGACTTTTGTTAAATGACATCACTAAATGTGACAATGTGTAGTGGATGGTATCACTGAATGTGACTGTATTCTCTGGGCTGTGAGCACACTTATCACTTGAACAACTAAGGGCCAACAACAGCAGCAATGCAAAATGTTTGGTTCATCTTTTCCAACTTACGAACAACGATTCAGTTCTAAATTTGGGAAACCATCCTAGCCATCCTAGTGTATGTTGACTAAATGATAGAACCATGTTTTCACTGTGTATGTTGACTAAATGATAGAACCATGTTTTCACTGTGTATGTTGACTAAATGATAGAACCATGTCTTCACTGTGTATGTTGACTAAATGATAGAACCATGTCTTCACTGTGTATGTTGACTAAATGATAGAACCATGTTTTCACTGTGTATGTTGACTAAATGATAGAACCATGTCTTCACTGTGTATGTTGACTAAATGATAGAACCATGTTTTCACTGTGTATGTTGACTAAATGATAGAACCATGTTTTCACTGTGTATGTTGACTAAATGATAGAACCATGTCTTCACTGTGTATGTTGACTAAATGATAGAACCATGTCTTCACTGTGTATGTTGACTAAATGATAGAACCATGTCTTCACTGTGTAGTTGACTAAATGATAGAACCATGTCTTCACTGTGTAGTTGACTAAATGATAGAACCATGTCTTCACTGTGTATGTTGACTAAATGATAGAACCATGTCTTCACTGTGTATGTTGACTAAATGATAGAACCATGTCTTCACTGTGTATGTTGACTAAATGATAGAACCATGTCTTCACTGTGTATGTTGACTAAATGATAGAACCATGTCTTCACTGTGTATGTTGACTAAATGATAGAACCATGTCTTCACTGTGTATGTTGACTAAATGATAGAACCATGTCTTCACTGTGTATGTTGACTAAATGATAGAATCATGTCTTCACTGTGTATGTTGACTAAATGACAGCATCATGTCTTCACTGTGTATGTTCACTAAATGATAGCACCATGTTTTCACTGTGTATGTTCACTATTTGATGATTATGCTTACACAAAAATGTTTCCAAGTGAATGTTCACTTCTACATTCAGAATGTGAACTAAATCCTGATTGTATCCTGCAAGAAAAATGGTGTCAATCATTTAGATATATCTCACAAGCAGAGAACTGTAAGAAAGTTTCACGACCTGTCTGATGGAATTCATTCAGGACACATTTTTCTTTTTGCCATTTCTGTCCCCAATTTTCCAGGCTGAGAGATTCTCTCATGTGACCTCTCTCATCATTAATTTGTGTGTGTCTGTGAGTGCTATATCTTCTGTTATGTGACTGATAATGTTGTGTTTGTAAGACAGAAAGAGAGAGAATTCTTTAATTATGTCTGTAGAGACTGGCCAAGTTGACTGATCAGACTGTGTATGAGAGAGTGAGTGAGAATCTTATACCTACTGTTTGTAGAATCTGTTCAAGTTGACTGTGCTTGTAAGAGAGAGAGAGAGTGAGAGAGAGAGAGAGAGAGAGAGTGAGACACAGAGTGTACTATACCTGCTGTTTGTAAAGTCTGTTCAAGTTGACTGATAATACTGTGCTTGTAAGAGAGAGTAAGAGAGAGAGAGATAGAGAGAGTGAGAGAAAGAGTGAGAGAGAGAGAGTGAGAGAGAGAGAGAGTAAGAGAGAGAGAGAGAGAGATAGAGAGAGTGAGAGTGAGAGAAAGAGAGAGAGAGATAGAGAGAGTGAGAGTGAGAGAAAGAGTGAGAGAGAGAGTGAGAGAGAGAGTGAGAGAAAGAGAGAGAGAGAGTAGAGTAAGAGAGAGAGAGAGAGAGAGAGAGAGAGAGAGACACAGAGAGTGTACTATACCTGCTGTTTGTAGAGTCTGGCCAAGTGGTTGATAATACTGTGCTTGTAACAGAGTGAGAGATAGAGAGAGTGAGAGAAAGAGTGAGAGAGAGAGAGAGAGAGTAAGAGAGAGAGTGAGAGAGAGAGTGAGAGAAAGAGAGAGAGAGAGAGAGAGAGAGAGAGAGAGAGTGAGAGAGAGAGACACAGAGAGTGTACTATACCTGCTGTTTGTAGAGTCTGGCCAAGTGGTTGATAATACTGTGCTTGTAACAGAGTGAGTGAGAGAGAGAGAGAGAGACACACAGAGAGTGTACTATACCTGCTGTTTGTAGAGTCTGGCCAAGTTGATTGATAATACTGTGCTTGTAAGAGAGAGAGAGAGAGAGAGACACAGAGAGTGTACTATACTTGCTGTTTGTAGAGTCTGGCCAAGTGGTTGATAATACTGTGCTTGAGAGAGAGAGAGAGAGAGAGAGAGAGACACAGAAAGTGTACTATACCTGCTGTTTGTAAAGTCTGTTCAAGTGGTTGATAATACTGTGCTTGAGAGAGAGAGAGAGAGAGAGAGAGAGAGAGAGTGAGACACAGAGAGTGTACTATACCTGCTGTTTGTAGAGTCTGGCCAAGTGGTTGATAATACTGTGCTTGAGAGAGAGAGAGAGAGAGAGACACAGAGAGTGTACTATACCTGCTGTTTGTAGAGTCTGGCCAAGTGGTTGATAATACTGTGCTTGTAAGAGAGAGAGAGAGAGAGAGAGAGAGAGACAGAGAGTGTACTATACCTGCTGTTTGTAGAGTCTGGCCAAGTGGTTGATAATACTGTGCTTGAGAGAGAGAGACAGAGAGAGAGAGAGTGAGACAGAGAGACAGAGAGTGTACTATACCTGCTGTTTGTAGAGTCTGGCCAAGTGGTTGATAATACTAGCAACACCAGGGCTCTCAAAATTTTGATGCTGGAAAAAAATAAGAAAATTTAGTCAGCACATTATGAGAACTGCTGGAAACTGGCTCACCTTGTCAATTAAACTTAAACTGGATACACCGACTTTACTGGCCCCCCTCCCCTTTTCTTTTTACTTGTTGCAGAAATTTTTCTTTAATATCAAACACTGAAACTTCTGATCTCAGTTCTGCACTTCTGTGTCTACCCAGAGCGAAGGAAAACTGCTGCTAAACAAGCAGATGCAATGTCAGTGTTTACCTTCAACCGGATCTTCAACGCCCGGTCATAAAGTGGTTCAGCCTTGTCATAGAGCTTCTTGTCGTTGTACAGTGCAGCCAGGTTGTTGAGAGATGAGGCCACATCTAGGTGGTCCACACCGAGAATAGACTCCCGCATTTCTAGAGAACGCTTGAAGAAGGACTCGGCAACACTAAAACGAAATGTACGTAGTTTCTTTACCAGTAGGAACATGATGCTCAGTTTATATGGAGGAGAATCAGTCAGTAGGAACATGATGCTCAGTTTATATGGAGGAGAATCAGCCAGTAGGCAAATGATGATCAGTTTATAGGGAGGAGAATCAGCCAGTAGGCAAATGATGATCAGTTTATAGGGAGGAGAATCAGCCAGTAGGCAAATGATGATCAGTTTATAGGGAGGAGAATCAGCCAGTAGTGATTTTGGTTCAGCATATGAGTATTTTGTAAAGATTAAATCTTGCAGTAATATAAGGTAAGAACAAAAATTCACTCACACAAACATTTACCTCCAACTGATGTTTGTAAAGTATGTTTCATTTCACATTTGAAAAAAGTATAAAGTACCAAATGTTGCACTGAGAAAACCAGTATTTCATGCAAGCTAAAAGACAGGTAATGTCAAAAACTTCTTGCACCACCACTGTATATTTTGTTCTGTTAATATGTGAACAGATCAATGTGTTCTCATGTGAATGGATTAGTATGTTGATACATGTGAATAGATCACTGTGTTGTCATGTAAATAGATCACTGTGTTGATATATGTGAATAGATCAGTGTGTTAAGATACGAACAGATCAGTGTGTTACCAAGAGATCAGGACTAAACTGCTTACTCGGCATTATTCTGGAGATAATATAAAACTCCCAACTCGTTCAGAGACCGTGCTAGGTCTGATGAATCTGGTCCCATTACTAATTCCTCAAGCTGAAGAGCTCTTCGTTGCAAAGATTCAACCCCCGTATCGCCCTGCAAAATAAGGTGATACAGTAACAAAACAAACATTTACATATTAATCACCAGCATATCACATCATTAACTACACCGCGCTGGCAGTCGATAAACCTCCATGCTGCATCATCATCATTATACTCTTATAAACATATACATATATAAAGAGATATGCATACAAGTAATGACTTCTTCAATCAATGAATAACTTATGCTGTCTACCTTAACACAGCTTATGCTGTCTACCTTAACATAACTTGTGCTGTCTACCTTAACATAGATTGTGCTGTCTACCTTAACATAGATTGTGCTGTCTACATTAACATAGCTTGTACTGTCTACCTTAAAATAACTTGTGCTGTCTACATTAACATAACTCATGCTGTCTACCTTAACATAACTTGCACTGTCTACATTAACATAACTTATGCCGTCTACCTTAACATAACTTGTCCTGTCTGCCTTAACATAACTTATGCTGTCTACCTTGACAGTTTAGTATATGCCATCTAACTGGATATGATAGGAGTTGTCAGTGAACAATTTCCTAGACAAAAGGCAACAACTTATCCTGCTGCCATCATCCTCCAATTGATTCAGCTGTAAAAATGAGTACTCAGCAAATTGTGTTAAAGAAAATTTTCCTCCAAAAAACAGAAGACATGCACAATGAGGAACACTGGATTACACTGCCCATACAGGTGTCAGTGGTATGTGTCCATGTTCAGCCAATAGTGATGGAAAACTGGATATCACATGTGATTCAGTTCTATGAACATGGAACTGAATCATAGTGGGAAAGGGAAAAACTAGATGAGAATCTGGACTGTCAGATATTCTCATGATAATCATAAACAATATAAAAATATCCATAATCAACAGATCAGAAAGTAAGGAGAAAATGCTGTGGAGAAGAAAGTAAAGATTCAAGATATTTCTCTTTCACAAGTGAGATGTCTCAGGCAAAATGTAAAGAGAAGAGAAGCTCACAGAAAACAGATGATCAGGCAAAATGTAAAGAGAAGAGAAGCTCACAGAAAACAGATGATCAGGCAAAATGTAAAGAGAAGAGACGCTCACAGAAAACAGATGATCAGGCAAAATGTAAAGAGAAGAGAAGCTCACAGAAAACAGATGATCAGGCAAAATGTAAAGAGAAGAGAAGCTCACAGAAAGCAGAAGATCAGGCAAAATGTAAAGGGAAGAGAAACTCACAGAAAAAAGATGATCAGCCAAAATAGGGAAGCTCACAGAAAACAGATGATCAGGCAAAATATAGAAACTCACAGAAAAAAGATGATCAGGCAAAATAGAGAAGCTCACAGAAAACAGATGATCAGGCAAAATGTAAAGAGATGAGAAGCTCACAGAAAACAGATGATCAGGCAAAATAGAGAAGCTCACAGAAAAAAAGATGATCAGCAAAAATAGAGAAGCTCACAGAAAAAAGATGATCAGCCAAAATAGGGAAGCTCACAGAAAACAGATGATCAGGCAAAATAGAAAAGCTCACAGAAAACAGATGATCAGGCAAAATAGAAAAGCTCACAGAAAACAGATGATCAGGCAAAATAGAAAAGCTCACAGAAAACAGATGATCAGGCAAAACAGGGAAGCTCACAGAAAACAGATGATCAGGCAAAATGTAAAGGAGGATTAGATGTGTCTCACCTGAGGATCAGAGACGAGTGTGTGTTTGTTATGTGATAAAGCTGTTCCTGTTACAGAGCAGAGGGAAGAAGAGCCAGAGGAAGGCCAAGAGAAATGATACCAGACAGTCTGATGAGATGGTGTGATCACCACCTGAACTGGTGACCTGCATAAAGGATTGGATACTATGGAGAAACATGATAGGAAAAGACAGCTAGCATGGCACCTGATGATGATGTTGTTACTTTTGTTTTAAATAGTGTTTAACATTTTCTCATCACAGTTTTACTGCGGTGGCTTTGTATATGTTTAGTTTTATATACATTTATGCCCAGAAACTATTCATGTGTTAAGAAATGACTGAACAGGCGGCTACTGCTAAGATGAAAGTAAACCTAAGATGGATATCCTGGAAGGTGGTCAAAGAACAATGTGACATAACTCTCAGTGTTTCTTTCAGAGAGGGCACATCTTAAAAAATACATTAAAATAACTATATCAACAAGACAACTCTTTCTGATAGAGGACAGCCAACAACTCACTTATCCTGCTTCTGATAGAGGACAGCCAGAGCATCCAGTTCTGTGGCCACCATTGGATGATCTGGTCCTAGTGTGTTCTGGCAAATCTCAAGGGCATGTCTGTACAAAGTCTCTGCTGTAGAGTACTTGCCCCACTGTGTATGAAGCCCTGCCAGGAGGTGAAGTGACCTTGCTACTAGAGGATCATCTGGGTCAAGGTCAGTTTCCCTGATCTCCAGCGACCTCTGCAGAGCTGGCAGAGCCTGAAACCACATCAAAAGTGATAAAACTAACAAACAAGTAATCAAGCTAGAATCATCATCATCATCATCAAGTGCCGTGCCGACTGGCGTTGGCTATTATGGTTCTCCAGAGTACCCGATCCTTCATGCAGGCCATCAGCTCAGTTGGTGATCTCCTCTCACATCATCCCGTCAGACTGTCCAGTATCATTTCTCTTGGTCTTCCTCTTGATCTTCTTCCTTCTATTTTGCCTGTTGTTATAATATTTTCAATGCCCCCTCCTCTTCTCATTGCATGTCCTATGAAAGTACATTGTCTCTCTCTTATCTTTTTGACAAGGTTTTTTGTCTCTGCAGCTCTTCTCATACATTCTTCATTAGTTATTTTTGCTGTCCAAGCTAGAATATGTTTTTTTAAAAAAATAAAGCTTCCTAAATTTTATATGATCAAATTTGTTCTGTTAAAGTTTTTAGTTACTTTTTTTATGGACCCCACCAAAATGGGAACAAGTGAAATGGAAGTAAATGAGAAAGCCATCAAGGAATTAGGATACACAAATTCACAAACCCACCAGTTGTCACAGAAGTGTAAAGATGTTGTGATTAGTTTTTATTAGCAAATACTGCACATTACTTTGATGTCTGACAGTAAATGTTTGTGAATGCACGAATGCACATGCCAGGATGCAGGGGAGAAATGTGACCATATACAACGGAGAAAAATGATAGCCAATGCCTTCTGGCATGACACATTCGTTATGTTATGATAAGATCATCATTCTAATTACCATATTCGATATGTGGTGTGCCGATGATAACTGCAACACTCAGGGGAGGGAACATGCTTTGATGAGAAAGCAGCTTTACAGTTTTCTGACAACATTCAAGAAAATTTTGACACAGTCGCTCTGTCAAAATCTGACCTAAATTTGTGGTTAGTTTCAATGACAAAACATCTAAGAAATTCATCAACAAACAGTTTAGAAATCAAAATCTGGGACTAAATCAACTTTCAAGTCTTCTATGGTCACAGCTAACATAATGAACTATAAATAGACAGGGATGTGACCTCAAGGCGATGGCAGCTTGTTTCTATATGGTATAAATAAAAAGTTTTGTATGACATTGATGTAACCGATTGTAAACAATGAATAAACAATCTGAAAGTTTATTCTCATGTGATTAACAAATGAATCTAAATTCTGACAATGTTACTGCAACTCATCTTTGATAGAGGCAGACAAGTATATGGTTTGGTTTTACAAAAAGATAGAAAGAATGAGTACAGTGGGCTGGGTTGAAAGTGGCAGAAACTAAGATGGGTACCCATAAGAGAAGAACATGCAATTCAACATTTCAGCAAAGGCCTTTTCCAAGGACCACATACACAAACAATACAACAGATAAAAATACAAAAGAAAAGCAAATGAAAAATTAAACCCCCCCCCCCCCCCACACAATATCTATTATTTCTCTATAACTTATCTGCAACAAAAATGTTAAAGTTTTCTCTGTGGTTTACTTTTCTAAAAACTGTTCTCTGTGGTTTACTTTTCTAAAAACTGTTCTCTGTGGTTTACTTTTCTAAAAACTGTTCTCTGTGGTTTACTTTTCTAAAAACTGTTCTCTGTGGTTTACTTTTCCAAAAACTGTTCTCTGTGGTTTACTTTTCTAAAAACTGTTCTCTGTGGTTTACTTTTCTAAAAACTGTTCTCTGTGGTTTACTTTTCTAAAAAATGTTCTCTGTGGTTTACTTTTCTAAAAACTGTTCTCTGTGGTTTACTTTTCTAAAAAATGTTCTCTGTGGTTTACTTTTCTAAAAACTGTTCTCTGTGGTTACTTTTCTAAAAACTGTTCTCTGTGGTTTACTTTTCTAAAAACTGTTCTCTGTGGTTTACTTTTCTAAAAACTGTTCTATGTGGTTTACTTTTCTAAAAAATGTTCTCTGTGGTTTACTTTTCTAAAAACTGTTCTCTGTGGTTTACTTTTCTAAAAAATGTTCTCTGTGGTTTACTTTTCTAAAAACTGTTCTCTGTGGTTTACTTTTCTAAAAAATGTTCTCTGTGGTTTACTTTTCTAAAAACTGTTCTCTGTGGTTTACTTTTCCAAAAACTGTTCTCTGTGGTTTACTTTTCTAAAAACTGTTCTCTGTGGTTTACTTTTCTAAAAACTGTTCTATGTGGTTTACTTTTCTAAAAAATGTTCTCTGTGGTTTACTTTTCTAAAAACTGTTCTATGTGGTTTACTTTTCTAAAAAATGTTCTCTGTGGTTTACTTTTCTAAAAACTGTTCTATGTGGTTTACTTTTCTAAAAAATGTTCTCTGTGGTTTACTTTTCTAAAAAATGTTCTCTGTGGTTTACTTTTCTAAAAACTGTTCTATGTGGTTTACTTTTCTAAAAAATGTTCTCTGTGGTTTACTTTTCTAAAAAATGTTCTCTGTGGTTTACTTTTCTAAAAACTGTTCTATGTGGTTTACTTTTCTAAAAACTGTTCTCTGTGGTTTACTTTTCTAAAAACTGTTCTATGTGGTTTACTTTTCTAAAAAATGTTCTCTGTGGTTTACTTTTCTAAAAACTGTTCTATGTGGTTTACTTTTCTAAAAAATGTTCTCTGGTTTACTTTTCTAAAAACTGTTCTATGTGGTTTACTTTTCTAAAAAATGTTCTCTGTGGTTTACTTTTCTAAAAACTGTTCTCTGTGGTTTACTTTTCTAAAAAATGTTCTCTGTGGTTTACTTTTCTAAAAACTGTTCTATGTGGTTTACTTTTCTAAAAAATGTTCTCTGTGGTTTACTTTTCTAAAAACTGTTCTATGTGGTTTACTTTTCTAAAAAATGTTCTCTGTGGTTTACTTTTCTAAAAACTGTTAACCCACCTGTACAAAAGAAAAACCCGTCTTTTTCTGTCACTTACTCTCTGAAAATTTGTTAACCCACCTGTGGCAAAAGACCTAGATCCCTGAGGAACCGTCCCAGAGTTTCGTAAGTTTCAGCCACCCTCAGGAGACCACCATCAGAATGACCAGCAGCTGCACAGAAGAAAACACAAAAGTTCTTTATGATTCCGATGCAGTTTCCAGTGTTTAACTACGAGGGTCGTACCGAAAGTTGTGAGCAAAAATTTCTTAAAAATCAGAATTTATAGATAGAGAAAATATAAATGTATCACCTTAACTGCATCTTTGCACTTCATGTAGAGGTCATCACCATCATGTCACGTGACCACGCAGAGCATAAACAAAATGGCAGGTGCTGAAGTTTCGTTTTGTCAACGTGCTTAAACAGAAAGGAACAAGTCACCATCTTCCGTCTCCGAACAGGACACAGCCGACTCCGAAGTCATATGTATACAAAGTTTAAGGTTGGTACTACTAATCTATGTACATGTGCCCAGGTGCCCCAAACTGTGGAACATATCCTCCAGAACTGCATCAACTACGAGTCACTGAGAAATAATTACTGGCCTAGTGAAACCACTAAAGAAGATAAGCTCTATGGTTCCATACATGAGTTACAAAAAACAGTGAAATTTATCCAAGAGACAGGACTGCAGATATAGACAGACAGTGCGAATGAAGAAGAAGAAGTCAACGTGCTGTTATTGAGTTCCTCGTTAAAGAGGAAATCCCCGCTGTTGAAATTCACCAAAGACTTCAGCTTGCTTATGGAGATGTGTGTACGAGTGCTAGAAGTGCTAGGAGGTGGGTGAAACATTTCAAAGACGGAAACACGAGCATCCAAGATATGCCTCGCAGCGGTTGCCCTTGAACTGCCTCCACTGAACGCAACGTGGAAAGGGCTGATGACATCATTAAAGAAGACAGGGTTGATGACATCATTAAAGAAGACAGACATATCACAGTTTCTGAAATCGCTGCAAATCTTGGAATATCCAGTACAGAAAATGATTGAAACCCTAGGAAATAGAAAAGTTTGTGCCAGCTGGGTCCTACAGGAGAGAACGTCCAGGAACCCACCAGCTGGAACGGAATTCTACCGTGAGGGCATTTTCAAACTTGCAGAGCAATGGGAAAAATCTGTGCAGAGAAATGGAGATTGTGTTGAAAAGTGAAGAAAAGGATGCAGATTAAGGTGATACATTTATATTTTCTCTATCTATAAATTCTGATTTAAAAAAAATTTTGTTCATGACTTTCGGTATGAGCCTCGAATTATCAAGATAAACAGCAAAAAAAGTCTACAAAAATGAAAACTGACAAGAAAGAGCTACCATATAATAAGTAACCAAATATCTGTGAATCCCGGACTTTATGGATGAATTAGAGTGATGATTCTCTCTCTGAACTTTATGCCCAAGGCACATGGGGCTTCTGCAAAGGTTTTCCACAAACTCCTGTCTTTTGCTTTCCTTTCCACTTTTGCCCAAGAAGGTCTTCTTTTGCTCAACATCCTCTCTGTTGTTCTTCTCCATGTCTCCTTTGGTGTACCCTTACTTCTGTCCCCTGTGGTGTCCATCTTGTTGCTATTTTTGGTAGCGAGTCATCAGTCAACTGAAGCACATGTCCCAACCATCGCCAGCATCTTTTCTCAGTAACTGCTGTCGGATGATCTAACCAACAAAAATTTCTGACAATAATGGGAAGATCCTGCCAGGCTGACGTCAGATAAGCTCAGACCATCAAAAACTTTAAAAAAATCATAAAGGCTAAAACTGAAGCTTGTACCAGTCTCTAGATTTTTGGATGCAGAAAAATAGGCTTCGGCCATCTTCTCCTTGTCCCACTCCACAGCTTGCCAGTGACTCAACAGCTCGAAACATCGCCCTCTGAAGATGACAAAATGTTTGTGACGAGATTGTAAAGTTACTGGTGACAGAATCTATTTAAACTGCTGTGTAATGCACATTATGAATCTCAATTTTCTTCTTTTAAAATAATTTTAATTCACTTACTCTACACACAAGATTTGCTCTGGATTTCAAGATCCTCTCTAGACTCAATCTGGACTTGTGACTCACTCTAGACTCATGACTCAATATGAATTCAAGACCTACTCTATACCCAAGATCCATTATGGATTCAAGACCCACTCTATACTCAAGATCTACTATGAATTCAAGACCCACTCTATACTCAAGATCTACTATGAATTCAAGACCCACTCTATACTCAAGATCTACTATGAATTCAAGACCCACTCTATACTCAAGATCTATTATGAATTCAAGACCCACTCTATACTCAAGATCTACTATGAATTCAAGACCCATTCTGGACTCATTTTAGACCTGACACTTGCTATGGACTCATATTCCTTGCATAATATTACCTTTCCCTTTCATTCACTGAATACTATGTGTAGGCAATCTGATGCACCTCACTCTGCAGGCAGATATTCTCCATCTTTCTCAACACCAGTGTGACAGTAACCCAACTGGAGAGACCTGGTCCCAAACCCACAACCTTCTGAAGACAAGGAGGCAGGTTACTACAGACTAGGCGTAGCTCTCAGAGGACGTGGATGACCGTTGTCAGGACAGAAGCACCAAGCTGGCCAAGCCCTGCACCATCTATTTTTAGGTCTGTCTGACAACAGGCTGTTACCGCAGCTCTGTGTGTGCCTGGCATCAGTCATGCCCATCAAGACGTCTGGCCAGAAAGGTTCTATCAAAATGTTTTGGATGCTCCAGAAAGTTAGAGCGGCTGTTACAACATGGTACATTTGATGAAAAGTTTGCTTCCCAGTGCCTGTACTACAACAATCAATCATTCAACATACAACAATCAATCATTCCACATACAACAATCAATCATTCAACACTGGCAGTCAAAGTGAAGCTCTTCATCTGTACATGAACAATTTATATGCCAAATTCAGCTATAAACAATTTATCTGCTAAGATTATACTCAACCATAAACAATCTATCTCCTAAAATTACATGCATACACAACACTTAAATAAAACCATTTACTTGCAATCACATTTTTTAAGATATCAGAATCCAAACAAAAAGCACATTATTTATAAAATGTACAATATTTAACCTGTGACACTTAATTAAAACATGTTTGTATCCAGAAAAGAATATTACCACAATTTTTATCATGAATTCTTACTTCAAATCTTTATACTGAATCTTACATTCACCACCTTATAATAAAAATTGCATTCTTCATCTCGGAGACGGTTATGAAGCAGGCACACATTAGTTGTGGCTTTTACAAGCATCATTTTGCCAAAACTGTGCTCTCTTGGCTGATTGTACCAATGTTTGATCCGCATCTTAGACCACACTAAACAGAAGGAAGTTTTTTTGTTGCTTGGACCAATCTCCTTGAGGTTGTTTTCTTTCTTTTTTTATTTCTCTTTGAGTTTGACTCTCATTTTCCCCCTAAATAATGCTGTAAACTTGCACAGTCACCCTCCGAGTGATTCAGTCTTTAGCCATTTCTTCCCAGTCCCCACTGCCGACTGAAAAATCTCTCATCTTATTATTTACATCAAAACTAGCAACTGTAGGAAGTATTTATGTATAAAAATCTTACTCACAACATTCACACCAGAAACCTGAAATATGTTACCACAGCTTCTCTGCCGAGATTAGGGAACCGTTACCTTACTTCATCTTGAATAAACACGCTTCATTTGAGCAATGCACTGAAAACTGTAAGACTATATGGAACAATGTCACACAGATGTCTCATCTTACTCTGAGACATGTCACAGAAAGTTCACACCGTCTTATTCAGAGACATGTCACAGAAAGTTCACACTGTCTTACTCAGAGACATGTCACAGAAAGTTCGTAATGCCTTACTCACAGACATGTCATAGAAAGTTCATAATGCCTTACTCAGAGACATGTCACAGAAAGTTCATAATGCCTTACTCAGAGACATGTCACAGAAAGTTTTTGTCTTACTCAGAGACATGTCACAGAAAGTTTATGTCTTACTCAGAGACATGTCACAGAAAGTTCATAATACCTTACTCAGAGACATGTCACAGAAAGTTCACACTGTCTTACTCAGAGACATGTCACAGAAAGTTTATGTCTTACTCAGAGACATGTCACAGAAGGCTTATAATGTCTAACTTGGTAACAGGCCACAGAAAGGTCATCATGTCTTACTTTGCACACATTTGCCGGAAGACCTCCAGATTTAGGATACACCTCTCAAGCTGTAGCTTGTCCCCGGTCTGACTGATCAACCAGGGCAGCTCATCCACCGCCCTACTTGAAACTCTGCCTGGCCTGCAAGTAGAAGATTTTTCAGTCCAAAAAAAAAAACATGAAAACTCAATCAACACGAAGTATGCTCATGTTTAAGGAATACTTTATAAAAGCTCTAATGTGACCTGCCAAGTGAAAGAAACAAAAGACTGTACACAGTCCGGGTCAAGAACAAAATGTACACAAACATTTGCTAGTTCTGTTACAGGAAGAAATGTATACAAACATTTCCTGGTTCTGTTACAGGAAGAAATGTACACAAACATTTGCTGGTTCTGTTACAGGAAGAAATGTACACAAACATTTGCTGGTTCTGTTACAGGAAGAAATGTACACAAACATTTGCTGGTTCTGTTACAGGAAGAAATGTACACAAACATTTGCTGGTTCTGTTACAGGAAGAAATGTACACAAACATTTGCTGGTTCTGTTACAGGAAGAAATGTACACAAACATTTGCTGGTTCTGTTACAGGAAGAAATGTACACAAATATTTGCTGGTTCTGTTACAGGAAGAAATGTACACAAACATTTGCTGGTTCTGTTACAGGAAGAAATGTACACAAACATATGCTAGTTCTGTTACAGGAAGAAATGAAAGCAATTTTAACAAATGCTACTGACCATGCAAATTAATCATGACAAAATATGAAGAGATATTCACACTTTTCTCAATTATCTTACACCTTAAATCTTTCCCATGCCGTTAATGTCACATAGGGCTTATAATGTCTAACTTGGTAACAGGCCACAGAAAGGTCATCATGTCTTACTTTGCACACATTTGCCGGAAGACCTCCAGATTTAGGATACACCTCTCAAGCTGTAGCTTGTCCCCGGTCTGACTGATCAACCAGGGCAGCTCATCCACCGCCCTACTTGAAACTCTGCCTGGCCTGCAAGTAGAAGATTTTTCAGTCCAAAAAAAAAAACATGAAAACTCAATCAACACGAAGTATGCTCATGTTTAAGGAATACTTTATAAAAGCTCTAATGTGACCTGCCAAGTGAAAGAAACAAAAGACTGTACACAGTCCGGGTCAAGAACAAAATGTACACAAACATTTGCTAGTTCTGTTACAGGAAGAAATGTATACAAACATTTCCTGGTTCTGTTACAGGAAGAAATGTACACAAACATTTGCTGGTTCTGTTACAGGAAGAAATGTACACAAACATTTGCTGGTTCTGTTACAGGAAGAAATGTACACAACATATGCTAGTTCTGTTACAGGAAGAAATGTACACAAACATTTGCTGGTTCTGTTACAGGAAGAAATGTACACAAACATTTGCTGGTTCTGTTACAGGAAGAAATGTACACAACATATGCTAGTTCTGTTACAGGAAGAAATGTACACAAATATTTGCTGGTTCTGTTACAGGAAGAAATGTACACAAACATTTGCTGGTTCTGTTACAGGAAGAAATGTACACAAACATATGCTAGTTCTGTTACAGGAAGAAATGAAAGCAATTTTAACAAATGCTACTGACCATGCAAATTAATCATGACAAAATATGAAGAGATATTCACACTTTTCTCAATTATCTTACACCTTAAATCTTTCCCATGCCGTTAATGTCACATAGGGCTTGCATAGTTGTTTGCCAAGTTGTCTTGTTCTTGGCGAGTCTTTCAACTTCATCAAGGGTTTATATGCCCACTAAACTGGCCTCTCTTAACAATGTCCTCTTTAGAGTTTCACGCGGTTGGCCTCTTTTTCTTTGGCCTATTGTGTTCCACTTGATAGCTTGTTTTGGTATTCTCTGATTGTTTCTTCTCATCACATGGCCTACATATGTCCATCTTCTTTTTCTGACCACCCATGAGACAGGTTGTTGTTTGCTCATCTGTCTTATCTCTGTGTTCTTGAATTCATTCCAGTTTATACCAAGTATTTTCCTTAAAGAGTCTAATTTCTTGTCTGTTTCTTTAGCTGATTTCCAGCTTTCGCATGCATAAATGAGGATGGATATCACATTTGTATTGAATAATCTTAACCGATTATTCTTGATTATTCTGTATTAAAAATAGCAAACCAAGAAACTGTCAACTACTTGAACAGTAAATTTTTTAAAAAGGGCCATGGCGACGAGAAAAACTAGATTTTAACAATCATGACTCATCATTTCAACTGGTTCTGAAGCAGGTAGATATTTGCTGTTTATGGAAACTATATCTTCTTCCAAGGCCATTTCTACCAATATTTGACTGATGTAATTGGGCAGTGTTTATGCTGCAAGGTCCTGACTTTTTTTGTGATGTTTTCCTCTGTCTTCAGTCTTGGTCCTTGTGTTTACCTCTGTCTTCAGTCTCGGTCCTTGTGTTTTCCTCTGTCTTCAGTCTCGGTCCTTGAGTTTTCCTCTGTCTTCAGTCTCGGTCCTTGAGTTTTCCTCTGTCTTCAGTCTCGGTCCTTGTGTTTTCCTGTGTTTTCAGTCTCGGTCCCTGTGTTTACCTCTGTCTTCAGTCTCGGTCCTTGTGTTTACCTCTGTCTTCAGTCTCGGTCCTTGTGTTTTCCTCTGTCTTTAGTCTCGGTCCTTGTGTTTTCCTCTGTCTTCAGTCTCAGTCCTTGTGTTTACCTCTGTCTTCAGTCTCGGTCCTTGTGTTTACCTCTGTCTTTAGTCTCGGTCCTTGTGTTTTCCTCTGTCTTCAGTCTTGGTCCTTGTGTTTTCCTCTGTCTTCAGTCTCGGTCCTTGCGTTTTCCTGTGTCTTCGGTCTCGGTCCTTGTGTTTACCTCTGTCTTTAGTCTCAGTCCTTGTGTTTACCTCTGTCTTTAGTCTCGGTCTTTGTGTTTTCCTCTGTCTTCAGTCTCGGTCCTTGTGTTTTCCTCTGTTTTCAATCTCGGTTCTTGTGTTTTCCTCTGTCTTCAGTCTCAGTCCTTGTGTTTTCCTTATCTGATGATGCTCCCATTCGCAGCTGCACTTTCCACGTAGCTTGGTCTTCTACTAGTTCTTCCTAATCCCACAGACAGATGGAGTATCTCTAATACACACCTCACAAACACTCTTGTACCTTATGCATAAGAAGCACATTTAGACTGAGGTGCTAGGAATTCTGGGACAATAAAATAAATCATAAAATAAACATTATCAAAATGAGGACCACTTACCCAATGTGATTCTGAAAATACTGGATAAGTTTCTGCCTTACATCACTTATGCTTTCTTCTTCTTCTTTGTAGAAGTACTCAAATACGGCCTCCTGAGCCTGGGTGAGACACCAACAAAACAGAAAAACTTGTATAAGCCAGTAAACAATGACCTCTACCAAGGACACTGACATGGCAATGTTTCTGCTTATAAAACTCCAGATGTTCAAAAGAGAGTTATCTACCCTCCCCATCATAAAAATAGTTTCCTTTCATAGACATGATAGCACATGCATTTAATCAATCTTTTCAACTGCTATTCACATAAGTTCTTTCTAGCCTTCTTCTTGTTCTACTGGATCTCAACTCCCATTTTTCCACAAAATAATTTCCACGATAATAATTAACAGAAAGACATCTGCTCTCATTAAATTGATGTATTAGGTCAACTGTACTGTTATCATTAAATTAGTATCAAGTTAACTGTACTATTACCATTAAATTAGCGTCAAGTTAACTGTACTATTAAGATTATAAAAGGTCCAACAATTAAGTAATGAGACTGATTTTATTATGACCAAGACAAAAATGCCATCTATGAAGCAAAGCATGGAATCCAAAGAGGCAATCTTCATCATTGATCTGGCAACTTTTCATTGTCGCCCGATAAGCAGAAGACAAACAAGAAGCCATTCTGTTGACCTAGTTAGAGGTGCATTGTCACATAATCAGCGTGGAGCAAAAAGCTAACATTAAATTCTGTTTAAAACTCAGAAAAAGCGCTGTTGACACAGTTGAATTGATGCAACAAGTTTATGAGGATAACTGTTTATCTCATGCACAGATATTCAGGTGGTATTCACGATTCAAAAGTGGTGTGGAAACGATTACAAATGCAACTAGACATGGGTGCCCAATTTCTGTTCGTAATGAGGAACTCATTGCAAAAATCAGAGAATGGATACAAGAAGATTGTTGTTTGACTGTGAGGATGATGACAGATGAATCTGGTGTTAACCAAGAGACCATTCGTAAAATTTTAGTGGAAGATTTGGACAAGAAAAAAGTTGTTTGCCAGTTTGTACCACATGCGTTGTCTGATGACCAAAAACATCAGCATGTTGAGTACGCAAAAAACATCATTAATACGTGTCGCAGAAATAAACATTTCTTAAATATGATTGTTGCAGATGATGAAACATGGATTTTCTGCTACGATCTCACAACTAAACACCAAAGTACTCAGTGAAAGTCATCTTCATCACCAAAAGGCAAAAAAATTTCGTTTTCAAAAGTCAAAAGTGAAGACAATTTTGGTGTACTTCTACGACAGCAAAGGAGTTGTTCACAAAGAATTTATTCCAGAGGGACAGACTGTCACTGCCAAAGTTTATTTAAGTATTTTGAAACACCTATTGAAAAGGATTCACAGAGTCCAAACCGAGTATTCAACACCTGGCAGTTTTTCCTTCTTCATGATGATAGACCAGCTCACTGGGTGGTGGCTGTACAGGTATTTTGGGCCCAAAAACAAGTGTGTGTTCTCAACCATCCATCCTGTTCCACAGATTTGTCTCCCTGTGATTATTTTCTATTCCCAAAATTAAAGTTACCAATGAAAGGACACTTCTTTGACGATACTGATGACATCCGTAACATTGAGTTTAAGGGCCATACCAACAGAAGAACTGCAGAGGTCATTCTAGTATTTGTTAGATCATGCCATTCACTGTATCAATGCACAAGGGACTTATTTTTAACAAAATACACGTTATATCTTCACCTATTTTTTTTTTTATTTGTTACGTAATTAGCCTCATTTTATTATGACCAAGACAAAAATGCCATCTATGAAGCAAAGCATGGAATCCAAAGAGGCAATCTTCATCATTGATCTGGCAACTTTTCATTGTCGCCCGATAAGCAGAAGACAAACAAGAAGCCATTCTGTTGACCTAGTTAGAGGTGCATTGTCACATAATCAGCGTGGAGCAAAAAGCTAACATTAAATTCTGTTTAAAACTCAGAAAAAGCGCTGTTGACACAGTTGAATTGATGCAACAAGTTTATGAGGATAACTGTTTATCTCATGCACAGATATTCAGGTGGTATTCACGATTCAAAAGTGGTGTGGAAACGATTACAAATGCAACTAGACATGGGTGCCCAATTTCTATGAGGAACTCATTGCAAAAATCAGAGAATGGATACAAGAAGATTGTTGTTTGACTGTGAGGATGATGACAGATGAATCTGGTGTTAACCAAGAGACCATTCGTAAAATTTTAGTGGAAGATTTGGACAAGAAAAAAGTTGTTTGCCAGTTTGTACCACATGCGTTGTCTGATGACCAAAAACATCAGCATGTTGAGTACGCAAAAAACATCATTAATACGTGTCGCAGAAATAAACATTTCTTAAATATGATTGTTGCAGATGATGAAACATGGATTTTCTGCTACGATCTCACAACTAAACACCAAAGTACTCAGTGAAAGTCATCTTCATCACCAAAAGGCAAAAAAATTTCGTTTTCAAAAGTCAAAAGTGAAGACAATTTTGGTGTACTTCTACGACAGCAAAGGAGTTGTTCACAAAGAATTTATTCCAGAGGGACAGACTGTCACTGCCAAAGTTTATTTAAGTATTTTGAAACACCTATTGAAAAGGATTCACAGAGTCCAAACCGAGTATTCACACCTGGCAGTTTTTCCTTCTTCATGATGATAGACCAGCTCACTGGGTGGTGGCTGTACAGGTATTTTGGGCCCAAAAACAAGTGTGTGTTCTCAACCATCCATCCTGTTCCACAGATTTGTCTCCCTGTGATTATTTTCTATTCCCAAAATTAAAGTTACCAATGAAAGGACACTTCTTTGACGATACTGATGACATCCGTAACATTGAGTTTAAGGGCCATACCAACAGAAGAACTGCAGAGGTCATTCTAGTATTTGTTAGATCATGCCATTCACTGTATCAATGCACAAGGGACTTATTTTTAACAAAATACACGTTATATCTTCACCTATTTTTTTTTTTATTTGTTACGTAATTAGCCTCATTACTTAATTGTCGGACCTTGTATGGAACAAAATTTTTGCCACTTTTATTACACAGCTTCAGGGTCAGGTTAGTTATAATGAGGAATTTCAGATCCAGGTTAGACCTACTAAACAACTTCAGACTTAGGTTAGCTCTACTAAACAACTTCAGATCCAGGTTAGACCTACTAAACAACTTCAGACTTAGGTTAGCTCTACTAAACAACTTCAGACTTAGGTTAGCTCTACTAAACAACTTCAGATCCAGGTTAGACCTACTAAACAACTTCAGACTTAGGTTAGCTCTACTAAACAACTTCAGACTTAGGTTAGCTCTACTAAACAACTTCAGACTTAGGTTAGACCTACTAAACTTCAGACTTAGGTTAGCTCTACTAAACAACTTCAGACTTAGGTTAGCTCTACTAAACAACTTCAGAGTTAGGCTAGCTCTACTAAACAACTTCAGACTTAGGCTAGCTCTACTAAACAACTTCAGACTTAGGTTAGCTCTACTAAACAACTTCAGACCCAGGGTTAACTATACTAAACAATATCAAACCTGGCTTAACTATACTAAACAATTTCAGACCTGGCTTAACTATACTAAACAATTTCAGACCTGGCTTAACTATACTAAACAATTTCAGACCTGGCTTAACTATACTAAACAATTTCAGACCTGGCTTAACTATACTAAACAATTTCAGACCTGGCTTAACTATACTAAACAATTTCAGACCTGGCTTAACTATACTAAACAATTTCAGACATGGCTTAACTATACTAAACAATTTCAGACCTGGCTTAACTATACTAAACAATTTCAGACCTGGCTTAACTATACTAAACAATATCAGACCTGGCTTAACTATACTAAACAATACCAAACCTGCCTTATCTATACTAAACAACAGACCTGGCTTAACTATACTAAACAATTTCAGACCTGGCTTAACTATACTAAACAATATCAGACCTGGCTTAACTATACTAAACAATATCAGACCTGGCTTAACTATATTAAACAATATCAGACCTGGCTTAACTATACCAAACAATATCAGACCTGGCTTAACTATACCAAACAATATCAGACCTGGCTTAACTCTTCCGATACTGCGGGCCCCCCCCCCCCCTTTAAGGCTGTTGCTGTTTTCACAAAGTAACCCAGGCCACCCTATAAGGCTTCTGATTTGTTTCGTTGAAAACTCGATGCAACTTTTCATTTAACCAACCAGAACTCTTCTAATCCAAAGTTTAGCTAGTTTAGCATCCGGTCAGGCCAGAGATGAAAGGAAATCAAGAAGTGGATCGATTTGAGTGTAATTTTTTCAAGTTTTTTCGAGGTTGGTTGGTAGAATGGTCATACTGATCGATTAAACCTAGCTTACTAAATGTGTTTTTCACATCTGTAGACCTGTTAGATTTATTGGATATCAAAAGCATCCGCAATTATCGATGTTTCTATACCGATATACATATTCTGTAAGATAGTAAATGTAATCAAAGCCCTATATGAGGGTTTTCAGTGCAAAGTGATCTGTGGAGAACATACCTCCAGCAGCTTTAGGGTACAAACAGGAGTGAAGCAGGGATGTGTACTATCATCAACATTATTTATCTTGGCAGTAGATTGGTTAATGAAGGAGGCAACATCAGACAAACGCAGAGGATTACGATGGTGGAGGCAACATCAGACAAACGCAGAGGATTACAATGGACCCTTGACACAGTGCTGGAGGACCTTGACTTTGCGGACGACATTTGTCTATTATCAAGCAGTCACAAAGATATGCAAGATAAAATAAACAAGCTAACTCAGAATGCAAACAACATAGGACTAAAGATCAACGTAGGAAAGACAAAGTTAATGAAGCAAAATGTGAACAACAGAAATGTACTCAGAGTAGATAGCAAGTTAGTGGAGGAGGTCAACGAATTTGTATACATTGGCAGTAGAGTAGTAGAAAATGGAGACAGCACAGAGAACATAAACAGCAGACTTACTAGAGCAAACCAGGCTTTTGCAGTGCTGCAGACTATATGGAAATAAAAAAAACTAAGCATAAATATGAAAATCAGGATATTTAAGAGTAATGTTCTAATTGTACTACTCTATGGAAGTGAATGCTGGAAAATCACCAAAACCATAGAAAACAAGTTGAATTCTTTCCAGACTAAATGTTTACGAAGAATTAGAAAAATATTTTGGCTAAACACCATAAGAAATAACATCTTACTGGCAGAAATGCAGATGAAGCCACTGACAACAATTATTGAGGAAAGACGATGGCGATGGTTGGGACATGTGCTCCGAATGACTGACAACTCACTACCAAAAACAGCACTAAGATGGACACCACAGGGGAACAAAAGTAAGAGTAGACCAAAAGAGACATGGAGAAGAACAACAGAAAGGATGTTGAGCAATAGAGGGCTCACCTGGGCAAGAGCAGAAAAAAAGGCGGATGACAGGCATTTGTGGAAAACCCTTGTGGAAGCCCCATGTGCCCTGGGCACTTAAGGTTCAGAGAGAGAGAGATACATATTCTGCATTGGATTCTGGCACATTTCAGGTATGTAAAACTTTGATTTTAGTGCTCAGCCCTAAAAAATATTTTTAGCGCCAAAAAATCGTTCGATCTTTTCAGATCAGTTGTTTTTTTTCTATTCTTTGTTTTTTTAAATGATAAATAACTTCATTTATGGAATCTTCTTTCATTTCCACTTATTTTAATATGAGATACACACGTGTTGATGAAGGAGTTTGTTTGTTACAATGAATTTTATAAAAGTACCCCCTTATATGAAAACACCCGCTCGGCCATGTAACATCCGCATTGGTACCAATGTAACGTTTGTGTTTTTTTTATGTGGTATCGAATGAGTTAACTATACTAAACACTATCAGATCTGGCTTAACTATGCTAAACAATATCAGACCTGGCTTAACTATACTTCACCTGGGCATGGACGAATGTCAACAAGCCCAGCTGGTACTTGATGAGCAGGTGTGAGGAGAGGAACTCATACAGAGAGGTCAGACTCAGCCAGGTCAGATCTGGGACAATGGCCAGCAATTCTGTTTCAAGCATGCCACATCTACTGGCATAGACAAACTGCAGTATCTGTTCACATACAAATAAACAGTTACATGTCATAGATAAACAAGTTGCAAAACTCAGATGACATTCAAATAACAAACAAAATTTTATCAACAAATTCTACCAGACGCCCTTCTAGGTCTATAAACTAGCACAGTGAAAAACAACTCTGCTAGTCTTATTTATGTGGCCTACATAAAAATCTGGCCATGTGAGTGGCACAGTTGATGGTGTGATCACACAATCACCATGAGGTCACCCTGGTCACCCGAGTGTAGAAATGAATACCTAGTTCCTTCAGGAAAGGTGGCCTGATTCTGACATTACCTGCTGGTGCACCAACAGGCTAAGGAAAATATGTACGCTAACATCGCATCCTCAGATGACTCTTTGGCAGGATAGGGTTTATGTGTTCACATAAAACTCAAGATCTTTTGACATGCTCAAATGTAAAAATCTGGCAAGTGTAATATCACAGCACTAGATAAAGCCCGTTTATAAAACAACTTTTACCAGAAAAGTGCATAGAGTTTAAACATGAAAATCTGGTTAACTATACTAAACAACTTCAGTACTGGGTTAACTATACTGAACAACTTCAGTACTGGGTTAACTATACTAAACAACTTCAGTCCTGGGTTAACTATACTAAACAGCTTCAGTACTGTGTTAACTATACTAAACAACTTCAGTACTGGGTTAACTATACTAAACAACTTCAGTACTGGGTTAACTATACTAAACAACTTCAGTACTAGGTTAACTATACTAAACAACTTCATACTTTTGGATTTGAGACTGCTAACTTTTCCTGTACTGGACGTCAGACTTCTGATGCTTCCGGTTTCTCACATGGTACCAGGTGTAAACAATTTTACATTTGGTTTGTAGCGGTGTAACGTTTAGATTGTAAACATTTAGTGTGAATGCCCCGTGACCTTTTCCATCCTGGCCAAAGAGTGCCTAGTAACGAGCGATGTCGAGCGCCAAAAAGTGAAGTTTTTGATTGAGAAATTTCAATTTTTGGTGATGTAGATAGGGGTATGGAATGGCCTGCGACCACCCCACTGCTCTTGAATGTATCCCAAGTACATCTAGACATATTAGACGACTGGAGAAGTAGTTATGATGTTATTTCAGACATTATTTTAGTGATAATGCAACAAAAGAATCACAATACGACATCGACAGGTAGACCTATGCATCTCAGATGGTACATAGTGAGGATATAGACCTATCCGATGGTAAGTTGGACACAATCATTGTCTAAAAACATCACATTAGTTATTTTTTCCTAAAAATCTCTGCATTTATGAAATCTTCATACATTTAGTTATATTTTGAAACATAATAATTCAATAACTTGGCATTAGGACGGCTTAAAAGAAGCAGCTTCATTCATCAGGCCAAGCGTATGCGTAAGCTGATACCTGACCTTCCAACTGTAGTCGCTCCATTATCATCTGTACCAGAGCATACACCATGGAAAGAAGCAGATTATACACAAATATCTATTCAGACTGAAGTGAAAGGTGTGCAGAATGGTGAGATGCAGAGCAGTCTTGTAAGATCAACAGCAACACTTAGTGTTCTAGATGACAAATATCCATGTGACACCTGGATACGTGTGTATATAGATGGATCTGCACATAATGCCATAAAGAATGGAGGGGCAGGAGCATATATTGAATATCCAAACAACACCATTGACAAGATTTCCATACCCACTGGTAAATACTGCAACAACTTTGATGCAGAAGTTAGGGCAATTATTGCTGCAGTTGAAAAACTATCAGACTCCAGAATTGATACATGTCCTGTAGTAATTCTCACAGATGCAAGATCAGTACTGGAGGCTCTTCAGTGCAACAAACTACCAGACCTTAAGGATGCCTTGTCAAAAATTGGCTTACAACATGGAGTCACTTTGCAATGGATTCCCTCCCACTGTGGGATACCAGGCAATGAGAAAGCTGACCAACTGGCCAAAGAGGGCACTGAAATGGAGCAACCAGACATACCAATCACTTATAATCAGAAGAAAAGCATGATAAAAACCTACAGGAAGCCACAAACACCACCACATGATGACTATCACATGCTAAACAGAAAGGAACAAGTCACCATCTTCCGTCTCCGAACAGGACACAGCCGACTCCGAAGTCATATGTATACAAAGTTTAAGGTTGGTACTACTAATCTGTGTACATGTGCCCAGGTGCCCAAAACTGTGGAACATATCCTCCAGAACTGCATCAACTACGAGTCACTGAGAAATAATTACTGGCCCAGTGAAACCACTAAAGAAGATAAGCTCTATGGTTCCATACATGAATTACAAAAAACAGTGAAATTTATCCAAGAGACAGGACTGCAGATATAGACAGACAGTGCGAACGAAGAAGAAGAAGAAGAAGAAACATAATAAGTACAAGGAAGTACATGGAAATACTGTGTTTCATTCAATTTTACAACGATACCCCCTATACATATCAAGACCTGCGCTTTTACTCCAGCACCCAAATGAACGTCCGCGTTTCTTCCTGTGGCACGGAAATAGTTAAGATCACAGATCATACCACCCATGACATCACCCACCATCTCTGGAATGACAGATGCACAAATCATCTTTCTGTACATGCCCTGATGATGTGAATACAGCTGTGATAGTCAGCTTTCACTGTCACCTGTCATTACTATTCAGCATTTCAGTCAACAGGCCATGTCTGTGGTCTTCATCCAACAGCATTCATTATCCATTTTAAAGTTTCTTGAGACATGTCAAAATTTAAGATAAAATCTTTTGAGACATGTCAACATTTGACATATAATCCTCTTAAGACATCCAGTTTCACTCATTCAGTAGGCAGTTTTGACAACCAAGCTCCCAGGCCATGGCCTCCCTCACAATAGTTCTTCTTCTTTTACTTGGTCAGCCTATTAAGATACTATTCATTCATTCCTCTTATCTTTTTTTTTTCCTCCTTCAGTTTTTCAAAAAACACATCAACATTAAAGACAAAAAGCCAGCTTAAGACATGTACATAATAAAAACCACTTACAACATGTCAACATTTAAGATAAGCAACTTGTACAAGAACATTTAAGATCATACATTTTCATTGTCTCTCTCGTAGGTGACAGACCTGTTTGAGAAACCTCCTGGTCGTGCCATTCATGCTCTCCATGACCAGGTCAAGGACAGTGAGATAGAGCTCAAAACTGTCAGAACAAGCCAGCAGACTGGTCACATGACGGTCTACCACGGAGGCATCAACTTTGCCCAGGCTGAGGACAGAGAAAGTGAGATGGTTGTCATTATCTGTAGATACGCTTACAATGGTTGTCCTTATCTGTAGATACACTTACAATGGTTGTCCTTATCTGTAGATACACTTACAATGGTTGTCATTATCTGTAGATACACTTACAATGGTTGTCATTATCTGTAGATACACTTACAATGGTTGTCATTATCTGTAGATACACTTACAATGGTTGTCATTATCTGTAGATACACTTACAATGGTTGTCCTTATCTGTAGATACACTTACAATGGTTGTCATTATCTGTAGATACACTTACAATGGTTGTCATTATCTGTAGATACACTTACAATGGTTGTCATTATCTGTAGATACACTTACAATGGTTGTCATTATCTGTAGATACACTTACAATGGTTGTCCTTATCTGTAGATACACTTACAATGGTTGTCCTTATCTGTAGATACACTTACAATGGTTGTCCTTATCTGTAAATACACCTACAATGGTTGTCATAATCTGTAGATACACTTACAATGGTTGTCATTATCTGTAGATACACTTACAATGGTTGTCATTTTCTGTAGATACACTTACAATGGTTGTCCTTATCTGTAGATACACTTACAATGGTTGTCATTATCTGTAGATACACTTACAATGGTTGTCATTATCTGTAGATACACTTACAATGGTTGTCATTATCTGTAGATACACTTACAATGGTTGTCATTATCTGTAGATACACTTACAATGGTTGTCCTTATCTGTAGATACACTTACAATGGTTGTCCTTATCTGTAGATACACTTACAATGGTTGTCCTTATCTGTAAATACACCTACAATGGTTGTCATAATCTGTAGATACACTTACAATGGTTGTCATTATCTGTAGATACACTTACAATGGTTGTCATTTTCTGTAGATACATCTACAATGGTTGTCATTATCTGTAGATACACTTACAACTGTTGTCATTATCTGTAGATACTCTTACAATGGTTGTCATTATCTGTAGATACACCTACAATGGTTGTCATAATCTGTAGATACACTTACAACTGTTGTCATTATCTGTAGATACACTTACAACTGTTGTCATTATCTGTAGATACACTTACAATGGTTGTCATTTTCTGTAGATACATCTACAATGGTTGTCATTATCTGTAGATACACTTACAATGGTTGTCATTATCTGTAGATACTCTTACAATGGTTGTCATTATCTGTAGATACACCTTCAACAAGCAGCTTTGCTAGATTTACCTTTATCAGGTGCTATGCCACGCAGCTGATGATCATGAAGTCCATCACATCTCCCATCCTGTCCCACACAAACACACTTCTCTATTACAAGCATGAATGTTGATCATTTCCTTCAAGTTTTTATAAAATTCATTTCATTGGTGGTTTCTGTCCCCATTAAATTTTTTTTTTTTAATGTTAATGCCTATGGAGTGCTTAGCTCTGTGGATTCTATTTAGAAGCCCCGGTCTGTGGATTCTATTTAGAAGCCCCGGTCTGTGGATTCTATTTAGAAGCCCCAGTCTGTGGATTCTATTTAGAAGCCCCGGTCTGTGGATTCTATTTAGAAGCCCCGGTCTGTGGATTCTATTTAGAAGCCCCGGTCTGTGGATTCTATTTAGAAGCCCCGGTCTGTGGATTCTATTTAGAAGCCCCGGTCTGTGGATTCTATTTAGAAGCCCCGGTCTGTGGATTCTATTTAGAAGCCCCGGTCTGTGGATTCTATTTAGAAGCCCCGGTCTGTGGATTCTATTTAGAAGCCCCGGTCTGTGGATTCTATTTCAAGTTTTGGTTCAACAACATTTCACTATCTAATACTGTATGGTATGTACGCAATGTATATAATGTATGCAGTGTAATGTAATGTATATTTGTATGTATGTGTATATTTATATATAAATATGTATGTATACATATACAGCAGTATTCATGTAACAATGATAGTAAAGGCATTATTATAGGTTTTCTTTTTCAATTTTCTCCTGTTGAGATCCTTCGAGAAGGTCACGTGGGCTGCAAAACCCGTGACAGGAAATTGTAGGGGCAATGCTGAGTCCGTGGAGTTTTAGTCTTAGTTTGAACGTGTAACTGTGTGGACGTGTTTGGTCGAGCTGTGTGATGTCTTCGTGGAACAGATGAACATTTTAGTTGTACGTATGAATGGACTGGCCACATGGCAGGGACAACCAGCCGGCAGTCGAATTTAATGTTATTTTCATCAGCACTATCATCATTCCATCAATAAATGTTCCAAGTCACCGTTACCCATGATTTACTTGAGTATCTGTACCAGTTGTCGTCAACATGAGGTTCTGAACGTGCCTGGATGAGAAGTATGTCTGGAACAGTGTTTAACTAATCCAGCAGGTGAGAGTATGAGCTGGAAATTATGTGTGTAACTAGTCCAGTAACCTCAACTCTCGAAGAGCAAGATGGAAGTCGACCCTGATATTCATGTGCGTAACATGAATCAGCACAACTTATGTCGACACGGCCCAGCTAACGAGTGTCATACACAGCAAAGTTTGTGTCACCAAAAGATTACCCTGTTATTTCAAGATGCACCACAGCAAAATCCTATTATACATATATATATATACACACAAAACATTTCTGGACAATAAATAATAAACTTACCTGGCAATATGACAAGCCAACAATATGACGAGTCAACATTGTAAATTTACCTAGCAATATGACGAGCCAACAATGTAAACTTACCTAGAAATATGACAAGCCAACAATGTAAACTTACCTAGCAATATGACAAGCCAACAATGTAAACTTACCTAGCAATATGACAAGCCAACAATGTAAACTTACCTAGCAATATGACAAGCCAACAATGTAAACTTACCTAGCAATATGACAAGCCAACAATGTAAACTTACCTAGCAATATGATGAGCCAACAATGTAAACTTACCTAGCAATATGAAGCCAACAATGTAAACTTACCTAGCAATATGACAAGCCAACAATGTAACTTACCTAGCAATATGACAAGCCAACATGTAAACTTACCTAGCAATATGACGAGCCAACAATTTAAACTTACCTAGCAATATGACGAGCCAACATTGTAAATTTACCTGGCAATATGACGAGCCAACATTGTAAACTTACCTGGCAATATGACAAGCCAACAATGTAAACTTACCTAGCAATATGACAAGCCAACAATGTAAACTTACCTAGCAATATGACAAGCCAACAATGTAAACTTACCTAGCAATATGACGAGCCAACATTGTAAATTTACCTGGCAATATGACGAGCCAACATTGTAAATCTACCTGGCAATATGACAAGCCAACAATGTAAACTTACCTAGCAATATGATGAGCCAACAATGTAAACTTACCTAGCAATATGATGAGGCAACAATGTAAACTTACCTAGCAATATGATGAGCCAACAATGTAAACTTACCTAGCAATATGACAAGCCAACAATGTAAACTTACCTAGCAATATGACGAGCCAACAATGTAAACTTACCTAGCAATATGACAAGCCAACAATGTAAACTTACCTAGCAATATGACAAGCCAACAATGTAAACTAACCTGGCAATATGACAAGCCAACAATGTCAACTTACCTAGCAATATGACAAGCCAACAATGTAAACTTACCTAGCAATATGACGAGCCAACATTGTAAATTTACCTGGCAATATGACGAGCCAACATTGTAAACTTACCTAGAAATATGACAAGCCAACAATGTAAACTTACCTAGCAATATGACAAGCCAACAATGTAAACTTACCTAGCAATATGACGAGCCAACAATGTAAACTTACCTAGCAATATGACGAGCCAACACTGTAAATTTACCTGGCAATATGACGAGCCAACATTGTAAACTTACCTGGCAATATGACAAGCCAACAATGTAAACTTACCTAGCAATATGATGAGCCAACAATGTTAACTTACCTAGCAATATGACGAGCCAACATTGTAAATTTACCTGGCAATATGACACGCCAACAATGTAAACTTACCTAGCAATATGATGAGCCAACAATGTAAACTTACCTAGCAATATGATGAGGCAACAATGTAAACTTACCTAGCAATATGACGAGCCAACATTGTAAATTTACCTGGCAATATGACGAGCCAACACTGTAAACTTACCTGGCAATATGACGAGCCAACATTGTAAACTTACCTGGCAATATGACGAGCCAACAATGAGACATACAATGGGCAGCACATGCCTGGAGTTTGACAGTGGCTAATTATTTTCCTCTCAATCTCAGGCTCTATGTCCACATTAAGGGAAGTCAGCTCTGCCCCTAACAGTTCCTTGACCTGTTTGTTGCTGCAAGTCTCCATGTGCAAGGTTGGCCAGGATCTAGTGGACAACATTGAAATATATCACATGATCAGGTGTTAATACAGGACTTTAACACAGTCATCAGTCAGTTTAACACATTCATCAGTCAGTTTCAAGATTTTATTACAGTCAAATCTACTCACTTGGCCTGGCTACTGTCTGCTACCACAGGCTCCACTGAGATACGACAGGGTCTCTGTTGGCTCTTTCACTAATCTTGACACAGGCCATCAGTACACCGCACTGGTCACTAACCCACTCAATATGAGTGCTGCATCTACATTCCCATTTATTACAGTCTTTTAGAACTTACATATCTAAGTAAAATGCTGGAGAGAATGATAAATACAGCAGAAATGTGGATCTACAGGAAAGTATGTCTCATAGAGAATGGAAAAGAACAAATGTACAAGTATTTTCTAATTCTAGTGCAACATGAACTGCTGAAATAAATAAGAATGCAGAAAATAAAGTACTCTGGCAAACATCAGAAGATTTACCAATATAGTGAAGACCATACTAGAAGAAAGAGTGGAAGGCTGGAAGAGTGAGAAGTAGAAGAGATGTGTGGGCATCACTTACCTGTCCATTATTATGGACATTTATCATTTACTTGTCCATTATTATGGACATTTATCATTTACAGGACATTTTTATAGTCGTCCATCACTTTCAGGACACTGCTATAGTCTTATCTCAAATAGGACATTGCTGTAGTCTTATCTCAATTAGGACACTGCTATAGTCATATATCAGTTAGGACACTGCTATAGTCATATATCAGTTAGGACACTGCTATAGTCATATATAAATTATGACACTGCTATAGTCATATATCAGTTGGGACACTGCTATAGTCATATATCAATTAGGACACTGCTATAGTCATATATCAATTAGGACACTGCTATAGTCATATATCAGGACACTGCTATAGTCATATATCAGTTAGGACACTGCTATAGTCATATATCAGTTAGGACACTGCTATAGTCATATATCAGTTAGGACACTGCTATAGTCATATATCAGCTAGGACACTGCTATAGTCATATATCAGCTAGGACACTGCTATAGTCATATATCAGCTAGGACACTGCTATAGTCATATATCAGTTAGGACACTGCTATAGTCATATATCAGTTAGGACACTGCTATAGTCATATATAAATTAGGACACTGCTATAGTCACATATCAGTTAGGACACTGCTATAGTCATATATCAGTTAGGACACTGCTATAGTCATATATCAATTAAAGGGCATTATTAAAGGCATAAGTCAATTTCAAGGTTTTATTATAGTCATCTATACTACCACAGTCATCTGTCACTTTATGACTACAGCAGTCATCTGTCACTTTATGACTATTACCATCATCTGTCACTTTATGACTACTACTAGTCATCTGTCACTTACAGGACATTATTACAACCAACTACCATTTACAGAAGATAAATGCAACACCTATCAGTCTCAGAGGTCTATTACAGTCATCTGTGTATGACTTTATTTTAGCAATCTTTCAAGGAAATAAATACGAATGTAACTGAGATGTGAAAAAAATGTTGGCTGAACATAGACATTCTGCTACGTACATGGAGAAACACAAGTTTATGCGTAAGGAACAAAATGATTAACCTCCAAGCCTGCGGGCAGGTCTCGTCATTGACAGAAACAATAACCCTGGCATCCACTGGCAAGGGGTCCAGCAGCCACTTCAGGTGGACATCAGCTTGCTGAAGGTGGTTTACAGAAAACAATTTGTTAAATGTGGTTTACAGAAAACAATTTGCTAAATGTGGTTTACAGAAAACAATTTGCTAAATGTGGTTTACAGAAAACAATTTGCTAAATGTGGTTTACAGAAAACAATTTGCTAAAGATGGTTTACAGAAAACAATTTGCAAAATGTGAGTCAGCTCAATTAGAGAATCTATTTTTGGCACTCCAGTGCTTGGACTTAACATATTTGTCTAGTTTAAACTAGTTTTCTTGGTTGAGCATCTGATACTTCTCTAAGCTATTTCATTATTTCTTAAGAGCATTTCATCATACTGTATACTTTTCTTCATTATTTCTTAAGAGTATTTCATCATATTGTATACTTTTCTTCATTATTTCTTAAGAGTATTTCATCATACTGTATACTTTTCTTCATTATTTCTTAAGAGTATTTCATCATATTGTATACTTTTCTTCATTATTTCTTAAGAGTATTTCATCATATTGTATACTTTTCTTCATTATTTCTTAAGAGTATTTCATCATATTGTATACTTTTCTTCATTATTTCTTAAGAGTATTTCATCATATTGTATACTTTTCTTCATTATTTCTTAAGAGTATTTCATCATATTGTATACTTTTCTTCATTATTTCTTAAGAGTATTTCATCATACTGTATACTTTTCTTCATTATTTCTTAAGAGTATTTCATCATATTGTATACTTTTCTTCATTATTTCTTAAGAGTATTTCATCATATTGTATACTTTTCTTCATTATTTCTTGTTAACCAATATTTTTTTGTTTTTCCTCATATTGTCTTAAGCATTTCTCTATATTTTACATTTTCTCTCATTGTTTTAAAAGTTATTATATTATGCTATACATATGTCTTACCTTATTCCTTAAGCATTGCATTATTTTATAAGCAAGAATATTATTTAAATTAAAAACAGCAACAATAAATCATAAATTTGTCACACACAGCATTCATAACATCAAGTGATTAACTCTCCCCTGCCAGCGTACTTATATGAACAATTCTGGTTTGTCACGTTTCTGCCAACGTACTTATATGTACACTAGCTTTGTTTCATTAAAAAAACTTCATTTATGAAATCTTCCTACATTTACAGATATTGTGATGTATAATACATATACATGATACGTGGAAATAATCTGTTAATTCACTTTTACAACTATACCCCCCTCCCCCAATACATATCAAGACCCACACTTTTTGTCTGGTCAGATCGGAACGTCCACGTTTGTTGCCTGTGGCATGGAAAGAGTTAATATAAAAATCTAGCCTTAAAAAAATGAGAAACATAAATTCATGGAAGAACTCGCACCAATGTCTTCTGCTAAACCAAATGTCTTCTTCTAAACCAATGTCTTCTGCTAAACTAAATGTCTTCTTCTAAACCAAAAGTGATTTCTTCCTAAGGGATTAAGAAAGCTCAAAGACCCACCTGAAATCTGTCCACAGAATCTAAAACAAGGATCACTCCCCCAGGACTCTTAGCTGAAACTTTCTCCAGCCAGCGAGGAAACTCTTCCACAAGCCTGACTGGGTCACAGGTCAAGGCCGGCGGCATGGACACATGCTGCATTAACTGCAGAAGAGCAGTTTATCAATGAGTCTTCACTGAAGGCAAAATGTAATGATTAAAAAAAGGTAGACAAAGTCTTGACAGACAAACAGGGAGCAAGTCAACGCTGCAAGAGAGTGACCAACAGTCAAACCCTGTGGCTATCTAGGACAAACAACCATTCTGCCACTACATGATAGCACCGGTACATGAAGTATACCTGACTCCTAACCTAACACACAACATCCATGACACACAAACATTTTTTTTAAACAAAAAACTACTGCTGTGGTGTTTCATCAGGAAATGATATATTTTTGGCACTTTCAGTAGTTTATACGATTACAGAACAAAATCATATGACTGTAATTATTTTAATTCTCTGAAAAGCCTTTTAAGTAGTTCATGGAAGGTTAAAAGTTAAAAATATTCATGCTGATACAAGAAACTTGTAGTATTACGTTGTGCTATATACACCAGACATCTGCACAAGTCTGATCTGTGCATTCACTCAAAGCAAAAGTTGATTTTTTTATAAACGAGTATATACGCCGAGAGCAGAAAAACTTGGCAAACAACTATGTGAGCCCTATGTGACATTCAATGGCACAGGAAGGACGTAAGAATGTACCAAACTAAAATACATTTTAGGCCACTGCTGTGATGTCATAACTAAGTTACATTTTTTCTTTTGTTTAAATCTACCATTAAAAAAAACAAGATATGTATATTGCATGTTTTTGCTAAGATCACACTGGTCTTTCTTTGTCTGATCTCAAAACCACGTATGACAAATCATTTTATTTCATGTTATAACTTATAATTCATATTACTTTATGCTACAGATCATAGCTTGGCAGCCTGGTTAGCTGAGTGGTTAGGTGCTCGGTTTACTAATCCGGTGATACTGGGTTCAGTCCCAGCAGTGGGATTTTTTCTGGTAAACACCAAACAGGCCCCGGGGTTCACCCAACCTCTAAAAAGGGTACCAGAAGGTAAAGCGGCCAGGCGTGATACTGACCACATCACACTTTCATGTGTCGAAGGTCATGGAAAACACCGTATTCCCCAATATGCCTTAATGACATGGGAACAGGAATTTTGCCTTTTTTTTTACAGATTCATTCACTCATTCATTTGCATGTCCCTTGCGGAACTTTGCCTCCCAAACAGCACTCCTGTAGGCCTCTCAGTTGTGAGCAAGATGGCCTGGTGCTGCTGCGTCCATCTGCAGATCGTCAACGATTTCTTGCAGCCATCTTCATTTTGGTCTTCTTCTTTTTCTTTTTCCCATTATGTATCCTTCCAATATGGTCTTCTCTAAATTATCATGACGTTTAATGTGTGTCCAGATTACAGTAATGAATTAATTAATAATTATTTCATTAGTATATTACATATTATCAACCATTACTTAGCATGAAAGCACTTTATCTATACTGAATGAGCTACTCAAGGCAGTGGACTGATGAGAGGCTACTCTCATGATTCAGCTGACAGATGTAAAAATAGATGCCCAGCACACTGTGCACAGAGAATGATTTTCTGCACAGTCTGGAACACGAGAATGCACAGCGCAGGCAACAACCAGTGGTTAAAGATTATACACAGACATTCATGCAACTATCAGTCCCATACATACAGGACCAAGATTACCACTGAACAAGTAATTCAGAAAATGAAGCTAAAATACGTCAACATTCCTTTTCCTTGGTGAAGAAGTACGGACATTATACAAGAAATTTTTTTTAAAAATCCCTTAAAACAGGAACATATGGAAAAATTGGGTCCTTCAAACAAGGACATATAGAAGAATGACGCCCTTCAAACAAGGACATACAGAAGAATGATGCCCTTCAAACAAGGACATACAGAAGAATGATGCCCTTCAAACAAGGACATACAGAAGAATGATGCCCTTCAAACAAGGACATACAGAAGAATGATACCCTTCAAACAAGGACATACAGAAGAATGATGCCCTTCAAACAAGGACATACAGAAGAATGATGCCCTTCAAACAAGGACATACAGAAGAATGATACCCTTCAAACAAGGACATACAGAAGCTTCTACATGTCCCTATCTGAAGGGCATAATTCTTCTGCATGTCTTTGTTTGAAGGGTAATTCAATGGACAGAAAAGAGAACAGAGAAGAACTAAATGAACTGAAAATGACCACAGTAATAACAAAAAACAAACCCCACAAGAATCAATGTTAAATGTTTGGCCTTATCCAGAAGCGTATTATTGTAATAAAAAATCCATACTTGCAGGTCAGTTTGAGGGGAAAAATAGCAATGAGAAGAAGTTGGCACAGATGAGCGGACAACATCAAGAGACAGGTAGGAATCAGCTTAGCCACAAGCATGGTGTATCTATCCCAACCAAACTACTATGTGCAGATGGCACAGGATGATGATACTTATCGTATTATGCCTGAGGTGATGAACAAACAAAAATAATTTAAAATTTGTCATACGGGAAAGCCATAGATAGGATGATGACGATGGCACTAACCTGCGCCGTAAGCCTCCGAATCATTACAATTGGATCTGCACTGACAGAGGAAGGCATGCCCACGAAATGATAGAGTAACAAACTGCTGGAGTTTCTCTCCTCCTGTAACTGTAACCTGTCTCAGCAACACAGAACAAACAAACATTGCTGTCTACTTGTGCCAGTTTTTTTCAAAAACATTACCAGTGACATCGGTTAAAAAATGTAAATAAGAAAATATACAACCACAGCCTCTGTCTGAAACCAGTAATTAGGGAAGACAGCTGTTATTATTATTACTCATATTATAATGCGAACTGGAACTATCACAAAAAACAGAACAGTAATCACTGCTGCTTGGCACTGTGACTTACATCTTACATCCTTCCCATGCCGTTAAACATCACATATGACTCGTATGGTAGTTGGTCAAGAACTGTTGACTAGTCAAAAAAAAAAAACAAAACAGAACAATATCTGCCTCCACTATATGAAGCTGTAGCTAGTGATGAAGGCATAAATTTGTTGATAAATGTGAAAAAGTTGTCTAGAAACTTTTGTCTGGTGGCTGCCTGCCTCACCATCAGTGGTATAGAAACCTTTATCTGCCGGCCGCCTGCCTCACTATCAGTGGTCTAGAAACTTTTGTCTGCCGGCCGCCTGCCTCACCATCAGTGGTATAGAAACCTTTATCTGCCGGCCGCCTGAATCACCATAAGTGGTCTAGAAACTTTTATCTGCCGGCCGCCTGCCTCACCATCAGTGGTCTAGAAACTTTTGTCTGCCGGCCGCCTGCCTCACCATCAGTGGTCTAGAAACATTTATCTGCCGGCCGCCTGCCTCACCATCAGTGGTCTAGAAACTTTTATCTGCCGGCCGCCTGCCTCACTATCAGTGGTCTAGAAACATTTATCTGCCGGCCACCTGCCTCACTATCAGTGGTCTAGAAACCTTTATCTGCCGGCCGCCTGCCTCACCATCAGTGGTCTAGAAACCTTTATCTGCCGGCCGCCTGCCTCACCATCAGTGGTCTAGAAACCTTTATCTGCCGGCCACCTGCCTCACCATCAGTGGTCTAGAAACTTTCATCTGCCGGCCACCTGCCTCACCATCAGTGGTCTAGAAACCTTTATCTGCCGGCCGCCTGCCTCACCATCAGTGGTCTAGAAACTTTTGTTTGCCGGCCGCCTGCCTCACCATCAGTGGTCTAGAAACTTTTGTCTGCCGGCCGCCTGCCTCACCATCAGTGGTCTAGAAACTTTTGTCTGGTGGCCGCCTGCCTCACCATCAGTGGTCTAGAAACCTTTGTCTGCCGGTCGCCTGCCTCACCATCAGTGGTCTAGAAACTTTTGTCTGCCGGACAGAAGAATGATACCCTTCAAACAAAGACATACAGAAGAATGATACCCTTCAAACAAAGACATACAGAAGAATGATACCCTTCAAACAAAGACATACAGAAGAATGATACCCTTCAAACAAGGACATACAGAAGAATGATGCCCTTCAAACAAGGACATGCAGAAGCTTCTACATGTCCCTATCTGCATGTCTTTGTTTGAAGAGTAATTCAATGGACAGAAAAGAGAACAGAGAAGAACTAAATGAACTGAAAATGAGCACAGTAATAACAAAAAACAAACTCCACAAGAATCAATGTTAAATGTTTGGCCCTATCCAGAAGCGTATTATTGTAATAAAAAATCCATACTTGCAGGTCAGTTTGAGGGGAAAAATAGCAATGAGAAGAAGTTGGCACAGATGAGCGGACAACATCAAGAGACAGGTAGGAATCAGCTTAGCCACAAGCATGGTGTATCTATCCCAACCAAACTACTATGTGCAGATGGCACAGGATGATGATACTTATCGTATTATGCCTGAGGTGATGAACAAACAAAAATAATTTAAAATTTGTCATACGGGAAAGCCATAGATAGGATGATGACGATGGCACTAACCTGCGCCGTAAGCCTCCGAATCATTACAATTGGATCTGCACTGACAGAGGAAGGCATGCCCACGAAATGATAGAGTAACAAACTGCTGGAGTTTCTCTCCTCCTGTAACTGTAACCTGTCTCAGCAACACAGAACAAACAAACATTGCTGTCTACTTGTGCCAGTTTTTTTCAAAAACATTACCAGTGACATCGGTTAAAAAATGTAAATAAGAAAATATACAACCACAGCCTCTGTCTGAAACCAGTAATTAGGGAAGACAGCTGTTATTATTATTACTCATATTATAATGCGAACTGGAACTATCACAAAAAACAGAACAGTAATCACTGCTGCTTGGCACTGTGACTTACATCTTACATCCTTCCCATGCCGTTAAACATCACATATGACTCGTATGGTAGTTGGTCAAGAACTGTTGACTAGTCAAAAAAAAAAAACAAAACAGAACAATATCTGCCTCCACTATATGAAGCTGTAGCTAGTGATGAAGGCATAAATTTGTTGATAAATGTGAAAAAGTTGTCTAGAAACTTTTGTCTGGTGGCTGCCTGCCTCACCATCAGTGGTATAGAAACCTTTATCTGCCGGCCGCCTGCCTCACTATCAGTGGTCTAGAAACTTTTGTCTGCCGGCCGCCTGCCTCACCATCAGTGGTATAGAAACCTTTATCTGCCGGCCGCCTGAATCACCATAAGTGGTCTAGAAACTTTTATCTGCCGGCCGCCTGCCTCACCATCAGTGGTCTAGAAACTTTTGTCTGCCGGCCGCCTGCCTCACCATCAGTGGTCTAGAAACATTTATCTGCCGGCCGCCTGCCTCACCATCAGTGGTCTAGAAACTTTTATCTGCCGGCCGCCTGCCTCACTATCAGTGGTCTAGAAACATTTATCTGCCGGCCACCTGCCTCACTATCAGTGGTCTAGAAACCTTTATCTGCCGGCCGCCTGCCTCACCATCAGTGGTCTAGAAACCTTTATCTGCCGGCCGCCTGCCTCACCATCAGTGGTCTAGAAACCTTTATCTGCCGGCCACCTGCCTCACCATCAGTGGTCTAGAAACTTTCATCTGCCGGCCACCTGCCTCACCATCAGTGGTCTAGAAACCTTTATCTGCCGGCCGCCTGCCTCACCATCAGTGGTCTAGAAACTTTTGTTTGCCGGCCGCCTGCCTCACCATCAGTGGTCTAGAAACTTTTGTCTGCCGGCCGCCTGCCTCACCATCAGTGGTCTAGAAACTTTTGTCTGGTGGCCGCCTGCCTCACCATCAGTGGTCTAGAAACCTTTGTCTGCCGGTCGCCTGCCTCACCATCAGTGGTCTAGAAACTTTTGTCTGCCGGCCGCCTGCCTCACCATCAGTGGTCTAGAAACCTTTGTCTGCCGGCCGCCTGCCTCACCATCAGTGGTCTAGAAACTTTTGTCTGCCAGCCGCCTGCCTCACCATCAGTGGTCTAGAAACTTTTGTCTGCCAGCCGCCTGCCTCACCATCAGTGGTCTAGAAACCTTTATCTGCGGCCGCCTGCCTCACCATCAGTGGTCTAGAAACCTTTATCTGCCGGCTGCCTGCCTCACCATCAGTGGTCTAGAAACCTTATATGCCGGCCGCCTGCCTCACCATCAGTGGTCTAGAAACCTTTGACTGCTGGCTACCTGCCACACCATCAGTGGTCTAGAAACTTTTGTCTGCCGGTTGCCTGCCTCACCATCAGTGGTCTAGAAACTTTTATCTGCCGGCCGCCTGCCTCACCATCAGTGGTATAGAAACCTTTATCTGCCGGCCGCCTGAATCACCATCAGTGGTCTAGAAACTTTTATCTGCCGGCCGCCTGCCTCACCATCAGTGGTCTAGAAACTTTTGTCTGCCGGCCGCCTGCCTTACCATCAGTGGTCTAGAAACATTTATCTGCCGGCCGCCTGCCTCACCATCAGTGGTCTAGAAACTTTTATCTGCCGGCCGCCTGCCTCACCATCAGTGGTCTAGAAACTTTTATCTGCCGGCCGCCTGCCTCACCATCAGTGGTCTAGAAACCTTTATATGCCGGCCGCCTGCCTCACCATCAGTGGTCTAGAAACCTTTATCTGCCGGCCACCTGCCTCACCATCAGTGCTCTAGAAACTTTTATCTGCCGGCCACCTGCCTCACCATCAGTGGTCTAGAAACCTTTATCTGCCAGCCGCCTGCCTCACCATCAGTGGTCTAGAAACCTTTATCTGCCAGCTGCCTGCCTCACCATCAGTGGTCTAGAAACTTTTGTCTGGTGGCTGCCTGCCTCACCATCAGTGGTCTAGAAACTTTTGTCTGGTGGCTGCCTGCCTCACCATCAGTGGTCTAGAAACTTTTGTCTGGTGGCTGCCTGCCTCACCTCCCAGACCATAACCCAAGCTTCTCCTAAAACATTTTTCATTCAGTTAGTTCAGATGCTCCCTACTCCCTCACAGCCCCCCACCTCTTCCACTGAGGATCGTACCTCCCACTCTGGGAACAACTGTCATACATTCACTGACCATACTTTCACTTCCTCTTATGAAAGTCTCCCCCCCCTCCCTGACAAACATACACACACACCCTCTCTTCAAACCACCAACACTCACTCAACACAATCACTAGGCCAATCACTGCTTAATTATATATTTTTAAAAAATCACATGTTTAAGTAAATCACACATTCATATGCAAGTCACATACATTTGTCAGACAAAAAAACCAGGATGATTACATACCACTTGGACATTAACAACGACTTTCCCAAGCCTGGACTTCCGACAACGAGGAGAGGTGGCAGCGGGCCAGCAGCTGAAACTTGCATGTTCAGCTGTTCATAATACTGGGGGTACAGAACATCAAACTGTCACACAGCTGTTCATAATACTGGGGGTACAGAACATCAAACTGTCACACAGCTGTTCATAATACTGGGGGTACAGAACATCAAACTGTCACACAGCTGTTCATAATACTGGGGGTACAGAACATCAAACTGTCACACAGCTGTTCATAATACTGGGGGTACAGAACATCAAACTGTCACACAGCTGTTCATAATACTGGGGGTACAGAACATCAAACTGTCACACAGCTGTTCATAATACTGGGGGTACAGAACATCAAACTGTCACACAGCTGTTCATAATACAGGGGGTACAGAACATCAAACTGTCACACAGCTGTTCATAATACTGGGGGTACAGAACATCAAACTGTCACACAGCTGTTCATAATACTGGGGGTACAGAACATCAAACTGTCACACAGCTGTTCATAATACTGGGGGTACAGAACATCAAACTGTCACACAGCTGTTCATAATACTGGTGGTACAGAACATCAAACTGTCACACAGCTGTTCAATACTGGGGGTACAGAACATCAAACTGTCACACAGCTGTTCATAATACTGGGGGTACAGAACATCAAACTGTCACACAGCTGTTCATAATACTGGTGGTACAGAACATCAAACTGTCACACAGCTGTTCATAATACTGGGGGTACAGAACATCAAACTGTCACACAGCTGTTCATAATACTGGGGGTACAGAACATCAAACTGTCACACAGCTGTTCATAATACTGGGGGTACAGAACATCAAACTGTCACACAGCTGTTCATAATACTGGGGGTACAGAACATCAAACTGTCACCCAGCTATTCATAATACTGGGGGTACAGAACATCAAACTGTCACCCAGCTATTCATAATACTGGGGGTACAGAACATCAAACTGTCACCCAGCTATTCATAATACTGGGGGTACAGAACATCAAACTGTCACCCAGCTATTCATAATACTGGGGGTACAGAACATCAAACTGTCACCCAGCTATTCATAATACTGGGGGTACAGAACATCAAACTGTCACCCAGCTATTCATAATACTGGTGGTACAGAACATCAAACTGTCACACAGCTGTTCATAATACTGGTGGTACAGAACATCAAACTGTCACACAGCTGTTCATAATACTGGGGGTACAGAACATCAAACTGTCACACAGCTGTTCATAATACTGGGGGTACAGAACATCAAACTGTCACCCTGTCTACTTGTCTTGGTCCTATATTATTTTCATACATTAACGTACAACTAACATCACCCTATCAAATATAGAATTAACATCGCCCTGTGAAATATAAAATTAACATCACCTTGTCAAATATAACATTAACATCATCTTGTCAAATATAATATTAACACCACCTTGCAAAATATAAATTTAACATCACCTTGTCAAGTATAAAATTAACATAATTTTGTCACATATAAAATCATCACCACTTTGTCACATACACAAAAATAGCACTTCTTTGTCACAAATAAAATCATCATCACTTTGTCACATATAAAATCATCACCACTTTGTCACATATAAAATCATCACCAATTTGTCACATATAAAATCACCACCTCTTTGTCACATATAAAATCATCACCACTTTGTCACATACATAAAAATAGCACCTCTTTGCCACATATAAAATCATCATCACTTTGTCACATATAAAATCATCACCATTTGGTCACATATAAAATCATCACTACTTTGTCAAATATATCAAATTAGCACCACTCTGTCACATATAAAATCATCACCACTTTGTCACATATAAAATCATCTCCACTTTATCACATATAAAATTATCATCTATTTGCACAAATTAAAAACTAACACCACTTTGTCACATATAAAATCAACACCATGTTGTCACATATAAAATCACCACCACTTTGTCACATATAAAATCATCACCACTTTGTCACATATAAAATCACCACCACTTTGTCACATATAAAAATATAATCTCTTTGCACAAATTAAAAACTAACACCATTTTGTCACGAATAAAATCATCACTACTTTATCACACATATAAAATTAGCACCACTTTGTCACACACAAAATCATCACCACTTTGCCACATATATAGAATCATCACCGCTTTGTCACATACATAAAATTAGCACCACTTATTCTAAAACAATCTTCCATTTTCAAGTTCTCACTCTTACAATGAAAGAGAGAACTGGATCATGGAAAAAAGAGATGTACAAAGAGTACATAGCAACATCTACAGACCCCAGGGCAGAAAATGGCCGTCAAGAGTCATTAACAAAGTTGTCAAGTCGACATGCTGGCTGTCAAAAGTCAAGGACACAGTAGATGGCACAAATCATGGAACACAGAGGCAGTCAAAAGTCAAGGACACAAAGATGAAGGAATTACAAAACATGGAAGTATAAGAAGCGGATGTTACAAAAAAAGAAAATATGTTACTCTGAACACACTTTTGTACTTGCTCAGTGAGTACCTTCTCAAAACCAATCTCACAACTTGAAAGAACTGCCGTGTTCAATGAGTCAGTCTGCTCGGAGTTGCACTGGACATCTATACTAGCGCCACCTAGGCAATCGGACATCACTGGATCTGAACTTTCCTTATCAACTGCCAGCTCCTAAAACATGAACAAAATAATCCCTCACATAATCTATGTCAATGTCAAAACTATCACCATGGAAACAACAACAGTTACAGTTCATTGTGATACCTTCTCAGGGGGACAAATATTCACTGATAACAATGATAAAGTACTATTTTTTTTTCATACAGATAAGAATTATTAACATTCATGGTAAAATTAGAAAGAGTTAATGAAATATTTTCAGAAAGTCAAGACTACTTTACTTATTAACTACTTTCACAAAGTCAAGACTAATTTACCTAACTACTTTCACAAAGTCAAGATTACTTTACTTAACTATTTTCACAAAGTCAAGACTACTTTACTTAACTACTTTCACGAAGTCAAGATTACTTTACTGAACTACTTTCATAAAGTCAAGATTACTTTACTGAACTACTTTCATAAAGTCAAGACTACATTACAAAAAGAACATGTTGCCAGTACTAGTTTGATGATTCTCTCCAAATCTCTGAAAGCTGTTTGTGCCGTGTTGCCTGGAGACGTGTGCATGATATGAACCCTGGCTGTGGCCGACTCTCGAATCCTTCTCTTCAGCTCTCGCATTTCTTGGCTGGACTTGGCACTGAAGGAAACAATTAACAGAGAAAAAAGATGACATCTTTTCACTTTATGTTACAACCAGAAGGTCTCAGACGCTCAGTGTCTGAGCGGTTATATGCACGGCAAAGACCACATCTTCAATCCCATAATTCCACACGACCAAGATGTTACACTTTCCTCTGACCTCCAGGTCAGTGAAACAGGAAACCAGTTTGAATGTGGAAATATCTCCTGGAACCCAGCCATAATAAATAAAAGACTAGGGGTCCATACTAAACAAACATGGCTTCACTGACAAATCCTAAAGTGTTTTTTATCAGATATTAGCAGGGGTATGACTGTCTGCTCTTGTTTAATGTCAGCAAAAAAACATTAAATCATATTTAATGATAGATATATACAACAGAAATAAGTGAATGTAGGCAAGTAACAGAACAATGTGGGTCTATGAGAACACAAGGTAAAAGTGTAGGCAAACACAGAGTAACAGAACAATGTGGGTCTAGGAGAACACAAGATAAAAGTGTAGGCAAACACAAAGTAACAGAACAATGTGGGTCTAGGAGAACACAAGATAAAAGTGTAGGCAAACACAGAGTAACAGAACAATGTGGGTCTGTGAGAACACAAGATAAAAGTGTAGGCAAACACAAAGTAACAGAACAATGTGGGTCTAGGAGAACACAAGATAAAAGTGTAGGCAAACACAAAGTAACAGAACAATGTGGATCTAGGAGAACACAAGATAAAAGTGTAGGCAAACACAAAGTAACAGAACAATGTGGGTCTATGAGAACACAAGGTAAAAGTGTAGGTGAACACAAAGTAACAGAACAATGTGGGTCTATGAGAACACAAGGTAAAAGTAAAGGTGAACACAAAGTAACAGAACAATGTGGGTCTGTGAGAACACAAGGTAAAAGTAAAGGTGAACACAAAGTAACAGAACAATGTGGGTCTGTGAGAACACAAGGTAAAAGTGTAGGCAAACACAAAGTAACAGAACAATGTGGGTCTATGAGAACACAAGGTAAAAGTAAAGATGAACACAAAGTAACAGAACAATGTGGGCCTATGAGAACACAAGGTAAAAGTAAAGGTGAACACAAAGTAGCATTTATTTTGGTGTGGAACAAGCACAAGGTAACAGAACAATATCAGTGTAAGGAAACTCAAGGACACTGTTTCATGAACTGATATCTGACCTTTTATTATCAGCGGTTTCTGACATGAGAAAGACGCAGGTTTTGCTCCCAGGATGGTCCAGATGAGCTTGTTTAATCTCCAGGTGTGAGTATCTGGGGCAAAGATGGAGGACAGTTAGGTGTCCTGTCTTCAGATATGTCACAGTAGGTCAGGAAAATAAAAAAATGATGTCACCCTCAATACACTACAAATTTATGTGACAGAAGCTGACTATGGCATAAATTTAGGACTTACATATACCATATAAAATCAATATTTTAAATAAATCTATGTCACGCTGGCTCATCTGTCACATAAGATATAAAGTACCATAACTTCATGTAAAACTACTGTACTCTATATTTATGTCATATTTTCACTGTGCACTGTTTAAATTTATGTTACAAATCCTCACCTGATAATAAACTTATGTCACATAAGCTACTCAAATTTTAAACATCTGCCACAAGCTTGGTATATTATAACATTACCTATGTCACATCCCTGTACGTGGGCATTGCTCAGCAAGGCATCACGATCCAGTATACTTACTTATATCACACTAGCTCATATATTATATATTCATTTATATCACACTAGTTCATATATTATATACTTACTTATATCACACGAGTTCATATATTATATACTTACTTATATCACACGAGTTCATAAATTATATACTTACTTATCTCACACTAGTTCATATATTATATACTTACTTATATCACACTAGCTCATATATTATATACTTACTTATCTCACACTAGTTCATATATTATATACTTACTTATATCACACTAGCTCATATATTATATACTTACTTATATCACACTAGCTCATAGATTATATACTCACTTATGTTACACTAGCTCATATATTATATACTCACTTATGTCACACTAGCTCATATATTATATACTTACTTATGTCACACTAGCTCATATATTATATACTTACTTATGTCACACTAGCTCATATATTATAAACTTATATCACAAAGGCTCACTTATCTTACACAAGCTCACACGTTCATAAAGTTACATCACATAAGCTTAGAACAGCGTGTCCCAAATATGCCCATGATGATGACGGAGGGTAGAAACTTGAATATTTTGGGGGCAATTAGAATATACAAATATTTTATATAATACTTTTTCAGAACCTGGCTGACTATTGTGCTGGGTGGGGGTGGGGGCATGATCCAAAAAAAAAAGTTTGTGAAACACTGCCCTGAAACACAGAACAATATAAACATAAGCTCAGAACACAGAACAATATAAACATAAGCTTAGAACACAGAACAATATAAACATAAGCTTAGAACACAGAACAATATAAACATAAGCTTAGAACACAGAACAATATAAACATAAGCTTAGAACACAGAACAATATAAACATAAGCTTAGAACACAGAACAATATAAACAGATCCACAACAATGTCACTTACTTGTGTAAAGAACTTCCTAAAAATGCTATGAACATCACTGCCATGTCCACCTGCTGTTTTCTCAGTTTTACATCTTGCTCCCAGCACTGTCAGAATTTTTGAGGTAAACAAGCAGCACATCAACATCAAGTTTATGACAAAGATGTTATTTATACAAGGTTTTATAATAACTTTGGTGTAATTCACTGTCAGGTTTAGAATTCAATTTACAGACAAAATGAAAAGTTCAACAGAAACAACATTACAGTATCCTAGACCCAAAAAACTATCTTCTGAATATACCAAGAAACCCAAACAGCAACTGGCTAGTAAAGAGGATTAAAGAGAGAAAACTTAAAAATTCTGGACACATTAAATGTACAGATAATCTAGAGAGAACCATCTTGGAAGGGTACATAATGGGAAAAAAGAAAGAGAGGAAGACCAAGGCGAAGTTGGCTGCAAGACATCGTTGATGATCTGCAAATGGATGCATCAGCAGCAGGCCATCTTGCTCACAACCGAGAGGCCTACAGGAGTGCTGTTAGGGAGGCAAAGTTCCGTAAGGGACATGCAAATGAATGAATGAATGAATGAGACCCAAAAATGTTTATGTTTGATGCTCATAACATAGCATTTGGCTAAACCTATACATAACAGCTGACCAAACCTACATAACATTTGGCGAAACCTATACATAATAGCTGACCAAACCCTACATAATATTTGGCGAAACCTTTACATAACAACTGACCAAGCACTACATAACATTTGGCCAACCTTCATAAACCAGATGACCAAACCCAACATAACATTTAGCCAAACCTTCATAAACCAGATGACCAAACCCTACATAACATTTAGCCAAACCTTCATAAACCAGATGACCAAACCCTACATAACATTTAGCCAAACCTTCAAGTCATAAAATAAAGTTTGCACAAACATATACAACAGCTACCTATAATTATGTAATACCTGACCACACTTTACATAACAGCTGACAAACCAACAAGATCTAGATCCTAAAGTTTGACCAATCATTCCATAGTTCTATCAGCCATTTCTTCCTCTATAATACAAAATATCAGTTATGCAGACATTCTGATATAAAATATCAGTTATGCAGACATTCTGATACCAGACTTGCAGTCACTCATCCTTTCCAGTCAAAAACTACTCATTATTTTTCTGACATTATACTACAAAACAATAATCAAGTCATAAAGTCCACACACTGTGTCAGTGGATTCAAAGAACTTAATAATGCAGATTTTGTGATATAACTATTCAGAATATCAAATACTAAACAACTGCTCAGCTGTATGGTTATCTCATACACATGATATTTATTGCCACAATCATTCCAATAACTACAGTATTCTGAGCCCAGTCACTGCTGCATGCTACCATTCTTCCAAGCATTAATCCTTATATGTCAGTGTAGAATCACTGGAGCCAGACTTTAGTGCAGCATGCTACCATTCTTCCAAGCATTAATCCTTATATGTCAGTGTAGAATCACTGGAGCCAGACTTTGGTGCAGCATGCTACCATTCTTCCAAGCATTAATCCTTATATGTCAGTGTAGAATCACTGGAGCCAGACTTTGGTGCAGCATGCTATCATTCTTCCAAGCATTAATCCTTATATATCAGTCTAGAATCACTGGAGGCAGACTTTGGCATAGCATGCTTTTAAATGGTACACAAACTAATTCCTGTTACAAAAAAATAATCATACCTTTCAAACAAGGTACAATGTTATCTTTCAAACAAAGTACAATGTTATCTTTCAAACGAGGTACAATGTTATATTTCAAACAAGGTACGTTACCTTTCAAACAAGGTACAATGTTACTTTTCAAACAAGGTACGTTACCTTTCAAACAAGGTATGTTACCTTTCAAACAAGGTACAATGTCATCTTTCAAACAAGGTACAATGTCATCTTTCAAACAAGGTACAATGTTATCTTTCAAACAAGGTACAATGTCATCTTTCCAACAAGGTACAATGTTACCTTTCAAACAAAGTACAATGTTACCTTTCAAACAAGGTACAATTTTATCTTTCAAACAAGGTACAATATTACTTTTCAAACAAGGTACAACATTCTAAGTTTAATAAAGTAGAAAACCTAGAAATTTTTTTTTTCTAAAATACCATTTAAAAGGAAAAGAAAATCGGATATGAGGAGATTAGAAATAAAAATTTCACTAGACCTAAAAGAGTTAATTCAACTGCCATCATCTTTCTCTCTCCCCTGTAACTGCCGAGTTGGTGTTCTGTGCAGCCGATGCTATGAAGGTGTTGAGGCACATCATCGTATCGGCGTGGGAGCGGGTTATGGCGGCTATTTTTTTTCAGTTCAGACTGCAGCTAAAAAGCAGAGGGGGTGTGCAATGCTTCCTTGGCAGACTCCACCACCATGAAGACTATGGCAATCCCTGCCCTGTTAGCCAGGCTAGGCCTGTTACTGGAGGTACCAATGGAGAGGTGGGACAGGGTCTTGGTTAGCTATGGTTCGCTTACCCTGACACTAGAATATCAGGTATGGGTATCTGATTGCCTAATCAGACAGCGTCTAGGCTCCCACCACCACCACCATCAAGTTAGACAAAATGACTACTGAAGCAGGCAAAACAGATGTTAACACACTTGACTACAGCCTACCAATGTCTCTGATGCCACTGTCTCACATGGTAGATGAACAAGAGCTAAAACTTTGGCCTCTCTCTCACAAAGATCACATAATTTGGGCACATAATCCTGAAAAAAAATCACATAATTTGGGAACAAGATCTTGAAAAACTTCACATAATTTGAGAAGATTATAAAAAACTCACATAATTCGAGAACATGATCTTAAAAAAGATCACATAATTTGGACTTACCATCCTGAAAATCTGCAAGGATGATTCAAAAACATTGTTGGAAACATCTCAAATAATCACAGACAAACACTAGCACTATTTTTTTGTAATTTGATTTGTTTCTCATTAATTTATTCATTCAATAATGTTCCTTGTCTATAGCACATGGGGCATCTTCGAGAACTTTCTAAGTTTTTCTTTCTATGTTAGCTTTTATTAGCTAAGTTTTCTTTCTATGTTAGCTTTTATTAGCTACGTTTTCTGTCTATGTTCACTGTCAGCTATTTTTACTTTCTATGTTCACTGTTAACTAGGTTTTCTTTCTGATTATGTTCACCGTTTGCCAGATTCTCTTTCTATGTTAGCTTTTATTAGCTAAGTTTTTCTTTCTATGTTCATTGTCAGCTAGTTTTACTTTCTATGTTCATTGTCAGCTAGTTTTACTTTCTATGTTCATTGTCAGCTAGGTTTTCTTTCTATGTTCATTGTCAGCTAGTTTTACTTTCTATGTTCATTGTCAGCTAGTTTTACTTTCTATGTTCACTGTCAGCTAGGTTTTCTTTCTGATTATGTTCATTGTTTGTTAAATTTTCTTTCTGATTATGTTCATTGTTTGTTAAATTTTCTTCCTGATTATGTTCATTGTTTGTTAAATTTTCTTCCTGATTATGTTCACTGTTTGTTAAATTTTCTTCCTGATTATGTTCACTGTTTGTTAGATTTTCTTTCTAATTATGGTCATTGTTAACTAGGTTTTCCTTCTGATTATGATCATTGTTTATTATATTTTCTTTGTGATTACGTTCACTGTTTGCTAGTTTCTGATTATGCTCAATGCTAGCAAGGTTTTATTTCAGATCTTGTTCATTCAAAAGACACTTTGAATCTGTCACCAGCATTTGTCCTCGAAGGAGAATTAATGTGGACATTGAAAACAAAACAATGTCAAAACAGGTTCATTATGTGGACCTTAAAGACAAAAAAAAAAAAAATCATGTTCCATTTTAGGAACATGCAATCTTTTGGAATTTGAGAATGAGACACAAGGTTGAGGATGGTGTCCCTGGAGCTATGTGAAGTGAATTTTGAGAAAAACAAATGTACATTTCATGTACAAATTCTAAATTATTCTATGCTAATCTGATCAAGTTTACTCTCCCGTCTATGCTATGTATTTAGTATACTTGTACTAAACTTAAAGTCTGTGAAAGAATGAAAGTTGAGAGATGAAGGGCAACATGTCAGATCAGTGCCAGTGACAAATTCTTCATCTTTTTTGGAAATTAAAGTTTCTCATTTGCTCCACTTTGCCGTAAAAAAAGCCTCATTTTCAAACATGACAAAAAAATTGTACCAGTACACATTCAGAAGTATAAAACCATGAGCACCAGCAACCAGACAAGAAGTAGCTACCTCCATGAACCGGTTAAACTCTGCGGCCATGTCAGGAGAGACAGAAGCGTAAACTCGTACGGTCTGGCTCATGACATGGGCTGGCACAGAACGGAAAACACAGCCACTGTTCATAACTGCCAGGTTCCAGTCCTCTGAAAGTGTAACAAGAGCGCACAAGTCACAGAGAGCTCAAATAAGCAGTATTTCACAGATGTCTTCCACTGCTTTATAATATTCTTCAGAATTCAAATATTTTGAACAGATGCTTTATGCTGCTTCATATTCTTAAGAATTCAAATATTCCATACAGATACATTCTGCTGCTTTATAACATTCTTCAGAATTCAAATATTTCATACAAATGCTTTCTGCTGCTTCATATTCTTAAGAATTCAAATATTCCATACAGATACATTCTGCTGCTTTATAACATTCTTCAGAATTCAAATATTTCATACAAATGCTTTCTGCTGCTTTATAATATTCTTAAGAATTCAAATATTTCATACAGATGCTTTCTGCTACTTTAGAATATTCTTCAGAATTCATATAAGCAATACTTCACAGACACTTTCTGCTGCCTTTTGATATTCTTCAGTCTCCAGTCTTGCACATTTTTCATTGTTTTGTAATCATCACATAAAAAGGTGTTTTTGGGTTTATCTTGTTACTATCCTTCCTGTAAGGGTCTTGTCCATCATTTCATTTACTTTTCTGATATGATCTTATGGCTAGCAAAAACCTGGCCATCCCTTCACCTCCACTGAACATCAAAGTCTGTCATTTCATGGATTTGTACTTTAGAACTATCAGGATAACATACTGGATGCCCAACCTTAAAAGAGATCACATAATTAAACCTTTGTACCTTTGTTAACATTCATGAAAGGGCCATCCATCTCAAGAGCAGCTGATGCAAACTCTGGACCTCTGAGATAGGCAGCTTGATGAAGCTGGACAGTTGAGCCCAGAGATGGCTCACTCTCAATGGCTGTCCACCAGTCTCCAGGATGTGAGTTGCCTGTGAGAGACAAGAACATGAGAGACATACTTCCCCACATTTAATGGGCATATTTCAAATGTTAAACAGTTATAGCTGAAACTGATACTCACTGTAGTTATGTAATGATCTTGTAGATTAAGATTTATTAAGTCTTTATGCTTGTAAGCAAACCTTGTAAACCTCACTGAAAAACACTGTTTTACACTAAATGGCTCTCATTAAGAAACACTGTTTTACACTAAATGGCTCTCATTGAGAAACACTGTTTTACACTAAATGGCTCTCATTGAGAAACACTGTTTTACACTAAATGGCTCTCATTAAGAAACACTGTTTTACACTAAATGGCTCTCATTGAGAAACACTGTTTTACACTAAATGGCTCTCATTGAGAAACACTGTTTTACACTAAATGGCTCTCATTAAGAAACACTGTTTTACACTAAATGGCTCTCATTAAGAAACACTGTTTTACACTAAATGGCTCTCATTAAACGACTCTCATTGAGAAACACTGTTTTACACTAAATGGCTCTCATTAAACGACTCTCATTGAGAAACACTGTTTTACACTAAATGGCTCTCATTAAGAAACACTGTTTTACACTAAATGGCTCTCATTAAACGACTCTCATTGAGAAACACTGTTTCACACTAAATGGCTCTCATTAAGAAACACTGTTCTACACTAAATGGCTCTCATTAAACAACTCTCATTGAGAAACACTGTTTTACACTAAATGGCTCTCATTTAGTTACCAAGGAAAACCCCTGCATCAAACAAAACAGAAAAATAAGAGTAGGAACATGGAATGTGAGAAGTATGTATGAGGGAAAGTATCAAATAATAAGTGATAAGATGAAAAGAACGGGGATACACATTTTGGGAATCTGCGAACATCGATGGAAAGGATCAGGACACTTCAAGAGCGAGAATGATATTATCTTTATATACTCTGGTGGAGAATTAGGAGGAAAGAATGGAGTGGCTTTTTCTTGGACAAAACAATACCAAAAGCATTACTAGGATACAATCCAGTAAATGATAGAATTCTCACTACCAGACTTAAGGGCACTCCTAGAAATGTAACAATTATCCAGATATATGCACCTATATCAGTAGCAGAAGAGGAAGTAGAAGACCTTTATAACACACTGCAAACGACGATAGACCAGGTACAGAAAAATGATATTGTATTAATAATGGGTGATTTTAATGCAAAGATTGGTACAGAAAGAGCAGAAGACGAAGGATATGTTGTAGGGAAATTTAGCATAGGACATAGAAATGAGGCAGGTGACACTCTAATGGCTTTTTGCATGGAAAATCAGCTAATGATTGCTAACACACTTTTTTAGACAATATTCAAGAAGACTTTACACATGGACATCACCTGATGGGAAAACCAAGGATCAAACAGATTACATTTTAGTGCACAGAAGGTGGAGATCAAGTATAATGGCAGCAAAAACTTTACACAGACCATGAGTTATTAATAGCAGACATGAAGATAAAGATAAAAGACATTTACAGGATCAAGACCACTTCACTTTGATCTTACAAAAATACCAGAATAATATGGTACAGAAGTGAAGAACCGTTTTGAAATCCTGATGGCTGTACACAGGAGGAGATGACACCAGATGAACTGACTACACAGGCCAGAGATATCTTAATAACAACAAATGGTTCCAGTAAAGAAAACACAAAAGAATGGATGGATTACAGCAGGCACACTAGAACTGATAAAACAACGTAGAGAAATGAAGACGCAATGGAAAGTGATAAACAACAACAAAGAGAAATATAAAACTTTAACAAAAGAAGTACGAAGAAACATAAGAAAAGACAAAAACAATACATACAAGATTATTGTGAAAGAATAGAAGGACATCAGAAGTGTGGAAGAGATAGTGAAATGTTTAAAGAAATGAAGACATTGACGAGAAATGTCACATCTAAGCTAAACGTAATTTGTGATGAGATGGGGAATACCTTGACAGAGACAGGAAATTCTAGAAAGATGGAAGGAAGATTGCAGAGGAATGTATGAAACAACCGACTGTGAAAGCGGAAATCAACAGTGTGAATTATTATTGGAGGAGAAAGAACCCGAACCGACAATAGAAAAAGTTTTATGGGCAATAAAGAATCTGAAAAATGGTAAATCACCAGGATGTGATAAGATAACAGCTGAATTTATTAAAGCAGGAGGAAAGGAATGTGCAACAATATATCATGCACTATGTAAAAAGATATGGCATTCAGGTATTTGGCCAAAAGAATGGAAAAGAATTGTATTCATACCACTGTCAAAAAAGGGTAACCTGAAACTATGCACAAACTACAGAACTGTTGCCCTGATTAGTCATGCCAGTAAAATTATGTTAAAAATCATTATAGGTAGACTTCGTAAGAAAATAGAAGAATATGGTCCAAGTTGGTTTCAGGCAAGGAAGAGGATCAAGAGATTATATATTCAATCTAAGACTAATAATAGAGAAATGCAGAGAATTTAATGTGAATCTATATTTATCCTTTATAGACTACTCAAAGGCATTTGATTATGTACAACACCAGAAACTTTGGGAAATAATGGAAAAAAATGGGATTTCCAACACATTTGATACAATTAACATCACTGCTGTATCTAGACCAACAGGCAGCAGTAAGAATAAATGGTGAAACAACAACTTGGTTTGACATAAAACAAGGGGTCCATCAGAGGTGCATATTGTCGCCATACTTATTTAACTTGTATACTGAAAATATAATGAGGAATGTTAGAGAAGATGTAGACAAGGAATATTACGATGCCATAACAATTGGAGGTTATGAAATACCAGAGATTAGATATGCTGATGACACAGTGTTACTGTCAGCAACACAAAAGGGAATGGAAAAACTAATTATGTCAGTCCGTAAGAATAGTGAAGTGCAAAACCTTTATCTTAATGCAAAGAAAACTAAATTGATGACAACTGACAAAACAAACAAGGCAGTTGAAATATCTATCAATGAGGAAAAATTGGAAGATGTGGAGAGTTTTGAATATCTTGGATCACTACTAACTAATAATAGAGATACAATGAGGGAAATTAAAAGGAGGACATCTATCGCTCTTCAGAAAGTAAAACAACTAAAGAAGATGTGAAGAGGAACAGATAGAACTACAAAAATATGATTTTTAAGGGCATGCATCTTTCCCATCGCAAAAAATGCCTATGAGATGTGGACACTTAACAAAACAGCTGGGAAACGCATAAATGCCTTTGAATGTAAATGCTATAGAAGAATTCTTCAAATATCATGGACACAAAAAAGAATAAATATATCCAGACTACAAGAACTTAATACTGAAGAAGGCTGGCTAGTAAAGAGGATTAAAGAGAGAAAACTTAAATATTTTTGACACATTAAATGTCATGATAATCTAGAGAAGACCGTCTTGGAAGGGCACATAATGGGAAAAAGAAAGAGAGGAAGACCAAGGCGAAGATGGCTGCAAGATATCGATGATAATCTGCAATAGATGCATCAGCAGCAGGGCATCTTGTTTACAACTGAGGGGACTACAGGAGAGCTATTAGGGAGGCAAAGTTCTACAAGGGACATGCAAATGACTGATTGGCTCTCATTAAGAAACACTGTTTTACACTAAATGGTTCTCACTGAGAAACAGTTTTACACTAAATGGTTCTCACTGAGAAACACTGTTTTACACTAAATGGTTCTCATTGAGGAACATTGTTTTACACTAAAATTTTTGGCTCTCACTGAGAAACAATGTTTTACACTAAATGACTTTTGCCAGTAAACACTGTTTTAGGCTAAATGACTTTTGTCTGTAAACACTGTTTTAGTCTAAATGACTTTTGTCAGTAAACACTGTTTTAGACTAAATGACTTTTGTCAGTAAACACTGTTTTAGACTAAATGACTTTTGTCAGTAAACACTGTTTTAGACTAAATGACTTTTGTCTGTAAACACTGTTTTAGACTAAACGACTTTCACTGAGAAACATTGTTATTTAGAGTTTACAATTTTAAGAATTAGATAAGCTGAATACAGGTCATCCCACGCTAAAAACATAGTGGCTTCATTATGTTATTACAAATGTCTTTCGTAGTTTTGGATTTGTCTAGTAGTGAAAGAGTTAAGAAAGTACTGTCATGACTTAAAAGAGTTAAGAAAGTACTGTCATGACTTAAAAGAGTTAAGAAAGTACTGTCATGACTTAAAAGAGTTAAGAAAGTGCTGTCATGACTTAAAAGAGTTAAGAAAGTACTGTCATGACTTAAAAGAGTTAAGAAAGTACTGTCATGAATTACTGGCATGACTTACAGATTTTTTTTTACCTAGACTTGCATTATTCAGATGCTGACAGAAGTTATGTTGGCATTGTTAGTTACAGTTAAGAGGGCAAGTAATGGCAAATTATATGTTATATGGAAGTGAATCATGGACATTAGGCAGGTATGCACAAAAATCATTGGAAGCAGCAGAAATGTGGTTTATTAGAAGAATGTTGCGAATCCCCTGGACAGCAAAAATAACTAATGAAGAATGTATGAGAAGAGCTGGAGAGACAAAAAAACCTTGTCAAAAAAATAAGAGAGAGACAGTGTACTTTCATAGGACATGCACTGAGAAGAGGGGGCATAGAAAATGTTATAACAACAGGAAAAATAGAAGGAAGAAGATCAAGAGGAAGACCAAGAGAAATGATACTGGACAGTCTGATGGGATGGTGTGAGAGGAGATCACCAACTGAACTGATGGCCTGCATGAAGGATTGTGTACTCTGGATAAGCATAATAGCCAACGCCAGTTGGCATGGCACCTGATGATGATGAATGGCAGATCTGTCAGAGAGAAACATGAAAACACCAGGAAATGTTTCTATTTGAAATTCTAAAACAAAGGCACATCTCACTTTATTTTGAATCAATTTACTGCATTACATATTATTATGCTTTCTTTTTCAAATTATTATTTCTGTTATTATCAGAATGTGTCATCTTCTTCTGGCAAACTTTGGCGGCAACATCGCATCAAGTAAATCGATCAGAATACAACGGCCCATAATTGTTTAACCAATAATGTCAGGATTTCACCACAGATAAGGATATGTCCAGCATGAAAGTATGACACTCTGATCATAGCTTGCACTACTTGTTGGATATGTCCAGCATGAAAGTATGACACTCTGATCATAGCTTGCACTACTTGTTGGATATGTCCAGCATGAAAGTATGACACTCTGATCATAGCTTGCACTACTTGTTGGATATGTCCAGCATGAAAGTATGACACTCTGATCATAGCTTGCACTACTTGTTGGATATGTCCAGCATGAAAGTATGACACTCTGATCATAGCTTGCACTACTTGTTGGATATGTCCAGCATGAAAGTATGACACTCTGATCATAGCTTGCACTACTTGTTGGATATGTCCAGCATGAAAGTATGACACTCTGATCATAGCTTGCACTACTTGTTGGATATGTCCAGCATGAAAGTATGACACTCTGATCATAGCTTGCACTACTTGTTGGATATGTCCAGCATGAAAGTATGACACTCTGATCATAGCTTGCACTACTTGTTGGATATGTCCAGCATGAAAGTATGACACTAGCATGTGCAAGTGAAGATGTACCTCAGGACTGCTGGCACAGCACCACCTTCTACCACAGCTGAACTCTGCAAAAAGTTAGCATATCAAACGAAGCAGATCAAGGATGGCAGAGGCAGAAGAGACACTGTCAGTAGTCTGTGACTCAGAGCAGATCTCCCTAAACAAGAACGGACTAAAGTGTCAAATATGCAGAAGCTAATGAAGGGCATGATCCAGCTTGGCCGTGGATGCTGAGACTTGGCTCAGGGTAAAAGAGAAGTCCCGGTGCAGAAACAGATTCAGCATCACTCCAAACAACGTGACCCTGTGATCTTCACAGACTTGTCAGTGGCATGAGGCCTAAACAGTGGATGGGGGTATGTTGTCTACCACAACGGCAAACTAGTTACCAGTGAATCAGAAGCCTATGCAACCATCACTTCGAGCATGAGAATAGAGGTGCAGGCAGCATCAGAAGCAGTTTCTCGGTCGGTTAAGCAGGATGACTCACATGGGGGTCATTGTAACTGACTTCCAAAGCATATAACACAGGATAACTCACATGGAGGTCATTGTAACTGACTTCCAAAGCATATAACACAGGATAACTCAAATGGGGGTCATTGTAACTGACTTCCAAAGCATATAACACAGGATAACTCACATGGGGGTCATTGTAACTGACTTCCAAAGCATATAACACAGGATAACTCACATGGGGGTCATTGTAACTGACTTCCAAAGCATATAACACAGGATAACTCACATGGGGGTCATTGTAACTGACTTCCAAAGCATATAACACAGGATAACTCACATGGGGTCATTGTAACAGACTCCCAAAGCATGTAACAGAGAAATGAGAAACATTTCTTTCCCAGGTAGTGGGTCTACTGGGTTCTTGGTTATCCAGTTTGACGTGGATCTACTGCCAGGTCATGCGGGAGTCAAAGGCAATGAAAAAGCGGACAAGCTGGCAGGCACAGCATCAATTCAGAGCAACCTAAGAATGAACAAAGAGGACATTGCAAAAGCCACCTTGGATAGGCCGCATAACGAGGACAACACTGGGTTGAAGGACAACAGTCACATCAGGAGGATGATCGAATTGGGGAAGAAGAGGAGAAGTGGACGTTTTTTCAAACGAAGTCGTTAAGTGCGTATTACTACCCACAACCAGCGTATGGCTGACTTCATCAGCAGGTGCATGCTCCAGTGGGTGTTGGAACAGAAGGTGGAGCACATGTGGGGATGTCAGGAGTGCAGAGATGACACATGACATGCTGGGTGGTGAACAAAACATGAGAATAGAGCCCAAGAGACCTTTTGTTTAAGAAACCAATGCACCATGAGACCACAGCTGAGTGCATTCTGTATGAGAAACCTAACACAGTATGAGAAAAAAGATCAGTGGCTTCTGTATGAGAAACCTAACACAGTATGAGAAAAAAGATCAGTGGCTTCTGTATGAGAAACCTAACACAGTATGAGAAAAAAGATCAGTGGCTTCTGTATGAGAAACCTAACATAGTATAAAAACAGAGACCAGTATGAGAAACCTAACATAGTATAAAAACAGAAACCAGTGCCTTCTGTATGAGAAACCTAACATAGTATAAAAACAGAGACCAGTATGAGAAACCTAACATAGTATAAAAACAGAAACCAGTGCCTTCTGTATGAGAAACCTAACATAGTATAAAAACAGAGGTCAGTATGAGAAACCTAACATAGTATAAAAACAGAGACCAGTATGAGAAACATAACATAGTATAAAAACAGAGGTCAGTATGAGAAACCTAACATAGTATAAAAACAGAGACCAGTATGAGAAACCTAACATAGTATAAAAACAGAGACCAGTATGAGAAACCTAACATAGTATAAAAACAGAGACCAGTATGAGAAACCTAACATAGTATAAAAACAGAGATCAGTATGAGAAACCTAACACAGCATGAGAACAGAGACCAGTGCCTTTTGTATGAGAAACCTAACATAGTATAAAAACAGAGACCAGTGCCTTCTGTATGAGAAACCTAATACAGTATAAAAACAGAGACCAGTATAAGAAACCCAGTTGCTACTGATTTGGCCTGTCCCATCCTCATATAAATTAACGATTTTACTGAAGTAACAAAGATTTACCAGTAATAATAAAGATTTTGTCCTGATAAACAAAAATTTTATCATAATAAGAATTTTGGCTCACATAAAGGAAAACTTATCTCAAACACCCAACACTGTGCAACACTACAATCCGTACACATAAGACACCCAATCACATAAAAAAAAAATAACACATGTGAGTAACCTAGGTCCACAATGCATGGCCTGGACTGTGGGTCACTTTCATCAACCGCATGACCAGCATATGCCAGCTTGGACAGATGATTCTCCAGCTCTTGCTTGGCCCGTAGCAAATTCTGAATCTCACTTTCTTTTGTTTCTCTAAACAGCTGGCAACAGAACCAAAAAAATAAAAATATGATATGACAGTGAGTGATTTGTACTTGGCATATTAATTAGAAGTAGTTCTTTCTTGGCTTAGCTCTTACCTATCTATTTAAAAATGTAAAGACCTTGTGCTGAAAGCAATTTATTTATGGCTTCGTACGCCTGTTTTACTTCATGCAGAAGCTCTTTTATACTTTTCCTATGTTCTGGTTGCTATGTGAAATGTATAAAATATAATCCAACAAACTGGTAACAAATCTGAGTAAATTATTTTTCCTGTACATAATTAATTTACATTAAAATTAATTTTTAACGTGTTTTTTTTTTGTAACTTAGAAAACTCTGACACAGAATTGGAAAAGGAAAACTAGTTTGTCTAAGAATTCTAACACAGGGCAAGAACTACTGATGTGGCAGCCTGTAATCTGTAACCTGTAACACTGGGCAAGAACTACTGATGTAGCAACCTGTAATCTGTAACCTGTAACACTGGGCAACAAATTTTCACAAAAGTCAAGCCCTTTTTTATAAAATTAGTCATTTCTTATAGATTTTGGAGTGCTGAACATAAGTATGTTCAATTGAGGTCTTGTTCCTCTCCAAAGCTTCTTTATTTGTTTTATTTTTTGAAGACCAATAGATGTCCTCTTTTTAATATCCCTCATTGCATCTCCATTATTAGTTAGTAATGATCCAAGATATTCAGCTGAGAGTGAATACATAATGCAGAGCTGATTATTGTTTATAAGAAACGTGCAATAGCCACTTGCTAAACAGAGTACTATGTTAGAGCATAAAGTGTACCACCGAATGTCCACTTCTAAGTTTGATGCTTCTTTCCCTGCCACTTGTACAACTGCTCAGGATCATCTCTAGTTAATGTCCAACATGGAAGTGGACCGCCTGCCCTGATACCGCTCCTCCATTGCTGTGACAACCTGATTGTTCCCCATGCTCATCACTGACCATGCCGCAGTTGTCTTGAAGAAATCCAAGTGGGAACAGAGAAAGTGCAACTTTATGGACATACTGCACTCAAGTTTGTGATATACAGACAACATGTTCTCAACCAGATCTTTGAAAATTTCTGCCCTGACATTTTCAGGGAATTTGGTTGACACCAGACTAAATGAATCCCAAGCCCTTCTCTCATTACCCTGTGGCAGGTTGTCAGACCTATCATCTCTACTACCCTGCAGCAGGTTGTCAGACCTCTCATCTTTACTACCCTGCAGCAGGTTGTCAGACCTCTCATCTCTACTACCCTGCAGTAGGTTGTCAGACCTCTCATCTCTACTACCCTGCAGTAGGTTGTCAGACCCCTCATCTCTACTACCCTGCAGTAGGTTGTCAGACCTCTCATCTCTACTACCCTGCAGTAGGTTGTCAGACCTCTCATCTCTACTACCCTGCAGTAGGTTGTCAGACCTCTCATCTCTAAATACCCTGCAGTAGGTTGTCAGACCTCTCATCTCTAAATATCCTGCAGCAGGTTGTCAGACCTCTCATCTCTACTACCCTGCAGTAGGTTGTCAGACCTCTTATCTCTAAATACCCTGCAGTAGGTTGTCAGACCTCTCATCTCTACTACCCTGCAGCAGGTTGTCAGACCTCTTATCTCTAAATACCCTGCAGCAGGTTGTCAGACCTCTTATCTCTAAATACCCTGCAGTAGGTTGTCAGACCTCTCATCTCTAAATATCCTGCAGCAGGTTGTCAGATCTCTCATCTCTAAATATCCTGCAGCAGGTTGTCAGACCTCTTATCTCTAAATATCCTGCAGCAGGTTGTCAGACCTCTCATCTTTGAATATCTGTTAGATCTGAGGACACACAAAAACTCTCTGATTTTTGCTTCACTGAGTTGACAGAATCTGTCTACCAGGTACTTGAACTCTGGCTTAGCATGCTTCACTGAGTCAATAGAATCTGTCTACCAGGTACTTGAACTCTGGCTTAGCATGCTTCACTGAGTCAATAGAATCTGTCTACCAGGTACTTGAACTCTGGCTTAGCATGCTTCACTGAGTCAATAGAATCTGTCTACCAGGTACTTGAACACTGGCTTAGCATGCTTCACTGAGTCAATAGAATCTGTCTACCAGGTACTTGAACTCTGGCTTAGCATGGTTCACTGAGATGAGGGACTTTGTCTGCCAGGTACTTGAACTCTGGCTTAGCATGCTTCACTGAGCTGAGGGACTTTGTCTACCAGGTACTTGAACCCTGGGTTAGCATGCTTCACTGAGTTGATAGAATCTGTCTACCAGGTACTTGAACACTGGCTTAGCATGCTTCACTGAGTTGAAGGACTTTGTCTACCAGGTGCTTGATCGCTGGCTTAGCATGCTTCACTGAGTTGAGGGACTTTGTCTACCAGGTACTTTAACTCTAGCTTAGCATGCTTCACTGAGTTGAGGGACTTTGTCTACTAGTTACTTGAACACAGGCTTAGCATGGTCCATGGCTTTTACAAAATTCTTCATCAGACAAATTTTTATGTACGGAGGTGGTTGTATGATTTTGTGTGTCTCTAACAATGCTGGGTGTTGCCCATTCTTTTCTCCAACTTTCAAAGACTTCCTTCTAGGCCAGTCTTTCTTCACATAGTGCAATGCCCTTGCTTGGGTGTCCCATTCATACAAAAAGCAGCAATGTTTTGTATATCCCAACTGCAGACCCATCTTCAGGTAACTACAGTGATACCAGCCGTACCTGAGCTACTGAGGACAGTCCAACAGCTGTGTAAAATTGTGATTAAGTTTCCCTCATGCAGATAGCATGTCCCACCATGTTCCACCACCTTGATACTCAGTTCAGATGAGTTTTATATAAATTTGCCATTCTTGTGGATTATGTTTAATTCCTGTGGCATTCATCAAGCCATCTACATCACAGGAATACACAAGGTCATCTTCTTTCTGGAAATAATGCTCAAACTTCTCATGACGAGTGCAAAATAAAGTCATTCTGACATTTCCCTTAAGAAGATTCCATCGTTGAAGCCATGATCCCAGTATCAAACAAATGGTATTGCCAATTAATACCTACGTAAACAATGTGGACTGAGTATCTCCTAAACAATAACCAATTGGCAAATTTCACCGTCTTTTTGCGTTCAGCACATCAAACTAAACACAGATTGGCTTGTTTATTTCACTGGCAAATTGTGTGTTGCCCAGTGTAACCAGAGACTGGCATCTCTGCGCTCTGAGCATTCGTGCTTCACCTGCCATTCAAACACTCACTGAAGTGTGCGCCTGCCGACGGAATCAGTCACATGCTGACTGTGAGTATTCACGCTAAACTACTTCATCCAAACAACATCCATTCCCCCCCCCCCACTCAATCATCCTCCTGACATGATGGTTGTCATTCACCCCGATGTCATCCTCCATACTCAGCCTGTCCAAAGTGGCTCTTGCAGTATCCTCTTTCTCCAATCTTAGGGTGCCCCGAATTGATGCTATGCCAGTTAGCTTGTCCTCATTATCACTGCCTTTGACACCCGCATGACCTGGGTGGTAGATCCACATTAAACTGGATAACTAAGAGCCCTCAAGAAGCTGGGCCCACTCCCTGTGGAAGAAAGGCCTCTCAATTCTCTGTAACATGAGTCTCTTACGATGACCCCATGCAAGCTATCTAGCAACTAGATAAGACTGAAAGATGTCTAAATGACTCTTTCTGATACACTGACTGCAGGAAAATACTTGGAACAGCATAAACTCATAACATATGCACTTCACAAAAAAACAAAAAAAAAGGTTAAAAAAAAAATGATATCTCATATGCAATGACTATATATCAGAGAAAGAAACAGACTGTGAGTCAACCTTGAACTGTCTCTGAACTTTGTCTCGATCACATTCAAAAACTGACGCTCTGGCCAAAGCTTCCTGCTCGGCTTCCAGGGCTGCATCTCGTTCAGCTCTCATCCGAGTGCAGGTTTTCTGAAGTGCAAGCAACTCTGCTCGTAATCGTTTATTCTCAGTTTCAAGTTTCTGCTCCTTTTTTTGCATATTTGTGATCTCATTATCTTTGTTCAAGCGATACATCTCAAAGTCCTTACGGATTCTTTCTACTTCTGGGTTTTCTAAGTCCATAGACAAGGCTGACCTGAAAAAAGTAAAAGAAAAAAGTGCCTCTGAAGGAAACAATGAGCTCAAAAATATATGTAAAAGTTCAAGATTGACTGAAAATTTACATTTCTAAAGTAATTCTTGTTTACGTGGCCAATTACACAAATCCAACACTGGTGGAGTCAGTTGAGGGATCACTCAGAGGATGAAGACTGGCGAAACCCTCAACAGGTGACACCTGCCTACTTCAGAATCATCTTCCTAGATGAAAAGTGTCAATACAAAAGCTGTAGTCAGCAAGGAATCATTCAACTTATCAATTATAGTCCCACTAGGGCAGCCTTTCTCCACTTGTCTACAGATTCTGTGCTCCCACTAGGGCAGCCTTTCTCCACTTGTCTACAGATTCTGTGATCCCACTAGGGCAGCCTTTCTCCACTTGTCTACAGATTCTGTGATCCCACTAGGGCAGCCTTTCTCCACTTGTCTACAGATTCTGTGCTCCCACTACGGCAGCCTTTCTCCACTTGTCTACAGATTCTGTGCTCCCACTAGGCCAATTTGTCTACAGATTCTGCGGTCCCACTATGCCAGCTTGTCTACAGATTCTGTGGTCCCACTATGCCAGCTTGTCTACAGATTATGTGGTCCCACTATGCCAGCTTGTCTACAGATTCTGTGGTCCCACTAGGCCAGTTTGTCTACAGATTCTGTGGTCCCACTATGCCTGCTTGTCTACAGATTCTGTGGCCCCACTATGCCAGCTTGTCTACAGATTCTGTGGTCCCACTATGCCAGCTTGTCTACAGATTCTGTGGTCCCACTATGCCAGCTTGTCTACAGATTCTGTGGTCCCACTAGGCCAGTTTGTCTACAGATTCTGTGGTCCCACTAGGCCAGTTTGTCTACAGATTCTGTGGTCCCACTATGCCTGCTTGTCTACAGATTCTGTGGCCCCACTATGCCAGCTTGTCTACAGATTCTGTGGCCCCACTATGCCAGCTTGTCTACAGATTCTGTGGTCCCACTATGCCAGCTTGTCTACAGATTCTGTGGTAACCTCATTTCTTCTGCCTTAAATCCCAACTCTTTGGCCAGGTTTAGTTTCAAAGACCTGCATACATTTGATACTTTTTGAGAACATGTTCTTGAATGTGTATTCCACTCTCATAAGTGAATTCAACTATTTCAGACTCTCTGAACCAGCACAATTCTCTCAGACTTGAAAAAAAAAGTCTGAAATGTAGAAATGACAGACCAAAGCAGATTTTAACAAAAGCCATATGGACTTTTTGATCTGTACAACAAACTCAGAGAAATCTGGTAATTGCTAATCAAAACAAGACACAGCCAGTAACGGAGACATGACAAAACCAGAGTAGCTTCAAACAAGGTATCCTATAGCTGCCTTACACAATTTTTCCTCTGTTAAATGTAACTATTTTGGCAATGAACCACTCTTAAACTTTCAACACAATCTCTTCAAGTTAGTCTTCTTTGGCACTGCTGTCTGTGGTCCTTTTACAGCATAATGTAATTGTTTCATTTTTTTTGGTCAGTCAATTTTTAAAAATATTATTCATCTGACTTCAGTCCGGTTAAAGTCTCTTAATCTGGCAGCCAAACCAAATGTCACCTAACGTCTTCGTTTCCCTTACTGTGATCGCTGTATGTGCAGTATACTCTGGTGTACCTCACCTTGCAAGCAGATACTTGGCAACATCAGGGGCAACTTCACTGACACAAGATGGACTGAAAGAAGCATGCTGAAGCTGGGTTATAACCCACTCACTTCACCTTGAGACATCACTTCACGACTTTCTAACTACTCACATACTTCACTTTATCACATGTATGTTGGTGTATCCTGTTGCTTTTTTTTTCCTTGGGATCTCACTAAACAAAGCATGTGGGTTCTACAGAATATTTTTGCCTAAGATCACCATACCTCAGACTCCCACCTTTAGGCTTACTACGGCCTAGAGAGCCCACACTCCTCAGACCTAGCTTTCCTCTTGGCTTGATCTCGATAGGGATTCGCTTCAAGACACCATTTGTACCCTCCAGATCTGACCCCAAGATGTCATCATCATGGGAACGCATGAAAGAACTACCAGTCCCCATCTTTAGATTCCTGAGGAGGGTCATACACATACATGAGTAATTAAGGCAAAATCTAAGGAAATGAAGGAAACAGTTAAAAAACAGAGTGAATGAATAGGTAAACAATGCAGTAAACAGAATGAACAACTCAATAGCTAAATAGTGCAATAAACAGACTCAACAACTCAGCAGCTAAACAATGCAATAAACAGAATCAATGACTAGCTAGCTAAACAATGCAATAAACAGACTCAATGACTCACTAGCTAAACAGTGCAATAAACAGAATCAATGACCCATTACTTAAACACTGTAATAAACAGAATCGACAACTCACTAGCTAAACAGTACAATAAACAGAATCAATGACTCACTAGCTAAACAGTGCAATAAACAGTATGAATAACTCACTACCTAAACAGTTCAATAAACAGAATGACTAACTCACTAGCCAAACAATGCAATAAACAAAACAAATAACCCACTAACTAAACAGTGCAATAAACAGAAATTGACTTACTAGCTAAACTGTGCAATAAACAGAATCAATGACTCGCTAGCTAAACAGTGCAATAAACAGAATCAATGACTGACTAGGTAAACAAAGCAATAAACATGAAGAGTTATTAGGTAAACAATGCAATAAGCAGAATCAATGACTTGCTAGCTAAACAGTGCATTAAAGAGTGACTCCTTAGCTACAAAACAAGTAAACAGAATATCAGCTAAAACTGTGAACAACTATTTGAAATATTGACGTCTTTTGTTTTTTTTTTTTGTCTGACAACGACATGAAATTTATGTACCCCCCCCCCCTCCAATGTGGTCAAATGTCAAACTCAGATATACCTATCATATGAATCACTATCATCTCTTGTTCTGTTAAAGCCCACCATTTTATTATTTCACTTCACGGGCAATCATCCTCAGCTTACCTCATTTTCATATGATTTATAACTGTTACCTTGAACGTAAATAAACTTAATTTAAAAAAAAAGCAAGTAAAAAGAAGTCAGTAAACAATGAGGGCTACAAAGAGGAATCAATGACTCATTAACTAAACTGAGCTGTAAATATAATCAACAACTCGTCTGTTAATCAGGGCTATAAGCAAGATTAATATCACAGCTTACATATTCATTTCTGAATAAGAAAATTATCACAGCTTACACATTCACTTTATGAAAATTATCACAGCTTACACATTTAGGCACAAGGAAAAACTGCTGCAGATACAAGTAAATGCACTCAATGTGATTTGTATCACTCCAAAACATAGACAAACAAAACAATAAACTCATTTACTGTACTCGTTATGGAATATTTCATCTACTGAATCTGTTCATTCTCAGAATTACTACAGCTGATACACATGTGCTAAAATCACTATATATGTCATTTTATACTGCTTATTTTCCTTTCTTTTCTTTCTATTTTGGCTATTTTGTCTGAGAATGGAGCCAGGTTGAAACAGTGCATCCCTGTATTCAGTCACTAGATGATGCTGCTCCTGCCTTTATTACAAAGAGTTCACCCTTCACTGCTTTACTGTCACAGGTCCACATTCAAACATAAACACAGACGCACTTCTGACTACATTCTGGCGAGCATCTCTGAACCAAATCAACTGAAGAAGTTACAAGAAAAAGTTGTCAGAATCATGGTACCAGCAAAGCAGTAAAAGCTGAGAACCCCTTACCACAAAATGTGTTAAGAAACTGGCAGAAACTTCAAGTTTATGTAGCACAACTGTCAAGGGAAGTGTGTGCTATTTTCATCTTTGTGGCTGCTTCAGTTTTGAAAGTTCACAGTTTTCTGCCTTGGACAATAATTAATCTACAAAACCATAGTGAAAGAGGATTAATGATGAAAATATACCACCGTGAATGAGGATTAATGATGAAAATACAGCATCATGAATGAGGATTAATGATGAAAATAAGTACGCAAGAGAGTGAAAATATATGATGGTAATGAAAGAGTGAGGATAAATGATGACAGGAAGTTATGAAAATAAACAATGAAGTCTAGAAAAATGAATGCTCGAAGATGAAGGTGAATTATATCTTTAGATAACGAAATAAATAATGAGAGGGAGAGAATGAAGATGACTGTCTTCTCTCCTCAGACCATTAACTCATCCAATCCACGTTTTATACTTGTGGTATGTACCCAGAAGATGGTTACACAAAAATAATTTGGAAGAAATAAAAGGCACACTCACTACTTTGTTAACACCTGCCTAAGGAAAATCCTTCAGGTTAGATGCCCAGACAACATCAACAGTGAAGAGCTACAGCAGCAAACAAACAAACCCACAGTGAAAGAAAGGACACTGAAAAAATGCTGGAGATGGATAGGACATACACTTCAAAAGCCTACCACTAACATAACCAGACTGGCTCTCACCTGGAATCCTCGGGTAAGTGGAAAACAAGGAAGACACACCAGGCAAAGAAGTCTTGAAGCAGAGACCGGAAAGCTGGACTGCACATGGAGACGGAAAGAAGAAGCCCAGGACAGAAATAACTGGTGAGCCCTTGATGATGGCCTATGCCCGGATATGGGTAAAGAAGGTGTGTACGGGACGGGTGGATAAGGCACACACTTGTACAGTGTGTTCTACGGGCGGAAAGAGAATACCACTTGACGGAGGATAACAGTGTCGTACTAAAGTGAAACAACAGCGAACAATTCGCTGTAGTAATACAAACTTCAGCATCATCATTTAATGCACCGAGGATGCAATTCGTATAAACTGTTAATACCTATTCGCCAAATGGTGGGGATACCTCTCATTACCGTCTGACCTTTCCACAATTCATTCTCCAAGCCTTCTATTTTATTTCGAAAATATTTGTTTACTTCCGGCATGAAACTAAAATCTTGTATTGAAATGCATAACGCAACGAAAGAAATATTAAATATCATCATCATTATCATGCACCGTTTTTCCCCATGGAAGGTTGGCTACATCCGCCCTTGAGCTTGCTGTCTCTTCTTTTTATTGTGAACTTCGGTCTGGCTGAATTCAGTCTGTCTATTTAAACACACACACACATATATATGTTCTTACTTTTTATTTTAAATGGGTTTAACATTATGTCTCTTTACGTTGTTCGCCCATCAATGTCTTTGCTTTGTTTCTCTCAGCTTTTCCGTATAGTATAGCTTTGTTGATTTTCATCTTTTTGACATGCCTGAAATGTTTTAACTACGTGCTTCTTGTTTTTCATTATTTCTCTTTTCAATTTTAAATGAGTGCTTTCTTTTGATCTGATATGAACTACATGCCTCCATAAGCATGGTCTAAAGTAGTTTAAAGTATGGCTTGATTGTTGTCGTTTTTAACAGCTTTTCTATACATTTTAGTTTTGAATGAATGTAAGAATGCAAGTTTATTTCATTCTGTTGCATAAATCAGAGTGTGGAGTGTATGGACATGGGATAAGTTTATTATTTATTTATTAATCATTTAATATGTCTTCATGAGGCATTTGTGGAAAACCCTTGCGGAAGCCCCATGTGCCCTGGGCACTTAAGGTTCAGAGAGAGAGAGAGAGAGAGAGAGAGAGAGAGAGAGAGAGAGAGATGTCTTCATGATTATTATGCTCATTAGCAAATGCTGAATGACTGTGACTGAGTGAAAACTGTATGATGAAGGCAGAATGTCAGACGGGCCTGCGTGCCCAATTCTTAACCCTTTGAAAATAAAATATCTTCGTTCGTTCGTTCTGTGTTCTGGCCAGGGAATAGACCATACTCTTATGTGCATCCATATTGATTAAATTTCGTGTTTTTAAAAGTAAATGAACACATTCATTTCGTTCAGATATGAAACACATTTGTCCGACATAATTTTGTAAGTCTCGCTTAATCTCAACAATTACAGAAACAACCACAAAATAATACACACACACACACACACTCGCGCGCGCATACACACACACTGACACGCGCATGCACACAGATACGCATACACACACGCGCGTGCGCACCCACATATATAAAGTATACATTTTGAGCACACCCACATATATAAAGTATACATTTTTAGCACACCCACATATATAAAGTATACATTTTAGCACACCCACATATATAAAGTATACATTTTAGCACACCCACATATATAAAGTATACATTTTGAGCACACCCACATATATAAAGTATACATTTTAGCACACCCACATATATAAAGTATACATTTTGAGCACACCCACATATATAAAGTATACATTTTGAGCACACCCACATATATAAAGTATACATTTTGAGCACAAATTTATTAAGTGTAGGAGTGCGTGTGTATTTTTTTTGGAAGGAAGAGGGTACCAGGTGTAAAGAATCTATGAGTTAAGATGGAGCATCATCCATGATCTCCAGACACATCCAAGGGTGTCCCGATCTCCGTGTAAATATTTCCTTCAGCCTACAGCAACTGATTACACCTGTTCTTTGCCGGTTGACCATCGGTCACAGTGTAAACTTATTGATAATTAGTGGATTACATAATGTAATCTTTTCATATATGTTATTACGTTAGATTATATTTTTTTTACTGATTCTCTTTTGGTTCTTATGATGTAATAGGGTACTTCGCGTATTGTGTAGGTCCTCTCTCTACCGGTGTGAGACTTGATATGTGGGGAAGCCATCATTATTTAAGATGTTACTTATCCACGTACACCACATATAGAAACAGCTGAATATATGTCACATGAAAACCCAGAGCTAAACGTTTCAAAACAAGTTCCAGCTCCCGCTGTTTAATACACGAGAATGACAGAACAGAACTACAACACAGAGTACATGACGCAACATAACTGCAAACGATCAATCTAATAATAGCATGGTTCATTAATATCAGTTGTCTTATTGTCTCAATCATGAGTTCCATTTCTACTAGTTCCCTATATACATCAGCTGTTTCTTGGGTTCCTACCTTTCTTCTAGTCCCACCTCTTCTCCCTCTATCCTCTACCTTTCTTCTAGTCCCACCTCTTCTCCCTCTATCCTCTACCTTTCTTCTAGTCCCACCTCTTCTCCCTCTATCCTCTACCTTTCTTCTAGTCCCACCTCTTCTCCCTCTATCCTCTACCTTTCTTCTAGTCCCACCTCTTCTCCCTCTATCCTCTACCTTTCTTCTAGTCCCACCTCTTCTCCCTCTATCCTCTACCTTTCTTCTAGTCCCACCTCTTCTCCCTCTATCCTCTACCTTTCTTCTAGTCCCACCTCTTCTCCTCTATCCTCTACCTTTCTTCTAGTCCCACCTCTTCTCCCTCTATCCTCTACCTTTCTTCTAGTCCCACCTCTTCTCCCTCTATCCTCTACCTTTCTTCTAGTCCCACCTCTTCTCCCTCTATCCTCTACCTTTCTTCTAGTCCCACCTCTTCTCCCTCTCTCCTCTACCTTTCTTCTAGTCCCACCTCTTCTCCCTCTATCCTCTATCTTATGACTTTGGTCGTCGGTGCCCGTGCATCTGGTAGCTCATTATATCTCTCCCTTCTCTACTTTTCCTCCGCACTCTCTACCATAAGACTTTAGTTGTCGGTGCATTATGCACATGGTAGCTCATTCTGTCTCTCCCTTCTCTACTTTTCCTCCGCACTCTCTACCATACGACTTTGGTCGTCGGTGCGTTCTGCATCTGGCAGCCTCCTCAGTACTATTCTGTTGCCTGCGCAACCGACTCCTTTCTTCTATAACTCTTTCCTCCTATATTTCTCTCACTCCTTCCTTCCTTCCACCTTATGACACCCGTCATTGCGCCCACTGCACGGGTGGCTCTCCGTGCGCCCTTCCTTGTGCAACGCTCCTAACTTCCATACAAATGCATATATTCATCAGTATAATCACACAATAATCAATACAATCAAAAGCGATACTAATATAATCACATGAACAATATGTAGTGCCCCTCTAAGTGCACTCGATACCTTAAATCAAAAGTATGCACATTCTAACCAGCAACCTGCTTTCGATTACCTATTTTCATATTAATAATAATAACAACACAACTTACGTCTACACACAGATCCTTCACGAAAACAACATTACAGAGGAAGCGCGATAACTGATTTATAACACAAAACTACAACTATATCCCGATTAGGCACATATACACAATATATGTTAAGAACGGCACACATTTTAAATTCGCGCCTTACCTCACGAAAACAAGTGACAAGACTAAAGTGAAATCGTTCACTTCCTTTTTTCTTCCATGCTTGCCTCTCTCTATCTATCTATCTATCTATCTATCTATCTATCTATCTATCTATCTATCTATCTATCTATCTATCTATCTATCTATCTATCTATCTATCTATCTATCTATCTATCTATCTATCTATCTATCTATCTGTCTGTCTGTCTGTCTGTCTATCTATCTATCTATCTATCTACTCGCGATGCGTTGGAACGCGCTCACTGGTCCACAGTTGTCAGTGAAGTCTTTTGTTCACCCAGTTTCTCTTATAGCATTGATGGTGTCTGCTCGATCCATTGTCCTTCCTTTGTTATAGCCGAGTCTCTAATCTGCTCTTCCATTGCCTGTCCTTCCTTGTGATAGCCGAGTCTCTAATCTGCTCTTCCATTGTCTGTCTCTTCCACCTACTCTGACACCTCCATGGTCTGGTACTAAAATAAAGTGAAACAAAATCTGTGACATCTACAAGGATTCACAGATTCGTCGAGTCGCTCAAGCTACACAACCCATCAGTCACAGACTTGTAGCTACACAACCCACTGGCCACAGACCTTGAGCTACACAACCCACTGGCCACAGACCTTGAGCCACACAACCCACTGGCCACATACCTTGAGCTACACAACCCACTGGCCACAGACCTTGAGCTACACAACCCACTGGCCACATACCTTGAGCTACACAACCCACTGGCCACATACCTTGAGTTACACAAGCCACTGGCCACATACCTTGAGCTACACAACCCACTGGCCACATACCTTGAGCTACACAAGCCACTGGCCACAGACCTTGAGCTACACAACCCACTGGCCACATACCTTGAGCTACACAACCCACTGGCCACAGACCTTGAGCCACACAACCCACTGGCCACAGACCTTGAGCCACACAAGCCACTGGCCACATACCTTGAGCTACACAACCCACTGGCCACATACCTTGAGTTACACAAGCCACTGGCCACATACCTTGAGCTACACAACCCACTGGCCACATACCTTGAGCTACACAAGCCACTGGCCACAGACCTTGAGCTACACAACCCACTGGCCACATACCTTGAGCTACACAAGCCACTGGCCACAGACCTTGAGCTACACAACCCACTGGCCACATACCTTGAGCTACACAAGCCACTGGCCACAGACCTTGAGCTACACAAGCCACTGGCCACAGACCTTGAGCTACACAACCCACTGGCCACAGACCTTGAGCTACACAACCCACCAGTCACAGAATTTGACCAACACAATGCGTTTCTCTGATCCTGTGATTTAGTCACATTATTCATATTAATAGTTTTCAGATGGTACTAAACAGGAATTCAGGCTTTTATATGCATTGGGAAGCGCCATCTCTCCTCCCTCCCCCAGAAAAAAGTGATATCACATAGATAGAGAGAGAGAGAGAGAGAGAGAGAGAGAGTGAGAGAGAGAGTGAGAGAGAGTGTGAGTGAGAGTGAGATAGTGAGAGAGAGTGAGCGAGTGAGTGAGAGGGAGATAGTGAGAGAGAGTGAATGAGAGAGATAGTGAGAGATAGTGAGAGAGAGAGTGAAAGAGAGTAAGTGTGAGAGAGTGTGAGAGAAAGAGAGTGGGAGATAGTGAGAGAGTGAGTGAGAGAGTGAGTGAGAGAGAGAAAAAGTGAGTGATAGAGAGATAGTGAGAGTGCGTGAGAGAGAGATAGTAAGAGACGGAGAGAGAGATAGTGAGAGACAGAGAGTGAGTGAGAGAGATAGTAAGAGAGAGTGTGTGAGTGAGAGAGATAGTGAGAGACAGAGAGTGAGTGAGAGAGATAGTGAGAGAGAGTGTGTGAGTGAGAGAGATAGTGAGAGATAGAGAGTGAGTGAGATAGTGAGAGAGAGTGTGTGAGTGAGAGAGATAGTGAGAGGCAGAGAGTGAGTGAGAGATATATATAGTGAAAGAGAGTGTGTGAGTGAGAGAGATAGTGAGAGACAGAGAGTGAGTGAGAGATATATATAGTGAAAGAGAGTGTGTGAGTGAGAGAGATAGTGAGAGACAGAGAGTGAGTGAGAGATATATATAGTGAAAGAGAGTGTGTGAGTGAGAGAGATAGTGAGAGACAGAGAGTGAGTGAGAGAGATATATAGTGAGAGAGAGTGTGTGAGTGAGATTGATTGATTGATTGATCTTTATTTCAAAAGGGTTAAGAATTGGGCACGCAGGCCCGTCTGACATTCTGCCCTTTATCATACATCTTTCACTCTATTCCAGACATTCTACAAATATGCTGTTCATATAACAAACATAACTAACATTGAAGCTGAGAGACATACAATAAAATATAACGTTTACGTTTCACTCTTAAACATTCACTCAGTACAGAAGTAACTACATACATTATAAATGACTATCTACTAAACAAAATTTTCGGGACTATACAGAAAACAATTAATTGTATTCGGTGTCTGTAAGAGCAGCTTAAGATAACTTTTAAGTTTTATAATTCATGGAGGCATGTAGTCGACATCAAATAGATACTGGGAAAGCTTGTAGTTGTAGGAAGGAGTATAATTTATATTTTTTATATAGGATGGGAGGGTATTCCAAAGATGAGCAGCAGAATAACTAAAGCTTTTCTTGTAAAGATCAAGTCTAGGTTTTGGAAGACATATGTTGTTCAAGCGTTGGCTGCACTTTGGGCTAAATTTAAACAGGTTCCATAGATAAGGCGGGGCATGCCGTGAAAGAATCTGATGTACTAACTTGGCTTTGTTGAAGAGGAACCTGTTCTTAAGGGGTAGTATTTTGATACGTTTGTGATGATTAGTTGTTTGCGCTTGATCTTTGTCACTAATGAGCTTTACTGCTCGCTTTTGGAGAGAGCAAAGCCTCTTTGTATTTGACACTGAGCAACCATCCCAAACTGTTGAGCAATAGTCTAAATGTGTTTGTATATGAGCTATGTAGTATGTCTTCCTAGTGTCTTGATCTATGAAGTGCTTAATTTTAGCTAATTGGTATACTTTTTGTGCGATGAGTTTTGTTAGACATTGCACATGAGAGTTCCAGGTCAGATGTTGGTCAATAATAAGACCTAGTGTTTTGTGCTCGCTAACGTTTTCTATCTGTGATGTTTCTGTACAGAGCCGAAGTGTTGTTTTTGTTGCATTTTGTAGTTTCTGTCTTGTTGTTATGAGCATTGATTTTGTTTTATCGGTGTTTATAATCATGCTATTATTTTTGCTCCATCCAATTAAATTGTATAACTCGACCTGAAGAGTTGATTCTAGATTAACACAATCGTAGTCACTGGTGTAGACTGTGCAATCATCGGCAAAAAGATCACAAAAAGAGTGTTTAAGATGAAGTGGAAGATCATTGATATAGATAGCAAAGAGCAACGGGCCTAGAATAGAACCTTGCGGAACACCAGTGTCAACTTTAGCAGAATTTGATAGAGAATTGTTGAAGAATACTACCTGTTGTCTGTCTGAAAGAAACGATGCAATTAATTTTATTAGGTCAGGGTGCAGTCTATAAGTCTTTATTTTTCTTACAAGAATATCGTGGTCAATCATATCAAATGCCTTTTAAAAGTCGACAAAGATGGCACCACATAGTCTGTCTTCATTTATGTTTACTAACCAGTTTTCTGTCATTTTGGTAAGAGCTGTGTGGCAGGAATGATTGGGTCTAAAGCCTGACTGACTGTCTATGAGTAAATTGTTCTCTTGCATGTGTCGTAGAGTTATTCTGTGTATGTGTTTTTCGAGTGGTTTTGATAATGACGATAATATGGATATTGGTCTATAGTTGGTAAGATTGTTGGATGAGCCAGATTTAAAGCGAGGATACACCTTAGCAGTTTTAAAAGCCTCAGGGAAATAGCATTTTGCAATGCACTGGTTGTAAATATATGTTAGTGTATGTAAAATGACAGGTGCAGCATAACGTAAGATCTTATTACTAATATCATCAAGCCCAGCTGTATTGTTGTTTTTTAAGGTTAAGAGATAACTGTGAACTTCACTGACTGTTAAGAATGGAATGTGTAACTGTTTAAAATCAGTACATCTGCTGTCCAGGAATGTTTGTAGTTCATGTAAGTCGCATACAGGAGCTGATATTGATGATTTAAGAACGTTGATTTCTTCTCTGAAATGTGTACTGATATGTGCGCTAGTGTATGCACGATTGATGGCTTGAGAATCAAATTCTTTTCTTTTATTTGATAGGGTATTTATGGCTTTCCAAATACCCTATCAAATAAAAGAAAAGAATTTGATAGAGAGATAGTGAGAGACAGAGAGTGAGTGAGAGATATATATAGTGAAAGAGAGTGTGTGAGTGAGAGAGATAGTGAGAGACAGAGAGTGAGAGATATATATATAGTGAAAGAGAGTGTGTGAGTGAGAGAGATAGTGAGAGACAGAGAGTGAGTGAGAAATATATATAGTGAAAGAGAGTGTGTGAGTGAGAGAGATAGTGAGAGACAGAGAGTGAGTGAGAGAGATATAGTGAGAGAGAGTGTGTGAGTGAGAGAGATAGTGAGAGACAGAGAGTGAGTGAGAGAGATAGTGAGAGAGAGTGTGTGAGTGAGAGAGATAGTGAGAGACAGAGAGTGAGTGAGAGAGATATATAGTGAAAGAGAGTGTGTGAGTGAGAGAGATAGTGAGAGACAGAGAGTGAGTGAGAGAGAGTGTGTGAGTGAGAGAGATAGTGAGAGACAGAGAGTGAGTGAGAGAGATATATAGTGAGAGAGAGTGTGTGAGTGAGAGAGATAGTGAGAGACAGTGAGTGAGTGAGAGAGATAGTGAGAGAGAGTGTGTGAGTGAGAGAGATAGTGAGAGACAGAGAGTGAGTGAGAGAGATATATAGTGAGAGAGAGTGTGTGAGTGAGAGAGATAGTGAGAGACAGTGAGTGAGTGAGAGAGATAGTGAGAGAGAGTGTGTGAGTGAGAGAGATAGTGAGAGAGATATATAGTGAGAGAGAGAGAGTGAATGAGTGAGATAATGAGAGAGAGAGAGTGAATGAGAGAGATAGTGAGAGAGAGTGAGTGAGATAGTGAGCGAGTGAGTGATATATATATATATATATATAGAGAGAGAGAGAGCGCGAGTGAGTGAGTGAGAGAGAGAGTGAGTGAGAGAGAGAGAGAGAGAGATCTTGCATTATTGCAGTGTTCTGGGAAAGGAACCCGCAACATTTCCGAGGTATGCTTGACAACGAGCTACATATTCTTTCAAGTTAAAGATAAGTGCTCTATTCGTTTTATTTATTTTCTTTTTTAACATCGGATTCATGTGAATCCATACTTTATCCCCCCTCTCTAATTCTGTGTCCTGTGTGTGTTTGTATGATTAAGGCTCACGCCGAAATGTAACAACCCACAAAAAAGTCGTTAAGTATTATGGCACCATAAAAATAAGAAGTAGCTCAATAAGTCACAGCAAAAACAAGAAGTCATCACAAGAACAAGAAGTCACCACAAGGACAAGAAGTCACCACAAGAAAAAGAAGTCATCACAATAACAAGAATCAGCACAAGAGCAAGAAGAAGCACAAGATAAAAAATTCGCCACAAGAACAAGAAGTCATCATAAGAACAGGAAGTCACCAAAAGAAGAAGAAGTCGCCACAAGAACAAGAAGTTATCAGAAGAGTAAGAAGCAGAATAAGAACAAGAATCAAAACAAGAACAAGAAGTCACCACAAAAAAGGAAGTAGCACAAGAACAAGAAGTCACCACAAGAAACAGAAGTAGCACATGAACAAGAAGTCACTAAAATACAAGAAGTCACCTCAAGAACAAGAAGTCACCACAAGAAGAAAAGAAGCACAAGAACAAGAAGTTATCACACGACAAAGAAAACACCACAAGAACAAAAAGTCACCTCAAGAACGAGAAGTCACAACAAGAACAAGAAGGCACTACAAGAACAAAAAGTTGTCACAAGAACAAGAAGTAACCACAAGAACAATAAAGCCACTGCAAGAACAAGAAGAGAGCAAAAGACAAACAATCAAAACAAGAACAAGAAGTCACCACAAGAAAAAGAAGCAGCAGAAGAACAAGAGTCAGCTCAAGAACAATGAAGTCAGCACAAGAACAGGAATCAGCACAAGGACAAGAGTCACCACAAGAATAACAAGCAGCATACGAACAAAAAGCAGCATACGAAAAAAAAAATCAACACAAAAGCAAGAATCAGCACAAGAAGAAGAAGTCACCAGAAGAAGAACAAATCACCACAAGAAACGGAAGTCAGCACAAGAACAAGAATCTGCACAAGAGCAAGAAATCGTCACAAGAAAAAGAAGTAGCACAAGAACAAGAAGTCACCACAAGAACAAGAAGTCACCAAAAGAACAGGAAGTCATCACAAGAACAAGAAGTTACCACAAGAATAAGAAGTCACCACAAGAAGAACAAGACACCACAAGAACAAGAAGACACCACATGAACAAGAAGTCAGCTCAAGAACAAGAAGTAACCACAAGAGGAAGTCACAATAACGAAATTTTTGGAGCCGCGCAAAAAGAAAAACAGAAACTGCTACTTTTACTTTCCAGATGTTACTCCATGCTATACTTGCCATCAAGAAAAATACAGTGATGGAACATGTTTTTCTTGTACTGTTTTTTTCTTGTTGAGATATGACTTTCGGATCGGATGTTTCAACTGGTCTTTTATTGTGTAGTTTCAGTAGTACTGTAGTAGAATCGTGTCGAGGCAAGTAGGCACACAGAGAATAGTCAGTCAGTCAGTCATTTGCATGTCCTTTGCGGAACTTGTCCAGCCTAACAGCTCTACTGTAGGCCTCTCGGTTGTGAGCAAGATGCCCTGCTGCTGATGCATCCATTTGCAGATTATCAACTACTTCGTGCAGCCATCTTTGCCTTGGTCTTCCTCTCTTTATTTTTCCCATTATGTGCCCTTCCAAGACGGTCTTCTCTAGTTATCATGGCGATTAATACGTCCAAAATATTTAAGTTTTCTCTCTTTAATCCTCTTTACTAGCCAGCCTTCTTCAATATTAAGTTCTTGTAGTATTGCTATATTTTTTTATTTATTTATTTTTTTTTTTTTTGTGTCCATGATATTTGAAGAAATCTTCTGTAGCATTTACATTCAAAGCCATTTATGTGTTGCTCAGCTGTTTTGTTAAGTCCAGGTCTCACAGGCATAGAGAATCTAACATCTTAAATCCTTCCCATGCCGCTAAACGTCACATAGGGCACGCATGGTAGTTCGCCAAGATTTCCTGAGAATAGAGGGTAATTAAAATAAGCGGGCAAGTGAATTTCCACTGCCTCGTGGAAAAGGAGAATGTCCATTGAGCTGATCAGGTATGGAAATTGATCTTGGTAACCAACACCAGACGTCGTGACCACCAACATTAGAGCCGTCTTGTTTTGTTTTTTTTTTACTAGCAGTAACTGAAAAGTACAAGAGATGTATATACACACGTTACTGCCCACATTTGCACACACACACAATTTTTTTTTGCACATGAGCTGAACATTTTGCACACAAGCAAACCGCAAATCCTTAGGGAGAACTGCTTGTGGCGCTTAGCAAATCAATGCACGACTGTTTCCAAAGTTAGAGGACATGTTGTTTGTTATAGCAATAAAACTGACAGCTCTGGCTGTCTATGGTGTGACAGCTCTTAAGGTAAAGGGTATGCTGAGCCAAAGCTCCATCTGATGTGGGCGTAACTTTGTTTCTTGACGTGTCTGACTTGTGAGCCTGCGCGTCTAGCAACAAATTTCTTGTCCCGGCTACGAACGTAAGCAAGTATAAATCACACACTGGAACAAGCAGTAGACTTGATATCGTCATTTATTAAGATAAGAAACTTTCATTTATATGTTGTCATATTTAACGAACGTCAAGTTCTGGTATCTTTCTAGTACCAAAAAGCATTTGTCTTCTCGAGACTTATCTAACAGCCAAAATGTATAAACTAGGAAAAAAAGTAGGAGCAGCTTTATTACTTAACGACTACAAAGTTGTGATATTTCTGCGTTAGCCTTAATCATACAAACACATCCAGGATGAAGAATTAGAGAGAGGGGATAAAGTATAGATTCACATGAATCCTATGTTAAAAAAATAGTTAAATAAAATGAATAGAGCACTTAGCTATAACTTGAATACTGTATGTAGCTTTTCTGACGCTCGTTCAAAAACGCATATATATATATATGTTCATATCCCGCAAGTAATTTTCGATCAATATAAAACATCAATTTCTAAACGCGCGATTAGTTCTAACCAAATAAAGATCACACGCGCCGATGAGCGCTCAGTAATACGCTTAATCTATATTCTTTTTTAATATAATCATTAATATTTAGATTTATTCGTAAAATGAATTAATAATGTAATAAGTGCAAAATTATTTATTACTCACCTTCTGTTTAAAATTGTGTAACAGACAAAAAAAATCTGGACAGAGGGCTCGTCTTCCTTTCCGGCTGGTTCTTTGCTACAGATTGACGAGAGCATTTCTGCTGATGGTGTGAAGTTATAACGGCATGTATTTCTGTCTTGAAATATCATTTTAACACGGAGAATTGACGAAAGAAGTTCTAGCCCCATTCTGTTTCCGAGTTTTGTTTCTGTTGCAGTTACTCTTGAAAACACTCTGTCAGCTGTAGCACTGCTAAATGGCAAATTGTACGTAGCCAATGCAAACAGAGACAATTCTTTCAAAACGAAATCACCACCAACACGGTCAGTGATACTACAACTATATTTTATAGTTGTGGACTATTCTAATACTGACGAATTGAGATAGTGTTCTTCTATCTTGCAGTTCTTCTTATTAATATGTTTTTGTAATACTGCCACTTTTATCGATGATACTGCTGAATATTTCTGAGGTTATCTTCACACATAACCTGAATTACTGTTGTCTAGATTTGTTTTCATCAACATTACATCAGTCTCTAGACCAAGTCCGATGAAAAGTTCACTGAGTTCATTTAATTGTGAAGCATAATATTCAAGATGTATCGTTGAGAAAATTCTTGTAATAAAATGTAATATGACGTAACTTCGTTAGTTTCGTCGTTCAAGCACATAATCATATGTTCACTATCTCTCTCTCTCTCTCTCTCTCTCTCTCTCTCTCTCTCTGAACCTTAAGTGCCCAGGGCACATGGGGCTTCCGCAAGGGTTTTCCACAAATGCCCTTCCTTCGCCTTTTTTTCTGCTCTTGCCCAGGTGAGCCCTCTATTGCTCAACATCCTTTCTGTTGTTCTTCTCCATGTCTCTTTTGGTCTACCCTTACTTCTGTTCCCCTGTGGTGTCCATCTTAGTGCTATTTTTGGTAGTGAGTTGTCAGTCATTCGGAGCCAGGAGGTCTGCAGTCGGGCTGGGGACCTCCAGTGGCTGGCTTTCATCCACAACCTTCATGGGCTCAATTTCCTGATACGCATTTCTCCTTCCACCTGCATTTGTTTTTTCCCTTGCTTCCGTTTCTGTAGCAGTCTGATAGTTTTTTTTACCAGACAGGGTTGCTGGCCCTATGCCGAACCCTCCTTAGTCTCCTTTTACGATCATGCGTGGTAGGGTACAGTGGTCCTATTCTTTGCAGATCCCGGGTACCACACGGGTGTCACTATATCTAACGCTATCATATTCTGCTTACATTTTTTTTTAAACAACGCAGGGTGCCGCTAGATAACTGTAGCACTTCGGGGTGGTGAGGGTTTTTAGATTAAAATCTTAGCCTGGACGGAAGGACCACCTTGTTGATCATGGCACCTTCCGTGCCAGGTATCATATTCTACATGCAGCATTCCGGCAATGCTCTCAGCTTCTCTATGCTCTACACAGGATACAAGAACCATTCCAAACTCTGTACTCTCTCAGAGCTGCAACACGTGGTCATCCTCTAGGTCATCGTCTGACGGTCTGAAATCGCTTTACACAATGTTTCAAATCTATCCTATCTTCTGCATTCCTCGCGCAGTATTAAAATAATCACTTTCCGAAAATGAGACAATTTCTGTCTGTCATAAAACTAACTCTGGTTCTGAAGTGATCCCCTGAATATCTACTGCTCAAATCTAATTGTCCAAATGTTCCATCTGTCGCTACCTACGTATCAGATACGCCAAATCTCTATACACTTGTCGTTTATCTCACTCATTTACCTTGCCCTTTCATGTCGGAGGTTTTATTGTGTCCTCGCTTTTCACTGTGTCTGTCTTCTCTGTACTGTTGTTATCTGAGCAAATCCTCTTTGTCCATATTCCTTGCCAGCATCTAGTACTTCTAAGTACCTACTCTTCTGTTTACATTTCTCAGCGTCTTGTTGTGCTAGTGTAATGGAAGTTTGCTTTATACCTTTCTCTGCCTGTCCTACCGACTTTTGTCTGTTGCTGTTTGTCGCTACTATTTTGTCTACAATATATATTATGGGAATGTTCCTCTCCCAGGTTTTCTATATTTTCTGACATGATTTCTGGAACAATGATTTTGTGACAAATTTTTATATATGAAAATGAAAAAGTAGCGTATTTGAAATATTTATAGCCCGCAGATAAAGCAGCTAAAAAACGACCAATGTGAAAGTTTTGTAGAGATGGCACTTAAAAAGTCGCCCAAATCCGCTACTTGTAGCCCAATCTGGCAACATTGGATCCTGACCGATTAAAATTCTATCATGTTTTTTCCCCCCAGAATTGCCCACTTCCGGTACTAGCCTGTCTCTGACCTTTATTCCTATGCTCTAGGGTTGCCAATCAACCTTTGTTTGCTATGTTCTTATCTCTTCCCTGACACTACAACTTAACTGAGAACTTGATTTTTTTTTCTTTTTGCTCGTCAATGGTATATGTTAATCAACTAAACTAAGAACTTGATTTGTTTCTCTGCTCGTCAGTAGTATATGTTAACCTCTAACGGCACATCTCTGAATTCCTTGCTGTGTCAGAGTCTTACATGATCTGCTCTCTTGTCTCCTGTTTACTGTCTTGTCAGACAAATTACATAATTGGTTTCCACGTGAGTAGTCCTTGTTTTACCCTTGTAAATCAGTCAGTCAATCATTTGCATGCCCTTGCGGAACTTTGCCTCCCTAACAGCTCTCCTGTAGGCCTCTAGATTGTAAGCAAGATGACCTGCTTCTGATGCGCCCATTTGCAGATTAACAACGATGTCTTGCAGCCATCTTTGCTTTGGTCTTCCTCTCTTTCTTTTCCCCATTATGTACCCTTCCAAGACGGTCTTTTCTAAATTCTCATGACGTTTAATGTGTTCAAAATATTTAAGTTTTCTCTGTTTAATTTCTTTACTAGCAAAACTTCTTCAAGATTAAGTTCTTGTAGTAACGTTGTAAATCACAGAATCAAAATACTTTGAGACTTTCTATTTAAAAAAATGTTTTACTTTATACATTTTGATGTTTAATGTCATTCGCGTTCACTTTTAGAAAGCACAAAGTAGAATTTTGAAAAAAATTCAGTTTATCTTTAACTTCTTATGGTCACTTTCCTTCGTCTTTTCTGTTTATTTTTCTTTTACCATGTTATTTTAGAAATGAAATGACAATGGACGGAACAAATATGTTCTTGTTTATGATTACTGCTTCGCTTTTCAATGAGGCAGAAGTTAAAAAATAGTAACAAAGAACTTGACAGCAGGACGTGTTTTGTTTAAAAAATAAAATATTTGACAGAGAAAAGCAATTTTTCTGGATATTTAGTCATTGTTAATAATTGAATAATTTTAATATTTTTATTCTGGTGTTTATTACGCTATATAAGCAACAATTATCTGCTAGCACAAATGCGACAACCATCTTAAGAGCTAGAGATTCAGCAGAAGGAACAACTGCTTGTTTTAAACAAACTTTTTATATATAATATATCTCTGTGTAGTTGTTGTGTTTTTACACGGCATCCCCCTGGGAACAACTGTGTTAAGAGCACACTTATCTTAACATAGTGTTTGTGAGACAGGGAACATAGATCTATTTGCTTGAAAACTCTGACCTACTTCTGTAGCCCAGAAACTTGTAGCAATCAACACTAATTGTAATTGTTATTTTTGTAAAATGTAATGTCAGGCTGGTGGACGGATGGGGACATGGAGATCTCTGGCGAGGATGAGGAAAGTCTGGTGTGAAACCAATGAATCCAGGACGTGACAAGCCTATGGGTCTTTACAACAATGGCTATCAGAATGAGGTAAACAAAACAGAGCCAGTAGACTATGGGTGGTGAGGAATAGATATCGTTGAAGCACTCATCGGATTCCTCATTTCAAAGTCAGAGTGTCTTCGTGGTACTGTCTCAAAACAGTCTGACATGAAGAAGGGACTTACATACAGCCACCAGAGGCTGGAAAACAAAGTTTTGGCCAGGCCAGCCACACTGTCTTCATGGCAGTCCGAGCAAGACCACAGTCTGTCCTAGCAAGGAAAGGTGCTGAAGTCGGAGTTACCCAGCCAAAAGGCGCATCGCAAAAATCAGGGTAACATGCATTATCGCTAATGAAATGTCTCTATCTGCAGTTTTCAAACATGGTGCTCGACCTGTGAAGACTAACCAGGCAGGTGCAATGCCGGGCCCCCTGCCTCGAAAGGGTCCACCCAATGCTACTGGGGGTCCTCTCAGTTCGTCTTGTGGAGTCAGGAGACATGAGAGTAGAGCTACTGGCCAAAAAATACAACGGAAGAAAACTGCCAAAAAGCAAGAACTTAAAATAAATGCAGTGGAATGCTGAGGGTGTCAGCAGTGTTAGAGATGGCTATAGCAAAAAGGTGGAACTAGAGAACATACTTTTTGCAGAGCAGGTAAGTATATGCTGCATACAGGAGATACCTAACCAAAGATGCCGCCTTTAAAATCAGAGGCTACCAGTGTTTTAGATTAGACCGACAGGACAGAAGAAAAGGAGGAGTACTCACACTTGTTAAGAATAACATCAGCGCATGTCAGGTGAGAATGTACATGGAAAGAGCCGAATACCAGATGATCCATCTAAAAAAAACAGATTTCCACCTCTTTAACTATTACTGTCCTAATGATCGCCAACTTGCTCTAGAAACACTCCCACACAAAGAGAGACTGATGATCTGTGGAGATTTTAACAGCCATTCCCAGATCTGGGGCTATGACCACATAGACAAGAGAGGAGAGGAAGTTGAGAGCTGGCAGGATGATAATGGACTTCTCCTGATCAACCAGCCAATGGATCCCCCAACAATTTACTCAAGGGCTTGGCATACAACCTCAGCACCAGATCTGGCATTCCACTCTCCAGACCTGAAGTGGAACATTACACGTGAAGTTGGAAAACAACTTGGAGGTAGCGACCATCGACGGGTCTTCCTGACAATAGAAAATTAACTAACTCCAGTAGCCCTCTCCCCAGATGGAACTATAAAAAAACAAACTGGACAATGTACAAACATCGTACAGCTATCCTAGTGGAATAGCTGTCCATAGAAGGTAAGGATATTAACAGCATAGTGAAGGAATTCAATGCTTGTATCCTTCAGGCCGCCTGTGAAACCATTCCCAGAGGAGCTCGTAGGGACTATAAACCATACTGGTCTAGTGAGCTGGGAAAACTCCATGATGACGTGGAAGCAGCTCGAAAGCAAGCAGAAAATAGACCATGCCAAGAACACCACAATAATTACCAACATACTAAGGCCAAATTTCTAAGAGCCAAGCTGCAAGCCAGACGGGAAAGTTGGAGAGAGAAAACAGAGTCCCTAAACTTTGAAAAGGATGGAAGGAAACTGTGGAAACTAATCAAGCAGTTAAACGATAAGAATACTTGAAGAAGTACAAAGATTACACTAATAGAGGATGGGAAAACTCTTACAGGTAAGCAGGTAGCAAATCACTTTGCTCGCATGTTTGCACAGGACTGCAATATTGATATCCATCCAGAGAAAGAGCGTACAGTGCGCATTGACCCACAGAAAGAAGAGGAAAAAGTCAGAAAAGTGGAGGTCACGGATGCAACAATCACACGCAGTGAGTTAGACCTAGCAGTTAGTAAACTGAAACCAAGGAAATCACCAGGACCAGATGGAGTGTCCAATGAAATGATCAAGAACTTGGGAATGGCAGCAATGGGAAAGCTGTTGGATATTTTCAATATGTGCTGGAGCACAGGTAAGTTACCTCAAATCTGGAAGGAAGCAAGCATGGTACCACTGCTAAAGGCAGGAAAAAACAGTGATATGGCCTCCAGCTACAGGCCAATCAGTCTCACTAGCTGCCTATGCAAAACGATTGAACGCATCATTGATCTGAGGCTAAAATGGTACATAGAAAGTGAAAACCTTCTTGTTCCACAACAAGCAAGATTTAGGCAGTACTACAGTACAGAAGATCAAGTGACCTATCTCTCTCAAGAGATTGAGGATGCATTCCAAGAAAAAAAAAGTGTACTAGCAGCGTGGATAGACCTGAAGAAATCCTTTGATAAAGTATGGAAAAAAGGTCTGCTGTGGAAGCTAAGAAACTACAAGGTGAATGGAAGACTGTACAAAGTCCTATTTACACAATAGAAGAGCTAGAGTAGTAATGGATGGACATAAAAGCCAGAAAGTACTGCTGCCACATGGTGTATCACAAGGACTCCACCTACACTATTCCTTGTATTCATTAATGACCTGGTCAAGGAACTTCCATACGGAATCAAAGTGGCACTGTATGCAGATGATCTGGTCATGTGGTGTACAGATGAATACGCGACAGTTGCTACACAGAGACTCCAAAGAGCAGCAGACATCTTGACATCATGGACAAACAAATGATGTGTAAGTATAAACACAGAGAAATCAAGTACCACGCTGTTCACTCTCTCATCTAAACAGAAAGCAGGTAAGATCTTTGTAAATGAAATATCCTTAAGGATGGACAACCAACCCACTTACTTAAGAGTGATTCTTGACTCAAAACTGACCTGGAAGCAACACATCAACAGTGCAGAAGCAAAAGCCAGAAGAAAACTAGTCATATTAATAAAATTGAGTGGAACCACATGGGGAGCTAGTGAAAGAATCCTCAAGAATATATATCAGCAAAGTATTCTACCATATTTAGAATATGGCTCAACATCTTGGTGCACAGCATCAAACACTACTCTGCATAATCTAGACAAGGTACAAAATCAGTTATTACGGATTATCACAGGTGCCATGAGGTTCACACCAGTAGTAGAAATGCAGAAAATAGTTGATGTTCAAGCGCTAAAGAACGTAGAGACACAAAGGTCATGACCATGGGAGAGAAATTCCTCAGCTCTGTAAGCCATCCCCTGAAGGAGAGATTCAATAACTTGGCACTAAGACGGCTTAAAAGAAACAGCTTCATTCATCAGGCCAAGCGTATTTGTAAGCTGATACCTGACCTTCCAGCTGTAGTCACTCCATTATCATCTGTACCAGAGCATACACCATGGAAAGAAGTAGATTGTACACAAATAACTATTCAGACTGAAGTGAAAGGTGTACAGAATGGTGAGATGCAGAGCAGTCTTGTAAGATCAACAGCCACACTTAGTGTTCTAGATGACAAATATCCATGTGACACCTGGATACGTGTGTATATGGGTGGATCTTCACACAATGCCATAAAGAATGGAGGAGCATGAACACATATTGAATATCCAAACAACACCACTGACAAGATTTCCATACCCACTGGAAAATACTGCAACAACTTTGATGCAGAAGTTAGGGTAATTATTGCTGCAGTTGAAAAACTATCAGACTCCAGAATTGATACGTGCCCTGTAGTAATTCTCACAGATGCAAGATTAGTACTGGAAGGTCTTCAATGCAACAAACTACCATGGATGCTTTGTCAAAAATTGGCTCACAATACAAAGTCACCTTGCAGTGGATTCCCTCCCACTGTGGGATACCAGGCAATGAGAAAGCTGACCGTCTGTCCAAAGAGGGCACTGAATTGGAGCAGCCAGACATACCAATCACCTATAATCAGAAGAAAAGCATGATAAAAACCTACAGGAAGCCACAAACAGCACCACATGATGACTATCACATGCTAAACAAAAAGGAACAAGTCACCATTTTCCGTCTCCGAACAGGACACAGTCGACTCCGAAGTCATATGTATACAAAGTTTAAGGTTGGTACTACTAATCTGTGTACATGTGCCCAGGTGCCCCAAACTGTGGAACATATCCTCCAAAACTGCACCAACTAAGAGACACTGAGAAATAATTACTGGCCCAGTGAAACCACTAAAGAAGATAAGCTCTACGGTTCCATACATGAATTACAAAAAACAGTAAAATTTGTCCAAGAGATAGGACTGCAGATATAGACAGACAAATGCGAACGAAGAAGAAGAAGAAGAAGAAGAAGTACACAGTCAAAGCTGTGATAGTGTTGTATTTTTATACAGCCAAAGTTGTGATAGTGTTGTGTTTTTACACAGCCAATGTATGGAAGTGTTGTGTTTTTACACAGCCAAGGTATAGAAGTGTTGTGCTTTTACACAGCCAAGGTATAGAAGTGTTGTGTTTTTACACAGCCAAGGTATAGAAGTGTTGTGCTTTTACACAGCCAAGGTATAGAAGTGTTGTGTTTTTACACAGCCAAGGTATAGAAGTGTTGTGTTTTTACACAGCCAAGGTATAGAAGTGGTGTGTTTTTACACAGCCAAGGTATAGAAGTGGTGTGTTTTTACACAGCCAAGGTATAGAAGTGTTGTGTTTTTACACAGCCAAGGTATAGAAGTGTTGTGCTTTTACACAGCCAAGGTATAGAAGTGTTGTGTTTTTACACAGCCAAGGTATAGAAGTGGTGTGTTTTTACACAGCCAAGGTATAGAAGTGTTGTGTTTTTACACAGCCAAAGTTGTGAAGTGATGTGTTTTTGTATAGTCAAAGTTGGAAAGTGTTGAGGCAGACGCGCGCGCGCACACACAGACACATAAAATGCGCCATATTTGACTGGAAATGGGTTACAATGTTTTCTTGAAGGGCCGGAGTGGACCAACAAAGAAACTATTTCACGTACAATCTTAAAGAACTTTTTGATTTGGTCACTTGTTTAACGTTGTGGCAGGGGCAGGCAGCACTGAGTTAGGGGAAATCATGTCCAGGAACTGCCAAGTTATGATTTTCTTCTTGCTGGTCTACGTCTGCCTTCCCATGACGTCAGAAGGTCATGTGTTTGCGAAAGGGGATGTGCAGATAGACGTGATGATTAATGATCTCTTAATCAAACATATTTACTTCTCAACATCACAGTTTAAGAAGTAAGTCATATTTATGGACAATTTTCATCCTAATCATTATCACCATCATCGTCATCATCATATATAATTTGCTTGGCGTGGCTGTAGCAACTTCGTATACAACGCGTCTTCATCATAGATACATTATAAGTGTCTTAACACATGTATAAGGTTCGCTGAGGAATTTAGGCTTCTTCTCCAGTGACCATGAGTCCGTGTTTAAGAAAGTATTCATTATCTCAAGATTTAAACGTTGTCAACTTATTCATTTCGAAAATCGTGTTCTGAATAGGATTATAACTAGTCAGCATTTGGTTGTAAACATATTATTTGTGGAGGAGATTTTTGCCAGGCATATCAATACAGTCCCAGGCATATCAATACTGTCCCAGGCATATCAGTACAGTCCCAGGCATATCAGTACAGTCCCAGGCATATCAATACAGTCCCAGGCATATCAGTACAGTCCCAGGCATATCAGTACACTCCCAGGCATATCAATACAGTCCCAGGCATATCAGTACAGTCCCAGGCATATCAATACTGTCCCAGGCATATCAGTACAGTCCCAGGCATATCAGTACACTCCCAGGCATATCAGTACTGTCCCAGGCATATCAGTACAGTCCCAGGCATATCAATACAGTCCCAGGCATATCAGTACACTCCCAGGCATATCAGTACTGTCCCAGGCATATCAATACTGTCCCAGGCATATCAGTACAGTCCCAGGCATATCAATACAGTCCCAGGCATATCAGTACAGTCCCAGGCATATCAATAGAGTCCCAGGCATATCAGTACAGTCCCAGGCATATCAATACAGTCCCAGGCATATCAGTACAGTCCCAGGCATATCAGTACAGTCCCAGGCATATCAGTACAGTCCCAGGCATATCAGTACAGTCCCAAGCATATCAGTACAGTCCCAGGCATATCAATACAGTCCCAGGCATATCAATATAGTCCCAGGCATATCAATATAGTCCCAGGCATACAGTCCCAGGCATATCAAAAGCCAAAATCTGGGATAACAGTCTGAAAAACTCAACTCTCTTTCGCCTCGTTGAGCTTCAGCGGTTGAGTAACTAGAATTTTTATTTCTTCTCCCGTCGTTTTTGCAGGTTACAGTAGTCTAAATAACACAATATCTGCACATAATAAACCACTGAGTTTTATGCACAAACTGAGGCATTCCGTTCCACACAGGCAAATACACCAAACTGAAGTTTTCAGTAATTAGTTTCAAGTTTCGAAAAATAAAAATAACTTTTAAATGCTTAATTATGCACATATCAACATTTTCATGGTCTCAGTATGTTGGTTATTCACGGCAGCTGATAAATTGTAATGTATGGGTAAGTTAAAGTTTAGCTGTAAAAATAGGAGGGAAATCGGTACAGTAAGCTGTCCCACATTAAACTACCATTTTCAATATTTGGAACAAATGTAATTCATTTTCATGTACTCATCATTCACTACTTCACTCTTAGTTGGGCTCATAATGACGTAGTCATAGGGCCGTTTACTGAACAAATAGGAGTAAACAAACCTAGATATAAAATAATTGTTAAACAGTGTTAATTTACACAGCAGTGTAATTTGGACAGCTACAGTCCACTATTGGTTAAGATGATCGCAGCGTTCGTAGCGCAACTCTGATTCATTCATTCATTCATTCATTCATTTGCGTGTCCCTTGCAGACCTTTGCCTACCTAACAGCTCTCCTGTAGACCTCTCGCTGTGAGCAAGATGGCCTGCTGCTGATGCATCCATTTGCAGATCATCAACGATGTCTTGCAGACTTTGCCTTGGTCTTCCTCTCTTTCTTTTTCCCGCTATGTACCCTTCCAAGACGGTTTTCTCTAGATTATCATGTTGCTGTTTGGGTTTCTTGGTATATTTCCAGAAGGTAGTTTACCATTGCTTTCCTTCCGGGCAGTGACTGTACTAGTCAGTGATCGTAGCCATTGTCCCTACATTGAGATCATCTGCCAACCATCATAGAATGGTGATCATAACCAACATTATCTGTCGGCTGCTCTCCCAGTCCATCCACCACCTGCTCCCATGACTTCACGTCACCACTATCGGGGGTTGGGGGGGGGGGCTATACGTTACCGGTCTGAATTCACACATCAGCCACAGAATGCAGACACTATTTTGTATGTGAGTAACTATATGTAACCATATGAGTAACTATATGTAACTATATGAGTAACTATGAGTCTATCTGTATCAGATGGAAAGAATAGTTTGAAAAGTTACTAAGCTAAGAAGAGCCTATAAAAACTTTACCATGTGAAGAAATACAGACTTGTGTAGCTGAAAAAGAGGAACCAGATTTAGAAGAGGTCATCTACAATAACATGCTTCTTCGAAGCAAATCAAAGGGTTCGGATGGAATTGCTGCAGAACCGATTAAGGAAGGTAGTCCAAATCTACATGATCAGATATGTGCACTAATACAACAAATATGGAGAGAAGAAAAACTCCCTAGTGAATGGAGAGAATCATTGCTGATCACAGTATTAAAAAAAGGCGATAAGAGCAAGTGTGAAAACTACAGAGGAATATCCTTACTACAAACAAGCTACAAGATATTATCTATTATACTTTTAAATAGATTAAAACCATACAGCGAGAAAATACTAGGAGACTATCAAGCAGGTTTTAGGAAGAATAGATCAACCATAGAACAAATATTTTATCTACGTCAAGGAGCAAAAAAGTACTGGAAATATGGAAAAGAAGTACGTAATATCATCATTGACTTCAAGAAAGCCCATGACAGCATAGATAGGAGCAGCTTATGGAAAATTATGAAAGAATTTAAGATACCTAATAAACTAATCATTGTGACCAGAATATGTATGGAGGATGCACAAAATATAGTAATATATAAAGGAAGAAAGTCAGAACCCTTCTATATAAGAACTTGTTTAAAACAATGTGATACATTATCTCCATTACTATTCACCCTAGTACTAGAAAAGGTGATAAAAAAAGTGAAAGAAGAAAGCAGTACAGAAGAACAAGCTAAAATACTAGGAAACGCTGATAACGTCGACCTGGGGGGGGGGGGGGAACTATGCAAGAAGTCATCAATACCTGCATACACCTGAGAGATGTAGCACTAAAAGTGGGCTTGATCATTAACCAAGATAAGACAGAGTATATGAAGATATCAAGAGACCAGATGTAGAATGATCCAGATTATATAAATATTAGAGACATGATCATTAAGAAAGCAGAAATATACAAATATCTAGCCACAACATTCAACAGAAGCAACACAGTAAGCAAGGAAATTAAAAAGCAGAGTACAGATAGGGAATAAAATATACTTTGCCTTGCAGCACCTGTTAAAATCCAAAGTCGTGTTACAAAACAGCAAATTAACAATCTACAACAAAACTGTGACATGTCTCTTTGTCTAGATGAATGAGGATATAAAACTGTGACATGTCTCTTTGTCTAGATGAATGAGGATATAAAACTGAGACATGTCTCTTTGTCTAGATGAATGAGGATATAAAACTGTGACATGTCTCCTTGTCTAGATGACAGAGGATATAAAACTGTGACATGTCTCTTTGTCTAAATGAATGAGGATATAAAACTGTGACGTGTCTCCTTGTCTAGATGACCGAGGATATAAAACTGTGACGTGTCTCTTTGTCTAGATGAATGAGGATATAAAACTGTGACGTGTCTCTTTGTCTAGATGACCGAGGATATAAAACTGTGACGTGTCTCTTTGTCTAGATGAATGAGGATATAAAACTGTGACGTGTCTCTTTGTCTAGATGACCGAGGATATAAAACTGTGACGTGTCTCTTTGTCTAGATGAATGAGGATATAAAACTGTGACGTGTCTCTTTGTCTAGATGACCGAGGATATAAAACTGTGACGTGTCTCTTTGTCTAGATGACCGAGGATATAAAACTGTGACGTGTCTCTTTGTCTAGATGAATGAGCATATACAATTGAATGACGAAGAAGAAATCTTGGTTTAATCAGACTTAGGAAAATCTACTGAGTAGGAAATGTTTGGCAGCCATTATAAACACTGGGCATGTATTTACCTCTGAGCTCCACACGCGCTGATGCGCAAGAGAAAACAAACCGACTCCAAAATATCTCTAAACAAACTGGCCTCGAAATCAACTCAGCAAAAGCTAAAGTTCTTGATCTCACCAACAAACTGGACAACATTAAACTTAATGGCCATGCTCTTGAAAAAGCCACTAGTTTTACATACCTAGGAAGCAAGTTAACACCCGCGGGAGACATATCAACAGAAATTATTACCCGAATTGCTTTAACGTCAAACGCTTTCAACAAGCTGACTAACATTTGGAAATCAAAACAACTCAGTTGGCACACGAAACTCAAAATCTTCAACTCCTGTGTAGTGCCAGTACTAACCTATGGTTGCGAGAGTTGGAGAATATTCCCAGCAATGGAAAAGAGACTAGATGCTTTTGAAAATAAGTGCCTTCGAAGACTGCTAAATATCTGTAGGCACGATTTCAGATCGGTTACATCATTTCAGAGAATGAGAAACATATTATCCAACACATCCTTATCAATGAATGTTAGAAAACGAGTCCTAAAATGCTATATTGAACCTATCTTGTTATATGGAAGTGAATCATGGACAATAGGCAAGTCTGCACAAAAATCATTGGAAGCAGCAGAAAAGTGGTTTATTAGAAGAATGTTGCGAATCCCCTGGACAGCAAAAATAACTAATGAAGAATGTATGAGAAGAGCTGGAGAGACAAAAATCTTGTCAAAAAGATAAGAGAGAGACAATGTACTTTCATAGGACATGCAATGAGAAGAGGGGGCATTGAAAATATTATAACAACAGGAAAAATAGAAGGAAGAAGATCAAGAGGAAGACCAAGAGAAATGATACTGGACAGTCTGACGGGATGGTGTGAGAGGAGATCACCAACTGAGCTGATGGCCTGCATGAAGGATCGGATACTCTGGAGAAGCATAATAGCCAACGCCAGTCGGCACGGCACATGATGATGATGATGATACATCAATAAGACAAGAAACTAAACAAGACTACGTATCAAACTTTATCAGAAGACGTCGCTGGCACTACATCGGCCACGTACTTAGAATGGACGAAAAACACTCCCACACCAAGCACTTACGTGGTCACCAGGGGGTACAAGAAAAGCAGGGTAGATCCAAAGACACACTAAGAAGACTTATTACCAAGGAGTGTTCAATAATGTTCATCAGAAGATCTAAAGCAAGTAGCAAGGAATCGCCAGACATGGAGAGCCTTGTCCTCTGCCCTATGCGCCGCCTTTGGCCCAAGAGGATCAACCAACCAACCAACCAACCAACCAACCAACCAACCAACCAACCAACCAACCAACCAACCAACCAACCAACCAACCAACCTAACTAACTAACTAACTAATTAACTAACTAACTAACTAACAACTAACTAACTAACTAACTAACTAACAACTAACTAACTAACTAATTAACTAACTAACTAACTAACTAACTAATTAACTAACTAACTAACTAATTAACTAACTAACTAACTAACTAACAACTAGCTAACTAACTAACTAACTAACTAAACTAACTAACTAACTAACAAACAACTAACTAACTAACTAACTAACTAACTAACAACTAACTAACTAACTAATTAACTAACTAACTAACAACTAACTAACTAACTAATTAACTAACTAACTAACTAACTAACTAACTAACTAACTAACTAACAACTAACTAACAAACTAACTAACTAACTAACTAACTAACTAACTAACTAACTAACTAACTAACTAACTAACTACTAACTAACTAACTAACTAACTAACTAACTAACTAACTAACTAACTACTAACTAACTAACCTAACTAACTAACTAACTAACTAACTAACTAACTAACTAACTAACTAACTAACTAACTAACAAGTATGGTAAAAATAGCGGATATGAATAAAAGAAAAATGAGCACATCCGCCATCAACATCAGTGACATTTCATCACAATCAGAACTGAAGTTTGCACGGCTGATCATTAATGTTGTATATATTTCAATATACACAGTTCAATTTCCTTTTGTTTTATACATTCATTTTGTATTTGGTTCGTACATTTCAATTCTGACTTTCTTTTCTTTTCTATTTTATCCTAAAGGTTTACTTATCATGTCTCCTTTCTGCTTACGTTTCGGTACTAAGTTCAGTTTCATATTGTTTGAAATGTTTTTTAAAGTACTTATATTTTACTTCTGAAGAGGACATTATTAAGAGAGGCCAAGTTAACAGGCATAAAATCCTTTGATGAGGTTGAAAGACTCGCCGAAGACAGGAAAAATTGGCGAACTACTTTACGAGCCCTATGTGACGTTTAACGGCACGGGAAGGATATAAGATATATAAGATAAGATATTTTACTTATTTCAGTCAAGATTTCACTTTCTGTTTTACCTCATAGCTCTAAGTTATTTATTCTTCCATATAATTAGTGCTTTGTTTTTCCTCAGATATTATGATTGTCTGTGTGCCGGAGAAGCTTCGAATTGTACAGCCATATATGATAAAAGAAATAATTTGGTCCACACTGTTAAAGAAGAAGGCCAGGCTGGCAATAGTCAACTATCTTGTAGGTACTACAGATGTGTGAAATTCCTGGCAGATCCGAAACTAAGTTGCATGCGCCAGCCAGTTAGATTTTGTCAAGACAAAGAAAAGATGTTTTCACTGCGTCGAATCAGGAACACAACGAGTTGTTGGGCCTGCGTTGGGTTAGTGAATGTAAATGCAGTATACTTCAATCCCTCTGCTGCTCATGATTATGAACAGACTTGTCAGAGCAACTGCGTCTGTTTAAGTAAACTAGAAAACGCACTCCCAAAAAACTTAAACGCTTCTCGGTCTTACATAATGCAATCTAAAGTTGGGAGCACACAAACATCAATCGACCAGGGGTCTACAGTAACGATACCGAATGTATCAAAACCGGAAATATTCGGTAACTGGTCTGACCCAGATGAAAGGGTTGTCGTGATCGGTGTCGCAGCCGGGTCTCTGTTGTTTCTTATTATCGTAGCCATGCTTATTGTAACGTGTTGGACAATGTGGCATGAAAAGCGTGATGCTGCTTCCACTACACCAACACCACTAGAGAAAGACAAGACTCCCGATTAAGAAACAATAAAAATTCTGGTCTGCCACTTAAAAACTCAAATCTTGATGCTGAAATTGGCGAAACAAAATTCGAAGTCAGCCGAGAGGCGGAAAACGTAAAAGATGTTTTAAATGACATTAGTGATAGACATTCTTATTGAATATATGATATCTTGTCTAAAACCAGCTTGGACCATATTGACTTCTGTTTTCTTACGAAGTCCAACCATTATGATTTTAAATAGAATTTTACTGGCATGACTAATCAGGGAAACCGTTCTGTAGTTTGTGCATATTTTCAGGTTACCCTTTTTTGGCAGTGTAATTGATATATAGATTATATAGAATACAGTTCTTTTCCATTCTTTCGGCCAAATACCTGAATGCCATATCTTTTTACATAGTGCGTGATAGATTGTTGCACATTCCTTTCCTCCTGCTTTAATAAGTTCAGCTGTTATCTCATCACATCCTGATGATTTACCATTTTTCAGATTCTTTATTGCTCATAAAACTTCTTCAATTTCAACCTGAAATAATAGAGAAATGCAGAGAAATTAATGTGAATATGCGAGGAGTGTTCAGAAAGTAATGTAAGACATCGGTATTTTCAGCTAATAATGAAGATAGAAGCATGAAAATGTGCACACTTTAAATATGGGATGTGCCGATTGTGTGAAACAAATAGCACCACAACTGGCCAAAGAATGTGGATGCCCTAACCGTTGAAATGGAGCGTGTTAGCAACTTGTGGTATAAGCAGCGAATTGTGATAGAATTTCTCGGTGCAGAGAAGGAAAATGTTGTGAAAATTCAGAAGTGTCTATGTGATGTGTATGCAAGTTTTGCAGTCGACAAGAGTACAGGCAGTCGCTGGGTTAAGAGAATCAAAGAATCAATAAGTGAAGATAAGGAGTTGCATGATCGGCCGCGCTGTGGACGTCCTGCCACAGCCACCAAGGCAGAAATGTTGAAATGCACCGAGGGCATTATTCTTACTGATAGGGGTATCACTACTCAACAATTGGCCTTAAAGCTGAAAAGGTCATGATCACTGTCTTTTGGGACATTGAAGGTGTGATTCTTGTGGATGTTATGCCTAGAGGAGAGACAATCAATTCCCAAGCTTACATTAATAAACTGAAAAATCTCAATCAACGTTTGCGCAGAGTTTGGCCGCACAAGAATCCAGCAGACCTTCTTCTTCTTTACGACATTGCACCTTCACACGCCTGGCACCACAGGAAGCAATCACTAAATTGGGTTGGACTGTAGTACCTCATCCACCCTATAGTCCCGATTTGGCACCCTCTGATTTCCATCTGTTTGACCCACTTACAGATGCACTCCGAGGGGTAAGATTTGAAGATAACGAAGGAGTGATTCATACAGCGAAGAAATGGCTACATAATCAAGAGAAAATCTGCTACGGGCTAGGAATACATGCACTTTTTCGCGCTGGCGTAAAGCCATACAATTTGATGGGGATTATGTTGAATAATACCGATGTTTACATGACAGATCCATGTATACTGTCTATAAATTTCATGCTTTTTAAATAAACAGCTCCTGAAAAAAACGATGTAGTGCATTACTTTCTGAACGCCCCTCGTATATTTATCTTTTTTAGACTATTCAAAGGAATTTGATTATGTACAACACCAGAAACTTTGGAAAATACTGGAAAAAGATGGGATTTTCAACTCATTTGATACAGTTAATATTAATGCTGTGTCCAGACAAATAGGTAGCAGTGAAAATAAATGGTGAAACAACAACTTGGTTAGATATAAAACAAGAGGTGCATATCGTCGCCTTACTTATTTAACTTGTATACTGAAAATATATTGAGGAATGTTAGAGAAGATGTCTCACACTCACACACATAATATTACGATGCCATAAAAACTGGAAGTTACGAAATGCCAAGGATTAGATATGCTGATGACACAGTATTACTGTCCACAGTACAAAAAGGAATGGAAAAACTAATTATGTCAGTCCGTAAGAACAGTGAAGAGCAAAACCTCTATCTTAATACAAAGAAAATTAAATTGACGACAAGTAACAAAACAAACAAGGCAACTGAAATATGTATCAATGAGGAAAAATTGGAAGAGCTGGAGAGTTTTGAATATCTTGGATCACTGCTTACTAATAATGGAGATAAAATGAGGGGAACTAAAAGGAGGACATCTGTCGCTCTTCAAAAAGTTAAACAACTAAAGAAGCTGTGAAGAGGAACAGACAGAACTACAGAAATAAGGTTTTAAGGGCATGCATCTTTCCTATCGCACCATATAACTGTGAGACTTGGACACTTAACAAAATAACTGAGAAACACATAAATGCCTTTGAATGTAAATGCTACAGAAGAGTTCTTCAGATATCATGGACACAAAAAAAGAACAAATATATCCCTACTACAAGAACTTAATAATGAAGATGGCTGGCTAGTAAAGATGATTAATCAAAGAAAACTTAAATATTTTGGACGCATTACACGTCGTGATAATCTAGAGAAAACTGTCTTGGAAGGGTACATAATGGGGAAAAGAAAGAGAGGAAGACCAAGGCAAAGATGGCTGCAAGTCTTTTTGTTGATGATCTGCAAATGGATGCATCAGCAGCAGGGCATCTTGCTTACAGCCGAGATGCCTACGTAAGAACTGTTAGGGAGTCAAAGTTCCGCAAGGGACATGCAAATGAGTGAGTGAGTGATAGACATCATCATAGAAACGATTTCCTAAAGAATGAAGACGTGTAGACAGTTGTCATGGCTGGGGGGAAAGTTGGAAGGTTGAGACTACCGAACTGTGTAAACACTGACCTGAACTAACAACTGTGTGAGACTGTGAGTAAGTGTGGGTGTGTATGACTGTGCGTGAAAGAGTGTGTGAGAGACTGTGAGTGTATGTGTGAGACTGGGTGAGAGAGAGTGTGCCCGTGAGAGAGAGTGTGAGTGTATGTGTGTGACTGGGTGAGAGAGAGAGAGTGTCTGTGAGAGAGTGTGAGTGTATGTGTGTGAGACTGAGTGAGAGAGAGTGTCCGTGAGAGAGAGTGTGAGTGTATGTGTGTGACTGGGTGAGAGAGAGAGAGTATCCGTAAGAGAGAGTGTGTGTATGTGTGTGACTGGGTGAGAGAGAGAGAGTATCCGTGAGAGAGAGTATGAGTTTATGTGTGTGACTGGGTGAGAGAGAGTGTCTGTGAGAGAGAGTATGAGTGTGTGTGTGTGAGACTGGGTGAGAGAGAGAGAGTGTCTGTGAGAGAGAGTATGAGTGTATGTGTGTGACTGGGTGAGAAAGAGTGTCTGTGAGAGAGAGTGTGAATGTATGTGTGTGACTGGGTGAGAGAGAGAGAGTGTCTGTGAGAGAGAGTATGAGTGTATGTGTGTGACTGGGTGAGAAAGAGTGTCTGTGAGAGAGAGTGTGAAAGTATGTGTGTGACTCGGTGAGAGAGAGCGTGTCCGTGAGAGAAAGTGTGAGTGTGTGTGTGTGAGACTGAGTGAGAGAGTGTGAGTGTATATTAGACTGTGTGAGTGTGTGTTAGACTGTGTAAGTGTGTGTACGATTGTGTGAGTGTGTGTAAGAATGTGTGAGTATGTGTTAGACTGTGTGAGTGTGTGTACGATTGTGTGAGTGTGTGTTAGACTGTGTGAGTGTGTGTACGATTGTGTGAGTGTGTGTAAGACTGTGTGAGTGTGTGTTAGACTGTGTGAGTGTGTGTTAGACAGTGTGAGTGTATATTAGACTGTGTGAGTGTATGTTAGACTGTGTGAGTGTATGTTAGACTGTGTGAGTGTGTGTTAGACTGTGTCAGTGTATGTTAGACTGTGTCAGTGTATGTTAGACTGTGTGAGTGTGTGTTAGACTGTGTGAGTGTGTGTTAGACTGTGTGAGTGTGTGTTAGACTGTGTGAGTGTATGTTAGACTGTGTGAGTGTGTGTTAGACTGTGTCAGTGTATGTTAGACTGTGTCAGTGTATGTTAGATTGTGTCAGTGTGTGTTAGACTGTGTGAGTGTGTGTAAGACTGTGTGAGTGTGTGTTAGATTGTGTGAGTGTATGTTAGACTGTGTGAGTGTATGTTAGACTGTGTGAGTGTATGTTAGACTGTGTGAGTGTATGTTAGACTGTGTGAGTGTGTGTTAGACTGTGTGAGTGTATGTTAGACTGTGTGAGTGTATGTTAGACTGTGTGAGTGTATGTTAGACTGTGTGAGTGTGTGTACGATTGTGTGAGTGTGTGTAAGACTGTGTGAGTGTGTGTTAGACTATGTGAGTGTGTGTTAGACTGTGTGAGTGTGTGTTAGACTGTGTGAGTGTGTGTACGATTGTGTGAGTGTATGTTAGACTGTGTGAGTGTATGTTAGACTGTGTGAGTGTATGTTAGACTGTGTGAGTGTATGTTAGACTGTGTGAGTGTGTGTACGATTGTGTGAGTGTGTGTTAGACTGTGTGAGTGTGTGTAAGACTGTGTGAATGTGTGTACGATTGTGTGAGTGTGTGTTAGACTGTGTGAGTGTGTGTAAGATTGTATGAGTGTGTGTTAGATTGTATGAGTGTGTGTTAGACTGTGTGAGTGTGTGTAAGATTGTATGTGTGTGTGTTAGACTGTGTGAGTGTGTGTTAGACTGTGTGAGTGTGTGTAAGATTGTATGAGTGTGTGTTAGACTGTGTGTGAGTGTGTGTAAGATTGTATGTGTGTGTGTTAGACTGTATGAGTGTGTGTAAGATTGTATGAGTGTATGTAAGACTGTGTGAGTGTGTTTAAGACTGTGTGAGTGTGTGTAAGATTGTATGAGTGTGTGTTAGACTGTATGAGAGTGTGTGAGATTGTATGAGTGTATGTAAGACTGTGTGAGTGTATGTAAGATTGTATGAGTGTGTGTAAGATTGTGTGAGTGTGTGTTAGACTGTGTGAGTGTGTGTACGATTGTATGAGTGTATGTAAGACTGTGTGAGTGTATGTAAGACTGTGTGAGTGTGTGTTAGACAGTGTGTGTTAGACTGTGTGAGTTTGTGTTAGACTGTGTGAGTGTGTGTTAGACTGTGTGAGTGTGTGTTAGACTGTGTGAGTGTATGTAAGACTGTGTGAGTGTATGTTAGACTGTGTGAGTGTGTGTAAGATTGTGTGATGTGTATTAGACTGTGTGAGTGTGTGTTAGACAGTGTGTGTTAGACTGTGTGAGTTTGTGTTAGACTGTGTGAGTGTGTGTTAGACTGTGTGAGTGTGTGTTAGACTGTGTGAGTGTATGTAGACTGTGTGAGTGTATGTTAGACTGTGTGAGTGTGTAGACTGTGTGAGGTGTGTTAGACTGTGTGAGTGTGTGTTAGACTGTGTGAGTGTGTGTACGATTGTGTGAGTGTGTGTTAGACTGTGTGAGTGTGTGTACGACTGTGTGAGTGTGTGTTAGACTGTGTGAGTGTGTTAGACTGTGTAAGTGTATGTTAGACTGTGTGAGTGTGTGTTAGACTGTGTGAGTGTGGTTAGACTGTGTGAGTGTGTGTTAGACTGTGTGATGTGTGTTAGACTGTGTGATGTGTGTTAGACTGTGTGAGTGTATGTTAGACTGTGTAGTGTGTGTACGACTGTGTGAGTGTGTTTAGACTGTGTGAGTGGTGTGTTAGACTGTGTGAGTGTGTGTTTAGACTGTGTGAGTGTATGTAGACTGTGTGAGTGTATGTACGACTGTGTGAGTGTGTGTACGACTGTGTGAGTGTGTGTACGATTGTGTGAGTGTGTGTAAGACTGTGTGAGTGTGTGTACGATTGTGTGAGTGTGTGTGTTAGACTGTATGAGTGTGTGTACGATTGTGTGAGTGTGTGTGTTAGACTGTGTGAGTGTGTGCTAGACTGTGTGAGTGTGTGTACGATTGTGTGAGTGTGTGTTAGACTGTGTGAGTGTGTACGATTGTATGAGTGTGTGTTAGACTGTGTGAGTGTATGTAGACTGTGTGAGTGTGTGTACGATTGTGTGAGTGTGTGTTAGATTGTGTGATGTGTATTAGACTGTGTGAGTGTGTGTTAGACTGTGTGAGTGTGTGTACGATTGTGTGAGTGTGTGTTAGACTGTGTGAGTGTGTGTACGACTGTGTGAGTGTGTGTTAGACTGTGTGAGTGTGTTAGACTGTGTAAGTGTATGTTAGACTGTGTGAGTGTGTGTTAGACTGTGTGAGTGTGTGTTAGACTGTGTGAGTGTGTGTTAGACTGTGTGAGTGTGTGTTAGACTGTGTGAGTGTGTGTTAGACTGTGTGAGTGTATGTTAGACTGTGTGAGTGTGTGTACGACTGTGTGAGTGTGTTTTAGACTGTGTGAGTGTGTGTTAGACTGTGTGAGTGTGTGTTAGACTGTGTGAGTGTATGTAAGACTGTGTGAGTGTATGTACGACTGTGTGAGTGTGTGTACGACTGTGTGAGTGTGTGTACGATTGTGTGAGTGTGTGTAAGACTGTGTGAGTGTGTGTACGATTGTGTGAGTGTGTGTTAGACTGTATGAGTGTGTGTACGATTGTGTGAGTGTGTATTAGACTGTGTGAGTGTGTGCTAGACTGTGTGAGTGTGTGTACGATTGTGTGAGTGTGTGTTAGACTGTGTGAGTGTGTGTACGATTGTATGAGTGTGTGTTAGACTGTGTGAGTGTATGTTAGACTGTGTGAGTGTGTGTACGATTGTGTGAGTGTGTGTTAGACTGTGTGAGTGTGTGTTAGACTGTGTGAGTGTGTGTTAGACTGTGTGAGTGTGTGTACGATTGTGTGAGTGTGTGTTAGACTGTATGAGTGTGAATGTGTGTGTAAGATCGTGTGTGTGTGTGAGTGTAACCTTAGGGAATTAAAACTCTTCTCCCCTTATGCCAATACTATTCTGGCATAGTGCGAGTGAGTGAGTGAGTGAGTGAGTGAGTGAGTGAGTGAGTGTCAAAATAGCAAGATATGAAGCTGAAACAGCTTCCCTTAAAGTTAGAGATAAAAAAAAACTGTTACTGCTGTTTTCTTATATGGCATTATGTTTTATACGAAATTAATCTTCCCATTCATTCATTCATTTGCATGTCCCTTGCCAGTAAACTTAATTTATGTTCAACAATGACAGAAGCTCGACTGGAAGGACTTGCCATGAATTCAGCTGAGCGTGAAATCTGTCAAACACTAGGTCGTATTGCCCTCTTTCTGATACCGCAAGTATGGAACCAGGGACATTTTCTTGTTTCAACGCTGGATGTCTACTTGAAAGAATAAAAGTGCAAATAACGCGGAGACAAGTACGCGCTCAACATACACAAATCATTGTTTGCAGTTTAAAAGCTCCTCGGCCGACATGTGGTGTGCATTATGATGATGCGAGTAACAGGAGTAACATGCATTACTTTTAACTTTTTCTCGCTTTATAATAAATATATAGTTTCCTTTATGAATTTTTGTCCTTCATTTATAGATTGTTATTAACGTTATTTTTTTTCCTTAATTTATAAATTGTTATTAATGTTGTTTTTGTCCTTAATTTATAAATTGTTGTTAATGTTATTTTTGTCCTTAATTTATAAATTGTTGTTAATGTTATTTTTGTCCTTAATTTATAAACTGTTGTTAATGTTATTTTTGTCCTTAATTTATAAATTGTTATTAATGTTATTTTTGTCCTTAATTTATAAATTGTTATTAATGTTATTTTTGTCCTTAATTTATAAATTGTTATTAATGTTATTTTTGTCCTTAATTTATAAATTGTTATTAATGTTATTTTTGTCCTTACTTTATAAATTGTTATTAATGTTATTTTTGTCCTTAATTTATAAACTGTTATTAATATTATTTTTGTCCTTAATTTATAAATTGTTATTAATGTTATTTTTGTCCTTAATTTATCAATTGTTATTAATGTTATTTTTGTCCTTAATTTATCAATTGTTGTTAATGTTATTTTTGTCCTTAATTTATAAATTGTTGTTAATGTTATTTTTGTCCTTAATTTATAAACTGCTGTTAATGTTATTTTTGTCCTTAATGTATAAATTGTTATTAATGTTATTTTTGTCCTTAATTTATAAATTGTTATTAATGTTATTTTTGTCCTCAATTTATAAATTGTTATTAATGTTATTTTTTTTCCTTAATTTATAAATTGTTATTAATGTTATTTTTTTTCCTTAATTTATAAATTGTTGTTAATGTTATTTTTGTCCTTAATTTATAAATTGTTGTTAATGTTATTTTTGTCCTTAATTTATAAACTGTTGTTAATGTTATTTTTGTCCTTAATTTATAAACTGTTATTAATGTTATTTTTGTCCTTAATTTATAAACTGTTATTAATGTTATTTTTGTCCTTAATTTATAAATTGTTATTAATGTTATTTTTGTCCTTAATTTATAAATTGTTATTAATGTTATTTTTGTCCTTAATTTATAAATTGTTATTAAATGCTATTTAGAAATTAATGGTCAGACATGAGGATGCCTACTTAATATGAGCGGGTTTAAAATATTAACTGTTTACCTGAGAACCTGATAGGGCGGCAAGTAATGCTACTTCACAGGAAGGTAAAATGTCTAGAGTCGGCCCCGTTTGCAACACGTTAATATAAACAGAGAACGATTGAAAATGTCGGCCCCGTTTGCAACACGTTAATATAAACAGAGAACGATTGAAAATGTCGGCCCCGTTTGCAACACGTTAATATAAACAGAGAACGATTGAAAATGTCGGCCCCGTTTGCAACACGTTAATATAAACAAAGAATGATTGAAAATGTCGGCCCCGGTTGTAACACGTTAATATAAACAGAGAACGATTGAAAATGTCGGCCCCGTTTGCAACACGTTAATATAAGCAAAGAACGATTGAAAATGTCTAGAGTCGGCCCCGTTTGCAACACTTTAACATAAACAGAGAACTATTGAAAATGTCGGCCCCGTTTGTAACACGTTAATATAAACAGAGAACGATTGAAAATGTCGGCCCCGTTTGTAAAACGTTAATATAAACAGAAAACGATTGAAAATGTCGGCCCCGTTTGTAACACGCTAATATAAATAGAGATTGACTGAAAGTATCTGCCTTTTTTTACTTAACTCTTTCACACCTGCCTCAATTACAAGCTGTGGCAGAATAAATAATGATGAGAAATTTTAGCAGGAAGAAACTGGAGGGAAGTTTTACTCGGTAATTTAGAAGCGTGGGTTTGGGTTGGAAATGTGCTACTTTTCATTTTATTTCGACTTTTTGCCTAAATATCGCTCTGAGCAATGATTCGCACAGAAGTGGAAGGGCTACCAACTCTCCCAGTGTTGTTTTAGAGTGAAAGTGTTAAGATGCGCACAAAACATTACTGCCATCAGTAACTGAACACGTAAACAAAAGAGATGAGAAATGTATCTGAAAATTCTCTGCAATATCTTTCATTTACGCTGCATATTCCCACCTATACAAGTTAAAAAAATGTCTTCGCTCTAACATACTTTTACAATTTAGGATAAAGAAGTTAGGACAGTGACAGGCTTCACAAGTAACTGCTACAAATGCCTAGAAGTTGTTTTCGACTAGATCAAAATAAATTAACTTGTATAAAATCTTGTTAATTAAGTGTTAATATCTGAGCACACAACTTAACACTTTAGATTTAACGGGTTCGAATATCCAGAGTAAATAATGATGATGATGATGATGATGCCTAAAATTACTGATGGTTGCAAACAATGGCAAGAAAGAAGCTTTTCCCACTGAGCATGTGGCTCACGCTAACGCAGAACAGGGAAAAATAATCAGGAAACTCTTTGCTGTAGAGAGCGGAACAACAACACAACTCCTTCAGATCATCAGAGGAAGTGTTTCGGCCCTATTAAATTCTTGACATTCTCAAAGGGCTGGGCCCCTCTGGATCATGACTCCCTGAGGTCTTGCGAGTTGTTGCTTTTTTTTTTTTAATTTTATTTTTGTTCTGGGATTGAACCCATGATCTTTGAAGTGCGTCTTTAGCTATCCAGCCACGGAGGACCGGTACTGGTTGTGACAAACGAAATTATTTATGTTCTCAATGTTTGTTTCGCACAGCCAGCATGAGGCCTTTTCTGCTGTTTCTGATAGGATTTTCAGTGCCCTTGCTCTTTATGCCCAGTTGCTTACATAGGTCATATGCTGATGTTGCTACGAATCCCCTCGCTCCCACTTCTACAGCTATCACTTTTGCCCTGACTCCTGCCCCCTGCCTCTGTTGCTTGACCAGATCATTGTACTTCTCAAATTTGAATAAATGCTGCTCCTCTATTCTTTTTTCGTACGGAACCTTAAGCTCGATCATTATTAGTTCCTGTTTTTCTACGGAGTACACTACAATGTCCGGATGCATTCCTGTGTTCTTGATGGCAGTCGGGTATTCTCTTCTTCCTGGTAGGTCCGCTACCACATTCTAGTCATATCCACCATCTAGCAGTGATAGTAAGGAAATGTCACTGGTTTCAATATTTGATGTCGTACCAGCGCCTATGAAGTAATTAGGTGGGACCTCAACTCTTTTGCTGTTATTTGCTTTATCTTTTGCCCTGTCTACAGTGGCTACAAGTTTCTGCAGCACTCTGTTGTGCCGCCAGGTATAGCGTCCTTGACCTCTGCATGCTGACAGCACATGTTCCAATGTTTGCCTTTCTTTGCAGAAAGGGCACTTTGTGTCTTCTGATGTACCCCATTTGTATAGGTTGGAGCCTGTAGGCAGAAGGTCATAAGCAGCTCTGCTGATGAAGCAGAGTCTCAAGGGTGCCATTTTCCAGATGTCATTCCATGTTAGTGATCTCTGCAGGACTTCCTCCCATGTTGTCCAGTGACCTTGCTGACATGTTGGACTGCCTTCTGGACCCACTTATCATCCTCTGGATTCCTTACTTCGCTGATGATCAGATCCCTTCTTTCCTTACAGGAGGCCTTTGACCACCATTTGATAGAAATATGTTACTCCAAACTATTAATCCAAAGTTTATATCGTTTTAGCCATCTTTTGTGAAGTGGTTTATTTTTAAGTCGTCTACAATGAATGCATTATTTTTGGCACATGGTAATGTTTTATGCAGAGTAAATATTTTGTAAGTCTTAGCCAACTCACAAGTAGCAGAACTTACACACCCAGGACATGTTATCAGTAATTGCAGATTTAAAAAATCAGTGTTTTAACCTTATATTCTTAAGGGAAAAAAGGCGATAAAATGCTACTAGCTATAATATCCCTTCTCCTCAACGCTGAATGCTGTAACGAGTTTCAGGAAGCGTGAAGCTACAGAAGGATGGAATCTGTGCTAGTGTCTAGACACTAGAAGCTACCCCAATCACATGGTGATGTTTTATCATGTGAGGAGTGATCCGATATCACCTAACCTTACCACCCCAGCTTCATAACCCTCGAACCAGCCATGTGTTGGGAGTAACCTCGCATGACCTAAAGCTAATCAACCAGGCTCTAGCTGACTCTGTTAGGACCATGACTATTTTGAGTCTTAACATGGTTATTGGTTATGAGTGTCCCAATGAAGGCTGGACACATACTCTGTTTGTAAGATTTTCTTATATATATAGCACTTTTTTCTGTGTTTTATGTTCGTGGTGTAATACATTTGAATATTTTCAAATATTTCAATTGCTAAAGAATGTTCATAATCATAAAATTTATTTCAAATTTTGTGGCCTTTAGCGATAGTTCTTATACGAATGAATTAGCAATAATCATAAAGATATGCAAACTGTTATATAAAGTGTGATGCAATATATATCAGCGATCTTCAAGCAAGGTTCAAAATCAGACTCCGGCGTCACTGCACTCAGAAGAGCCCCATATATGCCTCGCAGCATCCATCCAAGAGTATGTTTGCTAATAGTTCCCATCAAGTGTTGGCTCTTTACGATGCGTTTTCTGCCACACAATTCGGGTTTCCCACCAGCTCCCTTAATTTTTCTTAGCTCCAGCAGTCTCTTCACTTCTACATTGTTCTTACATTCCCGCTCTTCATTTTCCCGCAGTCTTTTAAATATGGTTATAGCAATGTCACCCTTGTCCGTTCTCAGCCTGCCATTTATTTTAACCTGTCCACCATGTCTGTCTTTCACTTCACTGCCATGTACTCCTGCATGCCCTGGACAGTAAAGCCACGCGAGGCTCCCCACAGGTGACTTGGTTTAACAGATGAACCCGTTTTTTTTCCTAAGTAATTTATTCTCAAAGCATACTCTGTGAATCCGCCATAGTTATCAGGCTCTTCAAGAGCTTAATCCATCTTCAGGCCTGTAACATCGTGTTGCATTCAGCCTATCTTCTTACTACACATTTTTCTAAACAACTTACACTTATGACCACTTATAACAAAACGTTCAACATAAATGAGAAGGCACAGGCAGAGTTCACTGCTTAACAGTTTTTCTTACCACAGTGCAGAACTACTGAAAACACCAGACGAACACTTCCACGCGGAAACAAACACGGTGCTCCCTTCTCCTGCCCACGTGCTCCCTTCACCTGCCCACGTGCTCCCTTCCTCTGCCCAGGTGCTCCCTTCACCTGGCCACGTGCTCCCTTCACCTGCCCACGTGTTCCTTTCTCCTGCCCACGTGCTCCCTTCACCTGGCCACGTGCTCCCTTCACCTGGCCACGTGCTCCCTTCTCCTGGCCGCGTGCTCCCTTCTCCTGGCCGCGTGCTCCCTTCACCTGCCCACGTGCTCCCTTCTCCTGGCCACGTGCTCCCTTCACCTGCCCACGTGCTCCCTTCTCCTGGCCACGTGCTCCCTTCACCTGCCCACGTGCTCCCTTCTCCTGGCCGCGTGCTCCCTTCTCCTGGCCGCGTGCTCCCTTCTCCTGGCCGCGTGCTCCCTTCACCTGCCCACGTGCTCCCTTCTCCTGGCCGCGTGCTCCCTTCTCCTGGCCGCGTGCTCCCTTCTCCTGGCCACGTGCTCCCTTCTCCTGGCCGCGTGCTCCCTTCTCCTGGCCACGTTCCCGAATGAATGATGAATCTCCCTCGCAAACTACTCAAACTTTAAACCGTAACTATATTTCGTTTCGCTTTCGTACTCGGAGACACGAAACGAAACAAAACATGTTCACACGTTCATATTGCTATATTTGGTGTATGGGGACCGGCTAGCGTAGTGGTGACAGCACTCGTCTAGCAACCGAATGGTCGAGGGTTCGAATCCCCAGCTGAGCGGGATTTTTTTTCCGACCAATGCAGCCTGGGAAAACGGGTACCAGAGAAATCTGGGAAGGTAAAGCGGCCAGGCGTGTTACTGACCACATCACACTTTCATGTGCAGAAGGTCATGGAAAATACGGGCCTAACACCGTACTCCCCAATATGCTTTAATGGCTGGAAACGGGAATGTTACCTTTTTTTTATATTTGGTGTATGTCGTGGACAATGTCTACATGTATATGTGTCGTCTGTCAAGTGTGAATTAAACTCGATGTGATTTAACTTGAACATGGAATTCTTGACTGATGTTGTCATGTTGGAGACAGATTAGAGAGAAATATTTGTTAGCTTTATCATCTTTATCACAGAACAGGAAGCAAGCAAAAAGACCACAGAAGGGAGGGGCCGTGTGTCACCATAGGTAGAAGTTAGGTGAATGTTCCCAAAGTCAGGTGAATGTTCTCTGTTAGGTGAATGTTCTCTAAGTTAGATGAATGTTCTCTAAGTTAGGTGAATGTTCTCTAAGTTATATGAATGTTCTCTAAGTTAGATGAATGTTCTCTAAGTTAGGTGAATGTTCTCTAAGTTAGGTGAATGTTCTCTAAGTTAGATGAATGTTCTCTGAGTTAGGTGAATGTTCTCTAAGTTATATGAATGTTCTCTAAGTTAGATGAATGTTCTCTAAGTCAGGTGAATGTTCTCTAAGTTAGATGAATGTTCTCTAAGTCAGGTGAATGTTCTCTAAGTTAGATGAATGTTCCCAAAGTCAGGTGAATGTTCTCTAAGTTTTATATGAATGTTCTCTAAATTAGGTGAATGTTCTCTAAGTTAGGTGAATGTTCTCTAATTCAGGTGAATGTTCTCTAAGTTAGATGAATGTTCTCTAAGTCAGGTGAATATTCTCTAAGTTTTATATGAATGTTCTCTAAGTTAGATGAATGTTCTCTAAGTCAGGTGAATGTTCTCTAAGTTACATGAATGTTCTCTAAGTCAGGTGAATGTTCTCGAAGTTAAATGAATGTTCTCTAAGTTTTATATGAATGTTCTCTAAGTTTTATATGAATGTTCTCTAATTCAGGTAAATGTTCTCTAAGTCAGGTGAATGTTCTCTAAGTTAGATGAATGTTCTCTAAGTCAGGTGAATGTTCTCTAAGTATGGCTGCACATAAAATGGAGAAAGGTTGGTTCTAACTTCCATATATTCCCCGTCCATTAAGATTTCATTTCCCCTTAGTTAAAACTTGCACCAAGTACCAAGTTCTACTCAGGGTCGCTGGTGTGACCGGGAAGTCACGTCGTTATAATACACTGTTAGTAATGGAGGCTTTAGCTGATGGGACGAGACCTCGGAGAAAGAGTGTAATATCCGCGAGATGTCAATTTAGTCTTCCTAGACTTAATGTCTTCAGGTCTGACCTTCAAGAAAGTTGTTAGATTGCGAAATGAGAACTGAAAGGCACCTTGACGAATGTGCAGCTGCTTGCTGTCATAGGTCGAGAATGACGTGATCTCTACTGTCACTACTACCAGAGTTTCAGACCTGTAAATATTTGCATCACGTGTATTTATATTCTACAAACATGCGAAGTAGAATCATTTTTACAACCCCCACCTCTAATGTAATGTATGTACCAATAGAGGAACAGAAACACGTGCAGTGCTAAGAGAAACGGTTACTAATGTAACAGAATAGCCATTCTGTTCAGAGAGTTTTTGTGTATTGCTAATAATTGTGTTGCGTAGACTACGTCATTAGGAAAGTACGTGTGCAAAGAAGTCGTTAAAAAGTTCCGTGTGAAAAAAGCCGGTCGTTAGGCAGTCTATGTGTGGAACTTTGAACTGGATGGACGTGTTGGGCGAACGAGAATGGGGTAGAGCGAGTCTTGTTGTCAGAATTAGTTTAGTTTGTTTTTTCTGTGTGGCTGCAGTCCTTGGTAAGCCTGTAAGTATGGTTTTTGGTATGAATAAATCATTGTAAGGTTTTCCTTGCCCATGTGGCGTAGATATTTCACGCCGGGCATTTGTTGCTGTGAATTTCTGTAATAAATGTGTGTTGTCTGATGATAAACTACAACAAATCGGCTTTGTGGAAATTCTCATTGTTGACCAGTTTGTTTTGGTCGGAAGACTGCCAAGTTATGTTCAAGTTGTTGTATTCGTACTAATTTTGTGGAGTGGAAAGCCTGGGTGTCTTGTTGTATTTTCTTAGTGTATAATACAGAAAATTAGGTGATGGTTAGAACACCAGCAACAAGAAGAAACTTATATAAGTTGAAACTGTACTCCACAAGAGGATCAATCAATCCAGTAGTCTCCTTGTAAGGGGAATCCTGCTTCAGTGGCGCAGTGATTCTGCTTCAATGGTGCCGTATCAGGCCACTTGTCACGTCCAGTGTGTTTGTTTACATGTTTAACAGTTCATGCACGTTTTTTCTAGCCCACAGTTGTGTGTTGCTAGTATGTTTCGTCAGTGGTTTTCAAGTTTTGGTTAGGGAATAGTATTTTTGTTAGTGTCAGAGACAGTTATCGTAGAAGTTATTCAAAACGGCGATGATGTCCAGCCTACCCGAAAGCTTGTGTCACATCTAGTCCTGGGTCCTAGGCAGTGCAGCTACTGACGCTTACCTGTGCCTGCAATCAAGTACAGTGAGACTGAACCTGAACTACTATCCGGTGAGGAATCAGAGCGGTTTGTTCCAAGCGACATTTACTTCTCAACCAGCTCCATCCAGACCGGGGAGGTAACATGTTGACAAAATTAACTGTTTTCCACAATTTCGGCAGATAGACAGGAGTGGACATTGATACATGGACAGTCGTTGTTTGTGCTTCTTTATGTGTGGTGTAGGATTTCAGACATTGTAGATTCACTTATATTTGGAATAGACATTGTAGGACATTCTTATTCAGTGTTATTAGCGGGACTTTATTGAACATTGATTTTAGTGGTGATATTTGGAACAGTACATAGACTTCTTGTGGCTTTTCATTTAACTTAGGACTTCAGTGTAGTTAGTTAGTGCGTGGTATGGTATTTAATTGATTTTCTTTTCTATGGTTATTAGTTGGATGGCATTAGTGCATGATAATGAATAATTGATATGCCATTGTTTTGAATAATTGTTGACATTACTGTATATGGTGGCATTGTATTGATTCCAGTGTATATACTAACAATAAGTAGAGTGCACTACGGATAGACGCACAATGGCTTCAGCTCCATCCACGTCAGATTTGCTGGGGTTATTACAAGATACCCTGTCCCAAGTCAGCAATGACTTGAGGTTTTCCCACGTCATGTCAGCTGTAGCAAAGTTCGACGGGGACCCAGCAAAATTGAAACCATGGCTGGATGAGATTAATAAGATTATGGACATGCGGAATGCTGATGTGCCCAGTAAGAAGAACTTGGTGTATTTACGCACCACAGGTTCGCTGGCAGAGTTCGTTAAACAGCGACTCCAGATTCAAGAGACATGGGAGGAGTTCGTATCTGTTTTATTAGCACGATATGGGGTGCTGCAGACTCCTCAGGAGGCCTGGCATACGCTAGCCTCTACTCGACAGTCTCCTGGAGAGCCCATTCAAGCGCTGGCTGATCGCATCAGTGAGGCAGCCAGAGTTGCTTACTCTGAGGCGGAATGGGTAACTCCGCTGGCGCAGAGGCAAATGGTGCAGTCGTTTGTAGATGCACTACTTTCTCGCGCATTGAAATCAAAATTATTAAGAGATAAACCTGTTCTGTTTTCACAGGCGGTGGACTTAGCCTTACAAGAAAATGACCTCATGAAGTCGGTGAATCTTAGTTGTAGTTCCCGACAAGCTTTCATTGCAGGTTCTCGACCCTCCGGTGAGGTGACGACACACAGAGAGTCTCCTTGTGTGGATTCGCAGAGAGTACAGTTAGTCTCTCATCAGGAGAACTCTCGACGGACGTCTTCACACTTCGAAGCGGGTAGGATAGACCACCAGAGATCGAATACCAGGAAGGCTAAACCTGCGAGCACACTACCACAAGAAACTAGATCTTGTTATAACTGTGGAAGGAGAGGTCACATAGCCCGATTTTGTAAGCAGAGTGAAAGGAAGGATCGTGTACATTTAAACTGACGAGTCGGCGCATGAATAGCTCCCATGTGTCCGACCGTATCTTCACACCATCTGGGGCTGCCAAACACTCTGTCTCATTTTCGCATGCGACACCACTACGCTCGGTGGCTGCGAATCCCCCGACTCCTACTTCTGTCCTTGTTTCTGTTGATACTTTTCGAATTCGAGCATTGTTAGACACAGGAGCTAGTGTCTGTCTTATCAAGGATTCTGTATACAGATCCTTACGTTCTGCTCCTAAACTCTTGCCCGCTAGAATCACTCTGCAGACTGTTACTGCAGCTTCCATGAGAGTACTTGGCAGAGTTTACCTACCTATTTCTATTGCTGGTGTCACTGTTTCTCATTGCTTTTATGTGGTTCGCAACATGAACCGTTCCGCCATTCTGGGGCGTGATTTTTTGTCTCGTTCTGGTGCTGTCATCGATTACAATTCTAATACACTAAACATACATAACAAGATGATTCCTTTAGAATTAGATGCACACATTGCTTCTATTCTTCGTGTCCAGCGTTCTTCCCTTCTTTCTCCACGTTCCGTCAGTCTTATTCCTCTTAAACTGAAAGCCCAACCATATTTTCCATCTGGCAATTCTTATATGGTTCAGGGTATTGAGACACCATTCTTACTGTCCCAGCCGGAGATAGAGTTGGTGGACTCAGTATGTGAGCTCCACACTAATCGCTATCCCGTGTTGACAGTAATTAATCATTCTAGTAAACACATCGAGCTCAGACGTGGATGTGTTTTAGGAAAATTGACACCATTCACGGAGTCAGTTGACTCTATCCAGCAGGTTTCTGGTACTGAGGAGACAACACCTGACAGTCGTTCTGAGACTATCGTTCGACAGGTTCAGTGCCCTGAAGTGCACAAGGACATAATATCCAGGTTGTTGACACAGAACAAGGATGTCTTTGCCTTGACTGATTCCGAGATATCGCATACCTCGACAGTGCAGATGGAGATTGATACAGGCGATCATCCGCCAATCTCCAGGAAACCCTACCGCACTCCGTTGGCGAGTAGAGAGGTGATAGAGAGAGCCGTCGAGAATATGTTGCGTGACGGAATAATTTCTCGCACGATCTCAGAGTGGTCATCACCAGTTGTCTTGGTGACTAAGAAAGATGGTACCCATCGTTTCTGCTGCGACTACCGTGCACTCAATGCGGTGACCCGTTCATTGTCATATCCATTGCCACGCATTGAGGACATCCTGAGCACGATAGGCAAAGCCAAATTTTTCAGCACTTTGGATGCTCGTTGTGGCTTTTGGTGTATTCCCTTGTCCAAGGACGCTCAGCAGAAGTCAGCTTTTAGCTGTCATCTGGTTCTTTCTGTTTTAATTACATGAGCTTTGGTTTAAAAGGGGCACCATCTACCTTTGTCGCACTCATGGACACAGTATTACAGGGCTTAGGCAAGTTTGCACAAGCCTATATTGACGATATACTGGTGTTCACTGATGGAACGATCGAAGACCATGTTCGCGATCTTCAGGCGGTATTACCGATTGCGTGAGCACCAGGTCAAGCTCAAACCATCCAAATGTCACTTTGCGGCCTCTGAGACAAAGTATCTCGGGTATGTCATCAGCCAGTCAGGCATATCTCCTGATCCTGAGAAGGTCAGAGCCATTGCCGAATGCCGTCTCCTTTGAATGTGAAGGAGGTGCGCTCTTTTTTGGGGACGTGCAGTTACTATCGACGTTTCATTCCCCACTTTTCGGAGATTGTGGCTCCCATAGTGGACCTCACCAAGAAGGGTCATCGGTTCAAATGGTCTCCAGTCTGTCAAATGGCGTTCGAGTCTTTGAAGGATCGCCTTGCGAAGTACCGCTTCTCTCGCATCCTGACTTGCATAAGCCACTTACATTGTATACAGATGCTTCCAATGTTGCGGTTGGAGCCTGTTTGGTGCAGACAGCTTCCTCTTCTGATGGACTCTCAGTTGAAGAGCCCTTATATTTTCTTTCGCAGAAGCTGTCGCGCTCGCAGACTAAGTGGTCTACTTTCGAGAGAGAGCGTATGCTGTCCATTACGCCACGCAGAAGTTGAGATATTTTCTGGCGAATAGACATTTCGCTGTGAAGACTGACCATAGACCCTTGGTGGACGCATTTATCAGCAAACAGGAGATTCAGAATGCCAGGGTGCAGCGATGGATGTTGAATCTCTGCGGCTTGGATATGGAGTTCCAATACATCAAAGGTTGTCGAAATTTTTCGGCTGACCTACTTTCCCGGATAAATAATCCAGAACCTCTGGTCGTTACGGAAGATGAGGAGCTCTGTGAAAATGCCAAAGAGATCGCGGTGATAAATGCAAATCTCTATCCATTGGATTACTACAGAGGGTTTATTCCCTCCGATACGGAATCTGAGGAACCCCTCCTTGACATAGATCGCTTTGATCTAGTGTCTGAGCAGGGACGAGATCCTGAAATCGCCAAAATCAGGGCGTCTCTTGAAGCAGCGGGACCTAGCGCCCCGAAGTCTAAGCACTTCATGTTACATCAGGACAGAGTGTTTTTTCTTTCTAAGCCTGATGAACCAGAGGCACGACTGAGATTGTACGTTCCTAGCCATCTCCGATCTCATATGTTGTTACAATTCCATGAAGAAAATGGACATATGGGTCGAGACAAGGTGTACTCTGCCTTGGCTTCTCGTTATTATTGGCCCAACATGTTTCAGGATTGCTACCAACATGTAGAGTCTTGTGGCCGTTGTCGAGAACGCAATATTCTGCACAAGAATGCACCGCTGCAAGAGACAGACATTCCGTGCTTTCCGTTTCAGAAGATCTCGCTGGATTTCTCAGGTCCCTATCCGCTGACCTTGGCTGGAAATAAATACATCCTTCATGTCGTTGATTGGCTAACCCTATGGCCCGAATGTTTCCCAGTACCAGACAGGACAGCCCACACGGTGGCTGAGGTATTGTTGCAGCGGATAATCCCGCGTCACTCCACGCCATCTGTAGTGGTAACGGACAATGGGGCTGAGTTTGTGAATCATTCCTTGAGCCACCTGTTCAAACAGCTCCATGTTCAACACGTTACTACGGCGTTGTATCACCCACAGAGCAACGCCAGGAATGAAAGGATGCATCGCACCCTCCTTGACATTTTGTCCAAGCATGTGCACGAGATTCCACAGATGTGGGATGTGTTCTTACCAATGGCAGTGGGGGCCATTCGTATGAACGTCAATGAAAGTACTGGGGTGTCTCCCTTCTTCTTTTTATACGGCCGTCACCCTTGGTTGCCCCTGGATAATTTGTTGTGCCCCCATGTTAAGTACTATGGGGAGGACCCTACGGAGATCAGGTTGATGCAACAGCACCGTACGTTCCTTCAAGTATTTCGCCAGTTAAATAAGTCTCGCTCCAGACAGAAAGCGAGCTACAATGAACGTGCGGCACTGCCAAACATTTCAGTGGGAGACAGTGTAGCGTATAGAATCCATGCCCGCCATTCTAAGTTAGATGCGCGGTGGGCCCCGTTTTATACGGTGGTGAAGCGTTTGTCTCCGGTTACCTTCCTGATCAAGAACCAGGCTGACGGGAGAACCCACTCGGTTCATGCAAATGATATACACAAGGTGGAGGTTCAGTGGAGGGAGCCTCCTTCGAATAAATTGTATGGTTTGCGTTCGGCGCGATTTGTTCTTCCACCTATCGAGGAAGGAACAGATTCCAGCGGTAGCGATGCCGACAACGTTGAATCTGATGTCGGTCATGGTGAAACACACACAGGAGGGATTGGCGATCCCCTCTCACACCTTTTGAGGGATGTTCGAAATGAACGGGATGGATCCTCTTCAGAGGCCCCTGTTCCCCTTCAGGAGCTCTATAAAAGGGCGACGGCTCGATTGGGGACGCAGAGTACTCCCCTCTCGGGTATGGATGGGCCCACATCCGTGGTGGCCCTTTCAGGAATTAACTCTTCTTCGAGTTCGGAAAGTGTTCCGTTGGCTAGGTATAAAGAAAAGCACAATAGACACTAGTTGGGTAGTGTTCTTCGAAAAAGGAGTTCATCCTTTGCTTCTATCCTATTTCTATGGCAGTAGAAATAGATGGTGTAGTTCACAGAACTCAGTATTAAAAATGTTGTAAATATATGTATATTTATGTTTGCACCACAAATGTTTAACGTACTTAATTTGTACAAATTGTGGGTGCATGAAATTTTTTTTTGTAGCTGCATATTCAGCTTTAAATTCATTGTTATCGCTCACAGTTTGTGAGAGTTTTCTGTGCAAGTTCGCAATTTTTTTTTGTTTGGTTGGAGATATTTGATGGCCAAATATCTACCTTTAGGGGGTGGGGAGATATTCTGTAACAGAATAGCCATTCTGTTCAGAGAGTTTTTGTGTATTGCTAATAATTGTGTTGCGTAGACTACGTCATTAGGAAAGTACGTGTGCAAAGAAGTCGTTAAAAAGTCCGTGTGAAAAAAGCCGGTCGTTAGGCAGTCTATGTGTGGAACTTTGAACTGGATGGACGTGTTGGGCGAACGAGAATGGGGTAGAGCGAGTCTTGTTGTCAGAATTAGTTTAGTTTGTTTTTTCTGTGTGGCTGCAGTCCTTGGTAAGCCTGTAAGTATGGTTTTTGGTATGAATAAATCATTGTAAGGTTTTCCTTGCCCATGTGGCGTAGATATTTCACGCCGGGCATTTGTTGCTGTGAATTTCTGTAATAAATGTGTGTTGTCTGATGATAAACTACAACAAATCGGCTTTGTGGAAATTCTCATTGTTGACCAGTTTGTTTTGGTCGGAAGACTGCCAAGTTATGTTCAAGTTGTTGTATTCGTACTAATTTTGTGGAGTGGAAAGCCTGGGTGTCTTGTTGTATTTTCTTAGTGTATAATACAGAAAATTAGGTGATGGTTAGAACACCAGCAACAAGAAGAAACTTATATAAGTTGAAACTGTACTCCACAAGAGGATTCAATCAATCCAGTAGTCTCCTTGTAAGGGGAATCCTGCTTCAGTGGCGCAGTGATTCTGCTTCACTAAGTGAAAATCTTTGCCGGAAAATAAAACATGCAAATTATCTGTAAATTACTCCTACATGGCTCTAGACGGTTTGGCCAGAATGGGAGCATGTCTGGACATCGGCCGTGCCAGGTGAGGCGGGCACAGAACACAGTTAAGGTCATTATGAAGCTGCAGATAATCCTCTTTCAAACAGTGGTAATATCGTGTCTATGGTCAGACAATACATAAATATTTAAGTTATAATCAGACAGTACATAAATATTTGGAGTTGTTCCCAAATATTATATACTGTTTTACAAGAGCAAACGAGGCAGCTGATATATGTATCAATGAGGAAAAACTGGAAGAAGTGGAGAGTTTTGAATATCTTGGATCACTACTAACTAATAATGGAGATACAATGAGGGAAATTAAAAGGAGGACATCTATCGCTCTTCAAAAAGAAAAACAACTAAAGAATCTGTGGAGAGGAACAGACAGAATTACAAAAATAAGATTTTTAAGGGCATGCATCTTTTCCATCGCAACATATGCTTGTGAGACCTGGACACTTAACAAATTATCTGAGAAACACATAAATGCCTTTGAATGTAAATGCTACAGAAGAGTTCTTCAAATATCGCGGACACAAAAAAGAACAAATATATCCATACTACAAGAACTTAATATTGAAGAAGGCTGGCTAGTAAAGAGGATTAAAGAGAGAAAACTTAAATATTTTGGACACATTAAACGTCATGATAATCTAGAGAAGACCGTCTTGGAAGGGTATATAATGGGAAAAAGAAAGAGAGGAAGACTAAGGCGAAGATGGCTGCAAATGGATGCATCAGCAGCAGGCCATCTTGCTTACAATCGAGAGGCCTACATAAGAGCTATTAGGGAGGCAAATTTCCGCAAGGGACATGCAAATGAATGAATGAATGAATGTATGAATGAATGAATAAATGAGTGAATGAATGAATGAATGTAGTGTAGCACTGTATGGTTGACAGCAACACTACAATCGATAAGTCTGTTGCATCCGGGTCTGATCATTTCTAGAACATTTTCTTATTCTATGGAACATCGGCTGTAAGGTGGTTGACCATAACTCGGCGCATGACTGCACAACACTGACAAACACGGAGGAGAATTTGACGATAAATTATTACTGAAAAATTTCTTATACATAATTTTGAACTGTTAAAAAAAGGCAGAGATAGGTGACAGTAGTTACACACTGCTAGTTTACATTTTCAGTCTCATGTTGGATTTATTCCCCCCTGAAACTTATACACTGATCGTCAGTGTTTGGCAAGGAAGAAAAACAATGAATGAATATTCAAAACATTATTCCTCTTTTTTTTTCGATATGATTATTTAAAAAATGTCATTACTTGGTCGATTACGAACTAGTATAAAATTTTCTGCACATATCTGGTTTGCGCGCTTGTGTGTATGTTTGAGTGTGTGTGCCAGTTCAGTGATGTGTTTCAAAGTGATTTCTGTGATGGCGATCGGACTAAAAATACGAGAACTAGGCACAACGTGGCTGTGTCAGAAGTGAAAATTCAAGTGACAGTGTGATTGTGATTCAATGTCAGGATATGATGCTCCAATAGTAAGTATTTCACATTTTTCATGTGATATAGTTAGCAGTGATATAGGTGTGTGGAGTAACATTGATTCTACACCAGTTCTTGAAAAATTTCTAGGAAATCCTAGTGTTTCAGTGAATGTAAACAAACCAGACAGCATAGAGGAAATTTTCAGTACAGTGTTTGGCAATGATTTTTTAAAACTGTTAGCTCATCATGAAAATGTATACTGTGCACAGACACAACATATGAACAAACTACTGCCTTTTTGTCTGAAAATATAACACTTTCAGACATGAACAGATTCTTTGGACTAATCATTTTGATGGGCCAGACTAGGAAGCCACACTGGAAAGATTACTGGACAACAGACCCTCTTCTGGAAACACCAGTATTTTTAAAAACAATGAGCAGAGCTAAATTTGAGCATCTTCTGACACTTCTGCGTTTCTCTGACAACTCTCAGACATTTCCAGAAACAAGTAGAATTAGCAAAATAAAACCTCTGTTGGATTATTTTTTGCCTAAATTTCAAGAGTTGTGTAAACCGAAACAGCAGCTTTTGACTGATGAAGGAAAGACGAAAGACTTGTTCGCATGATATCAACAGTGCACAACAGTGATTGTCTGGAATAGTAAAGGATCATGTCCTGGTGAAGCCTGAGGATGAAGGCACTAAAAAAGCATCATCTAGGAAGTGCAGAGTGTGCTTGGTCAATAAGAAAAAGAGTGAAACAAAAATTTTTTGTAAAAGTTGTCAAGTTCCATTGCATCCAGATAATTGTTCCACAGATATCACACACTCAAGAAGTACTAGAGGGTCTTGGGAGTCTGTCTAACAACCAGGATTAATTTATCTCAATGGTGAGTAGAGATATGCATGTTTTTTCTGTCCACTCAAAAAAGTTCATTTTTCAGAAAAATGTCTTGGAACTGGGGGTTTTTCAGGGTAAATAATTGTGGTCCACAAAGTGTTAAGTGCCCAGGGCACATGGGGCTTCCACAATGGTTTTTCACAAATGCCTATCCTTTGCCTTTTTTCTGCCCTTGCCCAGGTGAGCCCTCTATTGCTCAAGATCCTCTCTGTTGTTCTTCTACATGTCTCTTTTGGTCTACCCTTACTTCTGCTCCCCTGTGGTGTCCATCTTAGTGCTGTTTTTGGTAGTGAGTTGTCAGTCATTTGGTGCACATGTCCCAACCATCACCAGCGTCTTTCCTCAACTCATAAGAATGAGAAAATAATTGTATCGTTTAACAGAACACATTTTTTAATACACCGCAGCTCAGCATATTAACAATTTACTATATTGCTTGGGAATGTTTAGGAATGATATAACAGCGCTGAAACTGAACGATAAAAGAAAGAAGTTTAAGCAGCGCTGCTTTAAAAAAATCTTTGAAGTAAATATTTTTCGCTCCTTCACACAAGAAGCAGAGTTATTTTGTTTTTCGATTATTACAGGTAATAATAACCAGTCTGATTGTCCGTAGTTTCTACTGTTAATAGCAAAAACAGCAGCAACTTTAAGCATCTTAGTTGTGTCATCATCATCATCATCATCATCATCATCGTCGTCGTCATCATCATCATCATCATCATCATCATCATCATCATCATCATCATTATCATCATCATCACGTGCCGTCTCCCCACGGAAGGTTGGCTGCAACGAATCTCCGCTCTGCTCTGTCTCTTAGGCCAAGTTTGTCCCTGCCTCCATCTCTTGATGTTGTCCATCCATCTACATCGCTGTCGTCCTCTTGTTCTTTTCCCTTCGATCTTTCCTCCAAGAAGGGTCTTCAATATTCAATATTCCTCTTTTCACTTCTAGTTGGTTTAGCGCTTCTTTGTTCGTTTTATTTTCTGTCCATGGGACACGCCCTACACTTCTATATACCCACATTTCAGGGCATCGACTTTTTTTCTGTTGTCTTATTCAAGGCCCAGACCTCTGCATCATGAAGGAATATTGAATATATGTAGCATTTAAAGATAAGCAATCTTAGTTGCTGTGATGTTTGTTTTGATGTTAGGATCTTCTCGTTCTGCTTAATGTGTTTTTTGCCGAACCTATTCTTTTGTTAATTTCTTTTTCATATTTTACACACTCTGTTATCACGTGTCCCAGACACATGAAGCTTTTCAACTCTTCAAGTAATTCTCCAGTTTATGTTTATATTTCTTGCTATCTTTCTTTAGTTGTGGAGCCACAGATTACTGCGACAGCGACATTAAAATAAAACATTTTAAAAATGCGAATCGAGCAACCCACCGCCTAACGAAGACACCGGAAATGTCCAATGCAAAAAACCAGGGAAACTGAAATTCGTACTGATCATGTTAGAAGGGTCTTAAAACTTGGACTAAACCAGAGGCTGATCATGTTAGAAGGGTTGGACTAAACTAGAGGCTGATCGTGTTAGAAGGATCTAAAATTTGGACTAAACTAGAGGCTGATCGTGTTAGAAGGGTCTAAACCTTGGACTGAACAGGTAGAGTGTGCAAGTTATCATAACATGACAGACGATCATTGCTAGAGCTGACTGACGTTTTGTGATCTAGAAATTAAAAATGATAATTTACAATCTGATGTGGAAAAACAAATCTTTTGCTTAAGTTTCTTTTTTAATTCTCGGAGTATCTGAATATAGTTTTTCCCCCCTATTTCAGCCAAAAATTGAGTTCAGAGGCATGAAAGCTGAACTGAAAGATATACATTTTTTTACAGAGGGCAAAGCAACCACACAACTCCATGGACCATAACAGAATCATAGGAGTCCCAGTTTCAGAAATTTTCTCCTGCAAAAAAAAAAAAAAAGTCAACGATAGCTCATTGCTCATTTTGTCATTGGCTTTGCTGAGTCCAGAGATCACATTCATTCAGTCATTCATTTGCATGTCCCTTGTTGAACTTTGCCTCCCTAACAGTTCTCCTGTAGGCCTTTCGCTTGTGAGCAAGATGGCCTGCTGCTGATGCATCCATTTGCAGATCGTCAACGATGTCTTGCAGCCATCTTCGCCTTGGTCTTCCTCTCTTTCTTTTTCCCATTATGTACCCTTCCAAGACGGTCTTCTCTAAATTATCATGACATTTAATGTGTCCAAAATATTTATATTTCCGCTCTTTAATCCTCTTTACTACCCAGCCTTCTTCAATATTAAGCTCTTGTATTATAGATATATTTGTTTTTTTTTGTGTCCACAATATTTGATCACAACCAGACTTCGTTCATGTGACATATCCTTTCCAGAACATTGTCCCTCTCGTAGCCTCTCTCAATGCAATATGGTTTTGCCCTGTTTTCGCCACAAACAAATCTTCATCTTTTGGTTTGAGTATATTCTGTTTCCTCTTTAAGCTTCAGTTCCTTTCTGGCTGCAGTAAATTTTTTTATTTAGTTCATTTTTCCTACAGTTCTAAGCATTGGTTGGACTTCTTGTACCACTGTATCAGAGGCTCTTGCAACATCATTGCAGACCTTGTTTTTCATTTCTTATGTTCCACTGCTTTGAGTTTTGAATGGTAGTTGCAACTTGCTCTTATAGTATGTTCTGCATTGACAGCCAACCACATTCTTATAGGTTTACTTATCTTTCCACTTTCTTATAGGTTTACTTATCTTTCCACTTTTTTATAGGTTTACTTATCTTTCCACTTTCTTATAGATTTACTTATCATCCCACTTTCTTATATATTTATTTGTCTTTCCACTTTCTTATAGATTTACTTATATTCCCACTTTCTTATATATTTATTTGTCTTTCTACTTTTTTTAATAGATTTACTTATCTTCCCACTTTCTTATAGATTTACTTGTCTTCCTTTCCAGTTTTTCTTCTGGACTGGTGCTTATTTCGTATATGATGAATAATGGTCACATCAGTAAAATATTGAAATCTGTACTTAGCAGTGGTCATTTTCTGTAGTTTTTGCAGTGAACATAACAATACTGAGACAACAGAAAGCACAATGGGGTCCTATCATACATTGGGTTCAGTTCACAACAGTCCCATCACACAATGGGTTCAGTTCCCAACAGTCCCATCACACAATGGGTTCAGTTCCCAACAGTCCCATCACACAATGGGTTCAGTTCACAACAGTCCCATCACACAATGGGTTCAGTTCACAACAGTCCCATCACACAATAGGTTCAGTTCCCAACAGTCTCATCATACAGTGGGTTGAGGTCCCAACAGTCCAGTCATACAATGGGTTCAGTTCCCAACAGTCCCATCATACAGTGGGTTCAGTTCCCAACAGTCCCATCATACAATGAGTTCAGTTCACAACAGTCTCATCATACAATGAGTTCAGTTCCCAACAGTCCCATCATACAATGAGTTCAGTTCCCAACAGTCTCATCATACAGTGGGTTGAGTTTCTAACAGTCCCATCATACAATGGGCCGAGTTCCCTGCAATCCCATCATACAGTAGGTTGAGTTTCCAACAGTCCCATCATACAATGGGTTGAGTTCCCAATCCCAATAAAAAGTGAAACATAGCCTTTTTTAATTTGCAAATGTATGAGGGACGTTCAGAAAGTAATGCACCACATCATTTTTATCAGGAGCTGTTTGTTCAAAAAGCATGAAATTTATACACAATATACATGGATATGTCATGTAAACATCGGTATTATTCAACATAATCTCCATCAAACTGTACGGCTTTATACCAGCGCGAAACAAGTGCATGTATTCCTAGCCTGTACTAGATTTTGTCTTGATTATGTAGTCATTTTTTATTGCATGAATCACTCCTTCCACATCTTCAAATCTTACCCCTCAGAGTGCATCTTTAAGTGGACCAAACGGATGGAAATCAGAGGGTGCCAAATCGGGACTATAGGGTGGATGGGGTAGTACAGTCCAACCTAATTTGGTGATTGCTTCCCATGTTGCCAGACTTGTGTGAGGGTGTGCATTGTCATGAAGGAGAAGCAGGTCTTGTGAGGCTGAACTCTGTGAAAACGTTGATTGAGTTTTTTTCAGTTTCTTAATGTAAGCTTGCAAATTGATTGTCTCTCCTCTTGGCATAACATCCACAAGAATCACACCTTCAATGTCCCAAAAGACAATGATCATGACCTTTCCAGTTGTCTTGAATTTCTTTCTTGGTGGCAGTTGCGGATGATGCCACTCCATTGACTGTCTTTTTGTCTCAGGTTTAAAATGATGTGCCCATGTTTCATCACCTGTTATGATCTTAACCAAAAGTTCTCTCCCTCAGCACTGAAATGTTCCAATGATTCAGAAGAAATTGCTTTCCTTTGCAGTCGATGGTCATTTGTGAGACTTTGAGGAACCCATCTTGTGCAAACCTTAGAAAATCTGAGAGCTTTTATAACTGCATTTGCACTACCATTGCTGACTGACAGCTTTAAGGCCAATTGTTGAGTAGTGATACGCCTATCAGTAAGAATAATGCCCTCAGTGCATTTCAACATTTCTGCCTTGGTGGCTGTGGCAGGACGTCCACAGTGTGGCCGATCATGCAACTTCCTATCTTCACTTATTGATTCTTTTATTCTCTGAACCCAGTGACTGACTGTATTCCTGTTGACTGCAAAACTTGCATACACATCACATAGATGCTTGTGAATGTTCACAACATTTTCCTTCTCTGCAACGAGAAATTCTATCACAATTTGCTGCTTATACCGCAGGTTGCTAACAAGTTCCATTTCAACGGTTAGGGCAGCCATATTCTTTGGACAGTTGCAGTGTAATTTGGCTCACACAATCGGCACATGCCATATTTAAAGCATGCAAAATTTCATGCTTTTATCTTCATTATTAGCTGAAAAAAAAATGTGGTGCATTACTTTCTGAATGCCCCTTGTATATACACAAGACTAATAATAGGCATACAGTATGATACATGGTCAGTAGAATGGGGCAATGTTAAATAAGAATCAGACACTCTTTTCAGTGCATCTGTTAATTACATCAGGCAGAACAACATGAAAGAGCAGAACAGCATGAAAGAGCAGAAAGTCATAACTCATCTGTTAAATACACCAGGCAGAACGGCATGAAAGAGCAGAACAGCATGGAAGAGCAGAACAGCATGAAAGAGCAGAACAGTCATAACTCAGCTGTTAAGTACATCAGGCAGAACAGCATGAAAGAGCAGAACAGTCATAACTCAGCTGTTAAGTACATCAGGCAGAACAGCATGAAAGAGCAGAACAGTCATAACTCAGCTGTTAAGTACATCAGGCAGAACAGCATGAAAGAGCAGAACAGTCATAACTCAGCAGTTAAGTACATCAGGCAGAACAGCATGAAAGAGCAGAACAGTCATAACTCAGCTGTTAAGTACATCAGGCAGAACGGCATGAAAGAGCAGAACAGCATGGAAGAGCAGAACAGTCATAACTCAGCAGTTAAGTACATCAGGCAGAACAGCATGAAAGAGCAGAACAGTCATAACTCAGCAGTTAAGTACATCAGGCAGAACAGCATGAAAGAGCAGAACAGTCATAACTCAGCTGTTAAGTACATCAGGCAGAACAGCATGAAAGAGCAGAACAGTCATAACTCAGCTGTTAAGTACATCAGGCAGAACAGCATGAAAGAGCAGAACAGTCATAACTCAGCAGTTAAGTACATCAGGCAGAACAGCATGAAAGAGCAGAACAGTCATAACTCAGCAGTTAAGTACATCAGGCAGAACAGCATGAAAGAGCAGAACAGTTGTATCTCAGCAGTTAAGTACATCAGGCAGAACAGCATGAAAGAGCAGAACAGTCATAACTCAGCAGTTAAGTACATCAGGCAGAACAGCATGAAAGAGCAGAACAGTCATAACTCAGCAGTTAAGTACATCAGGCAGAACAGCATGAAAGAGCAGAACAGTCATAACTCACCAGTTAAGTACATCAGGCAGAACAGCATGAAAGAGCAGAACAGTCGTATCTCAGCTGTTAAGTACATCAGGCAGAACAGCATGAAAGAGCAGAACAATCATAACTCAGCTGTTAAATACAAAGGGCTGAACAAAATGAAAGAGTAGAACAATCATAAATCAGCTGTTACGTACATCAGCCAGAATAACACGAAGGAACAGAACAGCATGAAGGAGGAGAACATGAAGAAACAAAGCAACATGAAATACCTCATGAATACTTTGGGTATAAGTATAATGGCTGAGTCTGTCTGAGTTTATTAATGGCCTACCTGTGTCTGTGAGTTTAGTAATGACTTATCTGTCTGAGTTTAGTAATGGCTTACCTGTGTCTGTGAGTTTAGTAATGGCTTACCTGTGTCTGTGAGTTTAGTAATGGCTTACCTGTGTCTGTGAGTTTAGTAATGGCTTACCTGTGTCTGTGAGTTTAGTAATGGCTTACCTGTGTCTGTGAGTTTAGTAATGGCTTACCTGCGTCTGTGAGTTTAGTAATGGCTTACCTGCGTCTGTGAGTTTAGTAATGGCTTACCTGCGTCTGTGAGTTTAGTAATGGCTTACCTGTGTCTGTGAGTTTAGTAATGGCTTACCTGTGTCTGTGAGTTTAGTAATGGGTTACCTGTGTCTGTGAGTTTAGTAATGGCTTACCTGTCTGAGTTTGGTAATGGCTTACCTGTGTCTGTGAGTTTAGTAATGGCTTACCTGTGTCTGTGAGTTTAGTAATGGCGTACCTGTCTGAGTTTAGTAATGGCTTACCTGTGTCTGTGAGTTTAGTAATGGCCTACCTGTGTCTGTGAGTTTAGTAATGGCCTACCTGTGTCTGTGAGTTTAGTAATGGCTTACCTGTGTCCGTGAGTTTAGTAATGGCTTACCTGTGTCTATGAGTTTAGTAATGGCTTACCTGTCTGAGTTTATTAATGGCCGACCTGTGTCTGTGAGTTTAGTAATGGCCTACCTGTGTCTGTGAGTTTAGTAATGGCTTACCTGTGTCTGTGAGTTTAGTAATGGCTTACCTGTCTGAGTTTATTAATGGCCGACCTGTGTCTGTGAGTTTAGTAATGACTTATCTGTCTGAGTTTAGTAATGGCTTACCTGTGTCTGTGAGTTTAGTAATGACTTATCTGTCTGAGTTTAGTAATGGCTTACCTGTGTCTATGAGTTTAGTAATGGCGTACCTGTGTCTGTGAGTTTAGTAATGACTTATCTGTCTGAGTTTAGTAATGGCTTACCTGTGTCTGTGAGTTTAGTAATGACTTATCTGTCTGAGTTTAGTAATGGCTTACCTGTGTCTATGAGTTTAGTAATGGCGTACCTGTGTCTGTGAGTTTAGTAATGGCTTACCTGTGTCTATGAGTTTAGTAATGGCTTACCTGTCTGAGTTTATTAATGGCCTACCTGTGTCTGCGAGTTTAGTAATGGCTTACCTGTCTGAGTTTATTAATGGCCTACCTGTGTCTGTGAGTTTAGTAATGGCTTACCTGTCTGAGTTTAGTAATAGCCTACCTGTGTCTGTGAGTTTAGTAATGGCTTACCTGTGTCTGTGAGTTTAGTAATGGCTTACCTGTGTCTGTGAGTTTAGTAATGGCTTACCTGTCTGAGTTTATTAATGGCCGACCTGTGTCTGTGAGTTTAGTAATGGCTTACCTGTGTCTGTGAGTTTAGTAATGGCTTACCTGTGTCTATGAGTTTAGTAATGGCTTACCTGTGTCTGTGAGTTTAGTAATGGCTTACCTGTGTCTGCGAGTTTAGTAATGGCTTACCTGTGTCTGTGAGTTTAGTAATGACTTACCTGTCTGAGTTTATTAATGGCTGACCTGTGTCTGTGAGTTTAGTAATGGCTTACCTGTCTGAGTTTATTAATGGCCGACCTGTGTCTGTGAGTTTAGTAATGGCTTACCTGTGTCTGTGAGTTTAGTAATGGCTTACCTGTGTCTGTGAGTTTAGTAATGGCTTACCTGTGTCTGTGAGTTTAGTAATGGCTTACCTGTCTGAGTTTATTAATGGCCTACCTGTGTCTGCGAGTTTAGTAATGGCTTACCTGTCTGAGTTTATTAATGGCCTACCTGTGTCTGTGAGTTTAGTAATGGCTTACCTGTCTGAATTTAGTAATAGCCTACCTGTGTCTGTGAGTTTAGTAATGGCTTACCTGTCTGAGTTTAGTAATGGCTTACCTGTATCTGTGAGTTTAGTAATAGCTTACCTGTGTCTGTGAGTTTAGTAATGGCTTACCTGTGTCTGTGAGTTTAGTAATGGCTTACCTGTGTCTGTGAGTTTAGTAATGGCTTACCTGTCTGAGTTTAGTAATGGCTTACTTGTATATAGGGAATAAATACATTGAAGTTCTATCATTTTTTGAATGTGTTAAAATAAAGGACATTTCTACACCAGCATCAGCTGGACCATGTCCACAAGAACATCCACAGCAGCAGAGACAGCAGACAGCCTGTCTGGGGAGCTTGAACCAGCAGCTAAACAGAGCAACAGGAAATTGGAAAATGCTTTGAAGTTCTTTAAAAATTGTAAGTTAATTTTTGTTTTGTTTTTTTTTTGTGAAATAAATTAGATAGAGAAAGGACAAAAAAAATTAGATAAGGGGATGAGCTGAAACATTTTTGCAGTTAAAAAATGAGAAGAACCAAGTTGATGTCATTGAATGAAATGATTAGTTGCTTTAACATTTCTTTATAATGTCACATAGGTCATTTTTGACATAGTCCGCATCAGTCTCCTGCACATACCTGGCATCATGTCTCTGATTTGCTGAGTTCATCGTTATGAGCATAAGCAAGATATTGTTTTCAGATTTAATGATGCATGACTGGTGTACCATAGATTTCACTTTTTTTTGTAGCATGTCTGGTGTACCACTGGTTTAACTGTCTTGTTGTAGCATGACTGGTGTACCACTCATTCCACTGTCTTGTTATAGCATGATTGGTGTACCACTGATTTCATTATCTTGTTATAGCATGACTGGTGTACCACTGATTTCATTGTCTTGTTATAGCATGACTGACGTACCACTGATTTCATTGTCTTGTTATAGCATGACTGGTGTACCACTGATTTCATTGTCTTGTTATAGCATGACTGGTGTACCACTGATTTCATTGTCTTGTTATAGCATGACTGGTGTACCACTGATTTCATTGTCTTGTTATAGCATGACTGGTGTACCACTGATTTCATTGTCTTGTTATAGCATGACTGGTGTACCACTGATTTCATTGTCTTGTTATAGCATGACTGGTGTACCACTGATTTCATTGTCTTGTTGTAGCATGACTGGTGTACCACTGATTTCATTGTCTTGTTGTAGCATGACTGGTGTACCACTGATTTCACTGTCTTGTTATAGCATGACTGATGTACCACTTCATCTTCTTCTGCTGCTGATGTAGGTGCATATACCTGGATGACTGTTACATTTCTAGGAATGCCCTTAAGTCTGATTGTTAGGATTCTATCACTTACTGGATTGTAGCCTAGTAATGCTTTTGATGTTGATTTGTCCAAATAAAAAGCCACTCCATTCTTTCCTCCTACTTCTCCGCCAGAATATAAATATATTATCATTCTGCTCTTAAAGTGTCCTGATCCTTTCCATCGATGTTCGCAGATTCCCAAAATGTGTATCCGCGTTCTTTTCATCTCGTCACTTATTACTTGATATTTTCCCTCATACATACTTCTTACATTCCATGTTCCTACTCTTATTTTTCTTTTTAGTTTGATACAGGGGTTTTCCTTGGTAACACCGTCAGGATTTTGTCCGTCATCACAATTACTAGTACCGACCTCTGCCTCACACTCTTCCCCAGTGTTAAAATTAGATCTATCTGGCCTGGGGGACTCACCACCAGATCTTTTTCCTATTTGACTTTCCATGATTGCTGCTTGGGTTTCTTGGTATGTTTCCAGAAGGTAGTTTACCATTGCTTTCCTTCCGGGCAGTGACTGTACTAGTCAGTGATCGTAGCCATTGTCCCTACATTGAGATCATCTGCCTACCATCATAGAATAGGTGACCATGACCAACATTATCTGTCAGCTGCTCTCCCATTCCATCCACCACCTGCTCCCATGGCTTCACGTCACCCTGATCGGGGGGCTATACGGGTACTCCACCTTGCCCAAGGGTGTCCCGTAGACTAACGGAGGTAAGGAGGCGTCTTACTTCTCCTTGTGATCTAGAAATTAAAAATGATAATTTACAATCTGATGTGGAAAAACAAATCTTTTGCTTAAGTTTCTTTTTTAATTCTCGGAGTATCTGAATATAGTTTTTTTTCCCCCTATTTCAGCCAAAAATTGAGTTCAGAGGCATGAAAGCTGAACTGAAAGATAGAAATTTTTTTACAGAGGGCGAAGCAACCACACAACTCCATGGACCATAACAGAATCATAGGAGTCCCAGTTTCAGAAATTTTCTCCTGCAAAAAAAAAAAAGTCAACGATAGCTCATTGCTCATTTTGTCATTGGCTTTGCTGAGTTACTCTCTGGACCAAGTTGTCATTGTGTGTTCCCAGTTTCATTGATGATCAGATCCATTCATTTTTTGTACTGGAGATCTTTGATCACATTCATTCAGTCATTCATTTGCATGTCCCTTGTTGAACTTTGCCTCCCTAACAGTTCTCCTGTAGGCCTCTCGCTTGTGAGCAAGATGGCCTGCTGCTGATGCATCCATTTGCAGATCGTCAACGATGTCTTGCAGCCATCTTCGCCTTGGTCTTCCTCTCTTTCTTTTTCCCATTATGTACCCTTCCAAGACGGCTTCTCTAAATTATCATGACATTTAATGTGTCCAAAATATTTATATTTCCGCTCTTTAATCCTCTTTACTACCCAGCCTTCTTCAATATTAAGCTCTTGTATATAGATATTTGTTTTTTTTTGTGTCCACAATATTTGATCACAACCAGACTTCGTTCATGTGACATATCCTTTCCAGAACATTGTCCCTCTCGTAGCCTCTCTCAATGCAATATGGTTTTGCCCTGTTTTCGCCACAAACAAATCTTCATCTTTTGGTTTGAGTATATTCTGTTTCCTCTTTAAGCTTCAGTTCCTTTCTGGCTGCAGTAAATTTTTTTATTTAGTTCATTTTTCCTACAGTTCTAAGCATTGGTTGGACTTCTTGTACCACTGTATCAGAGGCTCTTGCAACATCATTGCAGACCTTGTTTTCATTTCTTATGTTCCACTGCTTTGAGTTTTGAATGGTAGTTGCAACTTGCTCTTATAGTATGTTCTGCATTGACAGCCAACCACATTCTTATAGGTTTACTTATCTTTCCACTTTCTTATAGGTTTACTTATCTTTCCACTTTTTTATAGGTTTACTTATCTTTCCACTTTTTTATAGGTTTACTTATCTTTCCACTTTCTTATAGATTTACTTATCATCCCACTTTCTTATATATTTATTTGTCTTTCCACTTTCTTGTTATAGCATGACTGATGTACCACTGATTTCACTGTCTTGTTATAGCATGACTGATGTACCACTGATTTCACTGTCTTGTTATAGCATGACTGATGTACCACTGATTCCACTATCTTGTTATAGCATGACTGGTGTACCACTGATTTCACTTTCTTATTGTATGTGAAGTATTTGATGAGTAGGCACTTAGAGCAGGATCAGAGCTGCACAGGCCAGCTTTCTTTTTTCACACTGGATCTCTAACTTGGATAGAGCATGCTTGAACAGCACGTCTTGTTTTTTTTTCCTAACTGAGCAGAAGCTGCAAGGAGCTTTGGCCCCTACAGCTCACATGTAATGAATTTTTAAACATTTAGTGCCACCTTGCAACAGTAAATAAGCAGCTCTGTTTAAAATTTGTTTATGTCATGTTGACACTGTTTGTCTGTGACCTACAGTGGACCCAGCTGCTCCCCTGAGGGGAAACGTGAAGCTACATCTTGCGGTTGAGGACGTCGTCAAGCATTCAATGAGTTATGGCCTTGAACCTGCACAGATTACAGCTCTGGTTGATATCATTGTTAATCCGGGTCACAAACTGTGTAAGTGATTAGTGAGAAAATATGTCCTAGCAAATTGTTGTAGCCCACAGAGAAAAGACAGGAGAAGAAATGAAATGATTTGCACTGAAATTAGTAATTTTTCCCAAATAATTTTTCTTTTCCCAAAAATAACATTAACAATCTCGTGCAGTTTTCTGTCGGAACTAAAAAAAGACAAAAAACATGCTGTTTGACTGACTACAGATAATTGCATGGAATGGTTCCTGACTCATCTTACTACAGAGAGAAATCTGTAAGACTCAACCTGGGGAAATAGAGTGAAACAATTCCCCAGATTTCACATCTACTTTCACTCTGTCAACCAGTGTTGGCAGCAAACTATTACACATAGAAAATTATGGTTTTTTATATTTGTAATAATTGTTGTTTAAGATTACCAGTTAGTTCCCTCCAAAATGAAGGAATCAATGTCTCCAGCTAGAAAATTCCACCAACTCCAGATAAAAGATTCCACCAAATCCATATAAGAAATTCCACAAACTCCAGATAAAAGATTCCACCAACTCTAGATAAAAGATTCCACCAACTCTAGATAAAAGATTCCACAAACTCCAGATAAAAGATTTCACAAACTCCAGATAGAAGATTCCACCAAAATTCAGGAGGAAATAAATGGAAAACCGTGAATCAAATACATAAATGTGCTAACCCACAAACATAAAGTACTTCACATAGAAAGTGTCTGTCCGGAAAGTGTCCAACGAAGATTAAGAAGAGAATATACTAAACCAATCCCGTGTTGAAAACTGTCTTCTGAGATAGAAAGAGCCATTAGACTAAACTGATGCTTCAGTTTTTGTTTGTTGTTGCTGTTGGAAAGTAATTCATGGTGATAGTGATTATTGGTAACTTTCATTTGTGTTTTCTCTTAAGAATAACATAACTGTAAGTTGTAATTCTTTTGAAGAATAATAGTTATTGGTGGGCTGAGATAAATAGGGGGTATCTGAGAACAGTCAGTGAAAGAAAAGTAGTTACCAGGAAAGAGGTAATAAGCACGTTTAAATTATTGATGTCATTTGAAATGACTTGGACGATTATAATATGCTTTTATTATGGTATCTTAGAAGTTTTTTTTTTTTTTTTTACAACAACCTAGAGTCATATTGCTGTTTTATTGCATATTACTGTTAAGTTTGAAAATCTCAGCACACAAAAAGTTTTGTCCATTTCTTCAGCTCAAGTGATCCGTTCGAAGTTTGTCAAGTGTCTGATACCATCGAGCAAAGTTCCACAGGCTGCCATTATCAGAGTATTGTCTTCTATTAGTGCTAAGATATTCATCAGTCCTGGACCATCCAATCTTCACGTAAGATGTCACAGTGAACAATTTGTATTTTGTCCTTCTAGAAGATAACTCACTGCTAGTAGATTTATGAGATTTTGTGTCAGCAAATATCAGAGCAAAACTCTAATAATATATATGCAGCAGTTACCCTGGACAGCCAGATAAACAAACGAAGAGGCCCTTCAGTGAAACTTCTGAATAATGAAGAATGTTAGAAAATGACAATCTGGGACATGTCACATAAGAAGACAGAAGTTAGAGAACCTGGTAGTGACTGGGACATGTCATAAGAAGACAGAAGTTAGAGAACCTAGTAATGACTGGGACATGTCATAAGAAGACAGAAGTTAGAGAACGTGGTAGTGACTGGGACATGTCATAAGAAGACAGAAGTTAGAGAACCTGGTAGTGACTGGGACATGTCATAAGAAGACAGAAGTTAGAGAACGTGGTAGTGACTGGGACATGTCATAAGAAGACAGAAGTTAGAGAACCTGGTAGTGACTGGGACATGTCATAAGAAGACAGAAGTTAGAGAACCTGGTAGTGACTGGGACATGTCATAAGAAGACAGAAGTTAGAGAACGTGGTAAAGTTAGAGAACCTGGTAGTGACTGGGACATGTCATAAGAAGACAGAAGTTAGAGAACCTAGTAATGACTGGGACATGTCATAAGAAGACAGAAGTTAGAGAACCTGGTAGTGACTGGAAAAGTCAAGGGAAAAAGGAGAAGAGAGCCAAGAAAAAAAAATACCTAGCAGACTGATCAAGTAGCATGGATTAATCCAGAACATCAAGGATCACACAATGGAGGAGCATTTCTGTCCAGCATGGCACATAGTGTAATGTAGTATATTGGGCTACATTGGCGTCTGTTAGTGTTTTGTGTGTTGTTGGGATGTACAAGAGGAACAACCGTTTCTTACATTTTTAATGTAAAGTGAGTGAATTTCAGAACAGGACCTGCTGCAGTTCTGAACTGAACAACCTGACAGACCTGATTAAGCTCTGAACAGTGCAGAAAAGGCCAGAGGAGAGAGATTTTTTACAAGAGGCAGATATTTCACCCATAGGGTAGAGGTTACACATAGAAAAGGCGTTATCAATAGTTTTTGAGATTTCTTCCTTGCAGAAGTGTTATTTGAAGAACTTTTGAACATGGTCCTCACTGTTTTTAGTAAATCTCTTCCAGCAGTTCAGTCTTAGATTTTCAAGTCAAAAAAAGTATTTTGGGCATGTTTGAACTACCAAAGCTTCACTTGTTTGACTTTCTCATGAGAGAAGTTTCTGCCAGTCCTGTGTTTCCTTTAACATGTTGCACACTTTGGAGAAAATGCTGCAGAATGTCATGGTGGTGCTGACATGTGCTACCATGGTTACCATGCAGTTTGGAAATATTTTCATAGATTTATTTTAAATATAAAGTTTTTGAAGCATGGGTCACCCTCATGTAGTGGCACCAGTTGTTTGTCACAAAATTTAAGCCTGCTCTGTCAGGATTTAGGCTTACTCCGGGTGGACTTAAGCTTGCTGTAATAGGATCTTAGCTTACTCTGTCAGGATTTAGGCTTACTCTGGGTGGACTTAAGCTTGCTGTAATAGGATCTTAGCTTACTCTGTCAGGATTTAGGCTTACTCTGGGTGGACTTAAGCTTGCTGTAATAGGATCTTAGCTTACTCTGTCAGGATTTAGGCTTACTCTGGGTGGACTTAAGCTTGCTGTAATAGGATCATAGCTTACTCTGTCAGGATTTAGGCTTACTCTGGGTGGACTTAAGCTTGCTGTAATAGGATCTTAGCTTACTCTGTCAGGATTTAGGCTTACTCTGGTGGACTTAAGCTTGCTGTAATAGGATCTTAGCCTACTCTGTCAGGATTTAGGCTTACTCTGGGTGGACTTAAGCTTGCTGTAATAGGATCTTAGCTTACTCTGTCAGGATTTAGGCTTACTCTGGGTGGACTTAAGCTTGCTGTAATAGGATCTTAGCTTACTCTGTCAGGATTTAGGCTTACTGGGTGGACTTAAGCTTGCTGTAATAGGATCTTAGCTTACTCTGTCAGGATTTAGGCTTACTGGGTGGACTTAAGCTTGCTGTAATAGGATCTTAGCCTACTCTGTCAGGATTTAGGCTTACTCTGGGTGGACTTAAGCTTGCTGTAATAGGATCTTAGCTTACTCTGTCAGGATTTAGGCTTACTCTGGGTGGACTTAAGCTTGCTGTAATAGGATCTTAGCTTACTCTGTCAGGATTTAGGCTTACTCTGTCATAATTTAAACTTGTCCTTTCAAGATTTAATCATGCTGTATTAAGATTCAAACTTGCTCTGTCAGAATTTAAGCCTGCCCTTTGAAGATTTAGTCTAACTGTATTAAGATTTAAGTTTGCTCTTTCAAGATTTAATCCTGCAATATTAAGATTCCACCTTACTGTCAAGATCAAGAGCTGTTAATTGTTTAGAGTGACAAATCAGAAATTGTGATTATAGTTGTGAAGAAGCACAGTGGAAGACAGTTGGACATCTGGCAAATCAGAAATGAACTGTCCAGCAATGGGGGAACATACTTTTATGGTAGGAGACTTCCTTAAATAAACAGAAATTGGCATATCTCCTTGATGGCATTTGGTTCAGAGGAGTATGAAAAAACTCTGCTTGATGGTATATGTTGTTTGCAATAAATGTTTTATGTAATAAGACAAAAAGAAGACAAAATGTGTCAATATGTTCAGCATCCAAACAATTCTTTTACTGTTAACATATCAAAGTGTTCAAGTGATGGTTTGTAGTTTGTTGTAGTGTACCATCATTTAACTTGTCCTTGTATAAATGGCTTATGGCCAGTGTCATGAATTGTCCTTCCACCCAGAGTTTGCTGTTGAGGTGGATTCTCCTTGTGTTTGACCACATCGATGGATATGACCAGCTCCACAAGTTCTACAATGTTGTCTTTTGCTTCATCAATTCTCAGCGTCTGGTAAGTGTTGGCCACAACAGCTGTTTTTTAATGGTGGCAAGGGAACTTAATGAGATGGTGCTCTAATGGCAGGAGCTGAGTGATGTGTTGGTTTTGTAGCAAGGAAATATGACACATCACATGATGGCAGCTTCCTTCCACACTTACAAGTTTGTCACTTAGAAATAAAAGAATTGTGAAAACAGATTGTACTTAAATTTAAAAAAATTGTGAGAGCATTTAATCTAAATATGAACAGATTGTGGAGTCCATAGGAGGTGGATGGAAAGGTGAGAGTTAAGAGTCTCCACAGAAATCTCTCCCTCTCATTGTATAATAAAAAGTGGAAGAGTGTAACAGTTAGTCTAGTCCTCATTTGTATAATAAAAAGTGGAAGAGTGTAACAGTTAGTCTGGTCCTCATTTGTATAATAAAAAGTGGAAGAGTGTAACAGTTAGTCTAGTCCTCATTTGTATAATAAAAAGTGGAAGAGTGTAACAGTTAGTCTAGTCCTCATTTGTATAATAAAAAGTGGAAGAGTGTAACAGTTAGTCTGGTCCTCATGTATGTCAGTCATTCATTTGCACGTCCCTTGCGGAACTTTGCCTCCCTAACAGCTCTCCTGTAGGCCTCTCACTTGTAAGAAAGATGCCCTGCTGCTGATGCATCCATTTGCAGATTATCAATGATGGTCCTCATGTAGTCACTGGAAATTGGCAAGAACGTGAGTCACTAGACATTGGCAGGGACCTAGAGTCACAGGAACTGGTAAGATGCTAGAATCTCTGAGGCCTAGCAAGAGTTGAAGAGATGTTCTTGGATTACGTGAGGAAGAAACATATTACCAGAACTGACGGAAAGACTCAGAGAATTTCAGACAGACATGCGAAGAGTAATATGTAGTTAATAACCTGTACAGTCGGGATAGATGAGGATGCTGACATAGTGAACTTTGTCTCTGGCAGTTTCCTCATGCATGTCATCTGCTCTTTCTGCTGACCACCAAAGCTGATGTGAGACTGTTCAGGGTGCAGAAGCTGCTGGGACTTGTTGAGTCTTTGGTGAGTCTGCAATTTGTTGTCAGCCTTTTGATAAGTTATCACTTGTGTTGTTTCATCGTAAACTTTCATTCTTCGCTCAGTTGGTTTCCATGCCTTAGTAAGTTAGTACCGGCATATTTTTAGTAGGAAATTTTCACCAACTTTTCTTAGATGTGATTTTAATTTTTTGTAATGTTACTGACTCCACGAGTGTACATGAACAATGTAGATTTGAGTGTACATAAACACTGTGGACTGATTGTACATAAACACTGTAGACTAACTTTACAGTGCCAGAGACAGCACTGTAGCACACATTAAGATGTGAGAGATTTTATTGCAAGAGGAATAGAGTTGGGATTTGTGGGCTGAAATTCATTCTTGCCAACAGATGAATAAATCTGTTAGGACAAAAATAAGAGTCATTTTTTGTATTATTATTAGTGAACAGTGACACAGGTGAATGTCAGGATATAAATGAGATGTACGAGGGTCATATCAAAAGTCGTGAGCAAAATTTTTAAAAAATCAGAATTTATAGATATAGAAAATATAAATGTATCAACTTAATCTGCGTCCTTTGCACTTCATGTAGAGGTCACATGACATCACCATCATGTGTCACGTGACCATGTGGAGCATAAAAAAATGGCGGGTGCTGAAGTTTAGTTTCATCAACGTGCTGTTATTAAGTTCCTCGTTAAAGAGGAAATCCCCGCTGCTGAAATTCACCTAAGACTTCAGCTTGCTTATGGAGATGTGTGTATGGGTGCTAGAAGTGCTAGGAGGTGGGTGAAACATTTCAAAGATGGAAACACAAGCATCCAAGATATGCCTCACAACGGTCACCTTTGAACTGCCTCCACTGAACGCAAAGTGGAAAGGGTTAATGACATCATTAAAGAGGACAGACGTGTCAGTATCTGAAATCACTATAAATCTTGGAATAAGACACACTGCAGTACAGGAAATGATTGAAACCCTAGGCTATAGAAAAATTTGTGCCCGCTGGGTCCCACAGGAGAGAACGTCCAGAAAACAGTGCGGCTGTGCCGTCGGTCAGCTGGATCGGAATTCTACCAGGAGGGTAATTTCAAACTTGCAGCATGATGGGAAAAATGTGTGCAGAGAAATGGAGATTACGTTGAAAAGTTAAATATAAATTCTGATTTAAAAAAAATTTTTGCTCACGACTTTCGGTATGATCCTTTGTAAGATTGTATTATTGTCACCAGTTCTATTCTCATTATACAGTTAAAAAATCTTCAAAGACACTAACAGTGTGAAAGGAATTAAAATAGGTGGCCATAATATCAATAACCTGAAATATGTGGGTGACATTGTTCTAATAGCAGAATGTGAAAGCAGTTTGCAGAAACTTGTGAATAAGATTATTGAAGGGAGCATTAGAAGAGGCCTAGAGCTAAACGCTGACAAGACAGAAACAGTGGTAATATTGAAAAGAATAGACATGCCAAAGTGCAACATCCTTTCAAATGGGAAGACACAGGCACAAGTAAATACACTCAGTTACCTTGGAACAACAACAACAGCTGATGCCATGAGTGCACATGAAATCACAAATAGGTCAACTCTAGATTAAACCGGTGCAATGAAAACCACGGTGTCACACAATCCCACTTCTGCGACCCACCAAGAATTCAGGCCCAAGCCCCGCAATACTCTGAACCTCTTGCGATCCTCTTGGGGATCTCTTATGGGCCTCTCGGGGACCATGGGACACATCGAGGACCACAGGAGTAAATTCAGCAGGATCATAGGGCGATCTTGGTGGCAGAAGCGAACGAAGAAGAAGAGGAATAGGTAAGGCACTAGCAGCTTTTTTTATGACATGAAGACACTGACAAGTAAGATGTCTGGAAAGGGGTATTGCATTGCTGTATAGAGCCAGTATTGCTATATAGTTCAGAAACTTGAACAGTCAACGGAAAGATGACAAAGAAATTGGAAGCAGCAGAGATGTGATTTTAGAAATAGATATGACAGAGATACATTTGACAGGCAGAGAGGCTCTCAAAGAAGTCTCAAAACAACAAAAACGTAAAATGATAAGAAAAAGACGATCACAATTTCTTGGACGTGTCATGAGAGGACAGAAGTTGGAGAACATGATAGTGATTGGAAAATTGAAAGGAAAAAAGGAAGAGGAAGAAAAAAAGAGGAAAATATCTCAGTGGGCTGACCAAATGGCATGGGAAAGGAAGGACATTTGAGTTGATCAGAAACATCAAGAACTACATGATTTGGAGAGGCATGTGTAAAATATTTATACACAAGATGTGTCCTGTAAGTAATGAGACTGATTCCATAAAATTCCGTTTGTTCAAGATATACTTACATATAACGTGTGTGTGTGCGTGCACCAGTTCCACAACTAAATGTCGACCTACATGAAATTACACCGAATGAAATTGAAACAGCAGTGAATCTAATGGCTAACAACAAAGCTGCAGGTGAAGATGAAATAACAGTTGAAATGTTAAAAGCTATTAAAAGTGACAGCATGAGATAACTACAGAGAATGTTTAATAAAACCTGGAAAGAAGAAAGGATCCCTTCCAAATGGAAACAATGAATCATAGTTAATATACCCAAAAAAGGCAATCTTACTGACTGCAATAACTGGAGGAGTATAACTTTACTATCAGTTGTGTCAAAGGTGTTTTGTAAAGTGATTCTGAATAGAATTTTAAGGATATAGTGGATACTACAATGAGAGAAGAGCAGGCAGGATTTCAAAAAGGGAGGAGCTGTCTCGACCAGATCTTTACTCTGAGAATAATACTTGAAGAACATATTGAAAAACAAAAAAACCTTAATCCTGAACTTTATAGACTTTAAAAAGGCATTTGATAGCATACACAGAGATTCATTGTGAAGAATGTTAAGACTATATGGAATACCATCTAAAATTGTCAACATCATTAGAGATCTGTACAACTGATGTGTTTGTGCAGTCAATACAGAAGAAGGAATGAGCAAATGGTTTCAGATTGAGACAGGCGTGAAACAAGGATGTATATTATCTCCCTTGCTTTTTGGAATTGCTATAGACTTTATAATGAAAAGATGTTGTACTGGTAAAACAGGGATTGATTGGGTACATGGGACCCAAATAGAAGATCTTGATTTTGCAGATGACATAACTCTTATCAGTGACAATGTGAATTCAGTGTAGGAAAAAACAGATTCCCTGTCTTCTTTGGCTAATAAAATAGGTCTTGAAATTAAAAAAGACAAAACAAAAATAATGAAACTTCTCATTAATCAGGAAGGAGAAATATATATAGAAGGAACAGTTGTTGATGAAGTAAACCCATTTGCATACCTTGGCAGCTACATAGACCAGGATGGTGACACCAGGAAGGAAGTCAGAATTAGAATTGCAAAATCAGCATTGTTTTTCAGAAATCTTGAGAATATATGGCATTCAAAAGTTATAAGCGCTAAAACCAAGTTAAGACTGTTCAGTTCAGATGTAATGTCCACCCTCATTTATGCATGCGAAAGCTGGAAAACAACTAAAGAAATAGACAAGAAATTAGAATCTTTTCAAAACAAATGCCTAAGGAAATACTCGGCATCAAGTGGAACGAATTCAAGAACAATGCAGAGATAAGACAGATGAGCAAACAACAACCTGTCTCATGGTGATCAGAAAAAGAAGATGAACATATGTAGGTCATGTGATAAGAAGAAACAATTGGAGAATACCAGAACAAGCTATCAAGTGAAGCACAACAGGTCAAAGAAAAAGAGGTTGACACAGGAAACTCTAAAGAGACATTGTTAAGAGAAGCCAGTTTAGTGGGCATAACGTATCTTGATGAAGTTGAAAAACTCACAGAAAACAGGAAAATTTGGCAGACAACTATGCATGCCCTATGTGATGTTTAACAGCATGGGAAGGATGTAAGATACTTACATATACTTAAAATTCCTAGAAATAACATCCTTGAGCATCAGTACACCATTGCCAGTGGCTCTGACATGTGTCATAGGTCGCCTGGAAGTCTTGAACAGGGATCTCCTTCAAAGCACTCGTCACAGCAGCTTGCATGTCATTAAGTCTCAAAATGGTGGCCTTTCAAGCTTGATTTGAACCCTGGAAAAAAAAAAAGAAAGTCAGCCGGGACCAAGTCCGGGCTGTAGGGATGTTGGCACATCATTGCCATGGTTTGTTTCACCAGAACTTTCTCACTAGCAGCGACGCATGGCTTGGCACATTGTTGTCGTGAAGAACCCAAGTGTTGGCAATCTCCAGGCAGACGTGCATGACTCTGTTTTTCAGCCAAGCACTTCCACGTAAAATGCTGTGTTGACTATTTGTCCAGGTGGTACAAACTCCTTATGGACAACACCTTTAAAATAAAAAAAGACAATGAGCATCAGTTTCATCTTCAATTTGCACATTTGAGCCATCTTTAATTGAGGAGGCTCAGTAGTGTGCCACTCAGAGCTCTGTCTTTTCTTCTCCGGATTGTACTCGGAGACCCGTTTCATCACTGGTTATGACTTTCTCCAAAAAAATCAGGTTCACTCTTCACATGGTCCAAAAGTTTATGAGAAATCGACACGTCGTTTTTCTTCTGTTCATCACTGAAAACCTTAGGAACCAATTTGGCACACGTTTTCTCCCATGTGCAATTCTTTCATGATGATTTCATGCATGGTGGATTTTGAAAGTCCCACTTGATCTGCTATCATTCTAAGACTCAGATGTTGGTCAGAGTCCAAAACCGCTTTCACCTCATTAGCATTGTTGGAAGAGGGAGCTGTTGATGGGTGCCCTGTGTGTTGTCATCCTCAACAGTCTCTTTTCCTTCGTTGAACGTCATGTGCCACCGAAACACTTGTGGTTCTTTTTCATAGGCTTTCTGTATCATAGGAAGCATCTCGGTCGTGGATTTTTTAAGTTTAACACAAAACTTTATTGTGTATTGCTGCTCGACATTCCTCTGCATTTTGACTGTTACGTGATGCTTAAACAGATGTCCTCTTCGTAAGCGATCTACATTCTGTAAAAGCTCAGAGCCAGATGACGAGATATTGACCCTTTACCTAACATCCCTCACTAACCTTCAGGGATGGAGAATCCCCCCCCCCCCCCCCCAGCAGTCTTGCTGATTGCCTGAACAAAAGAAGTCATTACTTACCGTTCACACCTTGTATAAATATTGTGACTGTTTGCTTTTATGCTTCTTAAGCTGCTCGCTTGACTTTCAACTGCTTCCCAGGTTTTGTGTACAACTCGTACCAAATAGAAACTAAAACAGCACTCACAAATCTTTTCTCCGGGTCCAGTTTTTCATTTAATATTTACCTTGCAGCAAACTACCAGGTTAACTATTTTTTTGTGTGTGGATCACCTAACACTGGACATCACTAACATTACATAAGACAAAAACCAACCAAAATTATAATATTTGATCCAGGAAAAATAAGTGGTCACATGATATGACTGTAACTGGATGATAACCAAATCCAGTGTACAGACAAAACACATTAAAATATAAAACACATAGAACAAAAAAAAATACTCAAAATTCTGAACTAAACCATGGGATCAAAGTCATCATTACTCTTGTGTCCCATTTTACAAACACTTCATGGTGAAACATTCATATGTGCCTTTCCTAGCAACAACTGTCTCAAGACTGCTCAAAGGGCAGATATCTTGTGCAAGTAATTAACTATGATAAACACTCTCTTGCATGACAGAATGCTCTACATGAGAAGAAAACATAAATCTTCTGCTAGAACACTCAGATAGCTTCATTAATACATATCAGACAACAATTAGTTACTTAATCACCCATACTCATAGTTGACTGCTATGATGCTTACTGGTTATTAACATATATAAAAAAATCAATCCACCATCAAATGACAATTAAAATGACAAAACACAAATGACACATCACAATCTTATGAACTCACTGTGACAACTTACTTCTTGTAAGCTTGACACAAAGCAAAAAAAAAAAAAATTTATTTCATATTAATTTTCATGAAACACATCAAAGAAAACTGCACTTCACTGCATAAAAAATAACACACACAAAAATGTGCAGCGACTTATTAATTACATATCCAGCCTCACTCCTCACTGACACTTTCTTAACTATGAACATTTACCACGTAACAAAAGCCACGAGATGGTTCTAGTGACTGCACAATGAAACTACAAAACAAAAGCTTACAATAACACACAAAATATATATACTTACAACAACTCACATAAAAATATACTTACAACAACTTACAAAGAAAAGATTTACACTACTTGAGATTGGCTTGGGTGTTTGGAATCATTGCAGAGAACAATCATTTTCCCACATCAGAATATGAGAACACTTCAACAGCCACAAGCCCAATTATTCCACGATAACGGCTCCCCCAAACAGCATGCTGCCCGGCCATCGCCTCGAACGAAGAAATGACACTGGCCAATCTCAACCACACACTACATTCTTTCTCGCTGGTCAGTTCTGTGACTGCACCCGAGGTTGTGCTTACTTTGATCCTCCGAATTGGCTGTTTTTGGAAAGCTAAAACCAGCCAAAACCTCTAACATGATTGCCAGTGCTGTCTGGTGTGACACACATAATAATAATAATAAACTGATGTTTTGTCCTAATAATCCTTAACAAAACATCATTTTATGATGTCCCTGTGCTGTATATATCATGTTCCTGTCAGGGTACTGAGTCATGCCTGCTGGGTCTGCTGATGATCTACAAGGTTTATTGTCCACACTTGGTGCCCGTCAGGTTGGATTCTAATCACAAGGTATCATCTGAGACTTATTTCTGTGATAGTTGTTTCATGTGGCATTTAGTTATTTAAAAAAATCAAATTTTAATCAGTTATTTCATATCATTCATTTATTGTAAAAGCTTTAATCAGTTATTTCATGTTTTATTCAGTTACTGAAGGAAAGCTGTGATCAGTTATTTAACATGTCATCCTGTTATTGAAGAAAAGCTTTAATCAGTTCACATCCATAAAAGACACAGTGGATATGAAGGCATAGTCCATGAATAAGAGAGTACAGCAAGAAGTGGAGGTCATGTAAATGTGGTTCATAAGAAGGATGTTGAAGGTACTATGGACAGCAAAGAAAATCAACGAATAAGTCTTAAGAGAGGCTGGAGTTAAAAGACAAATTACAACAAAGATCAGAGGCAAACAAGTGAGATTTGTAGGATATTTTCTGAAGAAGAGACAGAGGAAGACAAAGAGAGAAGTTACTAGATGGGCTGTTAGTGTGGATAGGAAGAAAGTCTCCGGGGGATCTCATAATCAAGTCTGGGGACAGGGAATTGTGGATAGAAATGATCGCCTACGCCATGTGGCACGGCTCTTGATTGATTGATTTAATCAATTATTTCATGTTTCATCCAGTTATTGAAGGAAATCTTTAATCAGTTATTGAAGAAAAGCTTTAATCAGTTATTTCATATTTCATCTGGTAATTGAAGAAAACATTAACCCAAGGTAGATAGTGACGTGCCAGCCATATCAAAGCAGAGAAACATGCACTGGTAAAAAGTTGAGTTTATTTGATAAAAAAAAAAAGTTGATGTCATGTCTAACTTGGCACAAAAGTGATCATTTTTTTCTGGCACCAAGATTATTTGCTCTTAAACACATTTATTTTTTTCTTCTAGAATTCTTCGGTACTTGCTAATTAACTTCAAAATATTCAGATGCCCTTAAAATATTGCTGCTGAATTCTTTGAGAATTGTCACTTTTATTTTAAAATCTGATAATGTTTGTCACATTTTCCTAAAAAAGTCTCTGTAATTTTTATTTTGAATATTGGATATTATTCATCATTCTTCTACTTAACACATTTGTTCTACTGAAACACAGTTGTAAAACAATGTTCTGCTCAAACTTACAGGTGTTTTTCAAAGCCCACGATGCCACCTGGAGGTCAACAATAGCTGCGATCATCAGTCAGAGAGAGGAAGCGGAGAGCTCGGAAGCTCGGCAAAGAGTTAGTGAAATACAGGGTCGAAGGCAGAAATCCAGAGTGCAACCAGTGAGTTCATGATGCTAATTTAACTCTTTCACTGCTGTTCATATGTTAGAGTGTCTTTAACTCTCTCACTGCTGTTCATATGTTCGAGTGTCTTTAACTCTCTCACATCTGTTCATATGTTAGAGTGTCTTTAACTCTCTCACTGCTGTTCATATGTTAGAGTGTCTTTAACTCTCTCACTGCTGTTCATATATTAGAATGTCTTTAATCTTTCACTGCTGTTCATATGTTAGAGTGTCTTTAATCTTTCATTGCTGTTCATATGTTAGAGTGTCTTTAATCTTTCACTGCTGTTCATATGTTAGAGTGTCTTTAATCTTTCACTGCTGTTCATATGTTAGAGTGTCTTTAACTCTCTCAGTGCTGTTCATATGTTAGAGTGTCTTTAACTCTTTCACTGCTGTTCATATGTTAGAGTGTCTTTAATCTTTCACTGCTGTTCATATGTTAAAATGTCTTTAACTCTTTCACTGCTGTTCATATGTTAGAGTGTCTTTAATCTTTCACTGCTGTTCATATGTTAGAGTGTCTTTAATCTTTCACTGCTGTTCATATTATAAATTGTCTTTAATCTTTCACTGCTGTTCATATGTTAAATTGTCTTTAATCTTTCACTGCTGTTCATATGTTAGAGTGTCTTTAACTCTTTCACTGCTGTTCATGTGTTAGAATGTTCTACATTATTCAGAGAATGTTCTTATCTGTTAGTTCTTTAAGTATGTTGGTATAATTTGACTGTAGACACTGAGATTTGTGCACAGTAAATGTGAGAATTTATTCTCCTTTAGGAGGTGGGATTAACCTGAAAAATTTGGACATGAAAGAAAAATAGAATGATTATTAATAGAACCACCCCCAACCCAGCGCATCACAGGTGGCGGATGGCGAAAGTCCTCCAGATATGGAGGATCCCTGTGAATAAGAATTTACCCAAATAAGCAGGCACGGATCAACTGGCGGTAGACTCAGAGAGTGAGGTGGGTTAGTAGGTGGCTGTACTACTCCTATAAAGTGCCTCAGATGCTCAGTGAAGGGAATACCAGGCAGGTAAGAGGTGCCTTAAAACCTCTCGCTCCCACTGTCTTGAGGGTAGGACAGGGAGTCCAAGGGCTAGTGGAGAATCCGTACACGAACCGACAGAAGGCAACAGGAAACCACTGTTGTAGCTCCCAAGAACAATTATGCTTATTCAGAGTAATAGATTTGTCATGAACGACTGATGGACAAGAGGAAGAGGAGTAAAAATAACCAAGAAAAATATAGCAAGATAAATAAAGAAATAAGACGCAAATACAGAGAAGCAAAAGAAGTGTGGTTAAGTGAACAGTGCAGACAAATAGAGGACTCTCATAATAAAGCAGCAAAAACTTGCACAAACGAATTAGTTAACTCACTGGCAGGAAAAACTAAATTGATGACAACTGACAAAACAAACAAGGCAGCTGATATATGTATCAGTGAGGAAAAACTGGAAGAAGTGGAGAGTTTTGAATATCTTGGATCACTGCTAACTAATAATGGAGATACAATGAGGGAAATTAAAAGAAGGACATCTATCGCTCCTCAGAAAGTAAAACAACTAAAGAATCTGTGGAGAGGAGCAGACAGAACTACAAAAATAAGATTTTTAAGGGCATGCATCTTTCCCATCGCAACATATGCCTGTGAGACCTGGACAGTTAACAAAACAGCTGAGAAACACATAAATGCCTTTGAATGTAATTGCTACAGAATAGTTCTCCAAATATCATGTACACAAAAAAGAACAACTATATCCATAATACAAGAAGTTAATATTGAAGAAGGGTGGCTAGTAAAGAGGATTAAAGAGAGAAAACTTAAATATTTTGGACACATTAAACATCATAATCCGTCTTGGAAGGGTACATAATCGGAAAAAGAGAGGAAGACCAAGGCCAAGATGGCTGCAAGATATCGTTGATGATCTACAAATGGATGCATCAACAGCAGGCCATCTTGCACACAACCGAGAGGCCTACAGGAGTGCTGGTAGGGAGGCAAAGTTCTGCAAGGGACATGCAAATGAATGAATGAACAGACAGTAAAACAAAATATACCACAGGATGCCTGAAATCAAAAGAAGGTAAAATGTTAATGGGAAAAGAAGACATTGTGGACAGGTGGACAGAGTACATTGGTGAGCTGTATGGAGGAGAAATCACCAGAATTAACACCAGATACTGAAAACTGTGATGGAGCACCAATACTTGAAGATGAAATCATAGATGCCATCAAACACATGAAGAAAGGAAAAGCGACTGGGCCTGATAATATAACAATAGAAGAAATAGAGGCACTAGAGGAGACAGGAATAAAAATAATAACCAAGTTACTGAATGATATTTACAACAATGGTTATATGCCCAGTGACCTGATTAAATCCACGTTTATAGCACTACCAAAGAAACCAGGTGCAAAGGAATGTGATGACCACCGGACTATCAGCGTTCACTATCAAGAAAGTGAACAGAAATTCTTACTTTGAACATCAAAAAGACAGAGACTATGGTTATATCTAAGAAAAAGAATCCACCAACATGCAGTATATAATTAAACGGAACTACTCTAAAGCAGGTGCAGAAATTCAAATACCTTGGAGCAGTAATAACTTCAGATGGGAAATGCGGAACAGAAATTAGGAACAGAATAGGCCAAGCAAAGACTGCATTTCAGAGAATGAGAAACATATTATTCAATGCATCCTTATCAATGAATGTTAGAAAACAAGTCCTAAAATGCTATATTGAACCTATCTTGTTATATGGAAGTGAATCATGGACAATAGGCAAGTCTGCACAAAAATCATTGGAAGCAGCAGAAATGTGGTTTATTAGAAGAATGTTGTGAATCCCTTGGACAGCAAAAATAACTAATGAAGAATGTAGGAGAAGAGCTGGAGAGACAAAAAATCTTGTCAAAAAGATAAGAGAGAGACAATGTACTGTCATAGGACATGCAATGAGAAGAGGGGGCATTGAAAATATTATAACAACAGGCAAAATAGAAGGAAGAAGATCAAGAGGAAGACCAAGAGAAATGATACTGGACAGTCTGACGAGATGGTGTGAGAGGAGATCACCAACTGAACTGATGGCCTGCATGAAGGATCGGGTACTCTGGAGAAGCATAATAGCCAACGCCAATCAGCACGGCACCTGATGATGATGATGATGATGAGAAGGAAGAAACCAATTAAGTGCTTATTTTCCCTTTTTTTTAAATGGCAAATTTTTTTTTTTTGTTGAACATGACAGCCTTCCAAACGACAGAAACTGATAGTGCCAGAAGTTCATTCAGCAGCAAATGAAGTGGAAGAGGAGGAAGACATAGAATCTCATGGTCAGTCACGCTTGAGTGAAAAGATTCCATACACACAGATCGAGTCATTCACTAGTTTTCTGGAAGCTATTGATAGAATTGAGGTAATTGTTCTGTTGTAAGGATAAATGGATAAATGTTCTGTACTACATCAGTTTGTTGTCACTGTGATAGAATTTGAAGAACTAAATTGTTAGATGAGTTCCAGATATTTATTTTGCTCTGACTTCTGAAAAGAGGCAATGTTTAAACCTTAGAATGTCAGAAAATGGATGGTTGAGTGAAATATTCTGATAAAAGAAATTTTACGGTTATGCCTTTTTTCTCCCATCATTTTTTGATGAATTACAACTAGTTTGAGACATGCACGGCCTGCTGTTCATGATTGTGAATGTAGCTGCTGATAGCAGACAATGAAATTTACTTTTGAAAAAGTAAATAGAATATTATAGACTGAATGGTTTGTCTGTGCTTTATTTGTCTCCGTCCAGCACCCGAGCCAGGTGGCAGCGTGTCTGACAGACACCAGGCTTCAGCTGTTGTTAGCATGTGACCCGGACCCCCTGATAATGACCCGGCTCTGTTTCTGGATACAGCATGTTTTTGCTTTTGGTGAGGCCTTGATTCATTATGTCAGTTTTGCCAAGAATTATGTCTGATTTTTAGAAGTTTCCTGAAATAATGAAGACCAAAGGTGTCCCCTGGTGTAGAAGTAGCACATTCAACAGTGAACTGTCTTCTAAAGTGAGGAGGGAATGGGTTATAGTTCGGGCTCAGTCACGCTCCAGTAAGTCCAGCTGTAAAAATGTGTTACTGGTACTTGTGTTAGGGACAACAGATTCTTCTGGAGAGCTCATATTTTGTGCGAGAATCAAAGCAGAATTTACAGGTATCTATCTAGAACTCTTACATGGAGTGGCTGATATCATCACTACTTGCAGGTAACTGATTTGATAGTACATGAGCAGTACAGCTTTGGTTTGATAGCCAATTAGCAAGGAAGCTTGGTTATGATAGCCAGTGAGCAGGACAGCTTTGAGTTTGATAGCCAGTGAGCAGGACAGCTTTGAGTTTGATAGCCAGTGAGCAGGACAGCTTTGAGTTTGATAGCCAGTGAGCAGGACAGGTTTAAGTTTGATAACCAAGGAGCAGGACAGCTTTAAGTTTGATAACCAAGGAGCAGGACAGTTTAGTTTTGATAACCAAGGAGCAGGACAGTTTAGTTTTGATAAGCAAGGAGCAGGACAGTTTAGTTTTGCTAACCAAGGAACAGGACAGTTTAGTTTTGATAACCAAGGAGCAGGACAGTTTAGTTTTGATAACCAAGGAACAGGACAGTTTAGTTTTGATAATACCTCTTGAGCAGGACAGCTTGGGTTTGATACCTATTGAGCAGGACAGCTTGGGTTTGATACCTGTTGAGCAGGACAGCTTGGGTTTGATACCTATTGAGCAGGACAGCTTGAATTTGATAGCCAGTGAGCAGGACAGCTTGGGTTTGATACCTATTGAGCAGGACAGCTTGGGTTTGATAGCCAGTGAGCAAGACAACTTGGGTTTGATACCTATTGAGCAGGACAGCTTGGGTTTGATAGTAAACATGACAGAAAACAAGAAATTAACTAATGTAAAACAGTCACTGAAGTAAAGCTGTGAATATTTAAAGAGATGGACTTGTCTTCTAATCTAGTTTCTGCTGGAAGTCAAGTTTGTTTAGTGTGTTTTTTGTTGTTGTTGTGATACACAGGACCAAGTTATTTATAAATCCAGAGCATTTATCCTTCATTTATGTGTACTCATCTTGCTTTCTGCCATTCTTGTTGCTGCCCATTTTCCTCACTCTTTCTATCTTTTTGTAAAACTGTACCATACTCCCATGTACTTTCATTTAGTTGGTGTACTTAAGTGTATAGCTGGGGAGGGAGGGGTGGAACTTGTGAAGTTACTTTCTGATCTGGCAGTCAGCAACCAGTAGTTGACATGCCAGGCTGGGCTAAGAAGCCAACCAAGATCCTGTCTCACATCTCCATTGGTGCCTCCATTAACAGGCCTAGCCTGGCAAATGGAGCAGGGATTGTCATTGTTCCCATGGTGGTGGAGTCTGCTAAAGAAGTATTGCACACTCCAAGCTTTTTAATTCCTCTAAGGGACTGAGAAAAACAAAATAACAGCCATAACCTGCTGGAATATATAATGTTGTGTCTCAACTTCTTTACTATGTTGTGTCTCAACTTCTTTACTATGTTGTGTCTCAACTTCTTTACTATGTTGGCTGCAGAGAATAGCAGCTTGCTGGTCCAGGGAGATAGAGGAAGTGTGCACGGCGCAGGACACTCGGGCCGTGTTCATCTCAGATGAGATGGGAAGTTTTGTACATGAAGAATTCACACAATAAAATCTGGGAGCTGATATGGTGGTCATCAGGATTAGTGAGCCAGAGTTAGTAGAGATCTTATGCTCTCTTCATGTGCTGCTCTAGGAGGAATGAATGGATGAATGAATGATGAACTTTATTTTTAAAGAGTAAAGATTTGGGCACACAGGCCCATCTTACATTCTACCCTTCATCACTCCATCTTTCATTCTTCCCACACACTCGATTTAATACAAGTATACAAATTACATTAGGAAAAAAAAAACATATCAAAAGAGTGTACGATTAAGCTATTACATTCAAAGTAAAAGAGAAGAAGTAATTAACCTACCAAACTAGCTCTCACACATGCATACATGCACATACATAAACAAAAATACATTGTCGGTACAGATCTTCTAACATATGTTTTTTAACAAACATTAAAATAATTTCTAACAATATCTAACAAATTACTTTTCGAACTATGTCATTTAAGTACTTGATGGCTGGCGAGTCATGGGTTGAGAGAGAAACAAGATGGTAGTTGTTAAACTGCAGCCAGGTTAGAGGGATGAGAGATTGTTGTCCAGATGATGATGATGATGAAAAAGTGTGCTTTAACAAAATGACAACATTGTCAGTTCCAACTTGGCCACATGGCCTCAGCCCTGTTTTACTTCCCCTGATGTAAGCCTTGGTGTCTTTGCTTGGCAGGGTTCAAGGGAACAGACAGGCTTAGCTCAGAGAGAAATGAGAGACTGCTGCAGATGCTGTGTACATTTTCCAAGAATGTGCAGGTTAGTGTAGGCCTGACACACTGGACAACGCTGAATATTTTCCAGGAAAATAACTCTGGGATATACTAGAACAATAAGCTTAGGATATATCAGAACAATAAGCTTATAAGCTTAGGATATATCAGAACAATAAGCTTATAAGCTTAGGATGTAATAGAACAGTAAGTATAGGATGTGCTAGAATCCCTGACTTTCACCATGAGAGACTCTCTCTCTCTCTCTGAACCTTAAGTGCCCAGGGCACATGGGGCTTCCGCAAGGGTTTTCCACAAATGCCTGTCCTTCGCCTTTTTTTCTGCTCTTGCCCAGGTGAGCCCTCTATTGCTCAACATCCTTTCTGTTGTTCTTCTCCATGTCTCTTTTGGTCTACCCTTACTTCTGCTCCCCTGTGGTGTCCATCTTAGTGCTATTTTTGGTAGTGAGTTGTCAGTCATTCGGAGCACATGTCCCAACCATTGCCAGCGTCTTTCCTCAATAATTGTTGTCAGTGGTTTCATCTGCATTTCTGCTAATAAGATGTTATTTCTTATGGTGTTTGGCCAAAATATTTTTCTAATTCTTCATAAACATTTAGTCTGGAAAGAATTCAACTTGTTTTCTATGGTTTTGAGAGACTAGTGAAGCTTAAAATATACTAGAATAATAAGCTTAGGATGTACTGTAATAATAAGCTTAGGGACTACTATAATATTAAACTTAAGATCACTGTAATAAGCTTAGGATCTACTATAATATTAAGCTTAGGATGTACTGTAATAATAAGCTAAGGATCTCCTATAATATTAAGCTTAGGATGTACTATAATAATAAACTTAGGATGTACTATAATATTATGCTTAGGATGTACTATAATATTAAGCTTAGAATGTAACATAATATTAAGCTTAGGATGTACTATAATAATAAACTTAGGATGTACTATAATTTAGTTGGTGTACTTAAGTGTATAGCTGGGGAGGGAGGGGTGGAACTTGTGAAGTTACTTTCTGATCTGGCAGTCAGCAACCAGTAGTTGACATGCCAGGCTGGGCTAAGAAGCCAACCAAGATCCTGTCTCACATCTCCATTGGTGCCTCCATTAACAGGCCTAGCCTGGCAAATGGAGCAGGGATTGTCATTGTTCCCATGGTGGTGGAGTCTGCTAAAGAAGTATTGCACACTCCAAGCTTTTTAATTCCTCTAAGGGACTGAGAAAAACAAAATAACAGCCATAACCTGCTGGAATATAATATAATGTTGTGTCTCAACTTCTTTACTATGTTGTGTCTCAACTTCTTTACTATGTTGTGTCTCAACTTCTTTACTATGTTGGCTGCAGAGAATAGCAGCTTGCTGGTCCAGGGAGATAGAGGAAGTGTGCACGGCGCAGGACACTCGGGCCGTGTTCATCTCAGATGAGATGGGAAGTTTTGTACATGAAGAATTCACACATAATAAAATCTGGGAGCTGATATGGTGGTCATCAGGATTAGTGAGCCAGAGTTAGTAGAGATCTTATGCTCTCTTCATGTGCTGCTCTAGGAGGAATGAATGGATGAATGAATGATGAACTTTATTTTTAAAGAGTAAAGATTTGGGCACACAGGCCCATCTTACATTCTACCCTTCATCACTCCATTCTTTCATTCTTCCCACACACTCGATTTAATACAAGTATACAAATTACATTAGGAAAAAAAAAACATATCAAAAGAGTGTACGATTAAGCTATTACATTCAAAGTAAAAGAGAAGAAGTAATTAACCTACCAAACTAGCTCTCACACATGCATACATGCACATACATAAACAAAAATACATTGTCGGTACAGATCTTCTAACATATGTTTTTTAACAAACATTAAAATAATTTCTAACAATATCTAACAAATTACTTTTCGAACTATGTCATTTAAGTACTTGATGGCTGGCGAGTCATGGGTTGAGAGAGAAACAAGATGGTAGTTGTTAAACTGCAGCCAGGTTAGAGGGATGAGAGATTGTTGTCCAGATGATGATGATGATGAAAAAGTGTGCTTTAACAAAATGACAACATTGTCAGTTCCAACTTGGCCACATGGCCTCAGCCCTGTTTTACTTCCCCTGATGTAAGCCTTGGTGTCTTTGCTTGGCAGGGTTCAAGGGAACAGACAGGCTTAGCTCAGAGAGAAATGAGAGACTGCTGCAGATGCTGTGTACATTTTCCAAGAATGTGCAGGTTAGTGTAGGCCTGACACACTGGACAACGCTGAATATTTTCCAGGAAAATAACTCTGGGATATACTAGAACAATAAGCTTAGGATATATCAGAACAATAAGCTTATAAGCTTAGGATATATCAGAACAATAAGCTTATAAGCTTAGGATGTAATAGAACAGTAAGTATAGGATGTGCTAGAATCCCTGACTTTCACCATGAGAGACTCTCTCTCTCTCTGAACCTTAAGTGCCCAGGGCACATGGGGCTTCCGCAAGGGTTTTCCACAAATGCCTGTCCTTCGCCTTTTTTTCTGCTCTTGCCCAGGTGAGCCCTCTATTGCTCAACATCCTTTCTGTTGTTCTTCTCCATGTCTCTTTTGGTCTACCCTTACTTCTGCTCCCCTGTGGTGTCCATCTTAGTGCTATTTTTGGTAGTGAGTTGTCAGTCATTCGGAGCACATGTCCCAACCATTGCCAGCGTCTTTCCTCAATAATTGTTGTCAGTGGTTTCATCTGCATTTCTGCTAATAAGATGTTATTTCTTATGGTGTTTGGCCAAAATATTTTTCTAATTCTTCATAAACATTTAGTCTGGAAAGAATTCAACTTGTTTTCTATGGTTTTGAGAGACTAGTGAAGCTTAAAATATACTAGAATAATAAGCTTAGGATGTACTGTAATAATAAGCTTAGGGACTACTATAATATTAAACTTAAGATCACTGTAATAAGCTTAGGATCTACTATAATATTAAGCTTAGGATGTACTGTAATAATAAGCTAAGGATTTCCTATAATATTAAGCTTAGGATGTACTATAATAATAAACTTAGGATGTACTATAATATTATGCTTAGGATGTACTATAATATTAAGCTTAGAATGTAACATAATATTAAGCTTAGGATGTACTATAATAATAAACTTAGGATGTACTATAATATTATGCTTAGGATGTACTGTAATATTAAGCTTAGAATGTAACATAATATTAAGCTTAAGATGTACTATAATATTAAGTGTTCTTATGAAGTGGGAAATAAAAGACATTATGAACAAGAAAAACAACTATCACAAAAACTTTTTGCTCATTGAACACCCAGTCTCTGTCTCATTTCTATTACAGTCCCAGAGAACATTCAGTCTGTCTCTCATTTCTATTACAGTCCCAGAGAACATTCAGTCTGTCTCTCATTTCTATTACAGTCCCAGAGAACATTCAGTCTGTCTCTCATTTCTATTACAGTCCCAGAGAACATTCAGTCTGTCTCATTTCTCTTACAGTCCTAGAGAACAGCCAGCCTATCTCTGATTTCTCTTACAGTCCCAGAGAACATTCAGTCTGTCTCTCATTTCTCTTACAGTCCTAGAGAACAGCCAGCCTATCTCTGATTTCTCTTACAGTCCCAGAGAACATTCAGTCTGTCTCTCATTTCTCTTACAGTCCTAGAGAACAGCCAGGCTATCTCTGATTTCTCTTACAGTCCCAGAGAACATTCAGTCTGTCTCTCATTTCTCTTACAGTCCTAGAGAACAGCCAGCCTATCTCTGATTTCTCTTATAGTCCCAGAGAACATTCAGTCTGTCTCTCATTTCTCTTACAGTCTTAGAGAACAGCCAGGCTATCTCTGATTTCTCTTACAGTCCCAGAGAACATTCAGTCTGTCTCTCATTTCTATTACAGTCCTAGAGAACAGCCAGGCTATCTCTGATTTCTCTTACAGTCCCAGAGAACATTCAGTCTGTCTCTCATTTCTCTTACAGTCCTAGAGAACAGCCAGGCTATCTCTGATATCTCTTACAGTCCCAGAGAACATTCAGTCTGTCTCTCATTTCTCTTACAGTCCTAGAGAACAGCGAGCCTATCTCTGATTTCTCTTACAGTCCCAGAGAACACCCAGCTAGTTATTTCTTTCATAAAGAATGTTTATCAATGGGAAGACAAATGAGAACAGTGATGTTTTTGTACTTGTTATTATTTATAGTAAGAAATGTGTGACATGTGTTTCACAGGGTCTGCCTGTTGTGTTGGGATTCCTAGAACATTTTCTGCCTACTTGGGATGGCCAGACTTATGCACCATTGATATTTTCACTCATTACAAATGTGAGGATATGCTCATATGATGGTATGTCACCACAGTATTCTTTTATTACAGGGGTTTTATCTGGGGGTATTTGTAATTCAAAAACAACGCAGGGATAAGACAGATGAGCGAACAACAACCTGTCTCATGAGTGATCAGAAAAATAAGAGGGACATATGTCAGTCATGTGATGAGAAGAAACAGTCAGATAATCCCAAAACAAGCTATCAAATGAAACACAGCAGGCTGAAGAAAAAGAGGTCGACCACGTGAAACTCTAAAGAGGACATTGTTAAGAGAGGCCAGTTTCGTGGGCACAACATCCCTTGATGAGGTTGAAAACCTCGCCAAAAAAACAGGAAAACTTGACGAACTACCATGCGAGCCCTGTGTGACAGTTAATGGCATGGGATGACTGTAAGATGTAAGACTTGTTACCATTGGGGATATGGGAACCAAATGATGGGGGAATGTGGGTCTTGATCTCTGAACAGTTTTTCTTGTTGTAAAGTTTCTTCCAGCTGTTCAGTTCCTATCTATCCATGTAAACAAGCTAGTGACACCTTTTGTTGCCAGTTATTTTGGTACCTAATAGGAAGATGAATGATGATGATGATGATTTTGATAATTTGACAAAGCAGGCAGTGGGATTTACTGGACTAAACAATTTGGTTTAATGTCTAACCTTTAGCTTTGTTGATTTATTGGGTGCTTTGTGGAGTTCTGAGGTGGTCAAGACCCTGTCCCTCTTCTTTATGTGCACCCAGAAGCAGGCTGTTGTGCCACTTCAGCAGACTGGCTAACAGATTTGGGCACAGTGTGGTCGCTATAGTGGTGGTGCAGAATGAGAGGTCTGCTTCTTTGGTCACAGAGTCATAGAACCATTATCTGTCCTTCATTGCAGCATCAGCTACAGGTAATAGGTTCAGTCAGAGACTAGACAAGTCATAGAACCATTGTCTGTCCTTCATTACAGCATCAGCTACAGATACTAGGTTCAGTCAGAGACTAGACATATCATAGAACCCTTGCATGTCCTTCATTACAGCATCAGCTACAGATAATAGGTTCAGCCAGAGACTAGACGTATCATAGAACCCTTGCATGTCCTTCATTACAGCATCAGCTACAGATAATAGGTTCAGCCAGAGACTAGACGTATCATAGAACCCTTGCATGTCCTTCATTACAGCATCAGCTACAGATAATAGGTTCAGCCAGAGACTAGACGTATCATAGAACCCTTGCATGTCCTTCATTACAGCATCAGCTACAGATAATAGGTTCAGCCAGAGACTAGACATATCATAGAACCCTTGCATGTCCTTCATTACAGCATCAGCTACAGATAATAGGTACAGAGTTCCAAGGAAATGAAAGAAGGAGGCTGGGCTTGGTTTTATTTTAACATTCTGTGTGATAAATCTTTTTTTTTTTGTTGGACGAAAGAACTTGTATTGTTTTAACCATCCATGAGATAAAACTGTTTATTGACTGAAACAAGCAAAGTAGTATTGTAACCATCCATGAGATAAAACTGTTTATTGACTGAAACAAGCAAAGTAGTATTGTAACCATCCATGAGATAAAACTGTTTATTGACTGAAACAAGCAAAGTAGTATTGTAACCATCCATGAGATAAAACTTTGTTTATTGACAGAAACAAGTAGAGTAGTATTGTAATGATCTATGAGATAAAACTTTGTTTATTGACAGAAACAACGCAGAGATAAGACAGATGAGCGAACAACAACCTGTCTCATGGGTGATCAGAAAATAAGAGGGACATATGTCAGTCATGTGATGAGAAGAAACAGTCAGATAATCCCAAAACAAGCTATCAAATGAAACACAGCAGGCTGAAGAAAAAGAGGTCGACCACGTGAAACTCTAAAGAGGACATTGTTACGAGAGGCCAGTTTTGTGGGCACAAAATCCCTTGATGAGGTTGAAAACCTCGCCAAAAAAAACAGGAAAACTTGACGAACTACCATGCGAGCCCTATGTGACAGTTAATGGCATGGGATGAATGTAAGATGTAAGACTTGTTACCATTGGGGATATGGGAACCAAATGATGGGGGAATGTGGGTCTTGATCTCTGAACAGTTTTTCTTGTTGTAAAGTTTCTTCCAGCTGTTCAGTTCCTATCTATCCATGTAAACAAGCTAGTGACACCTTTTGTTGCCAGTTATTTTGGTACCTAATAGGAAGATGAATGATGATGATGATGATTTTGATAATTTGACAAAGCAGGCAGTGGGATTTACTGGACTAAACAATTTGGTTTAATGTCTAACCTTTAGCTTTGTTGATTTATTGGGTGCTTTGTGGAGTTCTGAGGTGGTCAAGACCCTGTCCCACTTCTTTATGTGCACCCAGAAGCAGGCTGTTGTGCCACTTTAGCAGACTGGTTAACAGATTTGGGCACAGTGTGGTCGCTATGGTGGTGGTGCAGAATGAGAGGTCTGCTTCTTTGGTCACAGAGTCATAGAACCATTGCATGTCCTTCATTACAGCATCAGCTATAGGTAATAGGTTCAGTCAGAGACTAGACAAGTCATAGAACCATTGTCTGTCCTTCATTACAGCATCAGCTACAGATACTAGGTTCAATCAGAGACTAGACATATCATAGAACCTTTGCATGTCCTTCATTACAGCATCAGCTACAGATAATAGGTTCAATCAGAGACTAGACATATCATAGAACCCTTGCATGTCCTTCATTACAGCATCAGCTACAGATAATAGGTTCAGCCAGAGACTAGACATATCATAGAACCCTTGCATGTCCTTCATTACAGCATCAGCCACAGATAATAGGTTCAGCCAGAGACTAGACGTATCATAGAACCCTTGCATGTCCTTCATTACAGCATCAGCTACAGATAATAGGTTCAGCCAGAGACTAGACGTATCATAGAACCCTTGCATGTCCTTCATTACAGCATCAGCCACAGATAATAGGTTCAGCCAGAGACTAGACGTATCATAGAACCCTTGCATGTCCTTCATTACAGCATCAGCCACAGATAATAGGTTCAGCCAGAGACTAGACGTATCATAGAACCCTTGCATGTCCTTCATTACAGCATCAGCTACAGATAATAGGTTCAGCCAGAGACTAGACGTATCATAGAACCCTTGCATGTCCTTCATTACAGCATCAGCTACAGATAATAGGTTCAGCCAGAGACTAGACAAGTCATAGAACCCTTGCATGTCCTTCATTACAGCATCAGCTACAGATAATAGGTTCAGCCAGAGACTAGACGTATCATAGAACCCTTGCATGTCCTTCATTACAGCATCAGCTACAGATAATAGGTACAGAGTTCCAAGGAAATGAAAGAAGGAGGCTGGGCTTGGTTTTATTTTAACATTCTGTGTGATAAATCTTTTTTTTTTTTTTTGTTGGACGAAAGAACTTGTATTGTTTTAACCATCCATGAGATAAAACTGTTTATTGACTGAAACAAGCAAAGTAGTATTGTAACCATCCATGAGATAAAACTTTGTTTATTGACAGAAACAAGCAGAGTAGTATTGTAATGATCTGTGAGATAAAACTTAGTTTATTGACAGAGACAAGCAAACTGTTGTTGTTGCTTAATTCAAGAAATGTTCTGTTTTCTTCCCAGAACTGTACCGCTCCATTCTGGAACCAGTTCAGAGAATCTTCTTTGCCTCAGATGTTTATATCAAGGTAAACAACATTGGTTTTGTTTCCCGATTTATTTGGACCATCTACTGGTACACTTTTATATACCATGCCTCCTTGTCCTTGGATCCAATTGATTTAGTATAACAATCCAGTATGATTTTAGTGTCTTGTGGGGCAGTTGACTGTCTAGTATGACTTTAGTGTCTTGTGGGGCAGTTGACTGTCTAGTATGACTTTAGTGTCTTGTGGGGCAGTTGAGAGTCTAGTATGACTTTAGTGTCTTGTGGGGAAGCAACAGATTCTCTCTATTTCTCAAGGGCTCTAACCAGGTTGTGAATGTGCTACCCTGGTTATAGTGCAGTCTCATCTTCTGTAGTTCTTTACAGATTTGCCCTTGCTGGCCTCTCCTCTTTCCTTCAGGTATCTGACACATGACTGATCTAGCAAAAGTGTCTTGCGTAACACAGTTCCCTTTCAAACAGCTTTTTAGTGGTGGCCTCTGAGAGCTGCACAAGTTTTCTCCCCTGATTCTCCACATGTTGCTGCTGAAGCTGACAGTTTCTGGAGCATTAAAACAAAGCTAGGACCTTTTATACAATTTATACAACATTTTATGAAGAAGTTTCAGAACTTAAAGACTTACGAGAAAAGTAGGATATTTTGTTGTAAGCAGTTTTAACGGATTTTGTAGTGAAGACACAGAACCAGAGTACTTTATATGTAATCTTTGATGATAAGTTTAGCACTGTGGCATATATTCTGTGACTGCATTCTCACTAGTGTACATAAACAAAAAAAAGAAGGCATTATGAATAAAATCTGTTTTACCTATTAACTATTATGAATAAAATCTGCTTTACCTATTAACTATTATGAATAAAATCTGCTTTACCTATTAACTATTATGAATAAAATCTGCTTTACCTATTAACTATTATGAATAAAATCTGTTTTACCTTTCAGACTATGTGTATCAGCGCCCTGACAAAACTTCTGTGGAACTTTGTTTTAGAAGGCAAATCCAACATTGCATCCGAAGACAGGTAGATTGTTGGATGTTTGTTGCACACAAGCTTCCTAGTCTGTAATAACATGACAGTGTTTTAAAAATATTTTTTACCCTGGCTTTGCCTAAAACGAAGCGGTCCCAAGAGGCAAGGTCACCTCCACATCCACGTTCCTGGTTACAGGTTATAGGTGTGAGAGTAGTTACATCGTTGGTGAGTTCTAGGAATCTGTTCATTTCAGCTGGTACAGTGTTTTAGAGATGTCACAAGTTGGCATGAGATAAATGTTTGCTTCTGTTTTATGTATATCCCTGCTGTGATGTTTACTGTATGTTTCCTGTGCATTTCTCTCTTACCTCCTTTTTTCTGCCCATATTTCTTATAAGGAGGAGACAAAAAAACAAAAACAAAAAAAGATATTTTTCATCTTTTTTTGTTGTTGTTTTCTCATGTTTTTGTCTGTTGTGTTGTTCCTGTATGTGATCCTTGAAAAAAGCTTTTGCTGAAATATTGGACTGTTGTATGTCCTTTATTTATGTGTACTCATCTTGCTTTCTGCCATTCATGTTTCTATCCACTTTCCTAACTCTTTCTATCTTTCTTGTAAAACTGAACCATACACCTCCATCTACCTTAATTACAGCATAGAAAATATTGTTACTTATGTTACAGTGTAGAAAATATTGTTACTTATGTTACAGCATAGAAAATATTGTTACTTATGTTACGGCGTAGAAAATATTATTACTTATGTTACAGTATAGAAATACTGGTTACTGGATATACTGTTTATGTTGCAGGTTATGAAGCATTTTTTTGACTATATTTTGCCATGTGAAAACCATGTCCCAAATTCTCATTGTTCTACTTTTTATTTTGTTTGTTTCTATCTTGATTCACACAGATTTCTCTTGGTTGTTGTCTCTCCTGTTCTTGCTGTGCTTTCTGCCTTCGTGTGAAGCTGAATACTAAACTCGTGCTTTCTTGTTCAGAACATGCACAGAAGACCAGCCACAATCGAGCCTGCAGTCAGAGAGGCAAGGAGCGGACGGTGCACAGAGGTCGAGTCAGCAACTCGGAGATGTCTCTAGGGATCATGGGACAGCTTGTGACAAGAAAACTCTCGATACAGTTTACAGACTGATCAAGTTCCTGGATGTTGTATTTGTAGTTGGGATGAGAATGGAAGATGATCATTACCTGCTTCAGACATCTTGTCTTGATTTGGTTCAGCTGGTGAGTCACATTCAGATGTGTTTGCTGTTTGTGTTTGTTTGAGTTTGTTGTTTGTTGAGTTTGTTTGCTTGAGGATAGAGACCTGTTTCAGATGTCTTGACTTGATCTGCTTCAGTTGGTTGGCTCCAATGAAAAGGTTTCTTCTGAGCTAGAAGCGAATGATGATGATGCATGCTACAGTTTTGTGTGTTTTAAGATAGGTTTTTATTGTATCCTGTTTGTTTCATGAATATTTTCCTGGTGAGGTATAATTGTTAGTTTGCCCCTCATACTGTAGCCTTGTCAGAAGATTAGAAATTGTTTTGTCAGTCTTTCAAGTACAACTTTCTATCTATCATTTTGTTTTTTAATAAATAACTTTCCCTTTCCAAATGTTCAAGTTTCAAGCATCAAGTTTCACACATCAAGTTTCATTGAAGTTTGAAGCATCAGGTTCAATAAAAGTTTCAAGCATCAAGTTTCATCTTCTGTGTTCTTCCTTGAATATTGCTTTCCTGTATCATGCCATCTCCAGAATTTGTCTCCACTCCATGTTACTTCCATACTTAACTTTGGCTCTTTTGTTTTTATTGTTTGAATTTTTCTTTCAAGTCTGTTGGGAATTAACTCATCTTTCATTGTTTTGTTTCTGCTTCTTTGCTGCTTCATGTTTTTATTCCTTTTGGGGCAGTTGACTGTCTAGTATGACTTTAGTGTCTTGTGGGGCAGTTGACTGTCTAGTATGACTTTAATGTCTTGTGGGGAAGCAACAGATTCTCTCTATTTCTCAAGGGCTCTAACCAAGTTGTGAATGTATTACCCTAGTTATAGTGCAGTCTCATCTTCTGTAGTTCTTTACAGATTTGCCCTTGCTGGCCTCTCCTCTTTCCTTTAGGCATCTGACACATGACTGATCTAGCAAAAGTGTCTTGCATAACACAGTTCCCTTTCAAACAGCTTTTTAGTGGTGGCCTCTGAGAGCTGCACAAGTTTTCTCCCCTGATTCTCCACATGTTGCTGCTGAAGCTGACAGTTTCTGGAGCATTAAAACAAAGCTAGGACCTTTTATACAATTTATACAACATTTTATGAAGAAGTTTCAGAACTTAAAGACTTACGAGAAAAGTAGGATATTTAGTTATAAGCAGTTTTAACGGATTTTGTAGTGAAGACACAGAACCAGAGTACTTTATATGTAATCTTTGATGATAAGTTTAGCACTGTGGCATATATTCTGTGACTGCATTCTCACTAGTGTACATACAAAAAAAAGAAGGCAAATGAATAAAATCTGTTTTACCTTTCAGACTATGTGTATCAGCGCCTTGACAAAACTTCTGTGGAACTTTGTTTTAGAAGGCAAATCCAACATTGCATCTGAAGACAGGTAGATTGTTGGATGTTTGTTGCCCACAAGCTTCCCAGTCTGTAATAACATGACAGTTTTTTTAAAATATTTTTTACCCTGGCTTTGCCTAAAACGAAGCGGTCCCAAGAGGCAAGGTCACCTCCACATCCACGTTCCTGGTTACAGGTTATAGGTGTGAGAGTAGTTACATCGTTGGTGAGTTCTAGGAATCTGTTCATTTCAGCTGGTACAGTGTTTTAGAGATGTCACAAGTTGGCATGAGATAAATGTTTGCTTCTGTTTTATGTATATCCCTGCTGTGATGTTTACTGTATGTTTCCTGTGCATTTCTCTCTTACCTCCTTTTTTCTGGCCATATTTCTTATAAGGAGGAGACAAAAAAACAAAAACAAAAAAAGATATTTTTCATCTTTTTTTTTTTTTTTTCATGTTTTTATCTGTTGTGTTGTTCCTGTATGTGATCCTTGAAAAAAGCTTTTGCTGAAATATTGGACTGTTGTATGTCCTTTATTTATGTGTACTCATCTTGCTTTCTGCCATTCTTGTTTCTATACACTTTCCTAACTCTTTCTATCTTTCTTGTGAAACTGAACCATACACCTCCATCTACCTTAATTACAGCATAGAAAATATTGTTACTTATGTTACAGTGTATAAATATTGTTACTTATGTTACAGCATAGAAAATATTGTTACTTATGTTACGGCGTAGAAAATATTATTACTTATGTTACAGTATAGAAATACTGGTTACTGGATATACTGTTTATGTTGCAGGTTATGAAGCATTTTTTTGACTATATTTTACCATGTGAAAACCATGTCCCAAATTCTCATTGTTCTACTTTTTATTTTGTTTGTTTCTATCTTGATTCACACAGATTTCTCTTGGTTGTTGTCTCTCCTGTTCTTGCTGTGCTTTCTGCCTTCGTGTGAAGCTGAATACTAAACTCGTGCTTTCTTGTTCAGAACATGCACAGAAGACCAGCCACAATCGAGCCTGCAGTCAGAGAGGCAAGGAGCGGACGGTGCACAGAGGTCGAGTCAGCAACTCGGAGATGTCTCTAGGGATCATGGGACAGCTTGTGACAAGAAAACTCTCGATACAGTTTACAGACTGATCAAGTTCCTGGATGTTGTATTTGTAGTTGGGATGAGAATGGAAGATGATCATTACCTGCTTCAGACATCTTGTCTTGATTTGGTTCAGCTGGTGAGTCACATTCAGATGTGTTTGCTGTTTGTGTTTGTTTGAGTTTGTTGTTTGTTGAGTTTGTTTGCTTGAGGATAGAGACCTGTTTCAGATGTCTTGACTTGATCTGCTTCAGTTGGTTGGCTCCAATGAAAAGGTTTCTTCTGAGCTAGAAGCGAATGATGATGATGCATGCTACAGTTTTGTGTGTTTTTTCATGTTTTTATCTGTTGTGTTGTTCCTGTATGTGATCCTTGAAAAAAGCTTTTGCTGAAATATTGGACTGTTGTATGTCCTTTATTTATGTGTACTCATCTTGCTTTCTGCCATTCTTGTTTCTATACACTTTCCTAACTCTTTCTATCTTTCTTGTGAAACTGAACCATACACCTCCATCTACCTTAATTACAGCATAGAAAATATTGTTACTTATGTTACAGTGTATAAAATATTGTTACTTATGTTACAGCATAGAAAATATTGTTACTTATGTTATGGCGTAGAAAATATTATTACTTATGTTACAGTATAGAAATACTGGTTACTGGATATACTGTTTATGTTGCAGGTTATGAAGCATTTTTTTGACTATATTTTACCATGTGAAAACCATGTCCCAAATTCTCATTGTTCTACTTTTTATTTTGTTTGTTTCTATCTTGATTCACACAGATTTCTCTTGGTTGTTGTCTCTCCTGTTCTTGCTGTGCTTTCTGCCTTCGTGTGAAGCTGAATACTAAACTCGTGCTTTCTTGTTCAGAACATGCACAGAAGACCAGCCACAATCGAGCCTGCAGTCAGAGAGGCAAGGAGCGGACGGTGCACAGAGGTCGAGTCAGCAACTCGGAGATGTCTCTAGGGATCATGGGACAGCTTGTGACAAGAAAACTCTCGATACAGTTTACAGACTGATCAAGTTCCTGGATGTTGTATTTGTAGTTGGGATGAGAATGGAAGATGATCATTACCTGCTTCAGACATCTTGTCGATTATTACCTTCTGGTTTTCTCATATCATTCTTTCCACTTTAGTGTTGGTGTCAGGCATATTTGCAGTGTGAGACAGGCTGGAACAAGCTGTTTGCTAAACTTCACTACCCAGTTTTAAACTTCCTGTACTATTCATATGAAAGTCTGAATATGTCAGTGCATGACACTGTTCAACCTGCACAAGTCCGCATTTCATTCTGGGAGACAGTGAAAGGGACATTGTTCTGGAGAAGACACATAAAATGAAGATGAAAAAAAGATATGCCGCCCATATACCTGCTGTGGTGACACACATGTGTCTCTATACTGCCTTTTCATTCTGTGATGAGCATCTGCAGATGTCTTACCCTGATTATCCAAGAAATGAGTACCCGCTTGTCCTTTCTCATACATGCTTCCAAGGAAGCTCCCATCTAGGATCTTGTTTGTTGACATCATATTTCCATAATGGCTGATGTGTGTCTCTCTGCACACGCATCTAAAGAAAGAACATATCTAAACTATAGCTGTCTACTACTTGATTTAGTAATTTTAGGTAAAAATTGCAGTTACTTTTTGACTGACTCGCATATGTAACTTTAATAAATAAAAAATGTCTTACTTTTGGGTTTCTGTTTGTTTTTGTTTTTGTTTTTTTTTTTAATATAATTTTTTTTGTTTTAAAGAAAATGTTTACTTTCAGTATGTTTGTTTTTTTTTTTAATTTTAAAGAAAATTTTTACTTTCAGTATATTGCATTCCTGACAAGTTTTATCTTCTCATTTCATTCAGTATACCACATTCTTCACAAGTTTCAAAGTGGCTTTTATTTTATTCCATAATAAAAATGTTTTCTGTTTTTGTCTGCAGTGATGTTTGTATGTTCTTATGTTCAGCCATCTTGTTGCCTTTGTCTCCATGCTTCCATTATGTATGTTGTTTCTTCCAGATTTCTGAAATTTACCAGAAATATGACATACCACTTGTCTGTTTGCCCATGTGTTTGATCCACCGTTTGCTGTTATCAGATTGTCCCGCTACACTGGCCAGATTGTGTGACATCATAAATTTGTAAGTTGTTATGATGTAGATATGTAACACAAACATTAAGGGAACACTTATCAGCATCATCTGCCATATTAGGACACTATAGCATCATTTGTCATCTTAGGACAATATGGCATCATCTGTCATCTTAGGACAATATAGCATCATCTGTAATCTTAGGGCACTATAGCATCATCTGTCATCTTAGGACATTATAGCATCATCTATCATCTTAGGACACTATAGCATCATCTGTCATCTTAGGACATTATAGCATCATCTATCATCTTAGGACACTATAGCATCATCTGTCATCTTAGGACACTAGCATCATCTGTCATCTTAGTACACTAGCATCATCTGTCATCTTAGGACACTATAGCACCATCTGCAATCTTAGTGCAGTGGATGGGTTTTGAACTGGGAGAGATTGGCTGAGGGTGATCATTTTCTGCTGAATGGCTTCATGTACAGAATGAGTACTTTGACAAGGACCTGTAGTAGGGCTTCATGTACAGAATGAGTACTTGGACAAGGACCCGCAGTAGGGCTTCATATCCAGAATGAGTACTTGGACAAGAACTCGCAGTAGGGCTTCTTATGCAGAAACAGCACATCTTCTTGTTGTTATCATTACAGCACATCTTCTTGTTGTTATCATTACAGCACATCTTCTTGTTGTTATCATTACAGCACATCTTCACAGATTCAGTGCAGGTCTTAAAACTCGCTCTTCTTCAGCTTCATAATGTTGTAACGGAGTTTCACAAACTCCTCCCCATATTCTTTCACAGACTCATCCCCATATTTTTTCACAAACTCCTCCCCATATTCTTTCACAGACTCCTCCCTATATTCTTTCAGCTAATGATGAGTTGCCATGGTACCCGTCTGCTGGAGGCTTTTTGGTAGTGTGGTATGTCATGACTAGTTTTCAGTTCTTCAGCCACCTTATCGATTATTACCTTCTGGTTTTCTCATATCATTCTTTCCACTTTAGTGTTGGTGTCAGGCATATTTGCAGTGTGAGACAGGCTGGAACAAGCTGTTTGCTAAACTTCACTACCCAGTTTTAAACTTCCTGTACTATTCATATGAAAGTCTGAATATGTCAGTGCATGACACTGTTCAACCTGCGCAAGACCGCATTTCCTTCTGGGAGACAGCGAAAGGGACATTGTTCTGGAGAAGGCACATCAAATGAAGATGAAAAAAAGATATGCCGCCCATATACCTGCTGTGGTGACACACATGTGTCTCTATACTGCCTTTTCATTCTGTGATGAGCATCTGCAGATTTCTTACCCTCATACATGCTTCCAAGGAAGCGCCCATCTAGGATCTTGTTTGTTGACATCATATTTCCATAATGGCTGATGTGTGTCTCTCTGCACACACATCTAAAGAAAGAACATATCTAAACTATAGCTGTCTGCTACTTGATTTAGAAATTTTTAGGTAAAAATTGCAGTTACTTTTTGACTGACTCGCATATGTAACTTTAATAAATAAAAAATGTCGTACTTTTGGGTTTCTGTTTGTTTGTGTTTTTGTTTTTTTTTTTTTAATATAATTTTTTTTTGTTTTAAAGAAAATGTTTACTTTCAGTATGTTTGTTTTTTTTTTATATTTTAAAGAAAATTTTTACTTTCAGTATATTGCATTCCTGACAAGTTTTATCTTCTCATTTCATTCAGTATACCACATTCTTCACAAGTTTCAAAGTGGCTTTTATTTTATTCCATAATAAAAATGTTTTCTGTTTTTGTCTGCAGTGATGTTTGTATGTTCTTATGTTCAGCCATCTTGTTGCCTTTGTCTCCATGCTTCCGTTATGTATGTTGTTTCTTCCAGATTTCTGAAATTTACCAGAAATATGACATACCACTTGTCTGTTTGCCCATGTGTTTGATCCACCGTTTGCTGTTATCAGATTGTCCCGCTACACTGGCCAGATTGTGTGACATCATAAACTTCAGTGCTGTGATAAGCTAAACAGAGTTTACATGTGATAAACTTCAGTGCTCTGATAAGCTAAACAGAGTTTACATGTGATAAACTTGGTGAAATGAAATGTCTTTGTAGCACAATAGAAACTGAGGAAAGTGTGCATGCATGAAAGTTATGAGTTCAGATTGATGAATTTCTCATTTTTAAAATTATATTTCACATTTTCAGCCTGTAAGTAACTGAAACTGGTTGATAAACTGGCGGGAGAGTAGACATGACTACTGTAATTGCTTCCAAACTCTGAGAGTCAAGAAAAATGTCCCACTTCCATGATCTGTGAAATTATTATTGTTCTATGGTAGGATGTATTGGTACAAAATTTTCCTTTCTGATTGGTTTGTGATTTCCCATAGTGGATTCTTTGTGGCCGTGGTTGTTAGATGTTTAAAATGATTCATATCTAACTTCTCAGTACTGATTGTGATACATTTAATTACTATCTCCAGTACTTGCAGAAAGCTGAGATAAGTGCTTTGGTACTAAACAGCAAGTTGCTGAGCTCATGTCACCATGAACGTACTTCTTAAGAATGCTAAAAACGTGACAGGCAAAAACATGTCCTTGGGTGTGGGGATTCTGATGATCTGGAAGCTGTGAGGTTGTTTCTCTGTGTGTTAGGATACAGTGTCTATGCTATGTGAGAGAAAGACCAGGAGAGGACAAGCTAACCTCTCTTAGGGTCACCAGAGTGTAGTAACATGAAGAAAGAATAGATTAGATTAATCTATTAATTAATTAAAGATGGTCTAAACTTATCCGAGGAGTACTCAGCAGAGTATTTCACAGAGAAATATTTGAATGCTCTGTCTCTTTTGTTCGTAACTATTTTGTGATACACCAATAGGTTCCGAGAAGCCTTCATTGCCCTGAAGTCCAGCGCTGTCAAGCAGCCCAGCGTGGCCTTGACATGCTCTACCAGCGATGATCTTTCAGACAAACCAGAGAATACTGGCACGGAAAAGTTCAATGCCCTGTTGCTGGATGTTCTGGGTATGCTGTGGCAAGGTTAGTTGTAGTTCATCTTTTGTACATTGTATGTTGCACCACAATAACAAGAAGGTGAGAATTATTCATCTCAGATAGGTCTCTAGAGATCTTCAGCAAGTTGTGTTTGTTTGTTTACTTGATACCTTAAGATTTTGTTAGCTAACTTTTGTGAAGTGTATTTCTGTGGCAGATGTCACGTGATGCACAGAAGTCCTCATAACCAACTTGGTGGAGCATAACTTTTTTTTTTCCCTTCTTGTTACAGGTTTTTGTCTCTTACTTTTGTTTTTGTCTCTTACATCTGTTTTGGTCTCTTACATCTGTTTGTCTCTTACATCTGTTCATGTCTCTTACATCTGTTTATGTCTCTTATGTCTGTTTATGTCTCTTACATTTGTTTTCATCTCTTACATCTGTTTAAGTTTCTTACATCTGTTTAGGTCTCTTACATCTGTTTATGTCATTTACATTTGTTTAGGTGTCTTACATCTGTTTATATCTTTTATATTTGTTTTTGTCTCTTACATCTGTTGTGATCTTTTACATCTGTTTATGTCTCTTACCTTTGTTTATGTCTCTTACTTTTATTTTTGTCTCTTACAGCTGTTTATGTTTCTTACATATGTTTTGATCTCTTACATCTGTTTATGTCTCTTACATCTGTTTACATCTCTTACATTTGTTTTTGTCTGTTTCATTTGCTTATATCTCATACATTTGTTTTTTGTCTCTTACATCTGTTTATTTCTTACATTTGTTTTTGTCTATTACATCTGTTTATGTCTCTTACATCTGTTTATGTATCTTACATCTGTTTGTCTCTATTACATCTGTTTATGTCTCTTACATCTGTTTATGTCTCTTACATCTGTTTATGTCTCTTACATCTGTTTGTCTCTTACATTTGTTTTTGTCTCCTACATCTGCTTAAATCTCTTACATCTCCTTATGTCACTTACATTTGTTTTTGTCTCTTACATCTGTTTATGTCTCTTATATTTATTTATGTCTCTTACATTTGTTTTTGTCTCTTAAATTTGCTTATGTCTCCTACATTTGTTTTCGTCTCTTACTTCTGTTTATTTCTTACATTTGTTTTTGTCTCTTCCATCTGTTCTTGTCTCTTACATTTGTTTATGTCTCTTGCATTTGTTTTTGTCTCTTACATCTAGTTAAGTCTCTTACATCTGTTTAGGTCTCTTACATCTGCTTATGTCACTTAATTTGTTTAGGTCTCTTACATCTGTTTATGTCTCTTATATTTGTTTTTGTCTTTTACATCTGTTGTGGTCTCTTACATCTGTTGATGTCTCTTACCTTTGTAGTTGTCCATTACAGCTGTTTATGTTTCTTATGTCTGTTTATGTCTCTTACATCTGTTAAACTTGGTGAAATGAAATGTCTTTGTAGCACAATAGAAACTGAGGAAAGTGTGCATGCATGAAAGTTATGAATTCAGATTGATGAATTTCTCATTTTTAAAATTATATTTCACATTTTCAACCTGTAAGTAACTGAAACTGGTTGATAAACTGGGGGGGGGGGGGGGGGAGAGTGGACATGACTACTGTAATTGCTTCCAAACTCTGAGAGTCAAGAAAAATCTCCCACTTCCATTATCTGTGAAATTATTATTGTTCTATGGTAGCATGTATTGATACAAAATTTTCCTTTCTGATTGGTTTGTGATTTCCCATAGTGGATTCTTTGTGGCCATGGTTGTTGGATGTTTAAAATGATTCATATCTAACTTCTCATTACTGATTGTGATACATTTAATTACTATCTCCAATACTTGCAGAAAGCTGAGATAAGTGCTATGGTACTAAACAGCAAGTTGCTGAACTCATGTCACCATGAACGTACTTCTTAAGAATGCTAAAAACGTGACAGGCAAAAACATGTCCTTGAGTGTGGGGATTCTGATGATCTGGAAGCTGTGAGGTTGTTTCTCTCTGTGTGTTAGGATACAGTGTCTATGCTATGTGAGAGAAAGACCAGGAGAGGACAAGCTAACCTCTCTTAGGGTCACCAGAGTGTAGTAACATGAAGTCAGAATAGATTAGATTAATCTATTAATTAATTAAAGATGGTCTAAACTTATCCGAGGAGTACTCAGCAGAGTATTTCACAGAGAAATATTTGAATGCTCTGTCTCTTTTGTTCGTAACTATTTTGTGATACACCAATAGGTTCCGAGAAGCCTTCATTGCCCTGAAGTCCAGCGCTGTCAAGCAGCCCAGCGTGGCCTTGACATGCTCTACCAGCGATGATCTTTCAGACAAACCAGAGAATACTGGCACGGAAAAGTTCAATGCCCTGTTGCTGGATGTTCTGGGTATGCTGTGGCAAGGTTAGTTGTAGTTCATCTTTTGTACATTGTATGTTGCACCACAATAACAAGAAGGTGAGAATTATTCATCTCAGATAGGTCTCTAGAGATCTTCAGCAAGTTGTGTTTGTTTGTTTACTTGATACCTTAAGATTTTGTTAGCTAACTTTTGTGAAGTGTATTTCTGTGGCAGATGTCACGTGATGCACAGAAGTCCTCATAACCAACTTGGTGGAGCATAACTTTTTTTTTTCCCTTCTTGTTACAGGTTTTTGTCTCTTACTTTTGTTTTTGTCTCTTACATCTGTTTTGGTCTCTTACATCTGTTTGTCTCTTACATCTGTTCATGTCTCTTACATCTGTTATGTCTCTTATGTCTGTTTATGTCTCTTACATTTGTTTTCATCTCTTACATCTGTTTAAGTTTCTTACATCTGTTTAGGTCTCTTACATCTGTTTATGTCATTTACATTTGTTTAGGTGTCTTACATCTGTTTATATCTTTTATATTTGTTTTTGTCTCTTACATCTGTTGTGATCTTTTACATCTGTTTATGTCTCTTACCTTTGTTTATGTCTCTTACTTTTATTTTTGTCTCTTACAGCTGTTTATGTTTCTTACATATGTTTTGATCTCTTACATCTGTTTATGTCTCTTACATCTGTTTACATCTCTTACATTTGTTTTTGTCTGTTTCATTTGCTTATATCTCATACATTTGTTTTTGTCTCTTACATCTGTTTATTTCTTACATTTGTTTTTGTCTCTTACATCTGTTTATGTCTCTTACATCTGTTTATGTATCTTACATCTGTTTGTCTCTATTACATCTGTTTATGTCTCTTACATCTGTTTATGTCTCTTACATCTGTTTATGTCTCTTACATCTGTTTGTCTCTTACATTTGTTTTTGTCTCCTACATCTGCTTAAATCTCTTACATCTCCTTATGTCACTTACATTTGTTTTTGTCTCTTACATCTGTTTATGTCTCTTATATTTATTTATGTCTCTTACATTTGTTTTTGTCTCTTAAATTTGCTTATGTCTCCTACATTTGTTTTCGTCTCTTACTTCTGTTTATTTCTTACATTTGTTTTTGTCTCTTCCATCTGTTCTTGTCTCTTACATTTGTTTATGTCTCTTGCATTTGTTTTTGTCTCTTACATCTAGTTAAGTCTCTTACATCTGTTTTGGTCTCTTACATCTGCTTATGTCACTTAATTTGTTTAGGTCTCTTACATCTGTTTATGTCTCTTATATTTGTTTTTGTCTTTTACATCTGTTGTGGTCTCTTACATCTGTTGATGTCTCTTACCTTTGTAGTTGTCCATTACAGCTGTTTATGTTTCTTATGTCTGTTTATGTCTCTTACATCTGTTTTGGTCTCTTACATATGTTTATGTCTCTTACGTTTGTTTGTGTCTCTTACATTTGTTTATGTCTCTTACATCTGTTTATGTCTCTTACATTAGTTTTTGTGTGAACCTTGTTATTTTTGTGCCTGCTGCTAGCGGGTATAACATCTGGAGCAGTGGTTCTCAACCCGTGGGCCACAGCCCAAAGTTGGGCAGTGACAGGGAGTATTGTGGGCAAAAAAGGAGAGAAAAAAGTAGATGAAATAAAAAATTATTCCGCATTTTTCACACGATGTGCCATCTTTAAGGTAAATGTAAAGAACTTTTGTGTAGCAATGAATATGCAATTAAACATGTAGAGAAAATATTACATAATACTTTATAAAATTAGATTTATGCCTTGCAAATATAAAGCACTTTATTAGTGGGCCGCAAAAATGTTTGACTTTTAAATGTGGGCCTTGCAGCAAAAGGGTCTGAGAATCACTGATCTAGAGAGATATTAATGTGGTTTACAAGGCCAACTCGATGGAGATTGCTATTGTTCTATGGTAGCATGTATTGATACAAAATTTTCCTTTCTGATTGGTTTGTGATTTCCCATAGTGGATTCTTTGTGGCCATGGTTGTTGGATGTTTAAAATGATTCATATCTAACTTCTCATTACTGATTGTGATACATTTAATTACTATCTCCAATACTTGCAGAAAGCTGAGATAAGTGCTATGGTACTAAACAGCAAGTTGCTGAACTCATGTCACCATGAACGTACTTCTTAAGAATGCTAAAAACGTGACAGGCAAAAACATGTCCTTGAGTGTGGGGATTCTGATGATCTGGAAGCTGTGAGGTTGTTTCTCTCTGTGTGTTAGGATACAGTGTCTATGCTATGTGAGAGAAAGACTAGCAGAGGACAAGCTAACCTCTCTTGGGGTCACCAGAGTGTAGTAACATGAAGTCAGAATAGATTAGATTAATCTATTAATTAATTAAAGATGGTCTAAACTTTTCCGAGGAGTACTCAGCGGAGTATTTCACAGAGAAGTATTTGAATGCTCTGTCTCTTTTGTTCGTAACTATTTTGTGATACACCAATAGGTTCCGAGAAGCCTTCATTGCCCTGAAGTCCAGCGCTGTCAAGCAGCCCAGCGTGGCCTTGACATGCTCTACCAGCGATGATCTTTCAGACAAACCAGAGAATACTGGCACGGAAAAGTTCAATGCCCTGTTGCTGGATGTTCTGGGTATGCTGTGGCAAGGTTAGTTGTAGTTCATCTTTTCTACATTGTATGTTGCACCACAATAACAAGAAGGTGAGAATTATTCATCTCAGATAGGGCTCTAGAGATCTTCAGCAAGTTGTGTTTGTTTGTTTGTTTGTTTGTTTGTTTGCTTGATACCTTAAGATTTTGTTAGCTAACTTTTGTGAAGTGTATTTCTGTGGCAGATGTCACGTGATGCACAGAAGTCCTCATAACCAACTTGGTGGAGCATAACTTTTTTTTTTTCCCTTCTTGTTACAGGTTTTTGTCTCTTACTTTTGTTTTTGTCTCTTACATCTGTTTTGGTCTCTTACATCTGTTTGTCTCTTACATTTGTTTTTGTCTCTTAAATTTGCTTATGTCTCCTACATTTGTTTTTGTCTCTTACATCTGTTCATGTCTCTTACATCTGTTTATGTCTCTTATGTCTGTTTATGTCTCTTACATTTGTTTTCATCTCTTACATCTGTTTAAGTCTCTTACATCTGTTTATGTCATTTACATTTGTTTAGGTGTCTTACATCTGTTTATATCTTTTATATTTGTTTTTGTCTCTTACATCTGTTGTGATCTTTTACATCTGTTTATGTCTCTTACCTTTGTTTATGTCTCTTACTTTTGTTTTTGTCTCTTACAGCTGTTTATGTTTCTTACATATGTTTTGGTCTCTTACATCTGTTTATGTCTCTTACATCTGTTTACATCTCTTACATTTGTTTTTGTCTCTTACATTTGTTTATGTCTCTTACATTTGTTTTTGTCTCTTACATTTGTTTTTGTCTCTTACATCTGTTTATTTCTTACATTTGTTTTTGTCTATTACATCTGTTTATGTCTCTTACATCTGTTTGTCTCTTACATCTGTTTGTCTCTATTACATCTGTTTATGTCTCTTACATCTGTTTGTCTCTTACATTTGTTTTTGTCTCCTACATCTGCTTAAATCTCTTACATCTCCTTATGTCACTTACATTTGTTTTTGTCTCTGAGGAAAGTGTGCATGCATGAAAGTTATGAATTCAGATTGATGAATTTCTCATTTTAAAAATTATATTTCACATTTTCAACCTGTAAGTAACTGAAACTGGTTGATAAACTGGGGGGGGGGGGGGGGGGAGAGTGGACATGACTACTGTAATTGCTTCCAAACTCTGAGAGTCAAGAAAAATCTCCCACTTCCATTATCTGTGAAATTATTATTGTTCTATGGTAGCATGTATTGATACAAAATTTTCCTTTCTGATTGGTTTGTGATTTCCCATAGTGGATTCTTTGTGGCCATGGTTGTTGGATGTTTAAAATGATTCATATCTAACTTCTCATTACTGATTGTGATACATTTAATTACTATCTCCAATACTTGCAGAAAGCTGAGATAAGTGCTATGGTACTAAACAGCAAGTTGCTGAACTCATGTCACCATGAACGTACTTCTTAAGAATGCTAAAAACGTGACAGGCAAAAACATGTCCTTGAGTGTGGGGATTCTGATGATCTGGAAGCTGTGAGGTTGTTTCTCTCTGTGTGTTAGGATACAGTGTCTATGCTATGTGAGAGAAAGACTAGCAGAGGACAAGCTAACCTCTCTTGGGGTCACCAGAGTGTAGTAACATGAAGTCAGAATAGATTAGATTAATCTATTAATTAATTAAAGATGGTCTAAACTTTTCCGAGGAGTACTCAGCGGAGTATTTCACAGAGAAGTATTTGAATGCTCTGTCTCTTTTGTTCGTAACTATTTTGTGATACACCAATAGGTTCCGAGAAGCCTTCATTGCCCTGAAGTCCAGCGCTGTCAAGCAGCCCAGCGTGGCCTTGACATGCTCTACCAGCGATGATCTTTCAGACAAACCAGAGAATACTGGCACGGAAAAGTTCAATGCCCTGTTGCTGGATGTTCTGGGTATGCTGTGGCAAGGTTAGTTGTAGTTCATCTTTTCTACATTGTATGTTGCACCACAATAACAAGAAGGTGAGAATTATTCATCTCAGATAGGGCTCTAGAGATCTTCAGCAAGTTGTGTTTGTTTGTTTGTTTGTTTGTTTGCTTGATACCTTAAGATTTTGTTAGCTAACTTTTGTGAAGTGTATTTCTGTGGCAGATGTCACGTGATGCACAGAAGTCCTCATAACCAACTTGGTGGAGCATAACTTTTTTTTTTTCCCTTCTTGTTACAGGTTTTTGTCTCTTACTTTTGTTTTTGTCTCTTACATCTGTTTTGGTCTCTTACATCTGTTTGTCTCTTACATTTGTTTTTGTCTCTTATATTTGTTTTTGTCTCTTACATCTGTTTATGTCTCTTACATCTGTTCATGTCTCTTACATCTGTTTATGTCTCTTATGTCTGTTTATGTCTCTTACATTTGTTTTCATCTCTTACATCTGTTTAAGTCTCTTACATCTGTTTATGTCATTTACATTTGTTTAGGTGTCTTACATCTGTTTATATCTTTTATATTTGTTTTTGTCTCTTACATCTGTTGTGATCTTTTACATCTGTTTATGTCTCTTACCTTTGTTTATGTCTCTTACTTTTGTTTTTGTCTCTTACAGCTGTTTATGTTTCTTACATATGTTTTGGTCTCTTACATCTGTTTATGTCTCTTACATCTGTTTACATCTCTTACATTTGTTTTTGTCTGTTTCATTTGCTTATATCTCATACATTTGTTTTTTTTGTCTCTTACATCTGTTTATTTCTTACATTTGTTTTTGTCTATTACATCTGTTTATGTCTCTTACATCTGTTTGTCTCTTACATCTGTTTGTCTCTATTACATCTGTTTATGTCTCTTACATCTGTTTGTCTCTTACATTTGTTTTTGTCTCCTACATCTGCTTAAATCTCTTACATCTGTTTTGGTCTCTTACATCTCCTTATGTCACTTACATTTGTTTTTGTCTCTTACATCTGTTTATGTCTCTTATATTTATTTATGTCTCTTACATTTGTTTTTGTCTCTTAAATTTGCTTATGTCTCCTACATTTGTTTTCGTCTCTTACTTCTGTTTATTTCTTACATTTGTTTTTGTCTCTTCCATCTGTTTTGGTCTCTTACATCTGCTTATGTCACTTAATTTGTTTAGGTCTCTTACATCTGTTTATGTCTCTTATATTTGTTTTTGTCTTTTACATCTGTTGTGGTCTCTTACATATGTTTATGTCTCTTACATTTGTTTGTGTCTCTTACATCTATTTATGTCTCTTACATTTGTTTATGTCTCTTACATCTGTTTATGTCTCTTACATTAGTTTTTGTGTGAACTTTGTTATTTTTGTGCCTGCTGCTAACGGGTATAACATCTAGAGCAGTGGTTCTCAACCCGTGGGCCACAGCCCAAAGTTGGGCAGTGACAGGGAGTATTGTGGGCCCCGCTGAAGTCTCAAAGCGGCAAAAAAAGGAGAGAAAAAAGTAGATGAAATAAAAAATTATTCCACATTTTTCACACGATGTGCCATCTTTAAGGTAAATGTAAAGAACTTTTGTGTAGCAATGAATATGCAATTAAACATGTGGAGAAAATATTACATACTACTTTATAAAATTAGATTTATGCCTTGCAGATATAAAGCACTTTATTAGTGGGCCGCAAAAATGTTTGACTTTTAAATGTGGGCCTTGTAGCAAAAGGGTCTGAGAATCACTGATCTAGAGAGATATTAATGTGGTTTACAAGGCCAACTCGATGGAGATTGCTATTGTTACCATTCTATGAAGTCAGCCTGAGAAGTGATGGAGATTGCTATTGTTACCATTCTATGAAGTCAGCCTGAGAAGTGTTGCTCCTTTTCTGTTTTTAGCTTTGCTCCAGCTGTGACTGTAGGCCAGTTCTAGATCAGTTTTTTTTATCTGTTATTCACTGAGTTCACACAGATGTAGTGTAATGAGCTGTGCAGATTCAGGAGTGGCTTCATTCAGTGCAGCTTTCATTGGTGGCTTGTTTCAGTGCAGCTTTCACTGGTGGCTTGTTTCAGTGCAGCTTTCACTGGTGGCTTGTTTCAGTGCAGCTTTCACTGGTGGCTTGTTTCAGTGCAGCTTTCACTGGTGGCTTGTTTCAGTGCAGCTTTCACTGGTGGCTTGTTTCAGTGCAGTTTTCACTGGTGGCTTGTTTCAGTGCAGCTTTCACTGGTGGCTTGTTTCAGTGCAGCTTTCACTGGTGGCTTGTTTCAGTGCAGCTTTCAGTGATGGCTTGTTTCAGTGCAGCTTTCAGTGATGGCTTGTTTCAGTGCAGCTTTCACTGGTGGCTTGTTTCAGTGCAGCTTTCACTGGTGGCTTGTTTCAGTGCAGCTTTCACTGGTGGCTTGTTTCAGTGCAGCTTTCACTGGTGGCTTGTTTCAGTGCAGCTTTCACTGGTGGCTTGTTTCAGTGCAGCTTTCAGTGATGGCTTGTTTCAGTGCAGCTTTCAGTGATGGCTTGTTTCAGTGCAGCTTTCACTGGTGGCTTGTTTCAGTGCAGCTTTCACTGGTGGCTTGTTTCAGTGCAGCTTTCACTGGTGGCTTGTTTCAGTGCAGCTTTCAGTTATGGCTTGTTTCAGTGCAGCTTTCACTGGTGGCTTGTTTCAGTGCAGCTTTTAGTGATGGATTGTTTCAGTGATGGCTTGTTTCAGTGCAGCTTTCACTGGTGGCTTGTTTCAGTGCAGCTTTCACTGGTGGCTTGTTTCAGTGCAGCTTTCACTGGTGGCTTGTTTCAGTGCAGCTTTCAGTTATGGCTTGTTTCAGTGCAGCTTTCACTGGTGACTTGTTTCAGTGAAGCTTTTAGTGATGGCTTGTTTCAGTGCAGCTTTCACTGGTGGCTTGTTTCAGTGCAGCTTTTAGTGATGGCTTGTTTCAGTGCAGCTTTCACTGGTGGCTTGTTTCAGTGCAGCTTTTAGTGATGGCTTGTTTCAGTGCAGCTTTTAGTGATGGCCTGTTTCAGTGCAGCTTTCGTTGACCTGTAAAATCTCTTTCATCATTATCACAGACCATGCAGATGTTTCTAGAAATGACAGAGCAGACAGTTGGTGGGGCTAGCTACATGTACATTACCAGCTGAATAGATACCAGATTGTGCAGACATTATGAACATTCTGTTGTGGGGTGGTAGAAGAAAGAATCTTGGCTCACACTGCACGATGTTAGATTCTTTGCTTGGTGTAGGAGTAAAATCTGCTGATGACCAGTGTGAATGTAAAGCTAAATTCACAGGAAAAACTGCAAATCAACATGGAACTAGTGTCAAAAGTTGCTTTACATTGCTAGATATGTTAAAGAGGAAAAGAGAGCACCATGGTGGGCTTGTCTGGAATGAGGGATGACATTTCTAACTAGCTAAAATCATTTCAAAATGTGTTACTTACTTTGTGTATGACTGGTTAACACCATCTGTGTGATTTGATTAACACCATTTATGTGATGGGTTAACACCATCTGTATGATTTGATTAACACCATTTATGTGATGGGTTAACACCATCTGTGTGACTTGACTAACACCATTTGTGTGATTGATTAGTGCCATGAAACTCGTGGTGTTTCAGGTCGAATGTTCACTGACAGAAAACACAAGTACGAGTCCATCTTCCGATTCCGTCTTCCGTCGCATCTGGAAGGAAAGTTGAGAGACAATGCCCTGACCATCTACACGGGTCCAGCCTTTCTGGGACTGGCCTACAAGTTTCTCAGAGAGGTAAGCTAATCCCCAGACAAGCCAGATTAAGGTCTGTACAGGCTTCTAGAAAAACACTCTCCTCGCTGTTCGTGTGGGTTCTGGACTGGCCTACAAGTTTCTTAGAGGTAAACCAATCGCCAGACAAGCCAGGTTAACTCTTTCCGTGCCGGGCGTCAATTTTTTGACGCTTCTGGTACCCCCGTTGCTTACCAGGCGTCAATTTTTTGATGCTTGGTTTGTTTCAATAAAACAACCGGTGTAACATTTAGATTGTACATATTTCATCCGTGATTCTGGTGACACTTTTCAAAATGGCGACAGAGTGCCTAGTTACAAGCGATGCTGAGTGAGAAAAAGGAAGAGAAAGACCGAAATTTTTCAATTTTTGATGTAGATAGGGGTATGGACATGGCCTGTGACCACCCCACTGCTCTTGAATGTATCCCAAGTAGATCTAGACATATTAGACAACGTGAGAAGTAGTTAGAAGGTTATTTCAGACATTAATTTAGCGAGAATGCAACACAGAATCAGAATATGAGATCGACAAGTAGATCTAGACATCTCAGATGGTAAGTAGTGCATATCTAGACCTAGCCGATGGTGAGCTGGCCACAATCAGTGTCTAAAAACATGACATAACTTCTTTTTTCCTAAAAAACTCTGCATTTATGAAATTTTCATTCATTTAGCTATACTTTGAAACATAATAAGTATATGGAAGTACATGGAAATACTGTTTTCCATTCCATTTTACAACTATACCCCCAATCCTATCAAGACCCTCGCTTTTACTCTGGTACTCCACAACACGTCCGTGTTTCTTCCTCCGGCATGGAAAGAGTTAAGGTCTGTACAGGCTTCTAGAAAAACACTCTCCTCACTGTTCATGTGGGTTCTGGACTGGACTACAGAATGAAAGGAATAGGGTCACTACCTTCTAGATAGGACATAAAAACCAACTCAGAGAAGGTTTGGTTCCCACCATGATGAAGCATAACAAAGATGCAACATTTCATTCTAAGTCAAGAAAAAGTCAGACTTTTACCTACGACTCTAACCCAAGGGAAAATCAGTCATACACCAAGGAGTCTAAGCCAAGGGAAAATCAGTCATACTTCTACCAAGGAGTCTAAGCCAAGGGAAAATAAGTCATACTTCTACCAAGGACTCTAAGCCAAGGGAAAATAAGTCATACTTCTACCAAGGACTCTAAGCCAAGGGAAAATCAGTCATACTTCTACCAAGGAGTCTAAGCCAAGGGAAAATAAGTCATACTTCTACCAAGGAGTCTAAGCCAAGGGAAAATAAGTCATACTTCTACCAAGGACTCTAAGCCAAGGGAAAATAAGTCATACTTCTACCAAGGAGTCTAAGCCAAGGGAAAATAAGTCATACTTCTACCAAGGAGTCTAAGCCAAGGGAAAATAAGTCATACTTCTACCAAGGAGTCTAAGCCAAGGGAAAATAAGTCATACTTCTACCAAGGAGTCTAAGCCAAGGGAAAATAAGTCATACTTCTACCAAGGAGTCTAAGCCAAGGGAAAATAAGTCATACTTCTACCAAGGAGTCTAAGCCAAGGGAAAATAAACTTTTACCTAGGAGTCTAAGCCAGGGAGTCTAAAGCAGAGGAAAAGTCAATCAAACTTTATTCTCACATTGGATGGAAACCCACTTTCTCATATTAGAAAGTTCCAGAGACGAGAGAGTCACTGAGCAGACACCACATAAATGTGTTTATAGATATCTTATCTTATATCTTATATCCTTCCCGTGCCGTTAGACGTCACATAGGGCTCGCAAAGTAGTTCGCCAATTTTTCCTGTCCTCGGCGAGTCTTTCAACCTCAACAAAGGATTTTATGCCTGTTAACTTGGCCTCTCTTAATAATGTTCTCTTCAGAGTTTCACGCGGTCTGCCCCTTTTTCTTCGGCCTGTTGTGTTCCACTTGATAGCTTGTTTTGGGATTCTCTGCTCATTTCTTCTCAGCAAGTGGCCAACATATGTCCATCTCCTTTTCCTGATCACCCGTGAGACTGGTTGTTGTTCAGTCATCTGTCTTATCTCTGCATTGTTCTTGAATTCATTCCACTTGATGCCGAGTATTTTCCTTAGGCATTTGTTTTCAAAAGAGTCTAATTTCTTTTCTATTTCTTTAGTTGTTTTCCAGCTTTCGCATGCATAAATGAGGGTGGATATTACATTTGAATTGAATAGTCTTAACTTGGTCCTTGTGCTTATAATTTTTGAATTCCATATGTTCTCAAGATTCTTGAAGATTGATGCTGCTTTTGCAATTCTGATCCTAACTTCCTTTCTAGTGTCACCATCCTGGTCTATGTAGCTGCCAAGGTATGCAAATTGATTGACTTTTATAGATATACAGTAGATAAATCCATACCACAATAGATGGGTGTATAGAGATGTGCACTATACCAGATAAGTGTATAGATGTGCAGATCTGCTGTTGCACCACACATTTTGCTGTTAGTGTAATATTTTCTACAGTGAGTGGTGAGTATAACTTGTGCAGAGTTTCACTTTCCACAATGCAGAAGAGACCATTTTGTAGTCCTGAGAGTCACTTCTCCAGATGATGCTATGACTGGTGACATGGCACTGTATGACTGATGATGTATGACATGGACTGATGGCAGATGACACTGTGACTGGTGACATGGCACTGTATGACTGATGATGTATGACATGGACTGATGGCAGATGACACTGTGACTGGTGACATGACACTGTATGACTGATGATGTATGACATGGACTGGTGACTGGTGACATGGCACTGTATGACTGATGATGTATGACATGGACTGATGGCAGATGACACTGTGACTGGTGACATGACACTGTATGACTGATGATGTATGACATGGACTGATGGCAGATGACACTGTGACTGGTGACATGGCACTGTATGACTGATGATGTATGACATGGACTGATGGCAGATGACACTGTGACTGGTGACATGGCACTGTATGACTGATGATGTATGACATGGACTGATGGCAGATGACACTGTGACTGGTGACATGACACTGTATGACTGATGATGTATGACATGGACTGGTGACTGGTGACATGACACTGTATGACTGATGATGTATGACATGGACTGATGGCAGATGACACTGTGACTGGTGACATGACACTGTATGACTGATGATGTATGACATGGACTGATGGCAGATGACACTGTGACTGGTGACATGGCACTGTATGACTGATGATGTATGACATGGACTGATGGCAGATGACACTGTGACTGGTTACATGACACTGTATGACTGATGATGTATGACATGGACTGATGACAGATGACACTGACTGGTTACATGGCACTGTATGACTGATGATGTATGACATGGACAGATGACACTGCATGACCTGAGACAGTGTGTGACTGATGACATTGTTGTCACAATTAATATTGGAACAGCCTGTAAAATGAGCAACAGATGAGACAACATCTTAATGCTAGTATCAGATAGAAAGAACTTCCAGGTTTAACATTTAGTTAAGTGTTGTATGGGTGACTTGTATCCGTTTTGTTATGAATGTTATCTTCTCACTTATTCACTGTGTAATCTGTCATCAGCCATTTTGCTGTGCCATTTCTACAGTGAAACGGACCTCCAGCTTTCTGTGTCTTTTACATTGATGGGAGCAGTTTTCTGTCTGTCTTTTGATGTTGTCTGCCAGTCTGCACTAGTGTTGGTCTGTTTGTCACTGACTCTTCTCTTGTGTGTACTGCATATCTGATGTACTGTGGTGTCACTGCTGACATATCTGGTGTACTGTGGTGTCACTGCTGACATATCTGGTGTACTGTGGTGTCACTGCTGGCATATCTGGTGTACTGTGGTGTCACTGCTGACATATCTGGTGTACTGTAGTGTCACTGCTGACATATCTGGTGTATTGTGGTGTCATTGCTGTAAAACTGGTTCTTATTATTTCTTACATATTTTGTTTGAGTGTGGTTTTCAAATTTAAATATATTTCAAGTATTGTACTTGCCAAATTCAGATTGTGTTCTATAATTTCTCAATATTATTCTATCATTTAGTTCTGTGATCTCCACATTTGAAATACTTTTCTGTTTTCTTGCACAACCACATTTATACATTGTCAGATTCATTTCTGTTTTCTGTTGCAATATCCATGTAAATACCATTAATATATTGTCTGTCTTCAGACACAGAGAGAAGGGAAACAAGTCCATCCTCTCCAGATTGAGGTGAGTCTCTGTCTTTTTCTGGTAGGATGCTCTGGTCCTCCTGTTTCACTATGACAGAATACAGTACCACCTGTGGCTGTTGAACCACCAACAGACAGAATAGAGTACCACTTGTGGCTGTCGAACCACCAACAGACAGAAAAGGTCTTGTGAGAGGGGCCTGGGAGAGTCAAAGGCTTGGGGGAGTAAATTCTGACAGAAAAGATCTGGTTTTCCGGACAGTGCTCTAGCATCCCATGAAAGTCTGCTGGCTTGCTCAGGCAAGCGGGTTGTGTCCCCTGAGATGAATGTGGCAGGAAACTGTAATGAAAGGCTGTGTAAATAACATAGGAACAGAAAATGATCTGATGTGACCTTTTGATCATAGAAGTGTCTAAGGATGCATGTCACAGTTTTTTGGGAGAGGTTAGCTATGACAGAGTTACTTGTGTGCTTTAACTTTGAGAGAGATTAGCTGTGGTAGAGTTGTCTTTATGCTTTAACCTTGAGAGAGGCTATCTGTGATAGAGTTGTCTTTATGCTTTAACCTTAGGAGAGGTTAGCTGTGATAGAGTTGTCTTTATACTTTAACCTTAGGAGAGGTTAGCTGTGATAGAGTTGTCTTTATGTTTTAAACTTGAGAGAGATTAGCTGTGATAGAGTTGTCTTTATGCTTTAAACGTGAGAGAGGTTAGCTGTGATAGAGTTGTCTTTATGTTTTAAACTTGAGAGAGGTTAGCTGTGATAGAGTTGTCTTATGCTTTAAACGAGAGAGAGGTTAGCTGTGATAGAGTTGTCTTTATGTTTTAAACTTGAGAGAGGTTAGCTGTGATAGAGTTGTCTTTATGCTTTAATCTTGAGAGAAGTTAGCTGTGATAGAGTTGTCTTATGCTTTAATCTTGAGAGAGGTTAGTTATGATAGAGTTGTCTTATGCTTTAAACTTGAGAGAGGTTAGCTGTGATAGAGTTGTCTTATGCTTTAATCTTGAGAGAGGTTAGATGTGATAGAGTTGTCTTTATGCTTTAATCTTGAGAGAGGTTAGATGTGATAGAGTTGTCTTTATGCTTTAACTGTTTCAGTCTTATTTTTTTATCTGTGTCATCCTTGAAATAAACCTCTTTTCACAGGTATACAAAGAAACATATCTGCAGTTCTTAGATCGTGAAGGCTTCCCAGAATTCATGCAGCTGGTGAACACAAACATTAAACATCGCAGGCTTAGAAACTGATCATACAAGCTTTTCTTGCCACACCATGGTTTTTGGAGAAGAGAATTTGTGATCATCAATTTTTGTAAAGATTTACAGTCTTGAGGATTTGTTTTGATATTTATATCTTAGAATTTATTTTCTTGAAAGATTGCAGATAAGTTTGTTGTTGTGACTGATGATGCGGTTAAGATCTTGAAAATCTCAGATAAGGAGTAGGTTGTTGTGATTGGTGGTATGACGATCTTCATCAGTCCAGAACCACTGCCACATTATAAAAATATCATCTTAAACAACATGCTGGTGCAACAGAAAATTCTCCTTCCAAGAATGTTACAGGAAGTAAGACAGAGTCAGGTCAGCTGTGTTTGCTGGTCCCGACAAGTGTCTCTTCGTTCTAACTCATTATTTCCAGACTGACTTCTAGTGTGGTTGTTAACTATGGTTTTTTGCTGCTAGTTTCAGAGCTAGTTGTTAATATTTAATCAACTCATCATGTTTTTCATGTGTTTAACCATTTGATACCACCTGTGGTAGAATTTATTTATAGCTTTTTCTATTTTGTTTAATGTTGGTGTTGTATTTTCTCACATTTCTTGTATCTAGTTGCTGTTTGAAGTGCCCAGAACATACACAAACCTTGTATCTGAAATGTCTAGAAGATACACAAACCTTGTAACTGGTTGCTGTTTGAAATGTCTGGAGGATACACAAACCCTGAATCTGGTTGCTAGTTGAAATGTCTAGAAGATATACAAACCTTGTATCTGGTTGCTAGTTGAAATGTCTAGAACCTTGTATCCAGTTGCTAGTTGAAGTGTCTAGAAGATACACAAACCTTGTAACTGGTTGCTGTTTGAAATGCCTAGGAGATGTACAAAGCTTGTATCTAGTTGCTGTTTGAAATGCCTAGGAAATGTACCAACCTTGTATCTGATTGCTGTTTGAAATGCCTAGGAGATGTACAAAGCTTGTATCTGGTTGCTGTTTGAAATGCCTAGGAGATGTACAAAGCTTGTATCTGATTGCTGTTTGAAATGCCTAGGAGATGTACAAAGCTTGTATCTAGTTGCTGTTTGAAATGCCTAGGAGATGTACAAAGCTTGTATCTGGTTGCTGTTTGAAATGCCTAGGAGATGTACAAAGCTTGTATCTGATTGCTGTTTGAAATGCCTAGGAGATGTACAAAGCTTGTATCTGGTTGCTGTTTGAAATGCCTAGAAGATACATGCATGTATAAAATACATACCTGAGTGAACTATTGATTCTGTACATAAAAGTTGTTTTGTCTGACAAAAGAAAGAGCTGGATGGGAATGTTTTGACGTGGTTATTGTTACAAAAATTCCGTCTCTAGTAATGATTCTGTGACTACAACACAAGTAGGCAGCCAACATCTAACATTCTTCATTTTCTTTCTTCTCTTATGATATAAAACCCGCTAAAGTTTACCAAATAAAATGTTTACTGTATTTATATCCAATTATGTGTGGGTGCACAGACTACCAGCTAGTTGTCCTAATCCTTTCCCAACTAGGTTTCTCTCATTCTTTCATTATTTTTTTTATTTTTTTTATATTTCAAAATCTTGGTTTCAAGGTTTTCAAAATTTTGGTTTCAAAGTTTTCAGTTTCAAGGTCTGTGTCTGTTGAAAGTTTATGCAGGTTTTTTTTTTTCCTTACATCATTTACTGTCATCATTTTCTTTCATGAATTATGAGTTCTTTCTTGAGTTATGAGTTCTTTCTTGAGTTATGAGTTCTTTCATGAGTTATGAGTTCTTTCATGAGTTATGAGTTCTTTCTTGAGTCAGGAGTTCCTTCATAAGTGCTTTCATGAGCCATGAGTTCTTTCATGAGTCATGAGTTCTTTCATGAATTCCTTCATGAGTTCTTTTATGAGTCATGAGTTCTTTTATGAATCATGAGCTCCTTCAGGAGTTTATTCATGAGTTTTTTTAATGAGTCATGAGTTCCTTCAGGAGTTCATGTTATGCTATATGATGAGTGCTTGTCCTTGGAGATGAACTTAATTAATCTTGACATCTGAAATAATCAACAAGAGCAGAATCATCACACCTTTTCTCACCTCATTATGGCACATCAGATACAAATATATTGTCAGTCTAGCTATAGTCTTGTTATGATCCAACCATCTGATTTGTCCTTTACCAGTTATCTCAGTGAAGGCGCTGTTGGCGAGATCATCAGCTGCCGTGCGTGGAGCGGTGCTCTTCCCGGCCAATGAAGAAATCTGCAAATGAGGTTGCCGCGCAGCATCACTGCGGAAAAGGTGGTCGAAAGGATAAATGCGAAGCAAACAGTCAAATCATGGCACCTCTGGTTTGGAGGTCGGCCACGTCCTGAGTGCAGTCATATCGGGTGAAATGCATGAACCGGCTTGTCCCAGAGGTTAAGACACTGCTGGCGAGACTCCTCAAATGCCGCGCGTGGAGTGAAGCTCCTCCTGGTTAAGGAAGTAAATGCGGAAAAGAAATAAAGGTTGCTGTGCAGAGCCGATGGGAAAAGGTGGTGGAAAGTGAAGTTTAACCAGTATGTCCAGTAGTATCGCTACGAGAGCTATACCACGGCACCTCTGCTCTAGAGGCTGGCCACGTCCGAAATACACCTACACTGGTGAAATATGCCTAAACCGGCACACACCAGGGGTGGAACTCGATGGCTAGACATGTCATGCCACCTCCGCTCTAGAGGTCAGTAATGCCTGATAAACACCCATGGGTGAATCTTGAAGGCTATGCATGTCACAGTACCTCTGCCCTAGAGGTCGGTCCCGTCCCAAACACACCCATACTGGGAAATGCCTAAACCGGCTCAACCCAGGGGTAGAAGTCACTAGTGGCGAGGATTCGTCCTCCTGGACAAAAGCTCCATCCTGGTCACAACTAGGAAGGGTAGCGGCCACGACCGCAAAATGCTGAAGTCGGAGACACTGGACCAGGGAAGTCTAGATAGGCAACCACCTCTCACCCGGCGGGGATGTCTACGTATCCTAATCACGCTGAGGTTTTCCGGTGAGAAAGTCCAACCCTGAACTGGATGGGCAACCACCTCTCACCCGGCGGTGATACACGGGTATCTCAAAACACGTCGAGGTTTTCCGGTGAGAAAGTCCAACTCTGGCCTGGGTGGGCTACCGCCTCTCACCCAGCGGGGATGCACTGATATCCGAAACACGTCGAGGTCTTCCGGTGAGAAAGTCCAACCCTAGACTAAATTGGTGCAATGAAAACCACGGTGTCACGCAATCCCGCTTCCGAGACCCACCAAGAATACAGGCTATAATCCAATCATCTTAGTCTTGTCTGTGTAGCTGTTATCTCAGTGAAGCTATAATCCAATCATCTCAGCCTTGTCTGTGTAGCTGTTATCTCAGTGAAGCTATAATCCAATCATCTTAGTCTTGTCTGTGTAGCTGTTATCTCAGTGAAGCTATAATCCAATCATCTTAGTCTTGTCTGTGTAGCTGTTATCTCAGTGAAGCTATAATCCAATCATCTTAGTCTTGTCTGTGTAGCTGTTATCTCAGTGAAGCTATAATCCAATCATCTTAGTCTTGTCTGTGTAGCTGTTATCTCAGTGAAGCTATAATCCAATCATCTTAGCCTTGTCTGTGTAGCTGTTATCTCAGTAAAGCTATAATCCAATCATCTCAGTCTTATCTGTGTAGCTGTTATCTCAGTGAAGGTATAATCCAATCATCTTAGTCTTGTCTGTGTAGCTGTTATCTCAGTGAAGCTGTAATCCAATCATCTTAGTCTTGTCTGTGTAGCTGTTATCTCAGTGAAGCTGTAATCCAATCATCTTAGTCTTGTCTGTGTAGCTGTTATCTCAGTGAAGCTATAATCCAATCATCTCAGTCTTGTCTTTATTTAAGAACAAGTCCAAACAACAAAATGCCATGTTTAAGTGCTCTCTCAGCACAGATGTATGCTTCCACATGTCCCTCCTTTAGTGTGCACACAGCTGGTCTCTCCAAAAGTCCTGCTTAATCTTAGTAGACTCTCTTGTGACAAAGTTTACTAACAACACAGTGTTCAGCTGGTCACTTGCACTTGTTAAACATGTGAAATAAGCTAAGACCTATATGGTCATGACACATCTAGTCTTATTTAAACATGTGTTGTAAGCTGAGCCTTTACAGTCGTGACACACCTGGTAACCTAGATACTACTAAGTGATGAGCGCATGCTTTGCACTTTACCGATGTATTATTTACTTTCTTCCTGGCTTCAGGATTTTCTCAATCTGTTAGTCATCTTTGTCTCCATTAAGCTCATTATCATCTGTGTAAGTTCCACAGGTAGCTCTCATTTGTGTAGCTTTTGTCTTAACAAATTACCTTCTCATGGCAGTTTGTTAAACACCACAAATTTTGTTAGTATAGTAAGCTTGTGACTGTGTAAAAGTGTTATCGAGGAGGTTTGGTGCTTTGAACTTGTAAGTGTGTGCCAACCAGATAATTCATTCCCATTTGTAAGTACAACCGGACATGCAGCCCTCCAACCCAGGTCCCAGCCCTGTCATGTGTGCCCAGCTTGCTGCCCAAATGACTTTTCCTAACACGAAGAAATCAGACACAAAGCTCAGCACATGTTTAGTAACCACTGGTAAAACGTAAAATGATCAACGGAAATAATTCAGTTTAATCACAAAACATGAACGTAGCACATATTACACCTGATAATGGAGACAAGATGAAAACTGGATGTTTTCACGAGCAAATAACATCAACCAGAAAAAAAAAAAAGGCGAGAAACTTATTGAAATCAGTCGTAAGACAAAACCAACCGCCACTACACGTAATAATCACTACATCTACTTAAAACACTGGCTTTCTACTCAGACACGAAAGTATATCAACAAGTTGTGAGTTAGCCAACATATTCTTAGCACACACATTATTTCTTGCTGACTCAACATTCCCAGTACAGAATGCCTGTGCTTTACCATCTCCAATAAATGACTCGATTAAAAAAATAACTATACACACTGTGACTCGTGTGAATGAAACAAAATTATGACATTATGTAATCATGACAGATGACGCTGGCAAAAGTACAAGTGCACGCAACACGTAACACAACAATTCGGCAGTGCCAGTGAAAAAATTAAATCATTCAGATGTATCAACACCCTGGGAAGAACTGTGTTAAGAGCACACTTATCTAAACATAGTCTTTGTGTGACAGGGAACATAAATCTGTTTGCTTTAAAACTCTGACCTACTTCTGTAGCCCAGAAACCTGTAGCAATCAACACTAATTGTACTTGTCATTTTTTGTAAAATGTAATGTCAGGTTGGTGGACGGATGGGAACATGGAGATTGCTGGCAGGTAAGGGGAAAATCTGGTGTGAAATCAATGAATCCAGGACGTGGCAAGCCTATGGGTCTCTACAACAGTGGCTATCAGAATGATGTAAACAAAACAGAGCCAGTAGACTATAGGTGGCGGGGAATGGATATCGTTGAGGCACTCATCAGATTCCTCATCTCAGAGTCAGAGTGTCTCTGTGGAACTGTCTCAAAGCCATCTGGCCAGCCAGTGTTGCATGCTGGATCTGACATAGAGAAGGGGCATAAGCACAGCCACCAGAGGCTGGAAAACAAAGTTTTGGCCAGGCCAGCCTACACCACTGTCTTCATGGCAGTCCGTTAAACACCACAAATTTTGTTAGTATAGTAAGCTTGTGACTGTGTAAAAGTGTTATCGAGGAGGTTTGGTGCTTTGAACTTGTAAGTGTGTGCCAACCAGATAATTCATTCCCATTTGTAAGTACAACCGGACATGCAGCCCTCCAACCCAGGTCCCAGCCCTGTCATGTGTGCCCAGCTTGCTGCCCAAATGACTTTTCCTAACACGAAGAAATCAGACACAAAGCTCAGCACATGTTTAGTAACCACTGGTAAAACGTAAAATGATCAACGGAAATAATTCAGTTTAATCACAAAACATGAACGTAGCACATATTACACCTGATAATGGAGACAAGATGAAAACTGGATGTTTTCACGAGCAAATAACATCAACCAGAAAAAAAAAAAGGCGAGAAACTTATTGAAATCAGTCGTAAGACAAAACCAACCGCCACTACACGTAATAATCACTACATCTACTTAAAACACTGGCTTTCTACTCAGACACGAAAGTATATCAACAAGTTGTGAGTTAGCCAACATATTCTTAGCACACACATTATTTCTTGCTGACTCAACATTCCCAGTACAGAATGCCTGTGCTTTACCATCTCCAATAAATGACTCGATTAAAAAAATAACTATACACACTGTGACTCGTGTGAATGAAACAAAATTATGACATTATGTAATCATGACAGATGACGCTGGCAAAAGTACAAGTGCACGCAACACGTAACACAACAATTCGGCAGTGCCAGTGAAAAAATTAAATCATTCAGATGTATCAACACCCTGGGAAGAACTGTGTTAAGAGCACACTTATCTAAACATAGTCTTTGTGTGACAGGGAACATAAATCTGTTTGCTTTAAAACTCTGACCTACTTCTGTAGCCCAGAAACCTGTAGCAATCAACACTAATTGTAATTGTTATTTTTGTAAAATGTCAGGTTGGTGGACGGATGGGAACATGGAGATTGCTGGCAGGTATGGGGAAAATCTGGCGTGAAACTAATGAATCCAGGACGTGGCAAGCCTATGGGTCTCTACAACAGTGGCTATCAGAATGATGTAAACAAAACAGAGCCAGTAGATTATAGGTGGCGGGGAATGGATATCGTTGAGGCACTCATCAGATTCCTCATCTCAGAGTCAGAGTGTCTCTGTGGAACTGTCTCAAAGCCATCTGGCCAGCCAGTGTTGCATGCTGGATCTGACATAGAGAGGGGGCATAAGCACAGCCACCAGAGGCTGGAAAACAAAGTTTTGGCCAGGCCAGCCTACACCACTGTCTTCATGGCAGTCTGAGCAAGACCACAGTCTGCCCTAGCAAGGAAAAGTGCTGAAGTTGGAGGCACCCAGCCGAAAGGCACATTGCAAAAATCAGGGTACCACGCATCATCACCAGTGTGCATACAAAGAAGAAGAAGACATATCAAAGATGACAATGAAAATCAATAGTGATGGTAGTTATGCTATGCAAATCTTAACCCTTCTAGAATACTTTTAACACAGTTAACAGTACCCACGCACCACGTCTACATTACATAAACCAACATTAAACATATGACAATTTACATATAAAACTCACACTACATGAGGTCGGCTCTGGTAATGTTGGGATCATAGTAGAACAATCGTTTACTCCGCACCAAAATATCAGAAACTTCAGTGCCACACATCCAGATATTCCGTGAGTACAGCTCCCCCAAAACATCCTGCTACCTGGCCATTGTCTTGAACAAAAGTGTCTGAACCAACTCCGAATTCCACTACACTTCACATTCCAAGCTTACACAGGTGGCCTTGACCGAAAAAACCCTAGGTGACATTGACCTTGACCCACCAAACCAGCCAAAATTTGGAGCGACAAAGCCAAACCTTCCTCACAACTGCTTGATTGTTGGTTTTCTTGTTGTTGATGATGTTGTATCTCCAGTTAATACAAAATGTTGCATCATGTCACAAAGTATCAATCAAGTGCCATGCCGCATGGCGTAGGTGATCATTTCTCTCCACAATTCACTGTCCCCAGACTTGATCACGGGATCCGCCGTTGACCCTCTTCCTAGCCACACTGACAGCCCATCCAGTAACTCCTCTCTCTGTCCTCCCCTTTCTCCCCTTCCCTCAATTTCTCCAGTTGCCACAACGTGTTGCAGTTTTCCTCCTCTCAGAAAATATCCCACAAATCTTGCCTGTCTACCTCCGATCTTCGCTGTAATTTTGCAATTTAACTCCAGCCTCTCTTAAGACTTCCTCGCTGGTTTTCTCAGCCGTCCATGATACCTTCAACACCCTTCTTATGAACCACATTTCCATGGCCTCCATTTCTCACTGTACTCTCTTATTCATGGACCATGCTTCACACCCATAAAACAAAATTGGCTCGATGTAATATTTAAATACTCGGAATCTTGTTTCCATTGATGTGGATCTGTTGCAAGAGATGTTTCTCATTTTCTGGAATGCTGACTTGGCCTTAGCATGTCTGCCCTCTATTTCATTGTGACATTTCCCATCAGCTGCCACAACTGTTCCTGAATCTATCAACTTGTTTTAGTTCTGTGCCATCGATGGTAATGCTACACCTTGTAACAAAGTATGCTGCATTAAATTTTACCTTTGTTAAATTACTTGATAAGAACATTTTTGTTACTTTTTAAATCAGACAGTTTTTAATTGAGTGTCATGGCGCCACTTTACGCATATTCTTCCATGACAGATGGTTCATGTCTGAGACGACGCCACTTTAACAGAGATTATTAAAGTGCATGTGACTCCGTGATTAAATATAACGCTGGTCTATTTAGATGTTATAATGAGTTGTCTAGTGCCTTATTTATTCAGTTGACTGATGATAGATCTGATTATAGAACTTTTTATCTCTAATTTTCCTGTTAAACACTCAGAACATTAACAACCCAGGCGGTCCTGATGCTAGGATAATGTAGAACAGTTGGACAGCAAACTGGCAGACACAGCTGTTGACATTAACTGGAAGTCAACAGACCCAATAGTGTAGCAAGGCTGAATACAATGTTTGTTAATGAATAAAATGAAGATGAAGTGTATGGCGAAAGAGGAGACTGCTGTCACAAAGCAGGAGCAGTACCAACAAAAACAGCTTCCCGGAAAGAACTTGTTTGCCACCGGGAAGACGAGAACTCACTCACTAGGAGAGAGAATAAAAAGAATAATGATCTAACTGCTATACTTGCAGCTGTGTGAACCAAGACCAGTATAAGTTCCTCACAGTGAAAATAAACATCATACACAGACTACCGCAACTGAATTCCCTGATAACAAAACTTCTTGTGAAAAAGACAAATAAAAATAACATTCTGCATCTCAGATTTGTCTTTCCTAACTGCTTTCTGCTGTTATAACTTCTTTCTGCTGCTATAACTGCTCTCTGCTGCTATAACTGCTCTCTGCTGCTATAACTGTTTTCCGCTGCTATAACTGCTCTCCGCTGCTATAACTGCTCTCCGCTGCTATAACTTCTTTCCGCTGCTATAACTGCTCTCTGCTGCTATAACTGCTCTCCGCTGCTATAACTGCTCTCCGCTGCTATAACTGCTCTCTGCTGCTATAACTGCTCTCTGCTGCTATAACTGCTCTCTGCTGCTATAACTGCTCTCCGCTGCTATAACTGCTCTCTGCTGCTATAACTGTTTTCTGCTGCTATTACTTCTAACCCATCTATGAGCTTTTTTTCTGTGATGTTTTTTTTGTGCCCCCCCCCACCCCCAAAATGTGTTCACTCTTCATTCTCCTCCATGCACACATGAACTTTTTCTGTCTAGCACCAAACTACCTTTTCTCTAAGCTGCAGATGCACAACAGGGTACTGGCATTATTGAGAATTTTTTTCACAGGAAAAGCCCTTCCATTTACAAATATTTTTGCTTGTTTATCATGGATGACAGTTTGTCATTATAACTTCATCATGTTCTTGAAAAAGCTGTACCACATATGTTTCTTATATCTTATATCCTTCCCGTGCCGTTAAACGTCACATAGGGCTCGTGTAGTTGTTTGCCAAGTTTTTCTGTTCTCGGCGAGTCTTTCTACTTCATCAAGGTATGTTATGCCCACTAAACTGTCTTCTCTTAACAATGTTCTCTTTAGAGTTTCATGCGGTCGATCTCTTTTTTTTTCAGTTGACTGATGATAGATCTGATTATAGAACTTTTTATCTCTAATTTTCCTGTTAAACACTCAGAACATTAACAACCCAGGCGGTCCTGATGCTAGGATAATGTAGAACAGTTGGACAGCAAACTGGCAGACACAGCTGTTGACATTAACTGGAAGTCAACAGACCCAATAGTGTAGCAAGGCTGAATACAATGTTTGTTAATGAATAAAATGAAGATGAAGTGTATGGCGAAAGAGGAGACTGCTGTCACAAAGCAGGAGCAGTACCAACAAAAACAGCTTCCCGGAAAGAACTTGTTTGCCACCGGGAAGACGAGAACTCACTCACTAGGAGAGAGAATAAAAAGAATAATGATCTAACTGCTATACTTGCAGCTGTGTGAACCAAGACCAGTACAAGCTCCTCACAGTGAAAATAAACATCATACACAGACTACCGCAACTGAATTCCCTGATAACAAAACTTCTTGTGAAAAAGACAAATAAAAATAACATTCTGCATCTCAGATTTGTCTTTCCTAACTGCTTTCTGCTGTTATAACTTCTTTCTGCTGCTATAACTGCTCTCTGCTGCTATAACTGCTCTCTGCTGCTATAACTGTTTTCCGCTGCTATAACTGCTCTCCGCTGCTATAACTGCTCTCCGCTGCTATAACTTCTTTCCGCTGCTATAACTGCTCTCTGCTGCTATAACTGCTCTCCGCTGCTATAACTGCTCTCCGCTGCTATAACTGCTCTCTGCTGCTATAACTGCTCTCTGCTGCTATAACTGCTCTCTGCTGCTATAACTGCTCTCCGCTGCTATAACTGCTCTCTGCTGCTATAACTGTTTTCTGCTGCTATTACTTCTAACCCATCTATGAGCTTTTTTTCTGTGATGTTTTTTTTGTGCCCCCCCCCACCCCCAAAATGTGTTCACTCTTCATTCTCCTCCGTGCACACATGAACTTTTTCTGTCTAGCACCAAACTACCTTTTCTCTAAGCTGCAGATGCACAACAGGGTACTGGCATTATTGAGAATTTTTTTCACAGAAAAAGCCCTTCCATTTACAAATATTTTTGCTTGTTTATCATGGATGACAGTTTGTCATTATAACTTCATCATGTTCTTGAAAAAGCTGTACCACATATGTTTCTTATATCTTATATCCTTCCCGTGCCGTTAAACGTCACATAGGGCTCGTATAGTTTGCCAAGTTTTTCTGTTCTCGGCGAGTCTTTCTACTTCATCAAGGTATGTTATGCCCACTAAACTGTCTTCTCTTAACAATGTTCTCTTTAGAGTTTTACGCGGTCGATCTCTTTTTTTTTGGTTTTTTTGGCCTGTTGTGCTCCACTTGATAGCTTGTTTTGATATTCTCTGATTGTTTCTTCTCATCATATTGCCTATATATATTCATCTTCTTTTTCTGATCACCCATGAGACAGGTTGTTGTTTGCTCATCTGTCTTATCTCTACATTGTTCTTGAATTCATTCCACTTTATAGCAAGTATTTTCCTTAGGCGTGTGTTTACACTGTGTAAAATTCACTGTCAGCATCCTGTTGTAACAAGCCCAAGTTGATGCATCATTTAGCACTGTTAGGACAGGTAAAAATATAATCAAGGTGCATGCTCTTAATTTCCAGCTGTTGCCCGTCGCACTGTTCCAGTTTTCAAACCTCACTAGACTGAAGAGGAAGAAGAGGATGCCTCAAGTTTATTGTGCACATCAGGGTCAGCTCCGAAGAGAAATGTATCACATTTGTTAGAAACAACCACTCTGGGTGATGTAGATATTCTAGATATCAGGAGACAGGAAAAACTGATTTCACACCAAAGTAGCACTGAACTGAAGCCAAAGTTTATACAGTTAGATCAGTGGTCGCTTTTTGAATTTGCAGTAAACTTAATGCCATGACTGAAGTGTTTCTCTGTGTATGGGGTGGGGGTGGGGGAAGAATGGGGGCACCATGGATGTGGCCTTGAAAACAAGGACATGACAGTCTAAAAATAGTTTGGAAACCACTGGTCCATGGGCAACAAAGAAATTGCTGTAATGTGTCTTATACATGCTAGGATAAACATAAATTGCTGTAATGTGTCTTATACATGCTAGGATAAACATAAATTGCTGTAATGTGTCTTATACATGCTAGGATAAACATAAATTGCTGTAATGTGTCTTATACATGCTAGGATAAACATAAATTGCTGTAATGTGTCTTATACATGCTAGGATAACATAAATTGCTGTAATGTGTCTTATACATGCTAGGATAAACATAAATTGCTGTAATGTGTCTTATACATGCTAGGATAAACATAAATTGCTGTAATGTGTCTTATACATGCTAGGATAAACATAAATTGCTGTAATGTGTCTTATACATGCTAGGATAAACATAAATTGCTGTAATGTGTCTTATACATGCTAGGATAAACATAAATTGCTGTAATGTGTCTTATACATGCTAGGAGAAGTATGCGGTTCTCCTTTTTGAGATAATGACAGGACATAGGGTAACACTGTTCGTGTCATCTTGTTCTTTCTTCTCAATTTCTGTTACTACTTGTACTTTATCAAATATTTTCTCTAATCTCTTTTCATTCTAGGCTTTTAATACTGTATCATCTGCGTATTGCAAGTTGTTCAGGCTGTAGCCTCCAACTTGAACTCCTGGCTTGTTTTTGGTTTCTCGTGATATTTTCACTGAACGGTGAGAACAAATCCGGTGAGAGGACACAACCTTGTATAACTCCTTCCTTTGTTGGTTGATATTTGATATTTTTTTTAACCCTGATGATGTATTTTATTATTCTCACATCTTTGCCAGCAAATAAAAATGAAAGAACCCGCCTAAATGTTAAGCTACAAGAAACAACCTTGAGACAAGTGCAGACATTGAAATATTTGGCCACACCAGTAACATCACATGTTACAGCTCTGAAATCAACAGTAGAATATGCCAAGTCAAAATAGCTTTCAAAAACATCTCTATCTTTGAACATCAGAGAGTTCTAAAATGCTATATCGAGCCTATACTACTCTGTGTAAGTGAGTCATGGACAGTCAACAGATCGATGCAGAAATCAGATAAAAAAAGGGAGGTGACTGCAGTAAACTGGTTCAAGTAATAAAGGTACATAGAGGTGTACGGTGCAGTTTTACAAGATGGTAGAGGGAGTAAGTGAGAAAAACGAATAGAAAGTATGAGAGTAAGATGAGAATGTATAAATGAAAAACATACAACATCCAATATTTCAGCGTGAGCCTTTTTTTCAAGGATTACATACATGAACAAAACACGATATATAACTAACAGAAAATGAAAAACTTATCTTAGTGGCATTCTCCTAAGTAGGAAACACAAGAATGTGTGTTCCATTGACGAGGCATAGAGACCACAGGAGGAGGGGAGGCACTAGAAAAGCAAGTGTCGGGGAGGGAGAGGGGGGAAGCAGAGAGATAATGAATGAAGAACTGCAGGAATGAACAGGACAGGCCATAAACACATGTAGGCCATTAGAGGTGCAAATCGTGGTGAGAAGGGGCGAGGGAAGCAGAGAGATAATATGAAACTGGTGAATGAAGGACAAGACCCGGCGGGGCAATAAGCACCTCTAGGCCGACAAAGAAGGGGGAGGGGGGGGGGGAGAAGCTAGGAAAATGAAACAAGAAAGTAGAGTAAAAATCGCAGAGAAAAAAGTGGAAAACTAAGGAAGTTAAAGGAAGCTGAAGACATTGGTAATTCCAGCTGGGTGGAGGCAGCCAGCCTGGAAAATAAGGTGCTCTATGACCCTCTGAGATCATACAAAAGCGGATCACACTAATAGAAATGTCATGTTTTCCCCTGTGGTTGATAAAGCAAAAATGTTTAGCCACAGGTGTCCAAGCTCTCTTAGAAATTTCATTAAGATTTTGACGAAAATGATCTACTAAGCATAAACTGGTCTCACCTACATACTTCATACCACAACGTTTGCACATAATAGCATAAATAACATTGCGTGAAGTGCAGGTAAAGCCCTCCTGAACTGTTAACATGGACTTAGGGAAGGGGATCTGGCTAGCCTCGACAACAAACGGGCAAGTGTTGCATCTACGACGTCCGCAACTCCAGGTACCATAAAGTGTCTTCTGTCTTAGAGGCGACTTCGAACTAAAATGTCTCTGAAGTTCTTGTCCCGTCTGTAAGCCACCAATAGGGGTTCTCCAAAGAGTTCACGTTTATCTGACTCCGTCTGGAAGAGATGGAGATGGCGAAACAAGATGCCAAACTAAGAGGGTGGTGTGTGAGTACTAGCTTAACTCTGTCCGAGCTACAGTGCGGTTTAGAAGTGAGGGCTTGTTGCCGCGATATATGGCTGATGCGGTTCCATGATGACGAGAGAACATGTCCTGGATAGCCGCCTTGGCGGAAGATCACTAGAGGAGGATTTTAAACATTAAATGGCAGGACAAGATCAGGAACGAGGAGGTCTGGGAAAGGGGAGGACAAGAACCTGTGAACCTACAAAACATGTCTAGGAAGTGGAGGTGGATTTGCCACATTCTGAGAAAACACGACACCAACATAACAAGACAGGCACTGACATGGAATCCTCAAGGAAATAGAAAACATGGAAGTCCTAGATTTACTTAGAGAAGAGAAATTATGACAGTGCTCAGAGACAAGGGATACACGTGGAAGGAAGAATAGAATAATTCCAAGAACAGGGATGACTGGAGAGCATGTGCTTTCTAGGGAGTGAAAGACGGTGATGATGATGATGATGATGATCACTTGAGGTAACAATATGTATAAACTAGGAAAAAAGTATGAACAGATTTATTACTTAACGAATACACAGTTGTGACGTTTCGGTGTGAGCCTTAATCATATAAAAACATACAGGACACAGAAATAGAGGAGATAAAGTATAAATTCACACGAAATCTGTGTTTAGGACAAAGAAATGGAGGAGATGTTTTAAAAAAAATCAAATAAAATCAATAGAGCACTTGGCTGTAACTTGTAAGAAGTTGTGGCTTGTCCGACGCTGTGTGTCAGAAATGCGCATGGCGGAGTGTAGAGAGTATTTAAATGGAGACTTGGGATGTGTGACAGGTGGGTCGTAAATGAGGGTGGTGGGAGGGGAAACCGTGGAGAGGAGAGATTACAATGGTAATCTAGCCGGGAGAATGTGAAATAGGTGATTATTGTTGGGGGTAGAGGGATTGTTGACCTTCAAGAATATTGAGAACATATGGCATTCAAAAGTTATAAGCACAAAAACCAAGTTAAGATTATTCAATTCAGATGTGACATCCACCCTCATTTATGCACGTGAAAGTTGAAAAACAACTAAAGAAATAGACAAGAAATTAGACTCTTTCGAAAACAAATGTCTAAGGAAAATTCTCGGTATAAAGTGGAACGAATTCAAGAACAACGCATAGATGTGACAGATGAGCAAACAACAACCTGTCTCATTGGTTATCAGAAAAAGAAGATGGGCATATGTCGGTCATGTGATGAGAAGAAACATCAGAGGATCCCCAAACAAATATCAAGTGGAACACAACGGCCGAAGGTCGACCACGTGAAACTCTAAAAGAGAGGCCAGTTCAGTGGGCATAACCTCCCCTGATGAGATTGAAAAACTCGCCGAAGACAGGACATCTTGGCGAACTACCATGCAGGCCCTATGTGACGTTTAGCGGCACGGGAAGGATTATAAGTAAAAGGGATTGTAATGTGATGCTGTGAGGAGATTCTAAACTATGTGTGAGAAGTGAGAAGGATTTGAAGTCGTTATTCAGCTACACCTAACATTCTCCTCTTCCACAGTCATAATCCCTCCCCACTAAGTTCCACTCCCTTCTCACTTGTTACACATACAGTCTAATATCACATCGCTTTATGTCACCACCTGGGCATTGTCACATCAATTTGTATCCCCGGCCAACTCCCATAAGTAATTAATGGGCTTTATTCCCATTAATATCAACCCGCTTATTGCCACAGATCGGTTAATGTCACGATATTTTTGCACCCGGAGGAGTTAAAGACCCCGCTTTGTATCAGAAGCTGGAGAGTACAAGCTATAAGCATCTCACAAAGCGTTATCAGCTTGCGACTCATCAAAGAAGAGTACGTGCCTCATCAATCTTTTGAGCATGTGGGCATCAGAACTCAGGTGGTGTGAATGAAAGGCTTACCACGGCCGCCCTTCCGTGGTTAAAATTTGGCTTCTTTCGGGTCATCGTCTTAATGACATTAACGTGGGCGGAGTTACGATGGCAACGCGAGTTGGTGGTTGGTCAGACTGGAATAGTGCAGTACAAGCAAGGTAGACATCCACGCCGAGGATAGTGCTGATGATGTCGGTGAGTCCATCACCGACCAGACGCCCACCAAATCCGTTTCTTACGCTCAGTCTGTAAGCGCGCTCCAGACTGTGCGCTCGTTCATTTACCATATGCCTGGCGTGATGCATAACATTTTTAGCGCACTATCATGTTTAAATGACTTTAATAGACTAGCTATCATTACACAACGCAACATCACGCATTTTTTTAGTACTACTGCTGACAAGTCAGATGCTGCCTGATTATAGTGTTTTCTATATTGTAAGACTAAGACTTACTGTATTTTGTGATTAATATATCCACTGATGATAGATTTGACTGTTTGTTTAAAGTAGCAAATATGGGACGGACGGACACGCACAACAATCACACACTTGGCCCAGTTAAATCCCTTGTAATGGTCCTCGCTTAATGTCAACTCCCTTAATGTCATCATATTTTGACGGTCCCGACGATGTGACATTAAACGGGTTCGACTGCAGTTAGCACTTCGGCCTACCAGATTTAGTGAATAAGCTGCACATGGCACATATATAGCAAACTTGTTTGTTTCTAAAGTTTTTTGCTGCATCCCTTTATAACGCCCAGATATGTTAGCAGCGTTGTCATAAGACTGACCCCCTATATTTTGAAAAGTTTAGCCTACAAGCTTCACGTAAGTACTGCAACACTTGATTTGTCATTTCCTCACCGGTATGGCTTTTCATTTCCAGAAAGGTTAAAAAGCATTCAATAGGCTGTCCATCTTTTAAGTACCTAGGTACAACACTTAACTGGTCGATAATACACAATAACTAGTGTATAAGTATATAACTATACACCAAGCACTGCAGTAAAGCTGTGATACCAGAATGTATAAACTAGGAAAAATGTACGATTACAAAGTTGTGACGTTTCGGCGTGAGCCTTAATCATACAAAAAACATACAGGACGAAGAAATAGAGATACAATATAGATTCACATGAATACTATTAAAAAGAAAAAAAATTAAACAAATTACTTAGCTGTAAATTGTAAGGTGTGGCTTGTCTGGAATGGATTTAGTAGAAAGTGGAGACTGTTTAAATGGAGACCTGTGATATGTGGTCGGTGGGTTTGTAACTGGGGGTGGTGGATGGGGAACCAGGGAGGGGAGAGAGAGTGATACAATGTTGACCTAGCCAAGGAGAAGTTGAAACAGATGTTTGGGGAAGAGGGGTTGCAAAGTGATGCTGTGAGGAGGTTTGACAAGTAAGAAGGCGTGGAGCTTAGTGGAGAGGTACTATAATGATTGAAGAGAATGTTAAGTGTAGCTGAACAGCGAGTTTAACCCATGTGGCTCCAGCGTCCTATAATTTTGAATGCGGCGGTTCTCAAGAGCCAGGCGGTTTGTGTCATCTGCATGACATTGTTTGATGGCTGTTACCAGAAAATCAGATTTGCCTCTGTGGTTGGGGCCATTGAAATGATTTGGGACTGGTCGATATGTGATAGATCTGGTGTTGTATCAACTGACAAACTAAAATAACCAGAAGATTTTACTTCATAAACAATGAGCGCATGGACTTTTTGTGCCATTAGTTGAATGAGTTCCTCACAGCTGGTTTTGGACAGGTAAGAAGGATTTCCTTTGTCAAAATTTCCATATTTGGAAATGTGGCCTGCTAAAAATGAATCAAACTGGCGTATGAGCTCAAGCAGCCATAATAAAATTCCATTTTTCAATGATCCAAACCTTTCTTCTGTTCATCGAAGAGCCAAGCCACGTTCAGCTAACAATAACAGCCAGGACACGCCTCAAGACATGTTCAGCTAACGTACGAATAACAGCTTTGACACGCCTCAAGACATGTTCAGCTAACGTACGAATAACAGCTAGGACACGCCTCAAGCCACGTTCAGTTAACAATAACAGCTAGGACACGCATCAAGACATGTTCAGCTAACGTACGAATAAAAGCTAGGACACGCCTCAAGACATGTTCAGCTAACGTACGAATAACAGCTAGGACACGCCTCAAGACACGTTCAGCTAACGTACGAATAAAAGCTAGGACACGCATCAAGACATATTCAGCTAACGTACGAATAACAGCTAGGACACGCCCCAAGACATATGTTCAGCTAACGTACGAATAACAGCTAGGACACGCATCAAGACATATTCAGCTAACGTACGAATAAAAGCTAGGACACGCATCAAGACATATTCAGCTAACGTACGAATAAAAGCTAGGACACGCATCAAGACATATTCAGCTAACGTACGAATAAAAGCTAGGACACGCATCAAGACATATTCAGCTAACGTACGAATAAAAGCTAGGACACGCATCAAGACATATTCAGCTAACGTACGAATAAAAGCTAAGACACGCATCAAGACATATTCAGCTAACGTACGAATAAAAGCTAGGACACGCATCAAGACATATTCAGCTAACGTACGAATAACAGCTAGGACACGCCTCAAGACATGTTCCCAGTATTCACACTCTTCCTGAGTTTGTTTCTCCAACTGTTGCCCCAACCCCGCCCCTTGTCTGCGAGTTAAGTATGTTAGCATAGAGTCTCAGTGAGGAGTGCTTTTTTCATGATTATCAACTACAGTAGTATTTCACCAGTCACTGAACCCTTCTCTTATAAAAAAAAAAATTCGTGAAATTTTTAGGAGCGAACAGTTTAAAAACAAAACAATAAACTGATCCTGATTATGGTGAATACACTAACCACTCTCTCTTGTATTTCTCACCATTGTCCCAACAAAAAGTTTCTGCGAACAATATCTCACCGGTTTGCCACTACTGAAATGCCGATAAGACTTGTCATTGTGGTGCTGACAGTCACTGGGTCCACATGCAATCCAATAATTCACATCATCAGCAGAGGAATCAAGCCACAACCCTGGATCCTTTGCTACATTGTGATTTACTTCATCTTTTGCAGACAGAATAATTTCACCACCATCACCGTGGTCTACTAAACTTTCATTTTCAGCAATTATTTCAAGCCCAGAATGTATTGAAAAGAACTTGAATCAACGTTTGCAGCAGAGGTATCAAGAGAATTTGCAGGCAATGCTTGCGACGCCTTGGTGATTCTAACGTCATCATATTTTTTATTCTGAAGTGATCAAAGTGGTATTTACCGTATTTGTGTCAACTTCTGATGACGGAGATTGGTTTTGACCTGGAATCGGTATATCATTTTGTGAAACTTGTGTGAAGAAAAGAGTCAGCTTTGCAGTCTTGGACTGTAAATTCAAAGTCTTCTCTTGTTTCTTTTTTGATAGTTTTCGCTTTTGTGCACCACTTAACTGAACACGTGTCATATTTGTTCTTGGCGTCTGTAAAATACAGAAATAAAAAGAATATTTTGTGTGAATTACTATGTGGCAATATAACAATGTCCTGGTCGCGGCACCATCATAACAATGTTCAGTTGTAATTTATATTTTAATGACTGATAGCAGAAATGTTCTTTGATCAATACGTCACGAATTCCTGTGGTCTAGATTAGGTTTCACAAACATTACGGCATTAGATAGACCAAGTCCGATGAAAGTTCTCTGAATTCATTTAATTCTGACAAATAAGGTCTCAGATTTATTACTGACAACATCACTTAGAATATGATGCAGTAGAACATAACATTCTTTGAAGCAATGATCATTGTTCACAAAATCAAACTCTAGCGTTGTTTTAGATGCGCTACTTCTCAATGTTTTCAACTTCAAAATACTCTACATGTGATACGAGAACAATTCCAAACTCTGTACTATATCAGATCTGCAACACTGGGTCAACTAATTCCTTGATTAAATCTCTTTACGCCAGGTTTCAAATATATCCGATCTTCTGCATTCCTCACACAGTACTAAAATAAATACTTTTCGAACATGAGGCAATTTCTGTCTGTCATAACTCTAGTTCCAAACTGATCTTCTGAATTGCTCTAGTTGTCCATCTGTTCTATCTGTTCTTCGTCTTCTTTCTGTCGCTCCTGTTCTTCTACTTCTGTGTCTTCTCCATCGCTCTCCCCCCTCCGTGTCTCCCTTATGTTTTCTCTCTGGTGTTATATGTCTTCCTGGTCTTTTCCTAAAACTGTCCACGTGACTTATATTGTAAGTCAGTTGTCCAATAGGACACGCCTTTAAACATTTTTCTGGATACAGGGCTGTCTCAGGGGTCCCCCTTGCCTCCTGTGCTATTCAATGTATACTCATGGAAAAAAGTAACTGTGCAGTGGTGTCAAGCTTATCAATCACGTTGTCATGAGTGAAATGAAATCAGATTTGGCACGAAGTTTTGTCTGAGTGTTGTCCACTGCTCCGTGCTGCACGAAGTTGATAGCACTATTCATGGGGAGATAATCACAGCTCCAGTGAAATTACGTGCGTTATCCTTGATTGGCTACTGACTATGGATAAAATGAGGGTAAGTGTATAATTCTGTTCTCAGAGATCTCCTCACGTAATCGTTGAAGAAAGAAGTAGTGGAATTCCAACATAAACATCTTTTTTTCATCATGCCAAGATTGAATGAAGATCAGCGAGAAATAGCTGTTGGGATGTTAATTGCCGGATCAACAGTAGCAGCAGTATCTCAATATTTTAATGTTCACAGAAACACAATATCACACCTTCAAAGTCGTTTAAACCAAAATGGTTCCGTTGCTGACCGCCACAGAAGCGGCAGACCACGAGTTACCACGCTTGCACAAGACCGCTACATCCACCTCATGCACCTTCGTAACAGGTTTCTCCAGGCAACATGGACTGCCTACAACATTCCAGGTGTAAGACGTGTCATTGTGGTGCTGACAGTCACTGGGTCCACATGCAATCCAATAATTCACATCATCAGCAGAGGAATCAAGCCACAACCCTGGATCCTTTGCTACATTGTGATTTACTTCATCTTTTGCAGACAGAATAATTTCACCACCATCACCGTGGTTCACTAAACTTTCATTTTCAGCAATTATTTCAAGCCCAGAATGTATTGAAAAGAACTTGAATCAACGTTTGCAGTAGAGGTATCAAGAGAATTTGCAGGCAATGCTTGTGACGCCTTGGTGATTCTAACGTCATCATATTTTTTATTCTGAAGTGATCAAAGTGGTATTTACCGTATTTGTGTCAACTTCTGACGACGGAGATTGGTTTTGACCTGGAATCGATATATCATGTTGTGAAACTTGTGTGAAGAAAACAGTCAGCTTTGCGGTCTTGCACTGTAAATTCAAAGTCTTCTCTTGTTTTTTTTTTTTTTTGTGGATAATTTTCGCTTTTGTGCACCACTTAACTGAACACGTGTCATATTGGTTCTTGGGGTCTGTAAAATACAGAAATAAAAAGAATATTTTGTTTGAATTATTATGTGGCAATATAACAATGTCCTGGTCGCGGCACCACCATAACAATGTTTGGTTGTCAATTACATTTTAATGACTGATAGCAGAAATGTTCTTTGACCAATACGTCACGAATTCCTGTGGTCTAGATTAGGTTTCACAAACATTACAGCATTAGCTAGACCAAGTCCATTTAATTCTGACAAATAAGGTCTCAGATTTATTATTGACAACATCACTTGGGATAAGATGCAGTAGAACATAAAATTCTTTGAAGCACATGATCATTGTTCACAAAATCAAACTCTAGCGTTGTTTTAGATGCGCTACTTCTCAATGTTCTCAGCTTCAAAATACTCTACATGTGATACGAGAACAATTCCAAACTCTGTACTATATCAGATCTGCAACACGGGATCAACTAATTCCTTGATTAAATCTCTTTACGCCAGGTTTCAAATATATCCGATCTTATACATTCCTCACACAGTACTAAAATAAATACTTTTCGAATATGAGGCAATTTCTGTCTGTCATAACTCTGGTTCCAAACTGATCTTCTGAATTGCTCTAGTTGTCCATCTGTTCTATCTGTTCTTCGTCTTCTTTCTGTCGCTCCTGTTCTTCTACTTCTGTGTCTTCTCCATCGCTCTTCCCCTCCGTGTCTCCCTCGTGTTTTCTCTCTGGTGTTATATGTCTTCCTGGTCTTTTCCTAAAACTGCCCACGTGACTTATATTGTAAGTCAATTGTCCAATAGGCCACGCCTCTAAACATTTTTCTGGTTACAGGGCTGCCTCATGGGTCTCCCTTGTCTCCTGTGTTATTCAATGTATATTCTACTGGCCTTACTTGTTATTTGGGAAGGGTGTGGGGGAGGACACACTGACCTACGCTGATGATATATTAACATATGAGTATGGGAGGTGTAGAGAGGAAATATCCTCAAGAATGCAGAGCCGGGTGGACCAGATAACAAATTAGTGTAAGGATAACAAGGATCTGAAGTTCCGATTGTGAAGTATCAAGGCCAAGATATTAAGTGAACACATTTCATGAAGTATCTAGGGATCACACTTGATCGTTCATTGTCTCTTGCACATCGTGTAGACAGTGCAATACAAAAAAGCCAGGAAAGCGTTGATGTTTTGGTGTATGTTTTTGTATGATTAAGGCTAACGCCGAAACGTCACAACTTTGCAATCGTTAAGTAATAAAGCTGCTCCTACTTTTTCCTATTTTATACATTCAGGAAAGCGTTGAGAGCTGTTAGGTCGCAGGGGGCTTTCCACAGAGCATTCTGTTCTTGCTGATGCATGCACTGGTACTGTCATCATTGGAATTTGATGTTGGCCCGCTCACCCTGTCCAACGCACAGCAGAACAGACTAGAGCGTGTACAGAACAAGGCAATGAGAGAGCGGTCTTGGGTTGCACCAGGGATACTCCGGTGGCAGCCATGAGCTTTCTGCTTGATTTGCTGAGTGTGAGGTCTAAACACAAGCAAGCTCTGGTAAAGTCTTACATCAGGGTTGCTGGCATGAAGGATCATCCTCTCCATAAGGAGCTGGGGTTGCTAAAGGGAGGACGAATCAAACGAGGCAGATCCTGGATGGCTGAGGCGAGGATACAGTAAAGTCAATTTGCAATCTAGATGAGGTGCCTACAGGTGATGACTGGTTACGGGTACAGGACCGACCTCAGCTGATAAAGATTATTATACAGAAGAAGGGCCGTGAATGTCGAGACTGGGCACAGGGGACAGTTGATCAGGTTCAAGATCTCATCCAGCATCATTGTGGGTCTTCTGACACGGTAATAAATACAGATGACTCAGTGACTCGGAACAGTAGAAGTGGTTGGGGTTTTGTTGTCTACCGATATGGAAGAGTGGTGGCACAGGGTTTGGGAGCTTTATCACCGCTTCAAGCATGCGGAAACTGAGGCTATGTCGGCGGCAGAAGACTGGCTAGTTGCTCAGGATGTGGTCAATGCTGTCATCGAGCATGCTTCGTAAGATTAAGAAGAATTTGCTTCGAAAGAGTGGGTTAATCTTTTAGCCAGTCAGCTGTGACAAGCCTAAAGTGGCTTTACTGTTCAGGTCATGCGAGACTACATGGCAATGATGTGGCAGATGGACTGGCTAGAGAGGCTAAAATAAATGGCAGACTGACAATGGACAAGGGGGAGGGACATTGCTAAGGCTGTATTGGACAGACTGCGGGAGAATGAAGAGCGGGAATGGACGAACACTGTAGCTGTGAAGAGACTGCTGGAGCTAGGACAAATTAAAGATGCTGGCAGGAAATTCGAACTGCGTGGCAGAAAACGCATCGTAAACAACCAACATTTGACAGAAACTATCAACAAACATAATCTTGGATGCGGCATGCGGGGGGGGGGGCATATATGGGGTTTCCCCGAACGCAGTGAAGCCAGAGTCTGCATTTTGAACTTTGGTGGAAGTAGATGTATTCTGTGTATAGGATCAATCAAATTGCTGGAAGCAGATGTATTCTGTGTATAGGATCAATCAAATTGCTGGAAGTAGATGTATTCTGTGTATAGGATCAATCAAATTGCTGGAAGTAGATGTGTTTTGTGTATAGGATCAATCAAATTGCTGGAAGTAGATGTGTTTTGTGGATAGAATCATTTATGTTACTGATGGATCTGGACTGAAACATTAAAATAAAAACAAGGAAATTGAATAAGTATGAAACTATGTTCTCTGATTATTTTAATTATTCCTTCATAAAAAATTATATCACTGGCATTATTTTAAAATATAAAAAAACATCTTCAGCATCATCACATATTGCAACAACTGCTGTCAAATTCTTTAATATTACAGATTAGAAAAAGAAATGCTATCTTGTGATTTATAGTTGGATAATACAGTTGAAATGAATAATCTTAGCTTAGTTTTTGTCCTTATAACTTCTCAAGATTCTTAAAGGTCAATGCTTCTTTTGCAATTCCAACTTCCTTTCTGGAATTTTTGTAGCTGCCAAGGTATGGAAATTGGTGTACTTCTTCAACAGCAGCTCCTTCCATGTATATTTTTCCTTCTTGATTAATGGGAAGTTTCATTATTTTTGTTTTTTCCTTGTTAGTTTCAAGTCCTTTTTGCTAGCCAGTGAAGATAGGTCATCTGTTTTTTCTTGTATCGAATTCATATTGTCAGTGATAAGAATTACGTCATCTGCAAAATCAAAATCTTCTAGTTGGGTCCCATGTACGTAATCAATGGCCATCTTGTCTCTGCAGCATTTTTTCAATATGAGTCTACAGCAGTTCCATAAGACAAGGGATATAGTATACATCCTTGTTTCACACCTGTTTCAGTCTGGAACCATTCACTCTTTCTTCTTCTGTGGTCACTGCACAAACATATCTGTTGTAGAGATCCTTAATGACGTTGATAATGTTAGATGGTATTGCGTATAGTCTTAAAATTCTCCACAGTGATGCAGGTGTTATAGCATGAATGTTTTTCCTATTTTCCTATTTCTGGATGACTTTTAGCTTCAACTCCAGATCAAGGAAATGACATTTCTTCTTGAATTATTGCACAGGCTTGGTTAGAGCATACATAGGAACCATAATGTGTAGCTTTTAAATAAAAAACGACTGCAAAACATCACTTCACACACATTCAAAGTTCTGTGGGGTGGGGGGGGGGGCAAGATAATGGAAGACAGGAAATGAGAAAAAAAGATGTGCACCTGAACAAAACAGTTGTACTGCAATTTTTTTACCTTACACTATTTTAATACTTCTGTGGAAAATTCTATGACGGCATGGCTTCCTTCAAAAGACAGTGCATTTCATCAAAGGCCTATGGGAGGATTTTTAGTGCAAAGTGATCTGCGGAAAACACACCTCCAACAGCTTTAGGGTACAAATGGGAGTGAAGCAGGGATGTGAACTATAACCAACATTATTTGTCTTAGCAGTAGACTGATTAATGAAGGAGGCAACATCAGATAAATGCAGAAGATAACAATGTACTGGAGAACCTTGACTTTGCTGACATTTGTCTACTATAAAGCAGGTGCAAAGAAATGTAAGATAAAATAAACAACTTAACCCAGAATGCCAGCATAAAAGGTTCCAAAGTGCATGACTGTATATTTGTTTCCAAATATGGAAAGAAATATGTGGTTTAAATACACAGAAATTTGTATTCTGAATAATATATGTATTTACATCTAGTGAACTGTCACAAGCAATGTTGCAAGAGTATGATGATTGAAAACAAATATTTGTTATGTCTTGTGTTTTCATTGGTTCATAGTTTCAGTGACAGTTTTAAGATGTTCTGGACATCAGGATTTTCTCCCCAAGGTGTGGTGCTATGCAGGGATTCTCTCCAGTATCCTGACCTTGTATGGCTGTGGAGATGTTACAATCCCAAAATTTGGTTCCATGCTTGGAGGAGACGCAGGATTCACTGGCAGGAATTTGAATCTTTGAAACAATGAGGAAAAGAATAGGAACAGTTCCATCTTTGCCATAGCCTCGCCAAGACAGGCTCTACGGCCAAGACCAAATGGGATGAATTCTTCTGGGTTTCTGATCTTGCCTTTCTCATCCAGGAACCGCTCAGGTCTGAAACTCATGGCGTCAGCTCCCCAGATCTTCTTGTCATGTAGAACTGAATCTAAGTTTGGAACGATGAATGTTTCTTTAGGCAGCACGTACCCTCTCAACGTAACCTCTTTTGGGCACATGTGGGCCAAAGACAGTGGCACAATGCTGGCCAAGCGCTGAACTTCCATGATGACAGCGTTTAAGTAAGGTAGCTTTGGCTTGTCATGCATGGCTGGAGTTCGCTCTGTCCCAATGACATCAGCAATCTCTTGATAAACTTTCTCTTGAATGTCAAGATAGTTTAGAATGTAGAGAATGCACCAGGAAATGGTAGTACTTGTGGTATCTGTCCCAGCAACGAATAAGTCAAAGATAATTTTGATCAAATTCTCATTGTCCATGTAAGTTGACTCACCAGCTTCTGTTTTCTTGTGCTGTTCTATCATATATGTGGCAATGAAATTGTCTGCATCAAGACTGCCAACATCCTCTTGCTTCTTCACATCCAAGAACTTGGAGATTAAACCCAAAACAGAATTTACAGTTGAGATTGTTTTCTTGGCCTTGAAGAGATCCCCAGGAATGATTTTGAGAGCTGGAATGAAGTTGATGACACTGACAGTCTTCTGAGTTGATAAAACTTCTTCCAGATGACTAACAATATTCTGTATTTCTGGTTCATCATACTGAAACCGATGACCAATGATAATGGAGCAGATGATGTTACACGTGCTGATATTGGTCATAAGCCCAAAGTTGATTGGCTTTTCTGTGTGACTTGCCAGATAGTTCATCAAACAGTTCACTTCCTCCTGAATCTTCTCGGCCAGGATGTTTTTACCCATACCAAACATCCTGAGAATGGCCAGTGACACAGTTCTCTGCTCCTTCCAGTTATGACCAGAGGAAAATATAACACCTTTACGTGGCATCCCAGTCATCTAGTGCAGGAAGTAAAGAACACAGTTTTTTTTATGATTAGAAGCTCACAGAGCATTGTTATTACTGGCATAACTGTTACTCCGTTTCTAAAACCATATGGAACATAGTTATCAGTAGTCAAGAGTGTCATTATGTTTTCTAAATATATATAGAACATCATTATCAGTGATTAAAAGTGTTACAATTTTGGGTTACATAAGAAGAAAAAGTGACTGTAGGTAATACTGTTGTTTAAATATGCCTAGAGTACAGTAATCACAGACACCAAGTTTCAGAATATTTTGATCAGACTAATCTGTACTGTAATCACGGAGTCTAAATTCTAGAATAATTTGATCAGACTAACCTGTACAGTTATCACAGACTCTAAATTCTAAAATATTTTGATCAGACTAACCTGTACAATAATCATAGACTCTAAATTCTAAAATATTTTGATCAGACTAACCTGTACAGTTATCACAGACTCTAAATTCTAAAATATTTTGATCAGACTAACCTGTACAATAATCATAGACTCTAAATTCTAGAATATTTTGATCAGACTAACCTGTACAGTAATCACAGACACCAAGTTCCAGAATATTTTGATCAGACTAATCTGTACAGTAATCACAAACTCTAAATTCTAGAATATTTTGATCAGACTAACCTGTACATTTATCACAGGCTCTAAATTCTAGAACATTCTGATCAGACTAACTTGTACAGTTATCACAGATTCTAAAATCGGAGTCTAAATTCTAGAATATTTTGATCAGACTAACCTGTACAGTAATCACAGACTCTAAATTCTAGAATATTTTGATCAGACTAACCTGTACAGTTATTACAGACTCTAAATTCTAGAATATTTTGATCAGACTAACCTGTACAGTTATTACAGACTCTAAATTCTAGAATATTTTGATCAGACTAACCTGTACAGTTATTACAGACTCTAAATTCTAGAATATTTTGATCAGACTAACCTGGTCTGGAAAAGATGGAGCTCGGTCTGAGAAGAAGTCTGCCTTCTTGACCAAGGCTTCTTTGAGGACGTCATATCCATTGAGAACAACAACCAGAGATCCACCCATTTTAAGGCTGTAAAACAGGCATTTTACCTGAACTTTTAGACATTGTTATCAACAGCATTATCATCATCATTATTATTATAAGTGTTATTATCTTAGTGTACATAATAACACTGAAGCTGAAACACATTTATGTAGTTTTTTCCTTCTCATGTTATTTTCTAAGACTGTCTATCAGAGCTTTCATTCACACTCTAGTGCCAACTCATTTTCTAGGATTGTCTGTCAAAGCTTTCATTCACACTCTAGTGCCAACTCATTTTCTAGGATTGTCTATCAGAGCTTTCATTCACACTCTTGTGCCAAGATTTATCCTTCAATCCCTAGGATGATTAAAAGAATCTCACCATCGTACAAATTATAATTACCATCTTTGTCAGTGATTTATGAATGTGCCTTTTCATTATTATCAAAGTCATCAACAATCCATTTATCCTGCCTTGTACAATAATTGATAAAGCAGTCACTTACCTTTACATTCTTTGGTTTCTTGTACAGCAGCAATATATTATTTCTGCATCTTGTGATCTTGGTTTATAAAGTGTCCTACATGTTTTAGATGCTGTCCATCTCAGCTATGAATCCTATTTTTCTGTACATTTTGATCAAACTGCTCTTAATCTTTAGATGTAAAGAGTATGGCTGTTCTACCAACTGTGATGAGATATTTCTGGAATAGTGATCCGTTTCCAGAATATACTGTGCCAGTTTTGCACTCAAGTTCTTCACAGCAAGTCTGAAGTCTTTAAATTCAGCTTCATGTCAAGTCTCAAGTCTTTGAATTCAGCTTCATGTCAAGTCTCAAGTCTTTGAATTCAGCTTCATGTCAAGAATCAAGTATTTGAATTCAGCTTCATGTCAAGAATCAAATATTTGAATTCAGCTTCATGTCAAGAATCAAATATTTGAATTCAGCTTCATGTCAAGTCTCAAGTCTTTGAATTCAGCTTCATGTCAAGTCTCAAGTCTTTGAATTCAGCTTCAAGTCAAGAATGAAGTATTTGAATTCAGCTTCATGTCAAGAAGACTCAAGTATTTGAATTCAGCTTCATGTCAAGAATCAAGTCCTTGAATTCAGCTTCATGTCAAGAATCAAGTCTTTGAATTCAGCTTCATATCAAGTCTCAAGTCTTTGAATTCAGCTTCATGTCAAGTCTCAAGTCTTTGAATTCAGCTTCATGTCAAGTCTCAAGTCTTTGAATTCAGCTTCATGTCAAGAATACAGTCTTTGAACTCAGCTTAATGTCAAGTCTCAAGTCTTTGAATTCAGCTTCATGTCAAGAATCAAGTCTTTGAATTCAGCTTCATGTCAAGAATCAAGTCTTTGAATTCAGCTTCATGTCAAGAATCAAGTTAAGAGAGTCTATGAGTTGAAAGGTTAAAATGTTGATTATTGGTTTCTGTTAACAGATCAGTGTACTAAGACTGATTTATTATAGCATACACAGGAGGTTGTTAAGTTGTGAAAGTTAAAAAGTGAAGTAAAATAAATAAAAGTGCCATGTAAAACTTTATATATTTTATCCTTTACTTGGTCAAGTACTTCAGAAGTAATTTATTCAGTCTGGCTCTACACAGTACTAAAACTGTTAGGAATATACCATTAATCTTTGAGACACCAGTGATCTTTGATACACCATCGATGTTCATGATAGTTCAGTTTTATTTTCTGAGGGTGGTTTTTCCTTTTTGTTTGTAAGAAAAGAGGCACGTGGACACCTGGTCTGTATTGTAGCAGCTTCCTACATGAATCCAAACTTAACTTATCGCTCTAAACCTCAAACTGTCTTTCTCTACAAGGAAAAGGAAAAAAAAACAATTTTCCATACCGTTAAAGAATATTGGGGATAGGTGTTAAGCCCATATTTTCAAGATCATCAGAACATAAAAGTGAGATGTGGTCAGTATCACGCAAGGCCGAATTTATCTTCCATGATTTCTCCGGTACTCATTTTTAGAGGCTGGGAGGACCTCGTGGTCTTTATGGTGTGTTCCAGAACAAAAAATGTCACTGCTTGAACTTGAACCTGATACCTCTGATTTAGTAAACTGAGTATCTATCCATTCGCCCTTCCTCTACAAGAAGTGTGTAATAATACAAGCCAGACAATGACGTGTGTAATAATACATGCCTGGCAATTACTGGTGTAATAATAGATATCCAGGCAATGACTGGTGTAATGATAGATATCCAGGCAATGACTGGTGTAATAATAGATATCCAGGCAATGACTGGTGTAATAATAGATATCCAGGCAATGACTGGTGTAATAATAGATATCCAGGCAATGACTGGTGTAATAATAGATATCCAGGCAATGACTGGTGTAATAATAGATATCCAGGCAATGACTGGTGTAATAATACATGCCAGGCAATGACTGGTGTAATAATACATGCCAGGCAATGCCTGGTGTAATAATACATGTCAGGCAATGACGAGTCAGGAGATAGTAATATAATCTTCAACTCTGTGGTGGCCGTCTACTTTGCATTATATTATGCAAGTCTTTCTTTCTCATAGTGCCATTACTTTGTCTAAACTTAACACATTATTCTATGATGTCTAGGAGTCCACGACATTATTCTGTTTAAACTTAACACATTATTATATGATGTCTAGGAGTTCATGCCATTACTCTGTCTAAACTTAACACATTATTATATGATGTCTAGGAGTCCACGCCATTACTCTGTCTAAACTTAACACATTATTATATGATGTCTAAGAGTCCACGCCCTTACTCTGTCTAAACTTAACACATTATTATATGATGTCTAAGAGTCCACGCCCTTACTCTGTCTAAACTTAACACATTATTATATGATGTCTAAGAGTCCACGACATTATTCTGTTTAAACTTAACACATTATTATATGATGTCTAAGAGTCCACGCCCTTACTCTGTCTAAACTTAACACATTATTATACGATGTCTAGGAGTCCACGACATTATTCTGTCTAAACTTAACACATTATTATATGATGTCTAGGAGTCCACGAGGCCAAACTAACCAGGCCACAATTCAAATTAGATTTGCCTGCCAGCACGTTTGAGGTGTCACATCATAGAAGTATGCGTTGTTTTACTTCTAGCAGTTGTGGTAAAGTCTTTTAGTCATTTGACTAAAAAATATAAAGTCGTAAGTCACCTCCGGGTCGCTATTTTTCATCTTCAAGCTGATTATATGAAGTGACTACATTCGTCCTCGAATCCCAGTCTACTGATTCTGGGTCTACAACTGTGTAATGTGCATTGAAACTACCATCAAAGAAATGGTAAAAGCAATCTCAGAACTGACAAAAGTACATCTCACCTGGGGAGTTACATTTTATTTACGGAGAAACTAGAGAATGTGCCCCGCCCCCCCTCTCTCTCTCTCTCTTCCCCCCCCCCCCCCAAAAAAAAAGTAACGAACCAGTTTCATTGTCTTTTTATCCCCAACTTCAAACAGAAACTGAATTTTACTTGCATCTGAAATGTCTTACATGGTATTAGGGTATCTTGTGATTCATAATGGAATTCTGTGTATTGTTTGTCCAGTAGTATAGAAGCTGAATTATATAAAAATGGAATAATTAAATGATCACAGATATATAACGGCACGAGAAATAAGTGTAGTTTTTCTTTATGCAAAGTTTTCCAACAATATATACATTGGCATGCTGGACTGTATGTGCTGGCCTAAATCAAAGTTGAAGATCACTGGCACACATGCTTGGACATACTGTCCACACTGATAGAATAATGTGTCTTCTCTCGTATCCACATACACAACCATACCCATAGCTCTCGCAATAATAACCTATATGTAGATCTCAATTACTAACTAACCATACTCTAAAGAGTGAGACAGCCCATCCATTGTGATTGCCTGGATAGACACATCAATATAAGACTTCAAGATAACAATCAGTTCAACAGAATCATAACTGTATTCATTGATCATCAACAAAATTAAATGTTAAAGTGTACTAGGTCAACGTTTTTCACTGAACAATACGCTAGTTGGCTGGAATTCTAGCTCAAGATCCTAATTTCCTTCATTTTTATGCCTGAATAAATCTGAGGTCCAACATTTCACGCGGGATTACTTCCACGGTAATTGTTTCAATCATCTCAGAAATGATATCAGTTTATAGTTCACAACCTTGGATTTCGTCTAGGCGGCCATGTTAAGTGCGCTCTTCACGAACAACTTTGTCTTTCAAGGCACTGACTTAACTAAATGTCACGTGGCTTGACTCACAAGACCACCCCCGCGTCTGTGATTGAATGAGTATGATCGGGAAGGTCCAAGCAGCTTCTGTACGCAGGAAGTGGCGTGAGTCACCAATATGACACCATCTATGTCGCTGGGCATTGTAACAGAATAACAATTCTGTACAGAGTGTAGTGTGTGTAACCCTATAGTTGTGGTCTGGTAGACCACAACTCATCACCGTGTGCCAAGCACGTGGTTCTAGAAAATTCGAAGTCACGTGGTTGAGTTGAGCGGGAGGTATGCATGGGCTGAGAAAGTTAGTCTGTGGTCAGAATGTGTTAGAGAAAGGTTGCGTGATTGACTCTAGTATGTGGTAGAGAGAGCCTTACTTGTTTGTTGTAATAGGAATTTATTTGGTTTGTGATGTAGGAAGAACCTTAGTAGTTTTATTGCAGATTGGAATCTCGTTTAGGAGAGTTTCTACCATTGGCAATTTGTTGGTAGTGAGATGGAAGAATTAGTTTTTCCCTGTGTTGGTTGAGGTTTTGTTGATAATGTTGTAAGTATTGATTTTTTGTGTATAGTACGTTGTAAGGTTTTCGCCCATATGGCGTAGAGTTCGCTCACGCCGGGCACTGTTAATGTAATTCTTGTTCAGCCTGATGGCTATGTTTCCATCATTCATGATTTCACCCTCATTTTGTCCATTAATAAATGTACGTGGTCTGATGATATACTACACCAATTGGCTTTGTTGGAATTCTCATTGTTGACCAGTTGTTTTGGTTGGAAGACTGCCAAGTTATGTTAAGCTGTTGTATTTGTATTATTTTGTGGAGTTGGAAGCCTGGGTGTCGTCTTGTATTTTCTCAGTGTATAATATAGAAAATTAGGTGATTGTTAGAACACCAACAACAAGAATAAATGTAAAAGTTCAAACTGTACTCCACAAGTAGTCAATGATCAAACCAGTAGAAAACCATTTTAGTTGGCGCCAATACTATTTCAGGGGTGCCTTAAAATAATAAATAGCAAAACTATTACAGCATACAGACGTCCAAGGAATTGGAAAAAGCTGACAGGTTGGCTAGCTCTTCCGTCATCGTCATCGCAGATGGACAAAAACTGGTTGGAGCCGACATTATCAATGCGCTTAGAGAGATAGGCAGAGCGAAAAAAATTCGATAGAAGTGAATCTGCATCGTTGCTTAGACTGAGAGAGCTGAGATTACAGACTGGCACAGCGCTTTAAGCCACAGGATACTGATGGATATGTCGAGGGGAAGGGAGGGTCTGAGCACCTATAGACATGTCTAGAGTGCAGTGATCCAAATCATAAACCATGGCAGTACTTTTCGTTTACCAACATTCTCTGCTGTATGTCTCCCATGCTAGTCCTTTTTGTTTACCAACATTCTCTGTTCTATGTCTCCCATGCTAGTCCTTTTTGTTTACCAACATTCTCTGTTCTATGTCTCCCATGCCAGTCCTTTTTGTTTACCAACATTCTCTGTTCTATGTCTCCCATGCTAGTCCTTTTTGTTTACCAACATTCTCTGTTCTATGTCTCCCATGCTAGTCCTTTTTGTTTACCAACATTCTCTGCTCTATGTCTCCCATGCTAGTCCTTTTTGTTTACCAACAATCTCTGTTCTATGTCTCCCATGCCAGTCCTTTTTGTTTACCAACATTCTCTGCTGTGTTTCCCATGCCAGTCCTTTTTGTTTACTAACATTCTCTGCTGTATGTCTCCCATGCCAGTCCTTTTTGTTTACCAACATTCTCTGCTGTATGTCTCCCAAGCTAGTCCTTTTTGTTTACTAACATTCTTAGACTAAACGACATCCATGCTAGTCCTTTTTGTTTACCAACATTCTCTGCTGTATGTCTCCCATGCCAGTCCTTTTTGTTTACTAAAATTCTCTGCTGTATGTCTCCCATGCCAGTCCTTTTTGTTTACTAACATTCTCTGCTGTATGTCTCCCATGCCAGTCCTTTTTGTTTACTAAAATTCTCTGCTGTATGTCTCCCATGCCAGTCCTTTTTGTTTACTAAAATTCTCTGCTGTATGTCTCCCAAGCTAGTCCTTTTTGTTTACTAAAATTCTCTGCTGTATGTCTCCCAAGCTAGTCCTTTTGTTTAGTAACATTCTCTGCTGAACGGCATCCATGCTAGTCCTTTTGTTTACTAACATTCTCTGCTGAACGGCATCCATGCTAGTCCTTTTGTTTACTAACATTCTCAGCTGAACGGCATCCATGCTAGTCCTTTTGTTTACTAACATTCTCAGCTGAACGGCATCCATGCTAGTCCTTTTGTTTACTAACATTCTCTGCGTTTGGCTTCGTGTTTCTTCTGTCGTCCCAGGCTTCTCTTACCCCGTGGAGTCCACATTAAAACTGCTCCTGGTAAGAATTCGTCTGTCAGTATCACAATCTGACCAGTCCATTGCCACCTTCTCCTTTCAATCAGTCCTGATAATGATGTCATGTCTGCTTCACGTGATAAGATGTCATTACTTACGGTATGTGGCCAGAACACTCCTTTTATATTATGTATTCAATTGGAAGGTTCCTCGATGTCTGTGTCATTTTCCAGCGTTCGATCCCACACAGTAAAGTACTTAAAACATTGCTATAGAATATTCTGTATTTGGATTCCCTGCTTATCTTTCTGAATCTCCAGATATGGTTGAGTGCGGCCTTAGCTTGTCTTTCTGAATCTCCAGATATGGTTGACTGCGGCCCAAGCTTGTCTTTCTGAATCTCCAGATACGTTTGAGAGCGGCCCACGCTTATCTTTCTGAATCTACAGATATGGTTGAGTGCGGCCCAAGCTTGTCTTTCTGAATCTACAGATATGATTGAGTGCGGCCCAAGCTTATCTTTCTGAATCTCCAGATATGGTTGAGTGCGGCCCAAGCTTATCTTTCTGAATCTCCAGATATGGTTGAGTGCAGCCCAAGCTTATCTTTCTGAATCTACAGATATGATTGAGTGCGGCCCAAGCTTGTCTTTCTGAATCTCCAGATATGGTTGAGTGTGGCCCAAGCTTGTCTTTCTGAATCTCCAGATATGGTTGCGTGCGGCCCAGGCTTGTCTTTCTGAATCTCCAGATATGGTTGCGTGCGGCCCAGGCTTGTCTTTCTGAATCTCCAGATATGGTTGCGTGCGGCCCAGGCTTGTCTTTCTGAATCTCCAGATATGGTTGAGTGCGGCCCAAGCTTGTTGGGCTTTTAATATCACTACATGAGCTTCTTTTCTGACAAAAACATCCCGCAGAGATCTTTTCCATCTGCTGTTTATGAGTACAAGATCAGTTTGGTTCTTTGTTGTTCCATATGGTGACCTTCATACCGTGTCATGAAATAGCCTGTGCCATCTATTGGTTTCTATTCTCTTAGTATTTCAGAGACTTTTGGTTCATGATTAGTGTTACTCCTTCTTGGTGGTTACTTTCTCTTTCTGAATATAACGTGGTCCATTTCCGTCCTTGTATTTATCTTTTTCCTATCCTTGTCTTCCGCGGTTCTTGATATTCTAATATGTCCAAGTTGTATGGTTTGATTTCTCTTGTTCTCACATTCCTTGCCTGGTTCATTGTTCTAACTTTCACGTTTAGGCACAGTTTTTGGTGTTACAAAGCGGCCACGTGGTGTGTTTGTTGTCGGGGTACTGTTGTCAGCATGTTGGTTTGTTGTAGCAAGCTGTGTTTGTTGTCGGGGTACTGTTGTCAGCATGTTGGTTTGTTGTAGCAAGCTGTGTTTGGTGTCGGGGTACTGTTGTCAGCATGTTGGTTTGTTGTAGCAAGCTGTGTTTGTTGTCGGGGTACTGTTGTCAGCATGTTGGTTTGTTGTAGCAAGCTGTGTTTGTTGTCGGGGTACTGTTGTCAGCATGTTGCTTTGTTGTAGCAAGCTGTGTTTGTTGTCGGGGTACTTCTTCTTCTTCTTCGTTCGCACTGTCTGTCTATATCTGCAGTCCTGTCTCTTGGATAAATTTCACTGTTTTTTGTAACTCATGTATGGAACCGTAGAGCTTATCTTCTTTAGTGGTTTCACTGGGCCAGTAATTATTTCTCAGTGTCTCGTAGTTGATGCAGTTCTGGAGGATATGTTCCACGGTTTGGGGCACCTGGGCACATGTACATAGATTAGTAGTACCAACCTTAAACTTTGTATACATATGACTTCGGAGTCGGCTGTGTCCTGTTCGGAGACGGAAGATGGTGACTTGTTCCTTTCTGTTTAGCATGTGATAGTCATCATGTGGTGGTGTTTGTGGCTTCCTGTAGGTTTTTATCATGCTTTTCTTCTGATTATAGGTGACTGGTATGTCTGGTTGCTCCATTTCAGTGCCCTCTTTGGCCAGATGGTCAGCTTTCTCATTGCCTGGTATCCCACAGTGGGAGGGAATCCATTGCAAAGTGACTCCATGTTGTAAGCCAATTTTTGACAAGGCATCCTTAAGGTCTGGTAGTTTGTTGCACTGAAGAGCCTCCAGTACTGATCTTGCATCTGTGAGAATTACTACAGGACATGTATCAATTCTGGAGTCTGATAGTTTTTCAACTGCAGCAATAATTGCCCTAACTTCTGCATCAAAGTTGTTGCAGTATTTACCAGTGGGTATGGAAATCTTGTCAATGGTGTTGTTTGGATATTCAATATATGCTCCTGCCCCACCATTTTTTATGGCATTATGTGCAGATCCATCTGTATACACACGTATCCAGGTGTCACATGGATATTTGTCATCTAGAACACTAAGTGTGGCTACTGATCTTACAAGACTGCTCTGCATCTCACCATTCTGCACACCTTTCACTTCAGTCTGAATAGTTATTTGTGTATAATCTGCTTCTTTCCATGGTGTATGCTCTGGTACAGATGATAATGGAGTGACTACAGTTGGAAGGTCAGGTATCAGCTTACGCATACGCTTGGCCTGATGAATGAAGCTGCTTCTTTTAAGCCGTCCTAATGCCAAGTTATTGAATCTCTCCTTCAGGGGATGGCTTACAGAGCTAAGGAATTTTTCTCCCATGGTCATGACCTTTGTGTCTCTACGTTCCTTTAGCGGTTGAACACCAACTATTTTCTGCATTTCTACTATTGGTGTGGACCTCATGGCACCTGTGATAATCCGTAGTGACTGATTTTGAACCTTGTCTAGATTATGCAGCGTAGTGTTTGATGCTGTGCACCAAGATGTTGAGCCATATTCTAAATGTGGTAGAATACTTTGCTGATATACATTCTTGAGGATTCTTTCACTAGCTCCCCATGTGGTCCCACTCAATTTTCTTAATATGGCTAGTTTTCTTCTGGCTTTTGTTTCTGCACTGTTGATGTGTTGCTTCCAAGTCAGTTTTGAGTCAAGAGTCACTCCTAAGTAAGTGGGTTGGTTGTCCATCCTTAAGGGTATTTCATTTACAAAGATCTTACCTGCTTTCTGTTTAGATGAGAGGGTGAACAGAGTGGTACTTGATTTCTCTGTGTTGATACTTACACACCATTTGTTTGTCCATGATGTCAAGATGTCTGCTGCTCTTTGGAGTCTCTGTGTAGCAACTGTCGCATATTCATCTGTACACCACATGACCAGATCATCTGCATACAGTGCTGCTTTGATTCCATAGGGAAGTTCCTTGACCAGGTCATTAATGAATACAAGGAATAGTGTAGGCGAAAGGACTCCTCCTTGTGGTACACCGTGTCGCAGAAGTACTTTCTGGCTTTTGTGTCCATCCATTACTACTCTAGCTCTTCTATTGTGTAAATAGGACTTTATCCAGTTGTACAGTCTTCCATTCACATTGCAGTTTCTTAGTTTCCACAACAGACCTTTTTTCCATACTTTATCAAAGGCTTTCTTCAGGTCTATCCACGTTGCTAGTACAAGGTTTTTCTCTTGGAATGCATCCTCAATCTCTTGAGAGAGATAGGTCACTTGATCTTCCGTACTGTAGTACTGCCTAAATCCTGCTTGTTGTGGAACGAGAAGGTTTTCACTTTCTAGGTACCATTTTAGCCTCAGGTCAATGATGCGTTCCATCGTTTTGCATAGGCAGCTAGTGAGACTGATTGGCCTGTAGCTGGAGGCAGTATCACTGTTTTTCCCTGGTTTTAGCAGTGGTACCATGCTTGCTTCCTTCCAGATTTGAGGTAACTTACCTGTGCTCCAGCACATATTGAAAATATCCAACAGCTTTCCCATTGCTGCCATTCCCAGGTTCTTGATCATTTCATTGGACACTCCATCTGGTCCTGGTGATTTCCTTGGTTTCAGTTTACTAACTGCTAGGTCTAACTCACTGCGTGTGATTGGTGCATCCATGACCTCCACTTTTCTGACTTGTTCCTCCTCTTTCTGTGGCTCGATGCGCACTGTACGCTCCTTCTCTGGATGGATATCAATGTTGCAGTCCTGTGCAAACATGCGAGCAAAGTGATCTGCTACCTGCTTACCTGTAAGAGTTTTCCCATCCTCTATTAGTGTAATCTTTGTACTTCTTCCAGTACTCTCATCATTTAACTGTTTGATTAGTTTCCACAGTTTCCTTCCATCCTTTTCAAAGTTTAGGGACTCTGTTTTCTCTCTCCAACTTTCCCGTCTGGCTTGCAGCTTTGCTCTCTGAAATTTGGCCTTAGAATGTTGGTAATTATTGTGGTGTTCTTGGCATGGTCTATTTTCTGCTTGCTTTCGAGCTGCTTCCACGTCATCATGGAGTTTTCCCAGCTCACTAGACCAGTATGGTTTATAGTCCCTGCGAGCTCCTCTGGGAATGGTTTCACGAGCGGCCTGAAGGATACAAGCATTGAACTCCTTCACTATGCTGTTAATATCCTTACCTTCTATGGACAGCTGTCCCACCAGGATACCTGTACGATGTCTGTACATTGTCCAGTTTGCTTTTTTATAGTTCCATCTGGGGAGAGGGTTACTGGTGTTAAGGAGTTCATTTTCTATTGTCAGGAAGACTGGTCGATGGTCGCTACCTCCAAGTTGTTTTCCAACTTCACGTGTAATGTTCCACTTCAGATCTGGAGAGTGGAATGCCAGATCTGGTGTTGATTTTGTATGCCAAGCCCTTGAGTAAAATGTTGGGGCATCCATTGGCTGGTTGATCAGGAGAAGTCCATTATCATCCTGCCAGCTCTCAACTTCCTCTCCTCTCTTGTCTATGTGGTCATAGCCCCAGCTCTGGGAATGACTGTTAAAATCACCACAGACCATCAGTCTCTCTTTGTGTGGGATTGTTCCTAAAGCAAGTGGGCGGTCATTAGGACAGTAATAGTTAAGGAGGTGGAAATCTGTATTACTACTTTTTAGATGGATCATCTGGTATTCGGCTCCTTCCATGTACACTCCCACCTGACATGCGCTGATGTTATTCTTAACAAGTGTGAGTACTCCTCCTTTTCTTCTGTCCTGTCGGTCTGATCTAAAACACTGGTAGCCTCTGATTTTAAAGGCGGCATCTTTGGTTAGGTGTGTCTCCTGTATGCAGCATATACTTACCTGCTCTGCAAAAAGTATGTTCTCTAGTTCAACCTTTTTGCTATAGCCATCTCTAACACTGCTGACACCCTCAGCATTCCACTGCATTATTTTAAGTTCTTGCTTTTTGGCTGTTTTCTTCTGTTGTATTTTTTGGCCAGTAGCTCTACTCTCATGTCTCCTGACTCCACAAGACGAACTGAGAGGACCTCCAGTAGCATTGGGTGGACCCTTTCGAGGCAGGGGGCCCGGCACTGCACCTGCCTGGTTAGTCTTCACAGGGCGAGCACCATGTTTGAAAACTGTAGATATAGACATTTCATTAGCGATAATGCGTGTTACCCTGATTTTTGCGATGCGCCTTTTGGCTGGGTAACTCCGACTTCAGCACCTTTCCTTGCTAGGGCAGACTGTGGTCTTGCTCGGACTGCCATGAAGACAGTGTGGCTGGCCTGGCCAAAACTTTGTTTTCCAGCCTCTGGTGGCTGTACTTAAACCCCTTCTCCATGTCAGATGGTTTGAGACAGTTCCACAAAGACACTCCGACTCTGAGATGAGGAATCTGATGAGTGCTTCAACGATATCCATTCCCCGCCACCTATAGTCTACAGGCTCTGTTTTGTTTACATCATTCTGATAGCCATTGTTGTAAAGACCCATAGGCTTGTCACGTCCTGGATTCATTGGTTTCACACCAGACTTCCCTCATCCCCGCCAGAGATCTCCATGTCCCCATCCGTCCACCAACCTGACATTACATTTTGCAAAAATAACAATTACAATTACAATTAGTGTTGATTGCTACAAGTTTCTGGGCTACAGAGGTAGGTCAGAGTTTTTAAGCAAACAGATCTATGTTCCCTGTCTCACAAACACTGTGTTAAGATAAGTGTGCTCTTAACACAGTTGTTCCCAGGGGAGTCGGGGTACTGTTGTCAGCATGTTGGTTTGTTGTAGCAAGCTGTGTTTGTTGTCGGGGTACTGTTGTCAGCATGTTGGTTTGTTGTAGCAAGCTGTGTTTGTTGTCGGGGTACTGTTGTCAGCATGTTGGTTTGTTGTAGCAAGCTGTGTTTGTTGTCGGGGTACTGTTGTCAGCATGTTGGTTTGTTGTAGCAAGCTGTGTTTGTTGTCGGGGTACTGTTGTCAGCATGTTGGTTTGTTGTAGCAAGCTGTGTTTGTTGTCGGGGTACTGTTGTCAGCATGTTGGTTTGTTGTAGCAAGCTGTGTTTGTTGTCGGGGTACTGTTGTCAGCATGTTGGTTTGTTGTAGCAAGCTGTGTTTGTTGTCGGGGTACTGTTGTCAGCATGTTGGTTTGTTGTAGCAAGCTGTGTTTGGTGTCGGGGTTATGTTCTCGGCATGTTGGTTTGTTGTAGCAAGCTGTGTTTGGTGTCGGGGTTATGTTCTCGGCATGTTGGTTTGTTGTAGCAAGCTGTGTTTGGTGTCGGGGTTATGTTCTCGGCATGTTGCTTTGTTGTAGCAAGCTGTGTTTGGTGTTGGGGTTCTGCTGTCAGCATGTTGGTTTGTTGTTGCAAGCTTTCATCAACATCCCTCATGGATCCAGTTTCCTGGCAGACTTCGTTCCTCTCACCGAGATCTTGGAATTCTCTTGCCCTGATTTTATTACTTGTAAAAATGTTACAGGTTCGTAGTTCTACCACAGAGTCCTGTTCCAAACAACATGTCAGTCATTACGTCTCTTACTGATAAACAAATTGTGTAGAATAAATGCAAACCTTTCGGAGAACATTTATCTGTAAATATAATATATGTTTAAATATAATATACATTTAAACAGCATGCACGACAGGTAAAACATGTATGTGACGAAAATATAAATGGTAACAGACTATACATGCTAACAGAATATACGTATAAAAGAGGTTAGGAATGATGTAATTATACTCATGGTGAATTTTGTGTGAGAAATTTGTTGTATACAACACCTGCCTCGTTCCAACATTAAAACTGGGCACCCGACACGTTTTGTAAGGTGCAGAGCTCGAAAATCAGATTTCTTTTTCTTTTACTCAGCGAAGGCATATCAGAGATTATCAGCACATCCAAATGTCAGTGTATTCAGGTTATACATATCTTCACGTACACACCAATCACAATTTTGAGAGTATATCCTAGTACACAATGAGTGAATGGAAAATTTACCCGCCAGTAATTCTTTATTAAGAAGTAAAAACTGTAGGATGTAGTTTGAATCATTAAATGTCTTTTAAAATATCAAAAATGGATAAGTTGAGAACTGCGATAAAATGGTTATATTGGAGTAGAGATAGCCAAATGTGTATGATGCAGGTTTAAAAAAATGAAACGATAGAAAGAAGAAAAGGTGAGAATGAATGGCAAAAAGACAATGAAATGATGTAAACCAAGCAGTAATAAACCAATAATTCGAGTATATACCTTTATCAAGCAGTAGGAAAATAACGAGAGAAGAAATAAACACAAAAATAACATTTAGCTGGCAGAGATCTTCTTAGAACGTCAAGAAGGTATTGCTTATCACTCACCTGAAAATGTCTCCATGCTTTGCTCTCCATTTCTTGATCTGAGGTCGAAGGTTTGAACTCATGTGAAGCAGGTTGCCCAGTAGCGGTAGTGGTCGTGCAGGAAACGGCGGGAGACGAGGATCTGGTTTACTCATCCAATGAAGAAGAAACAGCAGGAAGACGATGGCGGCCAGAAAAAATGTGAGATCCATCATACGATGTATAGGTTGAAGGTCAGCGGGATGATTGTCTGAGCTGAGGTGAACGTTTCGTTTTTAGTGCAATCCTAGTCTAAGAAAAGTACATGAACTGGCGGATAAAATATTGAATAATAACAACCACAACAAGTGGCAAAAGTGTTAAGTAAAATCAGTGCAATATTATTGTTTAAATAAGATAATACCTTCCACTTATACTGTTTAAGGACATCACTACTTTACCTGATGTTAAAATTAAAACTCTGATAACTGTTTGTTATGAATCGATTATGTTTGTATATTTTATTTGGAATGACTCATATTCATTATGCATGTGCGTGTAACGAAATGCTAGATAGCGCGAGTGATAACGTGGTGCACTGCTTCTGGGCTCATATAGGGTTCGGAAGACTCATCTGTTTTAAAACAGGAAAGGGGAAGGAGCTCATAATGGATGATTTTATAAAGGAATATTACGCTTATGTTTAACAAAAACTCTGCATACTACATCCCAGGGGGTACTTCTTTAGCAGGCTCCACCGCGACGGGGATTATGGTTATTCTTACCCATTAATCCAGGTTAGGCTTGTCACTAGGTGTACCAAGGGAGGGGTGGGACAAGGTCTTGGGCAGTTATGGTTCTCCAATTCTGACACTAGCTTATCAGTTATTGGTCGCGGACTCACAAAATTCGTGCACAAGAGAAGACTAGCATGAAACATGTGAATAATGTGGTGAAGACTTGTTAAGAGAGACCATGAGAACAAACAGGATTTTGTTTCCTGTTGCCCATGGCTGCGAATTAGGCGCGAAAAGACCGTGGGTCTGACGACACCGGTTACACTTTTATAGAAGCGGATAAGCAAATCTGCGGGATCGGAATCATCGGATAACGAAGATGTACAATATGTTGCCTGAATTATACTGTGAGTGTCGTGGACTAAAGCACTGCACTAAATCTACCATTTATAGCAACATTTTTTTGACCGGCGATCAGACAATGGTTCTGATAGTTCGTGTGGCAGTGTCTCAGACAATGGTTCTGATAGTTGGTCTGATCGTGAATTTGACCGTGGATCATGAAAATGATTCAGACAAATCTTCTGACGGTACAAGGTTGGCTGAAATTTGTGATAGTGACGATGGTTCCTCGACAAGTACTGTTGCTCCTGTCACTACTGCTCCTGTCACTTCTGCTCCTGTTACTTCTGCTCCTGTCACTTCTGCTCCTCCACCTGCCAAACGGGCAAAGAGGAATGTTTCTGCGGCTCGAACAGCGAATGCAGAACTAGATTCGACATGGAGAGCAGCACAGACAGATGAAGAAGTAGGTAATGCTACTGATGATGATGATTGCAGTGGTATCTTGCTGAATATTGAAAATGATAGGACACCTATGTTTTTTTTTTCCTGGCACTGTTCACAGAAACTATTTTGGACAGTCTCATTAGTAGCATAAATGATTATGCTGCTGTGAAACTTTGCCAAACTGCAAGTCTAAAAAAAGTGCAGTCGACTACATCGGTGGGTTCCTATTGGTCGTTATGAAATGTACAAAGTTCTGGCGACACTCATAGGCATGATCATTCAACCTAAACCCAAAGTCAGTGATTATTGGAGCACCAAACCTGTTTTACACACTCCATTTTTTAGGCAGATGTTTTCAAGGAATCAGTTTCAACTGATATACAACACCATGTTGCATGTCAGTGAAGCTGATAGTGAAGGCAAGTCCAAGATTGAGCCTTTTATAAATCAGTTGTTGTCATCATTTCAGGCAGCCTTTTACCCGTTCAGTGATCTGAGAATTGATGAAATAGTAATCGGCTACAAGGGACGCTGGAGACAGGCAGTATAATGCCAGCGAGCCATCTAAATATCATATCAAGACCTACGGCCTTTGTGACTCCCTCACAGGTTATGTTTTCAACCTGTTGGTTTATTTTGGGGAAAGCACCTCTTACGCCTCTACCAGAGGTGGCACTTCCACTCATGCTGAGAAAGTGTTTGAGACTCTGCTGCAGCCAATCAGATCTTCACATCACACTTTTGCAGACAGGTATTACACCAGTCTTCCACTCGTTGAATATTTGCAGTCCAAAGGCTACAACTAAACTGACACAGTGAATGTCCACAGTAGAGGTTGTCATTCTGAGCTAAAAAAAAAAAAAAGAATATAGCTCCAAAAAAACCTATCTACTATGTGAAAGATGACGGTGAGAATAAAATTCTGCGTGTCTCCTGGAAAGAAAAGCCTACAAAGAAATCTGTCCATGTTGTGACAACATATGGACAAGCCACCGCAACTCCTGTTGTCCGAGAACAGGAACAGGAGGAGTTTGAAAAGCCCAACATCATTCACACTTATAATAAGTGTATGAATGGACGAGACAGGATTGACCAAATGGTGTCCTATTATGGCTTGCATTTAAGAAAAACAGTGAAGATTTGTTCAGTTGTGACAATTAAGATGTCACAAGTCTGGTTCAAGAGACAACTTACTGAAGGCATGAGAGCACTGGCAACCAGCAGAGACACCATTCCTGGTGTTAGTGTATAAAACAGTTATGTCCTGACGGCGTGTATGATAAAGTTTTGCCCTGACTGAGTGGAATATAAAGTTTTGTTCGACTGAGTGTATAATAGAGTTTTTTCGTGACTGAGTGTATAACATAGTTTTGTCCTGACTGATTGTATGATAGAGTTTTGTCATTACTGAGTGTATGATATAGTATTGTCCCGACGGAGTGTACAACAGAGTTTTGCGCTGATTGACTGATTGAGTGTATGATAGAATGTTGGCCTGACTGAGTGTATAATAAAATTTTGAGATGACTTAGGGCACCACTGAGTTTTGTACTCACTGAGTTTATAAGAGAGAGGGTTTTCTGACTGAGTGTATAATAAAGTTTTGTTTTGATTGAGTGTATAATAGACTTTTGTCCTGACTGAGCGTATAATACAGTTTTGTCCTGACTGAATATATAATAGAGTTTTGTCCTGACTTTAATAGAGTTTTTTCCTGACCGAGTGTATGATAGAAATTTGTCCTACCTGAGTGTATGATAGAGTTTTTTTCGTAACGAATATGTAATAGAGTTTTGTCCTGACTGAGTGCATGATATAGTTTTCTCCTGACTGAGTGTATGATGTAGTTTTCTCCTGACTGGGTGCATGATATAGTTTTCTCCTGACTGAGTGTATAATAGTGTTTTGTCCCTACTGAGTGTATAAGTGAAGAGCAAAACCTCTATCTTAATGCGAAGAAAACTAAATTGATGACAACTGATAAAACAAACAAGGCAGCTGATATATATATCACAATGAGGAAAAACTAGAAGTAGAGAGTTTTGAATATCTTGGATCACTACCTACTAATAATGGAGATACAATGAGGGAAATTAAAAGGAGGACATCTTTCGCTCTTCAGAAAGTAAAACAACTAAAGAAGCTGTGGAGAGGAACAGACAGAACTACAAAAATAAGATTTCTAAGGGCATGCATCTTTCCTATCGCAACATATGCATGTGAGACCTGGACACTTAACAAAACAGCTGAGAAACACATAAATGCCTTTGAATGTAAATGCTACAGAAGAGTTCTTCAAATATAATGGACACACAAAAGAAAACACAAATATATCCATACTACAAGAACATTAAATTGAAGAAGGCTGGCTAGTAAAGAGTATTAAAGAGAGAAAACTTAAATATTTTAGGTCCATTAAACGTCATGATAATCTAGAGAAGACAGTCTTTGAAGGGTACATAATTGGAAAAAGAAAGAGAGGAAGACCAAGGCGAAGATGACTGCAAGACATCGTTGATGATCTGCAAATGGATGCATCAGCAGAAGGCCATCTTGTTCACAACCGAGAAGCCTACATGAGTGCTGTTAGGGAGGCAAAGTTCGGCACAGGGACATGCAAATGAATGAATGAATGAGTGTATACTAGAGTGTTGTCCTGGCTGCATATTGTTTTGTGATGGCTGAGTGTATGATAGAGTTTTGTCCTGAATGAGTGAATGATAGAGTTTCGTGACAGACAGAATGTGTGATAGAGTTTTGTCCTGACTGAGTGTATGATAGAGTTTTTTCCTGACTGAGTGTATGATAGAGTTTTGTCCTGACTTAGTGCATAATAGATTTTATTTCCTGACTATACTAGAGTTTTGTCCTGACTAATAAGTGTATAATAAAAATCTTATCCAGACTGAGTCTATAATAGAGTTTGACTTGAATGAGTATACGATAGTGTTTTGTCTTGATCGAGTATATCATGAAGTTTTGTTCTGACAGAGTGCATGATAGAGTTTTGTCCTGTCAGACTGTTTGATTGAGTTTGGCCATCCTGAGTGTAGAGTTTTGTATTCACTGAGTGTATGGTAGAGTGTTTTTTTTACTGAGTCTGTGAGAGAATTGTCTTTACTGAATGTTCGATAAAGTTATGTTCTGACTGAATGTATGATAGAGTGTTGTCCTAACTGAATGTATGATAGAGTGTTGTCCTAACTGAATGTATGATACATTTTTTCCTGACTGAGTGTACGACTGAGTTTTTTCCAGACTGAATGTATGATTGAGTTTTGTCCTGACTGAGTGTATGATAAATGTTTGGCCTGACTGAGTGTATGAAAGAGTTTTGTCTTGACTGAGTGTATGATAGGGTTTTGTCTTGACTGATTATATGATAGAGTTTTGCTCTGAGTCAGTGTATGATATAATGTTGTTCTGACAGAGTGTATGATATACATTTGTCCTTACTGTGTGTATGATAGATTGTTGTCCTGAGTGTATAATAGAGTTTTGTCCTAACTGAGTGTATAATAGAGATTTGTCCTGACTCAGTGTATGATATATTTTTGTCCTGACCGATTGTATGATAGGGGTTTGTCCTGACTGAGTGTATGACACAGTTTTGTCCTGACTGAGTGTATGACACAGTTTTGTCCTGACTGAGTGTATGACACAGTTTTGTCCTGACTGACTGTATGACACAGTTTTGTCCTGACTGAGTGTATGACACAGTTTTGTCCTGACTCGGTTATGCTGCACCTATCCTTATTACTTCTTTCACTCTTAGAGTGTCAGTTTTCATTCTTTTCAAATTTTTATTGTATTTTCCAGTTTTATCCTCAGATATATAATATTCTTACATTCCACGTTGCAAGTTTTAATTTTTATTGCCAGGAATATCTTGATGCGCGCTTGGTATCACCTGTGACACATGAAATGTCCAACAAACGAAGTTGCTCTATGTGAAAACTCATTAACGTCACTAACGTTATCTTGACTTTTGTGATGATGGTATGTAATTATCTCTGTGCTTCATTAAACGTCTGCTTAGAGCAATAATTCGGCAACATATGGCATGTTTTTCTCATTTATTTTTTGACTTGGTTAGAGGAATGTGATATTCTTGTTTATCGTTTGCTTTCTTGTCTATTTTTCTGAGTTGTCATAAACTCCTGTTTTGGTGACTCCTATTTTTGTTCATTGTCATTATGTCGTTGTCATAAACTCCTGTTTTGTTGTGTCCTATTTTTGTTCCCTGTCATTATGTCGTTGTCATAAACTCCTGTTTTGTTATCTTCTACTTAAAAAAAATTATTTCCTCTCTTATTATTGGATTTTCCATATTTTTTACTTTACTCTCTGGCATTAATTCTCACGATTGTTAGTTCTGTTAAAACTTATTTCGTAAATGTCCGAGTGTTCCCCGCAGAGTTCTGTGATCTGATCTGATTGTTGATTAGGTTGTTAAGCAAACATACAACATCACAGATTTGGACACACACCAACAATTGTGGAACTTTCTATGACAGTTCTAGGTTCATATAGGACATACAGAGCGGCACAGGTGTGGATGTATACCAACTGTAGATTATCCTCCCATTGTTAAAGGTTCGACAAGTATACAGTTAGTCATCATCATCATCATCATCATCATCATCATATGCCGTGCCGACTGGCGTTGGCTATTATGCTTCTCCAGAGTACACGATCCTTCATGCAGCCATCATTTCAGTTGGTGATCTCCTCTCACACCATCCCGTCAGACTTTCCAGTATCATTTCTCTTGGTCTTCCCCTTGATCTTCTTCCTTCTATTTTTCCTGTTGTTATAATATTTTCAATGCCCCCTCTTCTCATTGCATGTCCTATGAAAGTACATTGTCTCTCTCTTATCTTTTTGACAAGATTTTTTTGTCTCTCCAGCTCTTCTCATACATTCTTCATTAGTTATTTTTGCTGTCAAGGGAATTCGCAACATTCTTCTAATAAACCACATTTCTGCTGCTTCCAATTATTTTTGCGCAGACCTGCCTATTGTCTATGATTCACTTCCATATAACAAGATAGGTTCAATATAGCATTTTAGGACTCGTTTTCTAACATTCATTAATAATGATGTGTTGCATAATATGTTTTTCATTCTCTGAAATGCAGTCTTTGCTTGGCCTATTCTGTTCCTAATTTCTGTTCTACATTTCCCATCTGAAGTTATTACTGATCCAAGGTATTTGAATTTCTGCACCTGTCTTAGAATAGTTTCGTTTAATTTTATACTGCATGCTGGTGGATTCTGTTTCTTAGATATAACCATAGTCTCTGTCTTTTTGATGTTCAAAGTAAGGGCTTTCTGTTCATTTTCTTTGGCAACTTTATCCAAGAGATTTTGCAGGTCTTGTTGGTTCTCAGCTATCAGTACTGTGTCGTCAGCATATCGAAGGTTGTTAATATTGTATCCTCCAATTTTTATGCTGGTTCTGTGATGATCATTCTTAGAATATTCTCGCTGTACAGAGAAAAAAGGTCTGGAGATAGTACACATCCTTGTCGCACTCCTTGTTTTATAGGTTGATATTTTCCAGTTCTATTTTCCACTCGAACTGCTGCTTCTTGCTGCCAGTATAGATGTTTTACAATCCTCAGGTCTTTGTCGTCTATGATTATTCTCAGAAGTAGCTTGGTTATGTGACATGAGAGGCTGATAGTCCGGTGGTCGTCACATTCCTTTGCACCTGGTTTCTTTGGTAGTGCTATAAACGTGGGTTTAATCAGGTCACTGGGAATATAACCACTGTTGTAAATGTCATCTAGTAACTTGGTTATTATTTTTATTCCTGTCTCCTCTAGTGCCTCTATTTCTTCTATTGTTATATTATCAGGCCCAGTGGCTTTTCCTTTCTTCATGTGTTTGATGGCATCTATGATTTCATCTTCAAGTATTGGTGGTCCATCATAGTTTTCAGTATCTTATGTTAATTCTGGTCTTTCTCCTCCATATAGCTCACCGATGTATTCTGTCCACCTGTCCACAATGTCTTCTTTTCCCATTAACATTTTACCTTCTTTCGATTTCAGGCATCCTGTGGTTTATTTTGTTTTCCTGCTGTGAGTTCACTAATTCGTTTGTGCATGTTTTTGCTGTATTTATTATGAGAGTCCTCTATCTGTCTGCACTGTTCATTTAACCACACTTCCTTTGCTTCTCTGCATTTGCGTTTTATTTCTTTATTTATCTTGCTATATTTTTCTTGGTTATTTTTACTCCTCAGTTAGTGCCACACAATAATTAGTGTATAAGAATATAACTATACACGAAACACTGCAGTAAAGCAGTGATACCAGAATGTATACAATAGGAAAAGTAGGAGCAGCTTTATTGCTTAACGATTACAAAGTTGTGACGTTTCGGCGTGAGCCTTAATCATACAAAAACATACAGGACGAATAAATAGAGAGAGTAGATAAAGTATAGATTCACACGAATACTATTTTTAAAAAAATTAAATAGAGTACTTATCTGTAAATTGTAAGGTCTGGCTTGTCCGGCGGTGTGTGTCAGGAATGGATTTAGTAGAAAGTGGAGACTGTTTAAATGGAGACCTGTGATAATGTGGTCGGTGGTTGTCCTTCAAATCTTTCATTAGCTTTTCTTTCCGCCTTCTTCCGCCACATATATCTAGCACAACCACAGAACTGGCTTTCACAATCTACAGGAAGACGAGATTCGCCTCCCACTTCCACTTTCTGAACTACTGTCTCCGCCACAAAATAATTCCTAAAGGTTTTTCGTCAGCTTGTCACCCCGCGGCCGGCACACTCCACGTGGTTGAACAAAGACTTCTGGACAAGATCGAGAAAAATTGCTCGCGGCTCAGAACGCGCTGTATCATTCAGAATCACAGACGCCTGTTGTCCATCCTCGATCGGGTCAAAGATATCCTTGAACGCCGCCTTCAATCCTACACATCAGACAAACGTGTTCTCCTTCTTCTTATCAAACACGTTGTGCACGTCACAAATCGTCAGCTTTACCAGTTCTATGTCTCTAGCAAAGAACATAAACTTAACCGACTTCTACCACAGCCAGTCTCTTCTACTTCTAGAGGGGAACCACCTTCCAATCAGCCCCCCCTCCTTTTCTGCTACACCTGCCCAACAGAATCTATCTCACTTGACCATCAGACACCTTTAACACCTCCTGACCAACCTTCCCAGATTACACAGCATATTCAAGTACTCGCACCCCCATCCTTAGATGATACCCCCTCTCCTTCTCATCCTCCTCCAGCCTCTAATGTAGTCTGTATTCTCCTCGACTTGCCCCTTTCTGTTGATGAAAAAACTAGTTCTCGCCAAAGGCCTTAAGTTTATTCCTATCCGCCCTCGGTGTGATCGCTATGTTTTACTCCGCGGCTTAAATATCACTTTGCAAACAAAGAGTCCAGCCAACTCACACAATACCCCGATAAACCATTTGCACGTTACGACCACCATAAATATAGCTGGACACCTTCCCCCTGGGCTTCCTAAGCTTTGGGTCTGTATATTGATACGACGTGGCGTGAGATCCTTAACCTCCAACCACCAACACATAGACATTTAAACCTAAATAAGGGAGAGTTCAGGGCATTGTTCAAACTCCGGCGTCGGAGGGACATGGTGATAAAACCAGCAGATAAAAGTCTCGTAGTTTGGAAAAAAAGATTTATATACCGCAAAAGGAATGTCTCAACTCAGCAACATAAAATTCTATGCGCCATGTAAAAACGATGCTACCCGTTCAAATAATGACATAGTGGAAGCAACCATTAAAGACCTGATTACAGAAGGTGGCCTCCCACCCCAAGCTGTTTCTCTTCACATTAAGGACAGCTGTTTAGTCACACCTATCTTCTATATTCTTCATATAATCCACAAACCAGGTTACCCTGGAGTCCCGTTGTATCAGCGTGTTAATGCCCCACTGAGCATATTTCTGACTTTTTGGACAGCATTTTCCAGCCGCTAGTACACAAACTACCCTCCTTTTTGAAAGACACCAACCACGCCTTAACAGCTTTCGATGCGATCACACTCTCACCATCACACCTATCACATCTTTCTCCTTGATGTCTGGTCCCTATATACTTCTATCTCCCACGAGGATGGACTTTTAGCACTCCGCTATTTTCTCTCCCCACCACTAGCACTGACACCATAATCAGACTTACACGACTAGTACTAAACCTAAATTATTTATAATTCAACGGGAATACTTCGAGCAAATCAGTTGTGTTGCCATAGGAACGAAAATGGATCCTAGATATGCATTTCTATTTATGGGCTTCCTGGAAGTCAAATTATGGGAAATCTACACTGGCAGATTTCCAGAATTCTATAAAAGGTACATCTATGATAGCATTGGAATCACCTGCTTGCCACAGTACGAGCTAAAAGTATTTATTGAATTCGCCAACTCACTCAATAACAGCATAAAATTCACTTATGAAATTTCTGACAAGTCTGTCAACCTTTTAGACATTAAAATTTCTGTTGGCACATACAGGCTTGTCACCTCTTCATTTTACAAGCCCACTGACAGTCACACCTATTTACTTTACACCTCCTCCAATCCTGAAGCCTGTAAGAATTCCATCCCATACTCCCAACTCCTCCGTCTCCGCCGCATATGTCAGGGTAATTTGGAATTTATAGATCAGTCCAACAATTTATTAGAATTTTTCCAGCATCACCACTACCCAGAAAAAGTCCTTCGTGAAGCCTTAAACCGTACCCAACTAGTGAGCCACAAAGAAGTATTCAGGATAAAGCTTGTTATTCCATCTGACAGAGTTAAGTTAGTACTGTCTTTCCACCCGCATGGTTAAGAAAATTCTTTATCGTCATCTGCCACTAATCCAACTCGACCCCGACATTCGCGACATTTTCTCTGATCAACGCCTGTTGGCATACAAACGTGAGCCAAACCTTAAGGACATCCTCGTCTACCGCCTCTTGAAGCAGAGCCTTACATATGTTGGCACCAGAAAATGTAACCGCCCCCGCTGCGTTACCTGCCCGGTAGTCTGGGAAACGAAAACAATCATCTTTCCCAAAACTATCCTCACTCTTCATGAGGGATTCACATGCGAGTCCCGTAATGTGATATACGTCGTCGTTTGCAAAAGATGCAGGATAACGTATATTTGTGAGACTGGCCTCAGATGAGGGGACCGCATGCAAAAACACCTGTAAGACATTGCCCAGCATGCTTCGAAACCAGTCCCAAATCATTTCAATGGCCCTAACTACAGAGGCAAATCTGATTTTCTGGTAACACCCATCAAACAATGTCACGCAGTTGACACAAGCTGCCTGGCGCTTGAGAACCACTGCATTCAAAATTATGGGACGCTGGAGCCTGCATTTTTCTTCATACGATGGCATATATCACATCACGGGACTTGCATGTGAATCACTCAGGAGAGTGGCAATAGTTTTGGGAAATCACTGCCTGGAAGGAAAGCAATGGTAAACTATCTTCTGGAAATATACCAAGAAACCCAAACAGCAACATGGAAAGCAACATGTGTGTGTGTGTGTTATATATATATAAACATTCTCAACACTCCATCACTGCATTTCGGAACACATCCTCTTCCAAATCACAGCTAAGTGCTCCATTTATTTTATTTATTCTGTTTTTGTTCCATTCCTACTTTTGTACATAGTATTCGCGTGAATTCATATTTTATCATCTTTCTCTATTTCTTCGTCCTGTGTGTTTTTGTATGATTAAGGTTAACACCGAAACGTCATGTGTGCTCGTTAATTAATAAAGATGTTCCTACTTTTTTCCTAGTTTATACATTAAGTAGAATCTTATTTCTCTTCAGGAAGGTAAATAACCCAGATAATATTTATGAGAAGCAAGGGAAGCAAACCACAAAATTCTCATAATTTTAGATTTATTATTTTTTTTTTTTACTTGATCACTAATGTTTTTGCTTCGCAATCAATTTTTTAAAAAATTCCTCCGTTTTTCTCTCATAATCTCTGACTGATTTAAGAACTGACTGAGCTAGTAAGTGAGTTCCTTCTCCAGTAAAGCGGTTTGTCAGGCAGGTAGAGCATTAATCAGTTCTCTGCACTTACAGAGCAATTGGTCGGATTTTCGACACTTCCGGCTCCTCCGTTTCGTGCCATGGTCGAAATTTCGACGCTTGGTTGGTTCCAATAAAACAACCGGTGTAACATTTAGATTATACATATTTCATCCGCGTTTCCGGTGACACTTTTCAAAATGGCGGAAGAGTCCTTAGTTACGTGCGATGCCGAGCGAGAAAAAGGAAGAGAAACATCGAAAATGTTCAATTTTTGATGATGTAGATAGGAGCATGGACATGGCCTGTGACCACCCCACTGCTCTTGAATATATCCTAAGTAGATTTAGACATATTAGACAACTGGAGAAGTAGTTAGGAGGTTATTTCAGACATTAATTTAACACAATACGAGATTGACAAGTAGATCTAGACATCTCAGATGGTAAGTAGTGTAGATCTAGACGTAGTCGATGGTGAGCTGGGCACAGTCATTGTCTAAAAAACATCACATTACTTCTTTTTTCCTTAAAAAAACTCTGCATTTATGAAATTTTCACATTTAGTTATACTTTGAAACATAATAACTACACGGAAGTACATGGAAATACTGTTTTCCATTCATTTTACTATACCCCCTATACAGATCAAGACCCGCGTTTTTATCCCGGCACCCATCTGACCGTCCGCGTTTCTTCCTCTGGCACGGAAAAACCATGTCATTTTGACACTAAACAATGGAAAGATGCAAAAAAGTGTTTGTTTTAAGGGAGTTTATTATGTTTTATAGCAACAACATGCAGTACAAATAAAGCAAGCAGATGTAAGTTATGTAGGGAAAACAAACAAACTGACGACCACATTTATTTTGATGCAAAACAGTATCACAAGCACTAAAACTTCTTACAAGTAGAATAGACTCAAAAAACTAACCAGAAAACAGACAAATACAGAGCAATCATGCTAAACACAATCCACAAAACAACAAAAGACACACCAAAAGTTGATCATTTTGCTGTCTGAATATAAGTGCCTCTTATGGGCGTGTAGAAACAGAGCAAAATACGGCGGAAGAATATTTAATTGTGATATTTTTCTGTATATTTTCAAACAGAAGATGAAGACATTGTACCCCAGAACCCCTCCCTTGATATTTCATTTCAAGTACCTCTTCATCGGAGTATCATTTCAAGTACCTCTTCATCGGAGTATCATTTCAAGTACCTCTTCATCGGAGTATCATTTCAAGTACCCCTTCATCGGAGTATCATTTCAAGTACCCCTTCATCGGAGTATCATTCATGAAAATTAATGGTCTCCACTTAAAGTTGCTTAAGGAACATGTTAATTAAAAGTCTTGGTGGAAAAAAAAAGCACAGGAGAGAGAGAGAGAGAGAGAGAGAGAGAGAGAGAGAGAGAGAGAGAGAGAGAGAGAGAGAGATGAAACTAGAGCAACCCCTTTTCTACCAACAATTGTCAGTTTAGATGTATCTATATTACACTTTCTATATTACTCGTCACGATCATCTCATGATTTGTAAACACCTGCCATTCTATTATTTCATCTCACGGGCATTCATCCCCATTTCACTTCATATCACAAGATTTGTGACTGTTACTTATTGAACACAAATAAACTTGGAAAAAAAAATTATGTTTTTAAAAACCCTGCTATTAGACATTAGTTGCTTCAGTTGTAAACTCACTGGATCAGATTCCAGAAAATTATGAAATTTAAAGTGTTTTTTTCTGTTCCTAAAAAAACAAAAAACCCAACATCTAAAAGCTAATATTTCATACGTTCTATGTATCAACGAATGTTGGATTGTTCTGTGCCTGAAAGAATTAAGAGTGTGATGTATCTAAAGGAATATTGGACTGTTGTATGTATAAGGAGTATAGGAAAACATGGCTTGTGTAAGAAATATAGATTTGATGATGTGTATGGAATGTAAGATTTTGGTATGGCTAATTTTGAAAACAAATGCCTAAGGAAAATACTTGGCATCAAGTGGAATGAATTCAAGAACAATGCAGAGATAAGACAGATAACTGAACAACAACCAGTCTCATGGGTGATCAGGAAAAGGAGATAAACCAGTGTTGGTCACGTAATGAGAAGAAATGATCAGATATTGCCAAAACAAGCTTTCAAATGGAATACAACAGGCCTAAGAAGAAGAGGTAGACCGCGTGAAACTCTAAAGAGGACATTGTTAAGAGAGGCCAAATTAACAGGCATAAAATCTCTTGATGAGGTTGAAAAGCTCGCCGAAAACAGGAAAAATTGGCGAAATACCTTGCAAGCCCTATATGACATTTAACAGCACAGGAAGGAAATAAGATATAAGATAAGATATGTGTATTTATCTATGTTCCATATGTGTATTTATCTATGCTCCATATGTGTATTTATCTATGCTCCATATGTGTATTTATCTATGCTCCATATGTGTATTTATCTATGCTCCATATGTGTATTTATCTATGCTCCATATATGTATTTGTCTATGCTCCATATGTGTATTTATCTATGCTCCATATGTAAATATGTTTATGTTCCATATGTGTATGTTTCTATGCTCTAGATGTGTATTTGATATACTCCATATGTGTATTTGTCTATGTTTTGTATGTGTATTTGTCTATGCTCTGTATGTGTGTTTGTTTATATTATGATGTAAGAATATCAAGTAAGTTTTTATGTATGACGTGAAATGAAATGACTGAGTAATGTTGCTTTTAAGATATGAAGAAATGACTGAGCAAGCTTACTGTTAATGACATATAATGATTGAGCAAGCTTGTTGTTATGACATAGAATGATTAAATTTGTTGTTATGACATATAATGATTGAGCAAGCTTGCTTTTATAACATATAATGATTGAGTAAGCTTGTTGTTATGATGTAAAAGAGTCGAGTAAACCTGATGTTATGCTGTGAAAGAATTGAGTAAACCTGCTGTTTTGATATAAAAATAATTGAGTAAACCTGATATTATGATGTGAAGAATTGAGTAAACCATGGTATGAGAGAATTGAGTAAAGCTGATATTATGAGGTGAAAGAATTGAGTAAACTTGATGTAATGATGTGAAAGAATTGAATAAACCTGATGTATTGATGTGAAAGAATTGAGTAAACCATGATATGAAAGAACTGAGTAAACCTGATGTAATGATGTGAAAGAACTGAGTAAACCTGATGTTATGATGTGAAAGAATTGAGTAATCATAATGTTATTATGTGAAAGAATTGAGTAAATTTGATGCTATGATGCAAATGAATTAAATAAACCTGATGCTATGATGTGAAAGATTTGAGTAAACCTGATATTAAGATGTGAAAGAATTGAGTAAACCTGATGCTATGATATGAAAGATTTGAGTAAACCTGATATTAAGATGTGAAAGAATTGAGTAAACCTGATGTTATGATGTGAAATAATTGAGTAAACCTGATATTAAGATGAGAAAGAATTGAGTAAACCTGATGTTATGATGTGAAAGATTTGAGTAAACCTGATATTAAGATGTGAAAGAATTGAGTAAACCTGATGTTATGATGTGAAAGAATTGAGTAAATCTGATATTAAGATGTGAAAGAATTGAATAAACCTGATGTTATGATGTGAAAGAATTGAGTAAACCTGATGTTATTATGTGAAAGAATTGAGTAAACCTGATGTTATGATGTGAAAAGACTGAGTAATGTTTCAGTGCTCCCTAGATAGATTTTTTTAAACGTCAGACCCTGTGTCTTTTAGTAACCTGGCACTTTTCTGTCTGCTTCTCTTAGACCAAGTCCTTCAACAGTCATGGACAAAGTAATCGCTGCCCTGTGTGCCTAGTATTTCTCCAGGCCTGCTGCCAGCCATTGTAGTGACCCAGTTGTACTCCGTGCTTTCCAAATCTGTTTGTGTGGTTTTTTAGTGAAGCTGCATTTGCTTTATTTCGTTTTTCTTTAGTTAATTTAGCATGGCTGTTGTAGCAATAGTGTTAATATGTCTTAGGAGTTAAATCGATTGTTTGCTGAGATATTTATGTAAAAATCTGGATTCTGGATCAGATAAAGAAACTAATCACATATAAAATCTTGTTTACAGTACACAGATGAAGTTCTATATGTTGTTATTGTAGATTTTCTATGGTCTTTGGCAATTAGAGGCCTTTTTTTATGTGAATTTCATTAATACACCAGGAATATGATATCCGGCGTGACGTGCAAGATGGCGGTCGTTTTTAAAACGCTCTCACCGGCATGCAGAAGTCAGCGGAATTCCGCTTGATCTGTTACATATCATGTACCGGGAGTTGGACATAAGGCTAACAACCTTATCCTGAGACCTATCTAGAGGCAACTCCAGATGGGAAAAAAAGATATCGTTATGGAAACTCGCAGAGAAACCAACCGAGCATCAGGGATGCCAACTCCGAAGAGCTCATTCGTCGGCCCCAAACATGTGACAAGAGTTGGATTCTGGAATGTGAGAACGATGGCAGCACCAACAAAAACTACTCAGGTCATCAAAGAAATGGAGAGATACCACCTAGACATACTGGGCATCAGCGAAATGCGATGGCCAGAAGCAGGTAAAAGATCGGCGGAAAACGGTAAGCTAATTATACATTCAGGCAGAAATGACGATAAATTCCGAGACGGAGTGGGCATTATTATGTCAAATGTAGCTGCAAAGAGCCTTGTAGAATGGGAACCAGTGAACAGTCATATAATAAGAGCACGATACAACCTACGACACGGAAGAATGACAATAATACAGTGTTATGCACCCACGAATGATGCAGATGATGATGTGAAAGACGACTTCTATCACCAACTACAACAAATCATCAACAAAGTCCCTAAACACGACATCCTAATTGCTATGGGGGACTTCAATGCTAAGGTAGGGAAGGATAATACCGACGTTGAAAAAGTGATGGGGAAAGAAGGAATTGACATGGTTAATCAGAATGGAGAAAGATTAATTGAAATATGTCTAACAGAGGGCATGGTCATTGGAGGCACAACATTCCCACACAAAGAGATACATAAAACAACGTGGATATCTCCAGATGATAGAACTAGAAACCAGATAGACCATTTTTGTATTAGAAAGCAATACAGAACATCTCTCATGGATGTAAGGGCTTATAGGGGTGCAGATGTCAACAGTGATCACAACCTGTGCATAGGGAAAATAAAACTAAAATTGAAAAGTCAACACAAGAAATCAGTACACAGAAAGATAAACATCCACAGCCTACAAGAAGAAAATACTAACATTAATTTCAATCAGGAACTTGCCAATCATTCCAAAACACCCAGTGAAGTTGAGGAGATAGGTATAGATGAGTTATGGAATTCTTACAGCACAGCCATAATCACAGCAGCAAAAGTAAGCACTGGATTGGAAAAACCAAATAGAAAAGCATGGATATCAGATAAAACATGGAAGTATATACATGAAAGACGAGCAGTCAAATTAAGCATGTTGAATGCAAAAGCAGATCATGAAAGAGATTCGGCAAAAGCAAAATACAAAGACATAGACAAGAAAGTAAAAAGTTCAGCTAGAAGGGATAAAAGAGAATACATAGACAATATGGCAAAAGAGGCAGAAAAAGCAGCAAAAACAGGAGACAGCAAAACTTTATATAACATACAAAAGAGGCTAACAGGTACTATTACATCTAAAGAAAGACCAATCCTTAGCAAAACTGGAACACTATTAACATCAAATAAAGACCAAAAGCAAAGATGGGCTGAACACTTCCAAGAAATACTCAATCGACCACACCCAAAAGAATTGTTAAACCTTGAAACTGACTTACCAGCCCCACAACTAAATGTCAAACTAGATGAAATTAAATTGCATGAAATTGAAACAGCAGTGAATTTAATGGCTAACAACAAAGCTGCAGGTGAAGATGAAATAACAGCCGAGATGCTAAAAGCTATCAATAGTGACAACATGAGACAACTACAGAGAATGTTTAACAAGATTTGGAAAGAAGAAAAGGTCCCTTCTAATTGGAAGAAGGGAATCATTGTTAAAATACCAAAAAAGGGCAACCTTAGTGACTGTAACAACTGGAGAGGAGTAACCTTAATATCAGTTGTGTCAAAAGTATTTTGCAAGGCCATTTTGAATAGACTCAAAGATATACTGCAATGAGAGAAGAACAAGCAGGATTTCGAAAAGGGAGAAGCTGTCTCGACCAGATCTTTACTCTCAGAATAATACTTGAAGAACATATTGAAAAGCAGAAACCATTAATACTGAATTTCATAGATTTTAAGAAGGCATTTGATAGCATACACAGAGATTCATTATGGAGAAATTTATGTCTATATGGAATACCATCTAAAATTGTCAACATCATTAAGGACTTATACAATGGAGACCGCGTGAAACTCTGAAGAGGACATTATTAAGAGAGGCCAAGTTAACAGGCATAAAATCCTTTGATGAGGTTGAAAGACTTGCCGAAGACAGGAAAACTTGTCGAACTACTTTGCGAGCCCTATGTGACGTTTAACGGCACGGGAAGGATATAAGATATATATATATAATATGATGTGTTTTCAAGTACAAAAGGTTGAAATACAAAACTAATTTGTTTCCAAGTATATGCGGTTGAAATAAACATATTTATAGTTGTTTCCAAATATATGTTGTTGAAATAAACATATTTATAGTTGTTTCCAAATATATGTTGTTGAAATAAACATATTTATATTTGTTTCCAATTAGCACTAAGATGGACACCACAGGGGAACAGAAGTAAGGGTAGACCAAAAGAGACATGGAGAAGAACAACAGAAAGGATGTTGAGCAATAGAGGGCTCACCTGGGCAAGAGCAGAAAAAAAGGTGAAGGACAGGCATTTGTGGAAAACCCTTGTGGAAGCCCCATGTGCCCTGGGCACTTAAGGTTCAGAGAGAGAGAGAGAGAGACGTGTAGTTGAAATAAACATATATATATATATATATATATATTTATATATCAATATATATATATATCAATATATATATATATATATCTTTGTTTCAAAATATATGTAGTGGAAATAAACATATTTATATTTGTTTCCAAATATATGTGATGGAGAGATACATAAATTTGTACAGTCATGTGCAGACTTACAAACTATCATATTTGGGAGAGGCCTTCAGTTAATTTGGCAGCATGTCAGTCATTATAAGAGGAGGTCAGATAGTTTCCTTTTTCTGTATGAGGGTAGTGATGGTAGAGTGGCCAAATCCTAAGTCAGGTGTTATAGCATGAATGTTGTTCCCATTTTCCTACTTGTGAATGACTTTTAGCTTCAACTCCAGATCAAGAAAATGACATTTCTTCTTGAATTCTTACATAGGTTTGGTTAGAACATACTTAGGAACCAAAATGTATAGATTTTAATAAAAAATGGCTGCAAAATATCACTTCACACGCATACAAAGTTCTGTGGGGGGCAAATTAATGGAAGATAGGAAATGAGAAAGAAAAAAGATGTGCTCCAAGAACAAAACTGTTTTACTGTATTTTTTTACCTTACACTGTTTTAATATTTCTTTTAAAAATATCAACAAAAGTATCATAAACATATCAGTTTATCATATTTTTTTATTACAAATGAAATACAGTACTATATAATAGGTCAGATATGTACAGTGTAGCGCTGTATGGCTGGCATCACCACCACATTTGATTTTATTACATTTGTGGCTCAGACAGCCAACATAAGTGCATGATTGTTTTTGTTTCCAAATATGGAAAGAAATATGTGGTTTAAATACACAGAAATTTATACTCTGAATAATATATGTATTTACATCTAGTGAACTGTCACAAGCAATGTTGCAAGAGTATGATGATTGAAAACAAATATTTGTTATGTCTTGTGTTTTCATTAGTTCATAGTTTCAGTGACAGTTTTAAGATGTTCTGGACATCAGGATTTTCTCCCCAAGGTGTGGTGCTAGGCAGGGATTCTCTCCAGTATCCTGACCTCGTATGGCTGTGGAGATGTTACAATCCCAAAATTTGGTTCCATGCTTGGAGGAGACGCAGGATTCACTGGCAGGAATTTGAATCTTTGGAACAATGAGGAAAAGAATAGGAACAGTTCCATCTTTGCCATAGCCTCACCAAGACAGGCTCTACGGCCAAGACCAAATGGGATGAATTCTTCTGGGTTTCTGATCTTGCCTTTCTCATCTAGGAACCGCTCAGGTCTGAAACTCATGGCATCAGCTCCCCAGATCTTCTTGTCATGTAGAACTGAGTCTAAGTTTGGAACGATGAATGTTTCTTTAGGCAGCATGTACCCTCTCAACGTAACCTCTTCTGGGCACATGTGGGCCAAAGACAGTGGCACAATGCTGGCCAAGCGCTGAACTTCCATGATGACAGCGTTTAAGTAAGGCAGCTTTGGCTTGTCATGCATGGCTGGAGTTCGCTCTGTCCCAATGACATCAGCAATCTCTTGATACACTTTCTCTTGAATGTCAGGATAGTTTAGAAAGTAGAGAATGCACCAGGAAATGGTAGTACTTGTGGTATCTGTCCCAGCAATGAATAAGTCAAACATAATTTTGATCAAATTCTCATCGTCCATGTAAGTTGACTCACCAGCTTCTGTTTTCTTGTGCTGTTCTATCATGTATGCGGCAATGAAATTGTCTGCATCAAGACTGCCAACATCCTCTTGCTTCTTCACATCCAAGAACTTGGAGATTAAACCCAAAACAGAATTTACAGTTGAGATTGTTTTCTTGGCCTTGAAGAGATCCCCAGGAATGATTTTAAGAGCTGGAATGAAGTTGATGACACTGACAGTCTTCTGAGTTGATAAAGCTTCCTCCAGATGACTAACAATATTCTGTATTTCTGGTTCATCATACTGAAACCGATGACCAATGATAATGGAGCAGATGATGTTACACGTGCTGATATTGGTCATAAGCCCAAAGTTGATTGGCTTTTCTGTGTGACTTGCCAGATAGTTCATCAAACAGTTCACTTCCTCCTGAATCTTCTCGGCCAGGATGTTTTTACCCATACCAAACATCCTGAGAATAGCCAGTGACACAGTTCTCTGCTCCTTCCAGTTATGACCAGAGGAAAATATAACACCTTTACGTGGCATCCCAGTCATCTAGTGCAGGAAGTAAAGAACACTGTTTTCTTTTATTATTAGAAGCTCACAGAGCATTGTTATTACTGGCATAACTGTTACTCCTTTTCTAAAAACATATGGAACATAGTTATCAGAGTTTCATTATGTTTTCTAAATATATGTAGAACATCATTATCAGTGATTAAAAGTGTTACGATTTTGGGGTACATAAGAAGAAAAAGTGACTGTAGGTAATACTGTTTTTGAAATAAGCCTAGTTCCAGAATATTTTGATCAGACTAACCTGTACAGTTATCACAGGCTCTAAATTCTAGAATATTTTGATCAGAGTAACCTGTACAGTTATCACAGGCTCTAAATTCTAGAATTTTTTGATCAGAGTAACCAGTAGAGTTATCTTCTTCTTATATCTTATATCCTTTCCATGCCGTTAAACATCACATAGGGCTCGCAAGGTGGTTTGCCAAGTTCTCCTATCTTCGGCGTGTTTTTCAACCTCATCAAGGGATTTTATGCCTGTTAATTTGGCCTCTCTTAACAATGTCATCTTCAGAGTTTCCCATGGTCTGAATCTTTTTCTTTGGCCTGTTATGTTCCATATTATAGTATGTTTTGGGATTCTCTGACTGTTTCTTCTCATCATGTGACCAACATATGTCCATCTCCTTTTCCTGATCACCCATGAAACTGGTTGTTGTTCAGTCATCTGTCTTATCTCTCCATTGTTCTTGAATTCGTTCTACTTGATGCTGAGTATTTTTCTTAGGCATTTGTTTTCAAAAGAGTCTCTTATTTCTTTAGTTTTTTTCCTTCTTTCACATGCATAAATGAGGGTGGATATTACATTTGAGTTGAATAGTCTTAACTTGGTTTTTGTGCTTATAACTTTTGAATTCTATATGTTCTCAAGATTCTTGAAGATCAGTGCTGCTTTTGCAATTCTAATTCTAACTTCCTTTCTGGTGTCACCATCCTGGTCTATGTAGCTGCCAAGGTATGCAAATTGATTGATTTCTTCAGTATCTATTCCTTCTATGTGTATTTTTCCATTATTTCATTATTTTTGATTTGTCCTTGTTAACTTCAAGTCCTATTTTGTTAGCCAGTGAAGACAGTCTGTTTTTTATGGCATGGAATTCACATTGTTGCTAATAAGAGTTATGTCATCAGCAAAATCAAGATGTTCTAGTTGGGTCCCATGTACCCAGTCAATACCAATGTTACCTGTGCAGCATTTTTTCATTATGAAGTCTACTGTAATTCCAAAAAAGCAAAGGAGACAGTGTACATCCTTGTTTCACACCTGTTTCAATCTGAAACCATTCACTCATCCCTTCTTCTGTTTTGACTGCACAAACATATCTACTGCAGAAGTCCTTAATAATGCTGACAATTTTAGATGGTATTCCATATAGACTTAAAATTCTCCACAATGAATCTCTGTGTATGCTGTCAAATGCCTTTTTAAAGTCTATGAAATTCAGTATTAATGGTTTCTGCTTTTCAATATGTTCTTCAAGTATTATTCTGAGTAAAGATCTAGTTGAGACAGCTTCTACCTTTTCAAAATCCTGCTTGTTCTTCTCTCATTGCAGTATCCACTATATCTTTAAGTCTATTCAAAATGACCTTGCAAAATACTTTTGACACAACTGATATTAAGGTTACTCCTCTCCAATTGTTACAGTCACTAAGGTTGCCTTTTTTGATATTTTAACAATGATTCCTTTTTTCCATTTAGAAGGGACCCTTTCTTCTTTCCAAATCTTATTAAACATTCTCTGTAGTTGTGTCATGTTGTCACTATTGATAGCTTTGCTATCAATAGTGTTATTTCATCTTCACCTGCAGCTTTGTTGTTAGCCATTAAATTCACTGCTGCTTCAGTTTCATGCACTTTAATTTCATCTAGGTTGACATTTAGTTGTGGGGCTGGTAAGTTGGTTTCAAGGTTTAACAATTCTTTTGGGTGTGGTCGATTAAGTATTTCTTGGAAGTGTTCAGCCCATCTTTGCTTTGGTCTTTACTTGATGTTAATAGGTTTCCAGTTTTGCTACGGATTGGTCTTTCTTTAGATGTAATAGTACATGTTAGCCTTGTTTGTATGTTAGTTAATGTTTTGCTGTCTACTGTTTTTGTTGCTTTCTCTGCCTCTTTTGCCATATTTTCTATGTATTCTCTTTTATCCCTTCTATCTGAACTTTTTACTTTCTTGTCTATATCTTTATATGTTGCTTTTGCCAGATCTTTTCCAAGGTCTGTTTTTACATTCAACATGTCTAATTTGGCTGATCATCTTTTATGTATGTACTTCCATGTGTTTTCTGATATCCATTCTTTTCTATTTGGTTTTTTCAGTCCAGCGCTTGCTTTTGCTGCTGTGATTATGGCTGTGCTGTAAGAATTCCATAATTCATCTGTACCTATCTCCTCTACTTCACTGGGTGTTGTGGAATGATTGGCAAGTTCCAGATTGAAATTACTGTTAGTATTCTCTTCTTCTAACAGATAAAAGGGATGGCGACTGCAGTAAAACTGGTTAATATAAGGTAGATAGAGGTGTATGGTGCAGTTTTACAAAGTGAGGGAGGAAGTGAGCAAGGTGAGAAAAAAACGAATATAAAGTATGAGAATGTATAAATGAAATACATACAACATCCGATATTTCGGCGTGAGCCTTATTCGAGGATACATGCAAAGCAAAATACAAACATATATAACTTATCTGAAGCGTCTTGCTCTCAGTAAAGCGGAAATGTGTGTGGAAGGAGGAGGAGGAGGAAAACGGTTCTGTAGGCAACGGTTTTTTTTCCTCCTCCTCCTTCTTCCACACACATTTCCGCTTTACTGAGAGCAAGACGCTTCAGATAAGTTATATATGTTTGTATTTTGTTTTGCATGTATCCTCGAATAAGGCTCACGCCGAAATATCGGATGTTGTATGTATTTCATTTATACATTCTCATACTTTATATTCGTTTTTTTCTCACCTTGCTCACTTCCTCCCTCACTTTGTAAAACTGCACCATACACCTCTATCTACCTTATTTCTCTTCTTCTAGGCTGTGGCTGTTTATCTTTCTGTATAGTTATCATAGGCTTTAAATTCTAGAATATTTTGATCAGACTAACCTGTACAGTTATCACAGACTCTAAATTCTAGAATATTTTGATCAGACTAACCTGTACAGTTATCACAGACTCTAAATTCTAGAATATTTTGATCAGACTAACCTGTACAGTTATCACAGACTCTAAATTCTAGAATATTTTGATCAGACTAACCTGTACAGTTATTACAGACTCTAAATTCTAGAAAATTTTGATCAGACTAACCTCGTCTGGAAAAGATGGAGGTCGGTCTGAGAAGAAGTCTGCCTTCTTGACCAAGGCTTCTTTGAGGACGTCATATCCATTGAGAACAACAACCAGAGATCCACCCATTTTAAGGCTGTAAAACAAGCATTTTACCTGAACATTTAGACATTGTTTTCAACAGCATTATCATCATCATTATTATAATTGTTATTATCTTAGTGTACATAATAACACCCCTTAACAAAACAGCTGAGAAACACATAAATGCTTTTGAATGTAAATGCTACAGAAGAATTCTTGAAATATCATAGACATAAAAAGGACAAAAATATCTGTACTACAAGAACTTACTATTGAAGAGGACTGGCTAGTAAAGAGTATTAAACAGAGAAAACTGAAATATTTTGGACACATTAAACGTCATGATACCCCCGTGTGGTACTCGGGATCTGCAAAGAATAGGACCACTGTACCCTACCACGCATGATCGTAAAAGGCGACTAAGGAGGGTTCAGCATAGGGCCAGCAACCCTATCTGGTAAAAACTATCAGACTGCTACAGAAACGGAAGCAAGGGAAAAAACAAATGCAGGTGGAAGGAGAAATGCTTATCAGGAAACTGAGCCCATGAAGGTTGTGGATGAAAGCCAGCCACTGGAAGTCCCCAGCCCGACTGCAGACCTCCTGGAACCTAAACACAAGATGCAAATAGGCAGCTGGAATGTAAGAACACTTAACCAGACTGGAAAACTAGCACAAACCATCAAGGAAATGCACAGATACAAACTAGACATACTAGGAATACAAGAAGCAGGATGGACAGGACAAGGCAGAAGGAAATTAACAACACAGCACACAGAAGATACAATAATATGGTCAGGTAAAGAAGATCTTCATGAAGGAGGAGTAGCATTGATTATAACAAAAGAAGCATCAAGAGCATTGCTGAAATGGACCCCAATAAATGAGAGATTATTATATGCACGCTTCAACTCAAGATTCACGAAGCTGTCTATTATAGTTTGTTACGCACCAACAGAAGCAGCTGAAGAGGAATTAAAAGAAGATTTTTACAACAGCCTCCAAGCAACAGTAGAAACAATACCCAAGCATGATATGCTACTCATCTTGGGCGACTTCTATGCAAAAGTAGGTGAAGGAAATGAAGACAGAAGAAGAATCATGGGAAGAGAAGGAATCAGAGAAATAAATGAAAATGGAGAAAGACTGTGCAGTTTCTGTGAAGAAAACATGATGACCATTGGAGGGACAATTTTCCAACACAAAAACATCCATAAGGTGACTTGGAGGTCACCAGATAAAACCACAGAAAACCAAATCGATCAAATACTAATAAACAACAAGTGGAAACGGTCACTACAAGATGTGCCAGCAAGGAAAGGAGCAGATGTAGGAAGTGATCACAACCTTCTGGTAGCAAAAATAAAACTAAAATTAAGGAAAGCCAAAATCGGAGAACACAGAAAGATACATTTTGATACAAGAAAACTGATAGACCAGCAAACAAGAAATGAATTCTCAATAGTACTTAAGAACCTCTTCAGTGTCCTACAAGACGAAGCAGAAATGTCCATATTAGAGTTCAATAAAACACTACAGGAAACAGCAAAAGAGGTGCTGGGATATTGGAAAAGGAGAAAAGAGGAATGGATAAGCGAGACCACATGGTAAAAGATAGAGCAAAGAAAAGAAATCAAGAAAAAAATTACTGAACACCAAATCACAACGGCTTAAAGAACGAGTTTTAAGTAATTATGCACAAAAAAGACAAAGAAGTGAAGGAATCATGCCGTCAAGATAAACGTCAATATTATGACAACTTAGCAGAAACAGCAGAGAAAGCAGCATATACAAATGACATGAAAACCATATATAAAATCACAAAGCAGATGACAGGTAACTTCAACACAAGATGTGAAAGTGCAGTAAGAACACAAAATGGACTACTGGTCAGTGGAGAAAGGGAAAAAATTGAAAGATGGAGGGAACACTTTAACACCCTACTAAACAGAACACAAGCAGCACAAACAATAGACATACCTGAAGCAAAAACTGAACTAAACATCAATACAGGACCAATAACAACAAATGAAGTAAAGGAGGCGATAAAGAAGCTAAAATCAGACAGGGCACCAGGTGAAGATGAAGTGACTGCTGAGATGTTGAAAGCAGAAGAAACAGAAACACCAAAACAGCTTTGCCGGATATTACAACAAATTTGGGATCTAGAAAAAAGCCCCAGAGGAGTGGAAAACTGGGCTTATAGTAAAACTACCAAAGAAGGGTGACCTCAGAGTTTGCGGGAACTGGAGAGGCATTACCCTACTGCCACTCACCAGTAAAGTATTTTGCAGAATAATCATTAACAGAATTATACCAACACTTGAGGAAAAGCTTCGGAAAGAGCAGGCAGGATTTAGGAAAGGAAAATCATGCATAGACCACATATTTGTACTTAGACAAATATTAGAACAGGCAAATGAGTGGCATAGCACAACATATGCATTATTCATAGATTTTGAGAAAGCCTTTGACAGTGTCAACAGAGATGCACTGTGGAAAATCCTAAGATGGCATGGCCTCCCCCATAAAATAGTTAATGTAATCAAAGCCCTATACGAGGGTTTTCAGTGCAAAGTTATCTGTGGAGAATATACCTCCAGCAGCTTTAGGGTACAAACAGGAGTGAAACAGGGATGTGTACTATCACCAACATTATTTATCTTGGCAGTAGACTGGTTAATGAAGGAGGCAACACCAGACAAACGCAGAGGATTACAATGGACCCTTGACACAGTGCTGGAGGACCTTGACTTTGCTGACGACATTTGTCTATTATCAAGCAGTCACAAAGATATGCAAGATAAAATAAACAAGCTAACTCAGAAGGCAAACAACATAGGACTAAAGATCAATGTAGGAAAGACAAAGTTAATGAAGCAAAATGTGAACAACAGAAATGTACTCAGAGTAGATAGCAAGTTAGTGAAGGAGGTCAACGAATTTGCATACCTTGGCAGCAGAGTAGTAGAAAATGGAGACAGCACAGAGGACATCAACAGCAGACTTACTAGAGCAAACCAGGCTTTTACAATGCTGCAGACTATATGGAAATAAAAAAAACTAAGCATAAATATGAAAATCAGGATATTTAAGAGTAATGTTCTAAGTGTACTACTCTATGGAAGTGAATGCTGGAAAATCACCAAAACCATAGAAAACAAGTTGAATTCTTTCCAGACTAAATGTTTACGAAGAATTAGAAAAATATTTTGGCCAAACACCATAAGAAATAACATCTTATTAGCAGAAATGCAGATGAAGCCACTGACGACAATTATTGAGGAAAGACGCTAGCGATGGTTGGGACATGTGCTCCGAATGACTGACAACTCACTACCAAAAATAGCACTAAGATGGACACCACAGGGGAACAGAAGTAAGGGTAGACCAAAAGAGACATGGAGAAGAACAACAGAAAGGATGCTGAGCAATAGAGGGCTCATCTGGGCAAGAGCAGAAAAAAAGGCTAAGGACAGGCATTTGTGGAAAACCCTTGTGGAAGCCCCATGTGCCCTGGGCACTTAAGGTTCAGAGAGAGAGAGAGAAACGTCATGATAATCTAGAGAAGACTGTCTTGAAAGGGTACATTATGGGAAAAAGAAATAGAGGAAACCAAAGCAGAGTTGGCTGCAAGACATCGTTGATGATCTGCAAATGGATGCATCAGCAGCAGGCCATCTTGTTTACAACCAAGAAGCCTACAGGAGTGCTGTTATGGAGACAACTTCCGCAAGGGACATGCAAATGAGTGAATGATGAATGACAAAATAACGCTGAAGCTGACACACATTTATGTAGTTTTTTTCCTTTTTAGTGCTTCACCACAGACTTCTCACATTTCTAGGAATGTCTGTCAGAGCTTTCATTCACACTCTTGTGCCAAGATTTGTCCCTTAATCCCTAGGTTGATAAAAAAATCTCACCATCGTACAAATTAAAATTGGTGAACCACTTTGCGAGCCCTATGTGACGTTTAACGGCACGGGAAGGATATAAGATATAAGATCATACAAATTATAATTACCATCTTTGTCAGTGATTTATGAATGTGCCTTTTCATTATTATCAAATTCATCAACAATCCATATATCCTGCCTTGTACAATAATTGATAAAGTAGTCACTTACCATTACATTCTTTGGTTTCTTGTACAGCAGCAATACATTATTTCTGCATCTTGTGATCTTGGTTTGTATGGTGTCCTACACACATTAGATGCTGTCCATCTCAGCTGTAAATGTTCTTCTTCTGTTCATTTTAATCAAGCTTCTCTTAATCTTCAGATGTAAAGTGTAAGGCTGTTCTAGCAACTGTGATGAGATCTTTCTGGAATAGATGATCATTTTCCAGAACATACTGCGCCAGTTTTGCACTCAAGTTCTTCACAGCAAGTCTCAGGCCTATGAATTAGCTTTGTGTCAAGTCCCAAGTCTTTGAATTCAGCTTCATATCAAGTCCCAACTCTTTGAATTCAGCTTCATGTCAAGAATCAAGTCTTTGGATTCAACTTCACATCATCTGAAGTCTTTGACTTCACCTTTATGTCAAGTTCCAAGTCTTTGAATTCAGCTTATGTCAAGATTCAAGCCTTTGAAAGCAGCTTCATGTCAAGAATATAGTCTTTGAACTCAGTTTCATGTGAAGTCTCAAGTCTTTGAACTCAGCTTCATGTGAAGTCTCAAATCTTTGAACTCAGCTTCATGTTAAGAATCAAGTCTTTGAACTCAGCTTCATGTCAAATCTCAAGTTAAGAGAGAGTCTATGAGTTGAAAAGTTGAAATGTTGATTGTTGGTTTCTGTTACCAGATCACATGTACTAAGACTGATTTATTATAGCATACACAGGAGGTTGTTAAGTTGTGAAAGTTAAAAAGTGAAATAAAATAAATAAAAGTGGCGTGTAAAACTTTATATACTTTATCCTTTACTTGGTCAAGTACTTCAGCAGTAATTTATTCAGTCTGGCTCTACACAGTACTAAAACTGTTAGGAATACACTATTAATCTTTGATACACTAGTAATCTTTGATACACCAGTAATCTTTGATACACCAGTAATCTTTGATACACCATTAATCTTTGATACAACAGTAATCTTTGATACAACAATAATCTTTGATACACCATTAATCTTTGATACACTAGTAATCTTTGATACATCATTAATCTTTGATACGCCAGTAATCTTTGATACGCCAGTAATCTTTGATACACCATTAATCTTTGATACGCCAGTAATCTTGATACACTAGTAATCTTTGATACACCAGTAATCTTTGATACACCATCAGTTTTCATGATAGTTTTCTGAGGTAGTTTTTCCTTTTTGTTTGTAAGAAAAGAGGCATGTGGACACCTGTTCTGTATTGTAGCAGCTTCCTACATGAATCCAAACTTAACTTATCGCTCTAAACCTCAAACTGTCTTTCTCTACAAGGAAAAGGAAAAGTCCAATTTTCCTTACCATTCAAGAGTATTGGGGATAGGTGTCAAGTCTATATTTTCAAGATCGTCAGAACATGAAAGTGAGATGTGGTCAGTATCACGCAAGGCCAAATTTATCTTCCATGATTTCTCCGGTACTCATTTTTAGAGGCTAGGTGGACCTCGTGGTCTTTATGGTGTGTACCATAACAAAAATTCCACTATTTGGACTTGAACTTGACACCTCTGATTTAGTAAACTGAGTATCTAACCACTCAGCTAACCAGACCGCCCTTTGTCTACAGGAAGTGTGCAATAATACATGCTCAGGCAGTGACTGGTGTAATAATACATGCCAGGCAATAACATGTGTAATAATACATGCCAGGCAATAATGTGTGTAATAATAAATGCCAGGCAATGACTTGTGTAATAATACATGCCTGGCAATGGCATGTGTAATAATAGATGCCAGGCAATGACTTGTGTAATAATAGATACCTGGCAATGACATGTGTAATAATAGATGCCAGGCAATGACATGTGTAATAATATATGCCTGGCAATGACTTGTGTAATAATATATGCCTGGCAATGATGTGTGTAATAATAAATGCCAGGAAATGACTTGTGTAATAATAGATGCCAGGCAATGATGTGTGTAATAATAAATGCCAGGCAATGACTTGTGTAATAATAAATGCCAGGCAATGACTTGTGTAATAATAGATTCAAGGCAATGACTTGTGTAATAATAGATGCCAGGCAATGACTTGTGTAATAATAGATGCCAGACAATGACTTGTGTAATAATAAGTGCCAGGCAATGACTTGTGTAATAATAGATGCCAGACAATGACTTGTGTAACAATACAGGCCAGGCAATGACTTGTGTAATATTAGATGCCAGGCAATGACTTGTGTAATATAATAGATGCCAGGCAATGACTTGTGTAATAATAGATGCTAGGCAATGACTTGTGTAATAATAGATGCCAGGCAATGATGTGTGTAATAATAAGTGCCAGGCAATGACTTGTGTAATAATAGATGCCAGACAATGACTTGTGTAATAATACATGCCAGGCAATGACTTGTGTAATATTAGATGCCAGGCAATGACTTGTGTAATATAATAGATGCCAGGCAATGACTTGTGTAATAATAGATGCTAGGCAATGACGAGTGTAATAATAAATGCCAGGCAATGTCTTGTGTAATAGTAGATGCCAGGTAATGAAGAGTCAGGAGATAGTAATATAATCTTCAGCTCTGTGGTGGCCATCTACTTTGCATTATATTATGCAAGTCTTCCTTTCTCATAGTGCCCTTACTCTGTCTAAACTTAACACATTATTATATGATGTCTAGGAGTCCACGACATTACTCTGTCTAAACTTAACACATTATTATATGATGTCTAGGAGTCCACGACATTACTCTGTCTAAACTTAACACATTATTATATGATGTCTAGGAGTCCACGACATTATTCTGTCTAAACTTAACACATTATTATATGATGTCTAAGAGTCCATGCCATTACTCTGTCTAAACTTAACACATTATTATATGATGTCTAGGAGTCCACGACATTACTCTGTCTAAACTTAACACATTATTATATGATGTCTAGGAGTCCACGAGGCCAAACTAACCAGGCCACAATTCAAATTAGATTTGCCTGCCAGCACGTTTGAGGTGTCACATCATAGAAGTATGCGTTGTTTTACTTCTAGCAGTTGTGGTAAAGTCTTTGAGTCATTTGACTAAAAAATATAAAGTCGTAAGTCACCTCCGGGTCGCTATTTTTCATCTTCAAGCTGATTATATGAAGTGACTACGTTCGTCCTCGAATCCCAGTCTACTGATTTTGGGTCTACAACTGTGTAATGTGCAATGAAACTACCATCAAAGAAATGGTAAAAGCAATCTCAGAACTGACAAAAGTACATCTCACCTGGGGAGTTACATTTTATTTACGGAGAAACTAGAGAATGTGCCCCGCCTTCCCCCCCCCCCCCCCAAAAAAAAGTAACGAACCAGTTTTCTTTGTCTTTTTATCCCCAACTTCAAACAGAAACTGAATTTTACTTGCATCTGAAATGTCTTACATGGTATTAGGGTATCTTGTGATTCATAATGGAATTCTGTGTATTGTTTGTCCAGTAGTATAGAAGCTGAATTATATAAAAATGGAATAATTAAATGATCACAGATATATAACGGCACGAGAGATAAGTGTAGTTTTTCTTTATGCAAAGTTTTCCAACAATATATACATTGGCATGCTCGTCTGTATGTGCTGGCCTAAATCAAAGTTGAAGATCACTGGCACACATGCTTGGACATACTGTCCACACTGATAGAATAATGTGTCTTCTCTCGTATCCACATACACAACCCTACCCATAGCTCTCGCAATAATAACCTATATGTAGATCTCAATTACTAACTAACCATACTCTAAAGTGTGAGACAGCCCGTCCATTGTGATTGCCTGGATAGACACATCACTATAAGACTTCAAGATAACAATCAATTCAACAGAATCATGACTGTATTCATTGATCATCAACAAATCTAGAAGTAAAAGTTTACTAGGTCAGTGGATTTCACTGGTTGGCTGGAATTCTAGCTTCAAATCCCACGTTCCTTCATTTTCCACGCCTGAATGTGCCATACGTCTTAGAAGTGAATCTGCATCGTTGCTTAGACTGAGAGAGCTGGGATTACAGACTGGCACGGCCATGAATGTTTGAACGCATTCAAATGAATTGATTCTGTTTTGTGTTTCCAATCTCAGTCTGCTTGAACAGATAAGTTGTAGATATATATATATTTATCAGTCCCTACAAGTAGTTTATATATATATATATATATCAGATAAAAGAGATAACGACTGCAGTAAAACTGGATCTAGTAAGTACAGGTAGATAGGTGTATGGTACAGTTTTACAAAGTGAAAGAGGGAGTGAGAAAAAACACAAATAAAACATGCAACATCTAATATTTCGGCGTGAGCCTTTTTCAGGGATTACATACAAAAACAAACACAACATAAAATAAAAGAAGAAAATGAAAATGAAAAACTTAGCTTTGTGGCATCCCTCATTCACTTTTGAAACCGATACTATTAAAAGTAATATCCCTTGTTCAAAGCTTGAAAGCCGTGCTCTAATATCTTCTTCTCAACTCTTCAAATAGAAGACTTGGAGGTTATATTACATGTTTTAGCCTATTTCAAACACACAAATGGCAGTTTATATTACAGTTTTAGCCTATTTCAAACACACAAATGCCAGTTTATATTACAGTTTTAGCCTATTTCAAACACACAAATGCCAGTTTATATTACAGTTTTAGCCTATTTCAAAGACACAAATGGCAGTTTATGTTACAGTTTTAGCCTATTTCAAATACACAAATGCCAGTTTATATTACAGTTTTAGCCCTCTTCAAACATATGCTTGGACATTTAAAACGTACAAGAAAAAAGTTTCCAAATTAAAATGTTTAAGAATCAGAGAGAGATGAAGGAAAAACAAAGAGAAGGAACAAATGATAGAATAAACTTTATTGTGAACAGATGAAGACATGAATATGCTGCCGTCCTTCACTGTATCTGTCATTTGTCAAAGTTGCATTATGTTCTTTTCAATCTGGAACTGTACACATCACGTTCAGTCCCTACTTTCATGTTTAAATCACCCAGCACGAAGTTTACTTCCAATGATCTGCATTGTTTCACTGCCATGTCAGATTATTGTAAAACTCTTTTATCTCATCATCAGAGTTTTCTGAAGTTGGTGCGTATACTTGGATGAAATTTGTGACTATTCAGTGGCCCTGTAATTTAACCATTAAAGGAATATGGGGCGAGGAAGAGGACTTGTACAACGATAAAGAACAGGCGCTTTAATCCACAGGATACTGATGGATATGTCGAGGGGAAGGGAGGGTCTGAGCACCTATAGACATGTCTAGAGTGCAGTGATCCAAATCATAAACCATGGTGGTACTTTCTGTTTACTAACATTCTCTGTTGTATGTCTCCCAAGCTAGTCCTTTTTGTTTACCAACATTCTCTGCTGTATGTCTCCCATGCCAGTCCTTTTTGTTTACCAACATTCTCTGCTGTATGTCTCCCAAGCTAGTCCTTTTTGTTTACCAACATTCTCTGCTGTATGTCTCCCATGCCAGTCCTTTTTGTTTACTAAAATTCTCTGCTGTATGTCTCCCAAGCTAGTCCTTTTTGTTTACTAACATTCTCAGCTGAACGGCATCCATGCTAGTCCTTTTGTTTAGTAACATTCTCAGCTGAACGGCATCCATGCTAGTCCTTTTGTTTAGTAACATTCTCTGCGTATGGCTTCGTGTTTCTTCTATCGTCCCAGGCTTCTCTTACCCCGTGGAGTCCACATTAAAACTGCTCCTGGTAAGAAATCGTCTGTCAGTATCACAATCTGACCAGTCCATTGCCACCTTCTCCTTTCAATCAGTCCTGATATTGATGTCATGTCTGCTTCACTTGATAAGATGTCATTACTTACAGTATTTTGCCAGAACACTCCTTTTATCATATGTAGTCAACTGGAAGGTTCCTCTATGTCTGTGCCATTTTCCAGCGTTCGCTCCCATACAATAAAGGACTTAAAACATTTCTTTAGAATATTCTGTATTTGGATTCCCTGATTATCTTTCTGAATCTCCAGATATGGTTGAATGCAGCCCAAGCTTGTCATTCTGAATATCCAGATATGGTTGAGTGCGGCCCAAGCTTGTTGGGCTTTTAATATCACTTTATACATCCGCTTCTTTTCTGACAAAAACATTCCGCAGAGATCTTTTCCATCTGCTGTTTATGAGTGCAAGATCAGTTTGGTTCTTTGTTGTTCCATAAGGTGACCTTCATACCGTGTCATGAAATAGCCTGTGCCATCTGTTGGTTTCTCTCTCTGAACCTTAAGTGCCCAGGGCACATGGGGCTTCCGCAAGGGTTTTCCACAAATGCCTGTCTTTCGCCTTTTTTTCTGCTCTTGCCCAGGTGAGCCCTCTATTGCTCAACATCCTTTGTTTAGGTTCCAGGAGGTCTGCAGTCGGGCTGGGGACTTCCAGTGGCTGGCTTTCATCCACAACCTTCATGGGCTCAGTTTCATGATACGCATTTCTCCTTCCACCTGCATTTGCTTTTTCCCTTGCTTCTGTTTCTGTAGCAGTCTGATAGTTTTTTACCAGATAGGGTTGCTGGCTGTTGGTTTCTATTCTCTTAGTATTTCAGAGACTTTTGGTTCATGATTAGTGTTACTCCTTCTTGGTGGTTACTTTCTCTTTCTGAATATAACGTGGTCCCTTTCCATCCTTGTATTTATCTTTTTCCTATCCTTGTCTTCCGCGGTTCTTGAGCTTCTAATATTTCCAAGTTGTATGGTTTGATTTCTCTTGTTCTCACATTCCTTGCCTGGTTCATTGTTCTAACTTTCACGTTTAGGCACAGTTTCTGGTGTTACAAAGTGGCCACGTGGTGTGTTTGTTGTCGGGGTACTGTTGTCAGCATGTTGGTTTGTTGTAGCAAGCTGTGTTTAGTGTCGGGGTACTGTTGTCAGCATGTTGGTTTGTTGTAGCAAGCTGTGTTTAGTGTCGGGGTACTGTTGTCAGCATGTTGGTTTGTTGTAGCAAGCTGTGTTTAGTGTCGGGGTACTGTTGTCAGCATGTTGGTTTGTTGTAGCAAGCTGTGTTTAGTGTCGGGGTACTGTTGTCAGCATGTTGGTTTGTTGTAGCAAGCTGTGTTTAGTGTCGGGGTACTGTTGTCAGCATGTTGGTTTGTTGTAGCAAGCTGTGTTTAGTGTCGGGGTACTGTTGTCAGCATGTTGGTTTGTTGTAGCAAGCTGTGTTTAGTGTCGGGGTACTGTTGTCAGCATGTTGGTTTGTTGTAGCAAGCTGTGTTTAGTGTCGGGGTACTGTTGTCAGCATGTTGGTTTGTTGTAGCAAGCTGTGTTTAGTGTCGGGGTACTGTTGTCAGCATGTTGGTTTGTTGTAGCAAGCTGTGTTTGGTGTCGGGGTACTGTTGTCAGCATGTTGGTATGTTGTAGCAAGCTGTGTTTGGTGTCGGGGTACTGTTGTCAGCATGTTGGTTTGTTGTAGCAAGCTGTGTTTGTTGTCGGGGTACTGTTGTCAGCATGTTGGTTTGTTGTAGCAAGCTGTGTTTGTTGTCGGGGTATTGTTGTCAGCATGTTGGTTTGTTGTAGCAAGCTGTGTTTGGTGTCGGGGTACTGTTGTCAGCATATTGGTATGTTGTAGCAAGCTGTGTTTGGTGTCGGGGTACTGTTGTCAGCATATTGGTATGTTGTAGCAAGCTGTGTTTGGTTTCGGGGTAATGTTGTCAGCATGTTGATATGTTGTTGCACGCTGTGTTTGGTGTTGGGGTTCTGCTGTCAGCATGTTGGTTTGTTGTAGCAGGCTGTGTTTGGTGTCGGGGTTATGTTCTCGGCATGTTGTAGCAAGCTGTGTTTGGTGTTGGGGTTCTGCTGTCAGCATGTTGGTTTGTTGTTGCAAGCTTTCATCAACATCCCTCATGGATCCAGTTTCCTGGCAGACTTCGTTCCTCTCACCGAGATCTTGGAATTCTCTTGCCCTGATTTTATTACTTGTAAAAATGTTACAGGTTCGTAGTTCTACCACAGAGTCCTGTTCCAAACAACATGTCAGTCATTATGTCTCTTACTGATAAACAAATTTTGTAGAATAAATGCAAACCTTTCGGAGAAAATTTATCTGTAAATATAATATACATTTAAATATAATATACATTTAAACAGAATGCACGACCAGGTAAAACATGTATGTGACGAAAATATAAATGCTAACAGACTATACATGCTTACAGAATATACGTATAAATGAGGTTAGGAATGATGTAATTATACTCATCGTGAATTTTGTGTGAGAAATTTTTTGTATACAACACCTGCCTCGTTCCAACATTAAAACTGGGTACCCGACACGTTTTGTAAGGTGCAGAGCTCGAAAATCAGATTTCTTTTTCTTTTACTCAGCGAAGGCATATCAGAGATTATCAGCACATCCAAATGTCAGTGCATTCAGGTTATACATATCTTCACGTACAAACCAATCACAATTTTGAGAGTACATCCTAGTACACAATGAGTGAATGGAAAATTTACCCGCCAGTAATTCTTTATTAAGAAGTAAAAACTGTAGGATGTAGTTTGAATCATTAAATGTCTTTTAAAATATCAAAGATGGATAAGTTGAGAACTGCGATAAAATGGTTATATTGGAGTAGAGATAGCCAAATGTGTATGACGCAGGTTTAAAAAAATGAAACGATAGAAAGAAGAAAAGGTGAGAATGAATGACAAAAGAGGCAATGAGATGCTGTAAACCAAGCAGTAATAAACCAATAATTCGAGTATATACCTTTATCAAGCAGTAGGGAAATAACGAGAGAAGAAATAAACACAAAAATAACATTTAGCTGGCAGAGATCTTCTTAGAACGTCAAGAAGGTATTGCTTATCACTCACCTGAAAATGTCTCCATACTTTGCTCTCCATTTCTTGAAATGAGGTCGAAGGTTTGAACTCATGTGAATCAGGTTGCCCAGTAGCGGTAGTGGTCGTGCAGGAAACGGCGGGAGACGGGGATCTGGTTTACTCATCCAATGAAGAAGAAACAGCAGGAAGACGATGGCAGCCAGAAAAAATGTGAGATCCATCATACGATGTAAAGGTTGAAGGTCAGCGGGATGATTGTCAGAGCCGAGCTGAACGTTTCGTTTTTAGTGCAATCCTAGTCTAAGAAAAGTACATGAACTGGAGGATAAAATATTGAATAATAACAACCACAACAAGTGGCAAAAGTGTTAAGTAAAATCAGTGCAATATTATTGTTTAAATAAGATAATACCTTCCACTTATACCGTTTAGGGACATCACTACTTTACCTGATGTTAAAATTAAAACTCTGATAACTGTTTGTTATGAATCGATTATGTTTATATATTTTAGTTGGAATGACTCATCTTTATTATGCATGTGCGTGTAATGAAATGCTAGATAGCGCGAGTGATAACGTGGTGCATTGCTCCTGGGCTCATATAGGGTTCGGAAGACTCATCTGTTTTAAAACAGGAAAGGGGAGGGAGCTCATAATAGATGATTTTATAAAGGAATATTACGCTTATGTTTAACAAAAACTCTTGCATACTACATCTCAGGGGGTACTTCTTTAGCAGGCTCCACCGCCACGGGGATTATGGTTATTCTTACCCCATTAATCCAGGTTAGGCTTTTCACTAGGGGTACTAAGGGGGAGGGGTGGGACAAGGTCTTGGGCAGTTATGGTTCGTCAATTCTGACACTAGCTTATCAGTTATTGGTCGCGGACTCACAAAACTCGTGCACAAGAGAAGACTAGCATGACACATGTGAATAACGTGGTGAAGACTTGTTAAGAGAGACCATGAGAACAAACAGGATTTTGTTTCCTGTTGCCCGTGGCTGCGAATTAGGCGCTAAATGACCGTGAGTGTGACGAAACCAGTTACACTTTTATAGAAGCGAATAAGTAAACCTGCGGTTTAACAGAATGATCTGTGACAGAATGGGGACTTGGAACCCGGTTTCTGTGGTAAAAAAGTTGTTGACTACAGCTCAGCTCTTTAAACAAGAACGGACTAAGACATATCTCCGTGTTCCTATTGGCTAGTTCAGTCAAGGGGTCGGAGCTTGCGGTATGCACGAAAGACTTCTGTTCGAGTTGTTGATGTGATAGGACGTGTGTTGGTTTTGTTCTGGGATGTTTGCTATGATTGCTTGGTTCGTAATGTAAGTTTTGTGGTTGTCCTTTTCAGGACAGAATGTGGTAGAGTTTAGTATGTAGTGGTTGTAATTGATTTGTCCTTAATTGTAAAAATGTTACAGGTTCGTAGTTCTACCACAGAGTCCTGTTCCAAACAACATGTCAGTCATTATGTCTCTTACTGATAAACAAATTTTGTAGAATAAATGCAAACCTTTCGGAGAAAATTTATCTGTAAATATAATATACATTTAAATATAATATACATTTAAACAGAATGCACGACCAGGTAAAACATGTATTTGACGAAAATATAAATGCTAACAGACTATACATGCTTACAGAATATACGTATAAATGAGGTTAGGAATGATGTAATTATACTCATCGTGAATTTTGTGTGAGAAATTTTTTGTATACAACACCTGCCTCGTTCCAACATTAAAACTGGGTACCCGACACGTTTTGTAAGGTGCAGAGCTCGAAAATCAGATTTCTTTTTCTTTTACTCAGCGAAGGCATATCAGAGATTATCAGCACATCCAAATGTCAGTGTATTCAGGTTATACATATCTTCACGTACAAACCAATCACAATTTTGAGAGTATATCCTAGTACACAATGAGTGAATGGAAAATTTACCCGCCAGTAATTCTTTATTAAGAAGTAAAAACTGTAGGACGTAGTTTGAATCATTAAATGTCTTTTAAAATATCAAAGATGGATAAGTTGAGAACTGCGAAAAATGGTTATATTGGAGTAGAGATAGCCAAATGTGTATGACGCAGGTTTAAAAAAATGAAACGATACAAAGAAGAAAAGGTGAGAATGAATAGCAAAAAAGGCAATGAAATGATGTAAACCAAGCAGTAATAAACCAATAATTCGAGTATATACCTTTATCAAGCAGTAGGAAAATAACGAGAGAAGAAATAAACACAAAGATAACACGTAGTTGGCAGAGATCTTCTTAGAACGTCAAGAAGGTATTGCTTATCACTCACCTGAAAATGTCTCCATACTTTGCTCTCCATTTCTTGAAATGAGGTCGAAGGTTTGAACTCATGTGAAGCAGGTTGCCCAGTAGTGGTAGTGGTCGTGCAGGAAATGGCGGGAGACGAGGATCTGGTTTACTCATCCAATGAAGAAGAAACAGCAGGAAGACGATGGCAGCCAGAAAAAATGTGAGATCCATCATACGATGTAAAGGTTGAAGGTCAGCGGGATGATTGTCACAGCCGAGCTGAACGTTTCGTTTTTAGTGCAATCCTAGTCTAAGAAAAGTACATGAACTGGAGGATAAAATATTGAATAATAACAACCACAACAAGTGGCAAAAGTGTTAAGTAAAATCAGTGCAATATTATTGTTTTAATAAGATAATACCTTCCACTTATAATGTGTAGGGACATCACTACCTTACTTGATGTTAAAATTAAAACTCTGATAACTGTTTGTTATGAATCGATTATGTTTGTACATTTTAGTTGGAATGACTCATCTTCATTATGCATGTGCGTGTAACGAAATGCTAGATAGCGCGAGTGATAACGTGGTGCACTGCTCCTGGGCTCATATAGGGTTCGGAAGACTCATCTGTTTTAAAACAGGAAAGGGGAAGGAGCTCATAATGGATGATTTTATAATGGAATATTACGCTTATGTTTAACAAAAACTCTGCATACTACATCTCAGGGGGTACTTCTTTAGCAGCCTCCACCGCCACGGGGATTATGGTTATTCTTACCCCATTAATCCAGGTTAGGCTTGTCACTAGGGGTACCAAGGGAGGGGTGGGACAAGGTCTTGGGCAGTTATGGTTCTCCAATTCTGACACTAGCTTATCAGTTATTGGTCGCGGACTCACAAAATTCGTGCACAAGAGAAGACTAGCATGAAACATGTGAATAACGTGGTGAAGACTTGTTAAGAGAGACCATGAGAACAAACAGGATTTTGTTTCCTGTTGCCCGTGGCTGCGAATTAGGCGCGAAATGACCGTGAGTGTGACGAAACCAGTTACACTTTTATAGAAGCGAATAAGTAAACCTGCGGTTTAACAGAATGATCTGTGACAGAATGGGGACTTGGAACCCGGTTTCTGTGGTAAAAAAGTTGTTGACTACAGCTCAGCTCTTTAAACAAGAACGGACTAAGACATATCTCCGTGTTCCTATTGGCTAGTTCAGTCAAGGGGTCGGAGCTTGCGGTATGCACGAAAGACTTCTGTTCGAGATGTTGATGTGATAGGACGTGTGTTGGTTTTGTTCTGGGATGTTTGCTATGATTGCTTGGTTCGTAATGTAAGTTTTGTGGATACATATCTTCACGTACAAACCAATCACAATTTTGAGAGTACATCCTAGTACACAATGAGTGAATGGAAAATTTACCCGCCAGTAATTCTTTATTAAGAAGTAAAAACTGTAGGACGTAGTTTGAATCATTAAATGTCTTTTAAAATATCAAAGATGGATAAGTTGAGAACTGCGAAAAATGGTTATATTGGAGTAGAGATAGCCAAATGTGTATGACGCAGGTTTAAAAAAATGAAACGATACAAAGAAGAAAAGGTGAGAATGAATAGCAAAAAAGGCAATGAAATGATGTAAACCAAGCAGTAATAAACCAATAATTCGAGTATATACCTTTATCAAGCAGTAGGAAAATAACGAGAGAAGAAATAAACACAAAGATAACACGTAGTTGGCAGAGATCTTCTTAGAACGTCAAGAAGGTATTGCTTATCACTCACCTGAAAATGTCTCCATACTTTGCTCTCCATTTCTTGAAATGAGGTCGAAGGTTTGAACTCATGTGAAGCAGGTTGCCCAGTAGTGGTAGTGGTCGTGCAGGAAATGGCGGGAGACGAGGATCTGGTTTACTCATCCAATGAAGAAGAAACAGCAGGAAGACGATGGCAGCCAGAAAAAATGTGAGATCCATCATACGATGTAAAGGTTGAAGGTCAGCGGGATGATTGTCACAGCCGAGCTGAACGTTTCGTTTTTAGTGCAATCCTAGTCTAAGAAAAGTACATGAACTGGAGGATAAAATATTGAATAATAACAACCACAACAAGTGGCAAAAGTGTTAAGTAAAATCAGTGCAATATTATTGTTTAAATAAGATAATACCTTCCACTTATACCGTTTAGGGACATCACTACTTTACCTGATGTTAAAATTAAAACTCTGATAACTGTTTGTTATGAATCGATTATGTTTATATATTTTAGTTGGAATGACTCATCTTTATTATGCATGTGCGTGTAATGAAATGCTAGATAGCGCGAGTGATAACGTGGTGCATTGCTCCTGGGCTCATATAGGGTTCGGAAGACTCATCTGTTTTAAAACAGGAAAGGGGAGGGAGCTCATAATAGATGATTTTATAAAGGAATATTACGCTTATGTTTAACAAAAACTCTTGCATACTACATCTCAGGGGGTACTTCTTTAGCAGGCTCCACCGCCACGGGGATTATGGTTATTCTTACCCCATTAATCCAGGTTAGGCTTTTCACTAGGGGTACTAAGGGGGAGGGGTGGGACAAGGTCTTGGGCAGTTATGGTTCGTCAATTCTGACACTAGCTTATCAGTTATTGGTCGCGGACTCACAAAACTCGTGCACAAGAGAAGACTAGCATGACACATGTGAATAACGTGGTGAAGACTTGTTAAGAGAGACCATGAGAACAAACAGGATTTTGTTTCCTGTTGCCCGTGGCTGCGAATTAGGCGCTAAATGACCGTGAGTGTGACGAAACCAGTTACACTTTTATAGAAGCGAATAAGTAAACCTGCGGTTTAACAGAATGATCTGTGACAGAATGGGGACTTGGAACCCGGTTTCTGTGGTAAAAAAGTTGTTGACTACAGCTCAGCTCTTTAAACAAGAACGGACTAAGACATATCTCCGTGTTCCTATTGGCTAGTTCAGTCAAGGGGTCGGAGCTTGCGGTATGCACGAAAGACTTCTGTTCGAGATGTTGATGTGATAGGACGTGTGTTGGTTTTGTTCTGGGATGTTTGCTATGATTGCTTGGTTCGTAATGTAAGTTTTGTGGTTGTCCTTTTCAGGACAGAATGTGGTAGAGTTTAGTATGTAGTGGTTGTAATTGATTTGTCCTTAATTGTCGAAAGTTTAGCATGTTATGAGTTGAGTGTCCCCTTTTTGGGCAAGGATGCGATTCTAGACTGAAAGGTTATATTGGAGTTTTCAGTATACGTGAGGTTAGCATGCCTTTAACGCTTTGTGTGATGGTGTGAGTGTCCCATGGCGAAATCGTGTGGACAGCTTTTTTCCATTAAACTTTGTTTTTCCATTAAACTTCGTTTTTCCATTAAACTTTGTTTTTCCATTAAAATTTGTTTTTCCATTAAACTTTTGTAAGTGCGGAACCCTGTAGTATTTTTTATTCATGTTATGTGTGCCAACTGTTGATTTATGTTATGTGTGCCAACTGTTGATTTATGTTATGTGTGCCAACTGTTGATTTATGTTATGTGTGCCAACTGTTGATTTATGTTATGTGTGCCAACTGTTGATTTATGTTATGTGTGCCAACTGTTGATTTATGTTACGTGTGCCAACTGTTGATTTATGTTACGTGTGCCAACTGTTGATTTATGTTACGTGTGCCAACTGTTGATTTATGTTACGTGTGGAAACTGTTGATTTATGTTACGTGTGCCAACTGTTGATTTATGTTACGTGTGCCAACTGTTGATTTATGTTACGTGTGCCAACTGTTGATTTATGTTACGTGTGCCAACTGTTGATTTATGTTACGTGTGCCAACTGTTGGTTTATGTTACGTGTGCCAGCTGTTGGTTTATGTTACGTGTGCCAGCTGTTGGTTTATGTTACGTGTGCCAGCTGTTGGTTTATGTTACGTGTGCCAGCTGTTGGTTTATGTTACGTGTGCCAGCTGTTGGTTTATGTTACGTGTGCCAGCTGTTGGTTTATGTTAGTGTGCCAGCTGTTGGTTTATGTTACGTGTGCCAGCTGTTGGTTTATGTTACGTGTGCCAACTGTTGGTTTATGTTACGTGTGCCAACTGTTGGTTTATGTTACACGTGCCAACTGTTGGTTTATGTTACACGTGCCAACTGTTGGTTTATGTTACGTGTGCCAGCTGTTGGTTTATGTCACGTGTGCCAGCTGTTGGTTTATGTTACGTGTGCCAGCTGTTGGTTTATGTTACGCGTGCCAACTGTTGGTTTATGTTACGCGTGCCAACTGTTGGTTTATGTTACGCGTGCCAACTGTTGGTTTATGTTATGTGTGCCAACTGTTGGTTTATGTTATGTGTGCCAACTGTTGGTTTATGTTACGTGTGCCAACTGTTGGTTTATGTTACGTGTGCCAACTGTTGGTTTATGTTACGCGTGCCAACTGTTGGTTTATGTTACGTGTGCCAACTGTTGGTTTATGTTACGTGTGCCAACTGTTGGTTTATGTTACGTGTGCCAACTGTTGGTTTATGTCACGTGTGCCAGCTGTTGGTTTATGTCACGTGTGCCAGCTGTTGGTTTATGTCACGTGTGCCAGCTGTTGGTTTATGTTACGTGTGCCAGCTGTTGGTTTATGTTACGCGTGCCAGCTGTTGGTTTATGTTACGCGTGCCAGCTGTTGGTTTATGTTACGCGTGCCAACTGTTGGTTTATGTTACGCGTGCCAACTGTTGGTTTATGTTACGCGTGCCAACTGTTGGTTTATGTTACGCGTGCCAACTGTTGGTTTATGTTACGCGTTCCAACTGTTGGTTTATGTTACGCGTTCCAACTGTTGGTTTATGTTACGCGTTCCAACTGTTGGTTTATGTTACGTGTGCCAACTGTTGGTTTATGTTATGTGTGCCAACTGTTGGTTTATGTTACGTGTGCCAACTGTTGGTTTATGTTACGTGTGCCAACTGCTGGTTTATGTTACACGTGCCAACTGTTGGTTTATGTTACGTGTGCCAACTGTTGGTTTATGTTACGTGTGCCAACTGTTGGTTTATGTTACGTGTGCCAACTGTTGGTTTCGGTTTGTTACTCATGTAACTGGTCATGTTCGTGTACTGACCTGTGGTGGTATATTATTGTCATCTGGGTTTTCGTTTGTTACACGATGTTTTGGTGTCACTTGTTAACCAGTTAAGCCAAATATCTGCTCAGTAAATAACGAGGTAAAGTATTTCAAGACTAGTTCAGCTGGTGTAAAATACATCAACACATAATCGTAGAGTAGATGAATTACACGTCAGTAGTGAAACACGCCTTTAGCTGGATCGGAATCAGCGGTTAACGAGGATTTACAACATGTTACCTGAATTATGCTGTGAGTGTCATGGCCTAGAGCACTGCTCTAGATCTACCATTTATAGCAACATCCACAGGTTTTCTGCAAAAAAAAAAAAAAAAATGAAGACCAATTTCCGCAAAACTTTCGGACATTTTTTTTTTAAAGACGAGACTTTATTCAGTACATGTGGCATCTTAATTGTCACAACTGAACAAATCTACTTTCTACCTGTCGTTTAGGGGTCCGTCAGGGGTGCACATTGTCGTCTTACTTATTTAACTTGTATACTGAAAATATAATGAGGAATGTTAGAGAAAATGTAGACAAAGAATAATACGATGTCATAACAATTGAAGGTTATGAAATACCAGAGATTACATATGCTGATGACACAGTGTTACTGTCCACAACACAAAAAGGAATGGAAAAACTAATTATGTCAGTCAGTAAGAATCATGAAGATCAAAACCTCTATCTTAATGCGAAGAAAACTAAATTGATGACAACTGACAAAACAAACAAGGCAGCTGAAATATACATTAATGATGAACAATTTGAAGAAGTGGAGAGTTTTGAATATTTTGGATCATTACTAAACAATTTGAAGAAGTGGAGAGTTTTGAATATCTTGGATCACTGCTAACTAATAATGAAGATACAATGATTGAAATTAAAAGAGGACATCTATCGCTCTTCAAAAAGTAAAACAACTAAAGAATCTGTGGAAAGGAACAGACAGAACTACAAAAATAAGATTTTTAAGGGCATGCATCTTTCCCATCGCAAGATATGCCTGTGAGACCTGGACACTTAACAAAACAGCTGAGAAACACATAAATGCCTTTGAATGTAAATGCTACAGAAGAGTTCTTCAGATATCATGGATAAAAAAAAATAACATATATATGAATACTACAAGATCTTAATATTAAAGAAGTCTGGTTAGTAAAGAGGATTAAATAGCGAAAACTTTAAAATTTGGGACATATTAAACGTCATTATAATTTAAAGAAGACCGTCTTGGAAGACACATAATGGGAAAATGAAAGAGAGGAAGACCAAGGCGAAGATGGCTACAAAACATCGTTGCTAATCAGCAAATGGAGGCAAAGTTTTGCAAGTGAGATGCAAATGACTGATTGACTGACTGATAGAAACTTTTTTTTAAAATCATAAATCTGTTATCTGTTGAACTGCTTCTGTCCACGAGTCTCTGTTATTTGATCTCTAGTTTATATTAGTCTTTTCCTCACAGTGTCTACAAAAGTGCCAGGCGCCGACTTGATATTTCTCATGACGGAAAATGGTGCTCCAAAATATTATAGATCGATCATTTTCACCAGACAATATGGTAGTCACGTTATTCGCACTCCCACGTCATATGATCGTGCTTTATCGTCTGATTCATCGTGCTTACGACGATATTATTCTTTTATCGAAATAACAACAGCACAGAAACTGTTTCCAGCGATTAATGTTCCTCATGTGCGTTTACAGTAACTGACTCCTGTAATTTGAAACAGGTGTGAAAATAAGAGTTATACAGGAATTTGAAACAGGTGTGAAGATAAGAGTCATACATGAATTTGAAACAGGTGTGAAGATAAGAGTTATACAGGAATTTGAAACATGTATGAAGATAAGAGTTATACAGGAATTTGAAATAGGTGTGAAGATAAGAGTCATACAGGAATTTGAAACAAGTGTGAATATAATAGTTATACAGGAATTTGAAACAAGTGTGAATATAATAGTTATACAGGAATTTGAAACAAGTGTGAAGATAAGAGTTATACAGAAATTGAAACAGGTGTGAAGATAAGAGTTATACAGAAATTGAAACAAGTGTGAAGATAAGAGTTTTACAGGAACCTGAGACATAAAAGAAATGACAACTGCAGTAAAACTGGTTCTAGTAATGAAAATAGATGGAGGTGTATGGTAGACTTTTACAAAAAGATAGAAAGAGTGAGGAAAGTGGGAAGAAACAAGAATGGTAGAAAGCAAGATAAGTACATATAAATGAAGGAAATAAAAGAATACGGTATTTTGGCAAAAGCCTCTTTCAAGGATTACATAAAAAAAACAACAACAACACAACAGATAAAAACAGGAAAAATGTAAGAAACATGTAGATCACATGATCCTGTAAAACCCTATAGAAAGGCTGTCTATATATTTTTTCACACATTTTTCGTGGTTTTATCTGTTGTGTTGTTTTTGTGTGTGATCCTTGCTACCCACCAACCATTTAAATAACGGCAAAAGCTACAACCGGCAAAAGCGTGTGGAACAGCTGTGCTAGCCTCGTGACAAACACGAACCACTTTATGATACAGGCAATAAGGGCTACATGTGCACTCATCAATAACGGATGCTGCATACTTCAAAAAGAATGTTTTGAATAGTTACCAATTTGTTTTTAACGGTGTTTTATACGTGCTTTTGCGCTAGAGTTGTTCCATACTGTGTCCTTGTATGTTCGTGGTATTTCATAATGTGTCCTTTTGTGTTAGTGGTATTTTATAATTGGCGTTGTGTGTTATTGGGGGTTCATGACGTGTTTTGTATTAATGATGTTTTATAATCGTCCTTTCGTTCTATAAACAACAGAGTCGTGTACGATGAGATGCCAGCAATCCACTGCAGTAGGATTCAGGGCCAGAGAATCCGAGACCTGAAGTTCTTGGGTATAACGTTTGAACGATCGTTTTTTTTTTTTTAACCGTCAGCACACTGACCATGTCATATAACAAGCACAAAAAAGGACTTAATGCTGTCAAGGCAGTGGCTAGGTGGGATATGCAGCAATGGATGCTTGTACGGCTAATACAGACACTGGTGCTAGCAGTGGTTGATTACGGACTCAGACTACTGACCTTATCCAAAATCCAAATTGACAGGTTGAAAAGAATTCAAAATGAAGCTATGCGGACTGTCCTGGACTGCACAAAAGGATACTCCGAGTGTGACCATACGTTATCTGCTTGGTCTGCCTGGCCTTGAGATCAGGCACAAGGTTGTACAGGTCAAGACTTATCTCGCAGTGGCCGGTAACGTCACTCATCCTCTGCATAAATCACTGGCGGTAATGAAAGATTGTCGTATCAAACATGGCAGTTCATGGATGGCTGAGGATGTGTGTGCGGTGGAGGGTATATTAAAAGGGACAGAGTGAATAAACGTGAGATGATAGCAACAGATACATCAAAGTGAACATCACCGCGCTTGGCATAGTTTGCAGAGAATAGATGGGAGGAAGGACTGAGTTTGCAGAGAATGGATGGGAGGCAGGACTGAGTTTGCAGAGAATAGATAGGAGGCAGGACTGAGTTTGCAGAGAATAGATGGGAGGCAGGACTGAGTTTGCAGAGAATAGATAGGAGGCAGGACTGAGTTTGCAGAGAATAGATGGGAGGCAGGACTGAGTTTGCAGTTCAGGGGCTCATTTACGCTCACGTGCAACCACGTGACTCAGTCATCTTTACGGACAACTCAATGCTGCCAGGTGAAAAGAGTGGGTGGGGCTTCGTTACTTATAGAAAAGGCACAGTGGTAGCACAGAAAAGAGTGGATGGGGCTTCGTTGCTGATAGAAAAGGCACAGTGGTGACACAGAAGGCATTGGCCTCCATCACCACGACATCAAGGATGAAGATGGAAATTGTAGCAGTGACTAAGAAGGCTCTGTCCTGTCTATCCAGCAAGATGATACACACGGTGTGGTGGTGACAGGCAGGATGATATACACGGTGTGGTGGTGACAGGCAGGATGATACACACGGTGTGGTGGTGACAGGCAGGATGATACACACAGTGTGGTGGTGACAGGTAGGATGATACACACGGTGTGGTGGTGACAGGCAGGATGATACACACGGTGTGGTGGTGACAGGCAGGATGATACACACGGTGTGGTGGTGACAGGCAGGATGATACACACGGTGTGGTGGTGACAGGCAGGATGATACACACGGTGTGGTGGTGACAGGCAGGATGATACACACGGTGTGGCGGTGACAGGCAGGATGATACACACGGTGTGGCGGTGACAGGCAGGATGATACACACGGTGTGGTGGTGACAGGCAGGATGATACACACGGTGTGGCGGTGACAGGCAGGATGATACACACGGTGTGGCGGTGACAGGCAGGATGATACACACGGTGTGGCGGTGACAGGCAGGATGATACACACGGTGTGGTGGTGACAGGCAGGATGATACACACGGTGTGGCGGTGACGGATTCTCAAAACTTTCTTTGTAAGAAGAGAGACGTTTACTACGTCCTGAATAGGCTCATCTCGTGCGATAATCCAGTGTCACCAGGCAGACACGATAATCCAGTGTCACCAGGCAGACACGATAATCCAGTGTCACCAGGCAGACACGATAATCCAGTGTCACCAGGCAGACACGATAATCCAGTGTCACCAGGCAGACACGATAATCCAGTGTCACCAGGCAGACACGATAATCCAGTGTCACCAGGCAGACACGATAATCCAGTGTCACCAGGCAGACACGATAATCCAGTGTCACCAGGCAGACACGATAATCCAGTGTCACCAGGCAGACACGATAATCCAGTGTCACCAGGCAGACACGATAATCCAGTGTCACCAGGCAGACATGGACATATTGCCCTGGGCATTCGGGAGTGAGAGGCATTGGGGTAGCCGTGACAGATAACATGTGTCAGTCAGAGAAATAGATCAACTTCGTGACAGATAACATGTGTAGTCAGAGAAATAGATCAACTTCGTGACAGATAACATGTGTAGTCAGAGAAATAGATCAAAATCGTGACAGATAACATGTGTAGTCAGAGAAATAGATCAAAATCGTGACAGATAACATGTGTAGTCAGAGAAATAGATCAACTTCGTGACAGATAACATGTGTAGTCAGAGAAATAGATCAAAATCGTGACAGATAACATGTGTAGTCAGAGAAATAGATCAACTTCGTGACAGATAACATGTGTAGTCAGAGAAATAGATCAACTTCGTGACAGATAACATGTGTCAGTCAGAGAAATAGATCAACTTCGTGACAGATAACATGTGTCAGTCAGAGAAATTGATTAAAATCGTGACAGATAACATGTGTCAATCAGAGAAATTAATCAACATCGTGACATATAACATGTGTAAGTCAGAGAAGTAGATCAACTTCGTGACAGATAACATGTGTCAGTCAGAGAAATAGATAAAAATCGTGACAGATAACATGTGTCAGTCAGAGAATAGATCAACATCGTGACAGATAACATGTGTCAGTCAGAGAAATAGATAAAAATCGTGACAGATAACATGTGTCAGTCAGAGAAATAGATCAACTTCGTGACAGATAACATGTGTCAGTCAGAGAAATTGATTAAAATCGTGACAGATAACATGTGTCAATCAGAGAAATTAATCAACATCGTGACATATAACATGTGTAAGTCAGAGAAGTAGATCAACTTCGTGACAGATAACATGTGTCAGTCAGAGAAATAGATAAAAATCGTGACAGATAACATGTGTCAGTCAGAGAAATAGATCAACATCGTGACAGATAACATGTGTCAGTCAGAGAAATAGATAAAAATCGTGACAGATAACATGTGTCAGTCAGAGAAATGGATCAACATCGTGACAGATAACGTGCTGCAGATTGAAACAAAAGAAACGTTTGAAGCTGAAATTCTTGAGCGCTTAGGCCAAACATAAGCAAAGCGATGGTTCAAATAAACTGAATAATAAGCAAATACAGTTGTTGCTGGAATCTCATTTCTCAATCACTTCTGTGCTACTTCTAGCGCAGGTAACAGCTGCTACGGTTAGTTTTATTAGGTTAAAGTGAAATATGTGGGTCTTTTTAATTTTAAAATCTTTGAATTTCGTTGAAGCTGTTCCCAGCCAGACTATTTAGGGGCAGAGCTCAAGAACCTGATGACTGCTACAACTCGTATAAGAAACAGATTGTGAAATTTACATTAACTTTTCTGTGTAGCTTTTTAAATATTTTTTAAAAACAATTTTCAGCGCATTAAGAGAAAATCCGTATCAGATAAGAAAAAAATATTTTGAAAAACTGTGAAGAACCTACAAGCAGATTAGCATGTGAAGAAATACAGACGTGTGAAGCTGATATAGAGGAGGAAGAGTTTTCTTCTAAGTCATCGACAGTGTCATGCTTCTACGAAACAACGAAGCTGCAGGATCAGACGGAATTGCTCTAGAATTGATTAAGGAAGGACGTCTAAATCTACATGAACTGATCTGCGCATTGATACCACAAATATGGAGATAAGAAAAAAAAACTCCTTAGTTAAAGTAAAGAAACATGACTGACAGTAAAGAAACATGACTGACAGTAAAGAAACATGACTGACAGTAAAGAAACATGACTGATCCCAATATTAAAGATAGGAGATAAGAGCAAGCGTGAAAGCTGCAGATGATTATCATTGCTGCAAGCAAGCTACGAGATCACAACCATACAGCGAGGACATACTGGGAGATAAAGGTCAAGTGAACCAGCGTCATTGCATACAGTCAAACCATACGTGCTCTTTGACCAGAAGCTGTCGGCCAATGCCGCTATCAGCACTAACTCCGTAGCTAGCGGAGTCATTACCCTGGTACCTATATTTTTCTTAAGGCTGGGTGAACCCAGGTCACAGGTTTGACAGCCTCTGTGAGCGGAAACCAAAGCCCGGTCGTCTGGCGAGTGACTTAATCCACGGCTGCCTAAAAGTTAAGACACGACCGTGGACCTAACACGTGTCTTCTGAATGTGAAACTAGTCTTCACCGCGCGCTGCCACACCTTATCCCACTCGGGGGGGAGGGGGGAATTATCAAGCAGGTTTCAGGGAGAATAGATCAACCGTGAACTGTTCCCTATTACTATTCAACCCAGTGTTAAAACGATAGCCAGAAAAGTGAAAGAAGAAAGCAGTACACAAGAACAAGAGAAAATACTAGGATATGTTGAGGACATTGATCTACTGGGGAGACGCTATACATGAAGTCACCAACACCTGCATACACCTGACAGGTGTGGCACTAGGCTTTGCCATTACCCAAGATAAGACAGAGTATAGGAAGATATCAAGAAACTGGGGGAAGAATAAGCCAGATTATATAATTTTTGGAGATACGACCACCAGGAACACAGAAACATACAAATATCTAGACACAACTTTCAACAGCTGCAACATAGTAAGGAGGAAATTAAAACTAAAACAAAATATAATCTTTCTTTGCAACACCTGCTAAAATCCCCAAAACACCAGGATAAACAATCTACACAACTAAGACCAGCCGTCATGTATGGATCAGAAACGTGGAGTACAACAAGGAAAGATGAACAAGAATTGCATATCTTTGAGAACAAGATCATAAGAAGAATCTTTGGGCCCATAAAAGATACCAGCAGTGGGAAATGGAGAGCTAGAAGGAACACTGAATTTAACAGCATATTTAAATCACAGCGGATTATAACCATCTTGAAACTGGACAGATTGTGATGGTTTGGTTGTGTAGAAAGAATGGAAGACTTGAAACTGGACAGATTGTGCTGGTTTGATTGTGTAGAAAGAATGGAAGACTTGAAACTGGACAGATTGTGCTGGTCTGGACCTGTAGAAAGAATGGAAGACTTGAAACTGGACAGATTGCACTGGTTTGGTTGTGTAGAAAGAATGGAAGACTTGAAACTGGACAGATTGTGCTGGTTTGGTTGTGTAGAAAGAATGTAAGACTTGAAACTGGACAGATTGTGCTGGTTTGGTTGTGTAGAAAGAATGGAAGACTTGAAACTGGACAGATTGTGCTGGTCTGGACCTGTAGAAAGAATGGAAGACTTGAAACTGGACAGATTGTGCTGGTTTGGTTGTGTAGAAAGAATGGAAGACTTGAAACTGGACAGATTGTGCTGGTTTGGTTGTGTAGAAAGAATGGAAGACTTGAAACTGGATAGATTGCACTGGTTGGGTTGTGTAGAAAGAATGGAAGACTTGAAACTGGATAGATTGCACTGGTTGGGTTGTGTAGAAAGAATGAAAGAGAACGACAAACAAAAATGGTGTACAAGTATGTATGAGAGTTGAAAAAAAACAATACCGACAGGTAGCCCAAGACAGAGATTGAGAGACAACATACAAGAGTATATAAAAGAAATAGGTATTTTTACTCTTATATAAACTGGAGAGAGAAGACTAGGAATAGAGAGTAATGGAGGCGAACTTTATCTGCAGCAGTGAGCGTTAACGGCTAATAAAGTTGAAGAAGAAGAAGAAACTGAGAAGTGAATATATTTTGAATTACCAACATTCAGATGTTGAATAAGTTTGCATATTTTTATTTACCGCAACAGCTGGGGCCAAAAACTTTACACATTGTGGATAATTTCACACAAGTTATTTGACACACATACTGAGGAGTCAGTTTACTACACACAACATGCAAATACCTGTTTTTATACTCTTAAGAAATATACACTTCAGATCACAACATTAGTCTACAATTCATGAAAATACAAGAGGAAAAGACTGTTATGTCATCAGTGACTTACCACGCGAAGTCATACCACGATAAGCTCAGCAACTCTAAATCTCGAAATTGATTATTTTTCTATTTCATGAAGGCCTTTAAATCTGAGAAGTGGAAGCAGGTACACATCAAATCCTATTCCTTAAGCCTCTGTTTCAAAATTCTGAGCGTTACTTTACAAACTTCCCAACGAAAACAATTTTAAAGAAATAGGTCAGAATCCAGAGTTCACGTGAGTCAGGTTAAAAAATCTCAGCACTCATAAACAGTAAATCTTCTACTTTTCAGCCTTCTTCAGATTTATAAGAACTAACGTTTTAGGTTTACAACCTAAACTGAGCAGGTACCGAGCAGTAAAGCTGTTTAGTCTACCTAGTATTAGAGGTTATATGTCACTCTGTTAGTCTAAAATCGGAGGTTTTGAGATGTAAATATGTCGCTCTAAGGAAGATTGTAGGGTTGTCGCAGCCAGTTAAGCACGCGAAGTACTAACCATTATATGATCACGGCCAGTTAACAATATAGACAAACTTTGACTTCGACTGGTCTGTTGTTGCACCACTAAAATGGTGTTCTTTCTTTATGCTGAAAGCTGTATGGTGCCTTGAACGTTTGGGGAACTTCCATGACGTCACGAAGTTGCTATACTTGCCTCAGTTCGTTACACTGGTATGCTCCACGCAACTTCATCCAACCCAGGATCACTAAACAGAGTTCATACACGACTTCTGAGCTATGTAAATAAAATTAACTGACCGTTCCAACTCCACAGCTGCGACACAAAACATAAGTCAGTAACCACCCAACTCCGGACGTTACAATAGAACAGATTTATTGAGGAAACCACATTTATTGCTGAATGTTGCAAACGGAAGTGGCGTGAAAAGACTGATGGAATTCACAAATACATGAAAATGTGTCCGGGCGACTTGAAGTCGCCATGAGACGACCTCTCACATAGTAAGGATGTTGAAGGATTTTGTGTGTGTGTGTGTGTGTGTTTTTTACTACAGACAATACCACATCCTCTCTAAAAAAACTGAATTCATAAGAAACTGTCCTAGAAAGGACAAATTTACCCCATACAAAGATTTCCTACAAAGGACAGACTACAATCTACATTCTACTATTTCGAAGCCCAGCTAAAGTACCGACTCTGAAGAAAAACTTGCGTGCCTACATTTTACGTGCGAGCTTCTAAGACAGATTTTCCCACTGCACATGCTTCATCATCATCATCAGGTGCCGTGCCGACTGGCGTTGGCTATTATGCTTCTCCAGAGTATCCGATCCTTCATGCAGGCCATCAGCTCAGTTGGTGATCTCCTCTCACACCATCCCGTCAGACTGTCCAGTATCATTTCTCTTGGTCTTCCTCTTGATCTTCTTCCTTCTATTTTTCCTGTTGGTATAATATTTTCAATGCCCCCTCTTCTCATTGCATGTCCTATGAAAGTACATTGTCTCTCTCTTATCTTTCTGACAAGGTTTTTTGTCTCTCCAGCTGTTCTCATACATTCTTCATGCTTATGAATATAAAAAATTAACTCTCTACAGGGGAGACTACTATTTTATTTTTATCCAACTCAGTTACCTATCTTATTCTAATACATATTTCCCCTCCCCCAAGGAATAGATTTGCCCTCAAATCCTTGACAACAAAATTCTACTAAACATACTGAATAATTTCACAAGTTATTTGACACACATACTGAGGAGTCAGTTTACTACAGACATGTTCTGAGTAACACAACATGCAAATACCTGTTTTTATACTCTTAAGAAATATACACTTCAGAGCACAACATTAGTCTACAATTCATGAAAATACAAGAGGAAAAGACTGTTATGTCATCAGTGACTTACCACGCGAAGTCATACCACGATAAGCTCAGCAACTCTAAATCTCGAAATTGATTATTTTTCTATTTCATGAAGGCCTTTAAATCTGAGAAGTGGAAGCAGGTACACATCAAATCCTATTCCTTAAGCCTCTGTTTCAAAATTCTGAGCGTTACTTTACAAACTTCCCAACGAAAACAATTTTAAAGAAATAGGTCAGAATCCAGAGTTCACGTGAGTCAGGTTAAAAAATCTCAGGACTCATAAACAGTAAATCTTCTACTTTTCAGCCTTCTTCAGATTTATAAGAACTAACGTTTTAGGTTTACAACCTAAACTGAGCAGGTACCGAGCAGTAAAGCTGTTTAGTCTACCTAATATTAGAGGTTATATGTCACTCTGTCAGTCTAAAATCGGAGGTTTTGAAGTGTAAATATGTCGCTCTAAAGAAGATTGTAGGGTTGTCGCAGCCAGTTAAGCACGCGAAGTACTAACCATTATATGATCACGGCCAGTTAACAATATAGACAAACTTTGACTTCGACTGGTCTGTTGTTGCACCACTAAAATGGTGTTCTTTCTTTATGCTGAAAGCTGTATGATGCCTTGAACGTTTGGGGAACTTCCATGACGTCACGAAGTTGCTATACTTGCCTCAGTTCGTTACACTGGTATGCTCCACGCAACTTCATCCAACCCAGGATCACTAAACAGAGTTCATACACGACTTCTGAGCTATGTAAATAAAATTAACTGACCGTTCCAACTCCACAGCTGCGACACAAAACATAAGTCAGTAACCACCCAACTCCGGACGTTACAATAGAACAGATTTATTGAGGAAACCACATTTATTGCTGAATGTTGCAAACGGAAGTGGCGTGAAAAGACTGATGGAATTCACAAATACATGAAAATGTGTCCGGGCGACTTGAAGTCGCCATGAGACGACCTCTCACATAGTAAGGATGTTGAAGGATTTTATGTGTGTGTGTGTGTGTTTTTTACTACAGACAATACCACATCCTCTCAAAAAAACTGAATTCATAAGAAACTGTCCTAGAAAGGACAAATTTACCCCATACAAAGATTTCCTACAAAGGACAGACTACAATCTACATTCTACTATTTCGAAGCCCAGCTAAAGTACCGACTCTGAAGAAAAACTTGCGTGCCTACATTTTACGTGCGAGCTTCTAAGACAGATTTTCCCACTGCACATGCTTCATCATCATCATCAGGTGCCGTGCCGACTGGCGTTGGCTATTATGCTTCTCCAGAGTATCCGATCCTTCATGCAGGCCATCAGCTCAGTTGGTGATCTCCTCTCACACTATCCCGTCAGACTGTCCAGTATCATTTCTCTTGGTCTTCCTCTTGATCTTCTTCCTTCTATTTTTCCTGTTGGTATAATATTTTCAATGCCCCCTCTTCTCATTGCATGTCCTATGAAAGTACATTGTCTCTCTCTTATCTTTCTGACAAGGTTTTTTGTCTCTCCAGCTGTTCTCATACATTCTTCATGCTTATGAATATAAAAAATTAACTCTCTACAGGGGAGACTACTATTTTATTTTTATCCAACTCAGTTACCTATCTTATTCTAATACATATTTCCCCTCCCCCAAGGAATAGATTTGCCCTCAAATCCTTGACAACAAAATTCTACTAAACATACTGAATAATATATAACAACTCCAAGTCTGGTTAATTTGAATAAGTCAAATTAGAGCACGCACAATCGCATTTATTAGGCTCTGTAGCACATGTCACAGGCAACGCACGATAACACATGCTTCCCAGCTAACGCATGATACTACATGCTTTCTTCTCGACAAGGCATGATACTACATGACACCTTCACGACAACGCATGTTACTATATGCCTCCTTCACGACAACACATGATACTACATGCTTTCTTCTCGACAAGGCATGATACTACATGCTTTCTTCACGACAAGGCATGATACTACATGACACCTTCACGACAAGGCATGATACTACATGACACCTTCACGACAAGGCATGATACTACATGCTTTCTTCACGACAAGGCATGATACTACATGCTTTCTTCACGACAAGGTTTGATACTACATGACACCTTCACGACAAGGCATGTTACTATATGCCTCCTTCACGACAAGGCATGTTACTATATGCCTCCTTCACGACAAGGCATGATACCATACGCCTCCTTCACGACAAGGCATGATACCATACGCCTCCTTCACGACAAGGCATGATACCATACGCCTCCTTCACGCATGAATCCACATGCGAGAGCTTGGAACAACGCATAGCATATTCCACAATCAACGAACAACAATGCATGGATCTACATGCATATAACCACAATACCTGATAACCACATGCACTGGAAAAGAATAGTTAACCACTTATTCCCGAAATGTTTGCAGCCGCATCTGAACGTTATATGATAACCCATTAAAGACAATTATCCTGGCTGAAGACCTGGGAATAGAGTATTACAGAAAACTGGAAACTCTACACGTCCTCTCTTTCAAGATGTAAATTAAAAAAACAGATTGCAGAAAATAGAATAAAACAGTCTATTACCGAAAAAAATACTATTCAGGTATGTTGATGAAAAAAAGCAACAAAGAAACAAATACAACTTTATCAGCATTTATAAGATATTCTAGACCGAACATATCAAGAAAAAAATAGAACTTTATCACGATTTATACAATTTTCTAGACCGTACATATCCAGAAAAAAATTAATAGTTTTACCGTACAGGCAGATCGTATAGTGTGCTCAATGACAGGTGATAAAAGCCTTGAGTTGTGTGTTATTACACACAAGTTTATCTACAGCACAAGACGTACAGAACGTTTGTGCGGATTATTTGTTGTTTATCTGCTGTCATTTAGTTTCATTTTGACACCGTGCACACACATAAACAGAGCACACACACACACAGACACACGCACAGAGACAGACAGACAAATGTCCGCTCTATTTCATATCTTCTCTCTACTCAGAGTGTAGGCGTGGCGCCTTAAACAGAATCTCGAGGCATACAAATTCCTGGCCGTCTGTTCTGATTTGCTCTCAGCTACTCCTCCCCACAGCCCTCCCCCACAGCCCTCCTCCCCACAGCCCTCCTCCCCAAGCCCTCTTCCCCACAGCCCTCCTCCCCACAGCCCTCCTCCCCACAGCCCTGCTACCCGCCCCCTGACTGAATATACCTGTGCTTAAATAATAGCCCCTACCACATTAAAGGCAGCTTAGATTGCCATCTTGATATAGCGTATACAGTTTCTAGACCACGGATTCAGATAGGCTGAGTAACGTGCAGGCGAAAGGAACAATGCATGGAAAAACACAATTTTATTTTAAAAAAACGAACGCAAAAATGATTTTTATTACTTCTAAAACTGCTGTTTTATGCCATGAGTGTAGAGATATTGAGAGATATATGGAGCAGCTAAAAAATAATAGAGATGAGGTGAGAAGAAACGTCAGAAACTAGGCAATGAGATGAGCATGTAGAAATGTAATACTGAAGCAAACCAATATTTCGGCAGTATGACTTTTTCAGGAAAGACAAAAATAGCGAAACAACAAGTAAACACAAAAATAGCACTTGGCTGGCGGAGATACACAAGGTTAGAAGTAATGCGTTACTGTCACGTTACTGTCACATTACTGTCACTTGATTGACGTCCTAACGAAGACGCTCATCCCCTATTTTGACACTCCTTCTCATCTTCTTTCAAATATTTCTTTGCAAAAACTGCACCATATACCTCTCAATGTCTCTGCTAGCACTATTTTACTTCAGTCTCTAACTCAGTCTCTAACTCATCTATCTTTTATTATCTACTCTCACTGTCTCTGCTAGTGCCAGTTTTACTTCAGTCTCTAACTTATCTATCTGTTATTATCTACTCTCACTGTCTCTACTAGTGCCAGTTTTACTTCAGTCTCTAACTTATCTATCTGTTATTATCTACTCTCACTGTCTCTGCTAGTGCCAGTTTTACTTCAGTCTCTAACTCATGTATCGTTTATTATCTCCTAGACAAGAATGTGTGGGTCCACAGTCTACAGTCAAGATGTAGAAGAGTTTAATGTATTTCCCAGTCACAGTGTAATATCAAGCTAGTATTACGTCAAGATCCCGGTAGTAAAAAGTCAAAAAGAAAGAATCTTCAGGATTAAAGTCATCAAAGATTAAAAGGTTCAGAGTTTGAAAATCAGACTCCGGGTTCATGGCATTCAGGACAGCCTCAGGTATACTCTGCCGCATGCCATAGCATCCATCCAAGAGTATGTTTCCTAATATTCCTACCAGCACCCTTAATGTGTTCTAGATCAGCAGTCATTTCACAACTATATTGTTCTTCCATTCCTGTTCTTCATTTTCCCGCAGTCTTTTCCAGTGCGACTTTAGCAATGTCACCCTTGTCCACTCTGTCTGCCATTTATTTCAGCATGTCCAGCAAGTCTGTCTGCCACTTACTGCCATGTACTCCCGCATGCCCTGGACAATTAAGCCAAGTTAGGCTCGTTACAGTTGACTAATTTAACATTCTTTTCAAAGCAATTTTTTCCTCAGTCTTATGAATGTGAATCCGTCACAATGACGCCATGAACTACGTCATGGGCAACCAACCATTCCATTGCGGCTGACACAGACTCCGTTACCACACACACGCTTGATGTGCTGACTTCAAAGGCTCTCGAACTCTGTGAAGCAACTACTCTTCCACTGCACTAGACAGCAAAACTCCAACCACTTCTGCTTTTCCGAGACACTGAACCATCAGTGTCGGAAGACCCGTAGTGACGTTGCATGAGATCTTGAACCCAAGATTCAACTTTCCCATGTGCCCAGTCTCGATATTCGTGGCACTTCTTTATGTAACCTTTGTTAGCTGAGGTCGGTCCTGTACCTGTAACCAAACACCGCCTTTAGGCACTTCATGTAGATGTCACACTGACATTGTTGTATCCTCAGCCTCAGCTATCCATGATATGTCACATTTTATCTGTGTATTATTTATATTGTGTGTTCGTGTGATTGCTTCTTTACTCTCTAACTCTCATTAACAAGTGCTGGATGACTGAATGAGTGAAAGCTGTACGGTGAAGGGCAGAATGTTATTTGGGTTGCGTGCCCAATTCTTAACATTTTGAAAATAAAATATGTTCGCTCGTTCATCTGCCCTTCATCGACCAGTGCTCCGTATACAGAGGATGTCCCTTAATATCAGCAACCCTGATATAATTTTTAACCTGAGCATACTTGTGTTTTGACCTCGTTCTCAGAATATCAAGCCGAAAGCCTGTGGCTGCCACTGGAGTATCCTTTGTTTAGTTCCCTTACTGTAAAGTCATCAAAACAGTTCATCATCAAAACATTTTATCTTAAGATACTCTACCATCAAAACATTCTATCTTGAGGACAATCTGTCATCAAGACAATCTTGCACCAAAACATTCTATCATCAAGACAATCTAGCGTCACGAAAATGCATCATCAATACAATGTATAATCAAGACAATCTAACGGCATGACAATCTATCGTCGAGACAAACTATCAAAAAGACAATCCACATTTGAATGCGTCAAGACAAAATCAGAAATAATTTCAGACGTTAAGTAAGGAGTGATCGAGCTAACCCACGACGTATGACATCTCACGGGAGATTACTCCTAAAATTCAATGGCGGGAAAGCATAGCCGTTCCAGAATGGTTGAATGGGATCACTGTAAATCACCATTATCCGCTGTCAGCGCCCACTGAAAGCCCATGCCTGCAGGCGGTACTTTCCTTCCTTCTAGTTCCCAGGACCTGACTTTCAGCTTCCTGTTTTCTTGTGTCTGTCGTCTTGTGTCTGCGTCTGTATTCCCAGCCATTCTCTTAGCATAATCTAAGGGAGTAAGTCTGTGGACTTTATGTATTACATATCTTTGGTATTATATACATTTGTATTACACATCTTTCGTACTATATTAGTTTTGAGTTTTCAAAAGTCGAAGAAATAGAGACGTAGCCTGTTTGAAACATTCTTTATTTCATCACTCATCTTTCATTTTCTTACCTCACATTCGACTTAGTACAAGAAACAAATTACACAAAGAACATATCTCAGAATGTAAAATAAGACTATTGCATTCACGAATATCAGGTAATTAACTACAGGGAATATAACTAACATAACGAAACCATTACGCTGGGCGGCCACTGCAGCCAGTCTTTCCTGAGTAGAAGACAACGGATTAGAGAGAATAATAAATGAGGTAAACTTTTGTTTAGTGTCACAAGTTCTCATTTCTTTTGTTCTCCTTTTTTTACATCAATAAAGATGGTATTTAAGTGAGTACAAGAATATATTTTTTGTTCACCATAATTTCCGGCCACACCTCCAAGAGTTGATGAGATCTATTAGTATCACACTTATTTGTCATTATCAGAGTCATCCATCGTTATCAAATTCATTAATTCATATATAGGTATCATATTTGTCAATCATTATTCCATTCATCTGTAAGTATCACATTCATTCATCGGTGTCATATTTGTCCATCATTATTCCATTCATCTGTAAGTATCACATTCATTCATTACTATCACGTTCATGCCTGATTATCACATTCAGGTGCGTTTAGTTTTTGTTGTTGCTGCTCAAGTTGACTTTGTCAGGGAGACAAGTCGGTAGAGGATGGTCCAAGGAGATGTCTTTCTCTCTGACTGACAGATAGTAATTTGTAGACTCTCCCCTTCCTGCGATATCTTTTCACCGAGGACCAACATTTCACATCTGTGGTTAGAGTAGACAAATATTATGGTTGTCAGGTAATAGGTCTTACCAATCTCCTTGCATCGATGGCATCTCCATCGGCGCCATTTATGCTTGCAACTTCGTCATTAAAGACGGCCTCTTTGTTATTGTATTGTTATGTCTTACTGTTTCCTCTTGTTATACGAATATATTGTTACGTCTTACTATTTCTTCTTGTTATGTATTGTTATGTCTTACTATTTCCTCTTGTTATACCAGTATATTTTTATGTCTTACTGTTTCTTCTTGAAATATGCAGTCTAATTAACTGGAGCAATAACAACAAAATAATTATAAACACCAGCAAAACAAAATCCATGATCATTACAACAAGACAGAAACTAACAAATTCACGAACAACACTACAGCTCCATGCTGGAACTTCACAGATAGAGAATGTTAGTGAACATAAAACTCTAGGTCTCATGATTGACCACCACCTCAGCTGGAATCATCATGTAGACAATCTAACCAAACTCATTGCACAAAAAGTTTACCATTTTACTAAAATGAAACATTTTCTTGACATAGACACCAGAAAATGATACTACATATCACCGATACAAACACACTTGGACTAGTGCTCCACAGTCTGGGATGGTTGTTCCATGTCAAACATAAAAATACTTTATTCACTTCAAAAACGAGCAGTAAAGCCTATAGATGACAAACATGCAGCACGTATTACAAATAAGGACAAAAAACTTGATATTCTACCCCTCAAGAAGATATTTCTTTTCAACAAGGCCAAGTTAATTCCTAACATTCTATCGCACAATGTTCCACCCTACCTGTGGCCGTTGTTCAACCCAGCCCAGACCATAGTCAACGCTTAAGCAGTTGTATTCTCCCAAAACCAAGGCTTGACATGTTTAAAAAAGTTTCTCTTACTCTCCTGCTCCCCTTTAAAACGCCATACCAATTCAGGTAAAACTTATAAGTAATATTCGTTCTTATAACTTTAAACTGTGTCAACAAAGTATGGCTTGAGTGTCGTAATTTTTTTAACACTGCTTTTCTATAAATTTGTTAGTTTTGAATGAATGTAAAAATGCAAGTTTATTTCATGTTGTTGCATAAATCAGAGTGTGGAGTGTATGGGCATGATATAAGTTTATTATTTATTTATGTGATCATTTAATATGTCTTCATGATCATTATGCTCATTAACAAATGCTGAATGACTGTGACTGAGTGAAAGCTGTATGATGAAGGGCAGAATGTTAGACGGGCCTGCGTGCCCACTTGTTAACCCTTTGAAAATAAAGTATGTTCGTTCGTTAGTTCGCTCTTTCTTGTTATACGAGTATACTGTTACGTCTTACTGCTTCTTCTTGTTATGTATTGTTATATCTTACTGCTTCTCCTTGTTATGTATTGTTATATCTTACTGCTTCTTCTTGTTATGTATTGTTATATCTTACTGCTTCTTCTTGTTATGTATTGTTATATCTTACTGCTTATTCTTGTTATGTATTGTTATATCTTACTACTTCTTCTTGTTATGTATTGTTATATCTTACTGCTTCTTCTTGTTATGTATTGTTATATCTTACTGCTTCTTCTTGTTATGTATTGTTATATCTTACTGCTTCTTCTTGTTATGTATTGTTATGTCTTACTGCTTCTTCTTGTTATGTATTGTTATGTCTTACCGAGGATACTGACAAGTCGAAGAAAGTGCTTCATTGAACGCAGCGAGTATTTGAGCTTATTGTCCAGTAACATGTGAAATGATGGCAGGATAGGCTCGCTGCCTTACTTCAGGAAAATCTTAATATCGCATTTGAAGGTGCTTAAAGCCAGCTAAGCACAGATCATTTCTCCCTTGGTTTAAAGCTGCAACATTCTCCGCGGGAAAAAGGACTGAGAACACACTGAGCCTCAGCTGACACGGTCACACAAGACTAAATATCTTCACGCTCTGTCAATGATCCATGTATGTTGCTGGATAATGTTAATATAAGTTGTGACGTCTCGGCTGAGGAAATAGTCAGAAACTCATGAAATATTTTTTTTGTCAAAATTCAGGAAGGAGAAAGAAGGTTGTCAAGGTTTTGTCAAGGTCATAACCTAGCGAGAACATGTGCATATTGAGGTAGAGCAGCGGTTTCCATCCTGTTCTTGAGTGTGACCCTAAACCAGTCACGGTACAATGTCTGCGACATAGAAAGAGGAAAAACAAATGTCTCGAAATTGAACAAAAATCCTTCAATGCTGGTATCGAGTATGTCTGTCGCCGTATTAATATTTCGATTTCAGAACATAAACTAGTGGGACTCCTATACAATCTTGTCATTTCTTTTTATTTCAACCTCCCCCCCCCCCTTTTCATAACATCTTCTCTTGACTGCAGTTTGATGCATTCTCTCACCTCCCCTAAATGTTGGACCAGGACGGGACCTAAGTTTGGGAAACACTGATGTGGTGGGGTGGCACACCAACTACTGCGTGCAGTGCAAGTGCCACTTTTAGGACACATCAAGTCAACAACAATAAACAGCAGCTACAACAGCAACAACATGAACAAACAGCAGCAACAACAGCAACAATAAAGCCAACAACAATCTCGCGAGAAACTTTTTTAATTTGGCGTCACCGAAGTTTTTTAAGTGTCTCTTTTGTGATGACTCTTCAGTAAGTGATCATCAACCCTGTCTTACTGCTTCTTGATATTATTGCATTGTTATATCTTACTGTTTCTTGTTGTTATTGCATTGATAAGACACTTACTGTTTCTTGTTGTTATTGCACTGTTATGTCTTACTGTTTTTAATTGTTATTGTATTGATAAGATTCTTCCTGTTTCTCATTGTTGATGTATTGTTATGTCTTAATGTTTCTTATTACTAGTGTATTGTTATGTGTTATTGTTTCTTATTGTTTCTGCATTTTTGTGCTTTACTGTTTCTTGTTGTTATTGTATTACTATGTCTTACTGTTTCTTGTTGTTATTGTGTTACTATGTCCTACTGTTTTTCATTGTTATTATTTTATGTCCTAGTGTTTCTCATTCTTATTCTCCTGTTGTGTCCAGGTGGTCCAAACTGATCGATTTGTTTTTCAATAACCGATTGATGTCACCGATCTAGACTCAATCTTTGCCCAAACTTGAGTCTGTTCTTATTTTCACATGTGCCACCTTTCTTCTGTCACCTGTGGTTTTCCCTTTGAGCCAACTCTGTAGACAAATGCAGAAGATCCTTCTGTTATTCAGCTGTCAAAAGGTTATGTTAGTGTTAATGAGACAGTTCGCCAGTTGATCTTTCTCAGTTGTTTTAATAAACAGAAAATTCCTGTCTTATATTAACGAAGTAAAGCAGACATGAGCAAGCCGGAGAATGGAACCATACCCGAACTGGCGAGATGTGACTTCCGTCCTTTTCGCGCTCTTATGATCACGTGATTTCCAGTTCAGAGAAAAGATTCATTGTCTGACCCGGCTTCGAACCGGCAACATGTAGCTGGGCTCAGACCAGCCACTTGACCCAGGTTAAGCCTCCAGGGCATACTGTAAACTGATCTCCGCCAAAATAACGTAAGTTAGTACTTTATATTTACAATATTTTTTTTTTACCAAAACCGTGTATTTAGAACATTTTGATCTTATCATGTTAGTTATTTTGTCCTATTTTTGTATGAGGTCAAGATCTCTTGTAGAAATAGTTTTCCAGCGTTATTTTGGCCATTCCGACTGAGCGTGATATTAATGAAGTGTTAATAATATTTTTTTTATTACATCCACTTTAGATAATCATCTGGTGATTTAAATGAGGCTACAGATGCCAGTATTTGGTACCTTCATATATCAAAGATGGTGATATAGTTTCGTCTAAATGAGGATAGAGACCACCTGGGTGTCGAGATTAGTTGATTTTCTACTGTGCTTCAGGTACGTTCTTCTTTTAGCTAACTTTATCACATGTAAACTCTTTCTAACTTAAGACAGCACTGAAGTATTAAGATGTAAGATTTATTTAAGGGAATCTAAGGTAGTTTATTTATTTTCAACCTTCAGAACATTTCCTGCATAATCCACTTACCTGTCCTGGTGTCTCCGAGGAAGAGATCACTGTGTCTGGGTGGAGGAGATAACTGTGAACGCGTAGAAAAGATAACTAACTTTTTGAGGATAAGATTATTGTGTCTATGAAGAGGAGATAACTGTGAACGCGTAGAAAAGATAACTAACTTTTTGAGGATAAGATTATTGTGTCTATGAAGAGGAGATAACTGTGAACGCGTAGAAAAGATAACTAACTTTTTGAGGATAAGATTATTGTGTCTATGAAGAGGAGATAACTATATTTGCAGGAGGAGATCATTATACAAAATGATTAGAAGCTGCCATTAGAAATGATCCAGAATTACGGGCAATAGCTACCTGCTTACACCAAGAGTTTCTGGACAAACAGAGGACAGTTCTGTCCTAATAAAGCCTGTTATCCATCGGAACGATCCTTTGTATTTTATATATTTGATTTTATTATGTCTGTGGTGGAACGGAGAGGACAAGAGACAAGAGTCTGCACTGGGGCATGACACTGGCTGGGACAAAAGACTGAACACTTCAGTTTCTTTAGTAAAGGTTAGGCAACGGACACAGTAGGTCAAAATCTGCTTCTTCTTCAAGAAGTCATAAGTAACCTCGTCCTACTACTTATTCTGTCTACGAAGCTCTACAATCATGATAAAAGCGTGCAAAATATTTGGCAATTCTTGCTTCCACTCTGCAAAACTCTGACATAGTGTCTTAGTACAAGTTTTTTTTTTCTGAAAGTGCATTCCCTCAAACTTGCCATCCCAAAAGGGTGAAGGAAGGTTCTTTTTCTTATACCCTTCCCGTGCCGTTAAACGTCACATAGGGCCCGTAAGGTAGTTCGCCAATTTGTCCTGTCTTCGGCGAGTCTTTCAACCTCATCAAGGGATTTTATGCCTGCTAATTTGGCCTCTCTTAAAAAGCGTCCTCTTCAGAGTTTCACGCGGTCTGCCTCTTTTTCTTTGGCCTGTTGTTTTCCACTTGATAGCTCGCAGAGAGGAAGGTTCACACTAGGCAAATCTGATTTATTCAGCGCGAAATATTTTGAAATGTAAGGACCAAATTTGTTTGAATATAAGGCTTGCCTCAGAAAAGGAGGCATGGAAAATTAAGCAAAAACAAAATAAAGAAGACAAAACGGGATGTGAATAATCAAGAAATATTTGTAACAATTTATTTACCTGAACAAGCCATTTCAATACTTCCATACCTGTTTTACCCATCTATGTACCTACCTATTTACCTACTTATTATAACTACCTACGTACCATACCCACCTACCTCTCCACCTTCCAAGCGACCTACTGACATACCTAACTATCTGGCTACCTGAATATCAATTTACCTATCGAGTAATATGCCCGCCTACCTACTTACATATGTACTTTCCAACTACTTACCCATCTACCTGCAGACATAGCTACCTACCTTTTAAATCAAATACTCATTCACGTATTTAATTACCTATAATTTCATTTATACACTCAGTCACTCACTCAGTCACTCACTCACTCGTCTGTCCATCCATCCATCTGACCACCTGTCTACTGTGTTAGCCAGACCTATCAAGTACTTTTCTACCTAACCTGCTAACCTGGTTCTCTGTACATCGATCTTCCAAGTTTTTCTGTTGATTATGTCAACATTTTAAAACAGCGGTTTTAAATCTGGGTCCACGGGTCTCAAAGGGTCCACCGAGGAATTGTTGTGGATCCACGGATCAGAAAATGGATTGGATCAAGTAGAATATATCTTAGTATCATCTGAGTTCTATTTATTATTTTATTTTTAGTGAAGAGCCCACAGATACTTTCAGCCCGAAAAGAGGGTCCACGGCCAAATAAAGTTGAGAACCACTGTTTTAAAAAACCCAGAATGAACAAGACTAAACTGACACAAGTTTCTCGAGTATGTTTCTGGCATTTTCATATTCTCCTACAAACAAAAATCAAGAAGCTGTTGGTGTTCCTGATGCGAAAAACTTGTGAATGTAATCCTCGCTCCCCACCCTCTCTCTCTCTCTCTCTCTCTCTCTCTCTCTCTCTCTCTCTCATATATATATATATATATATACACACACACAATTATTCTCACCCTAAAAGTAACACAGTTATTGAGGATGTTTCGCCAGGCTGTGAGAATATTTATTTCAGCCAGTTTCTGGTGTTTCATTTCTACTTTATTATAGTTGCTTCTTTACGACCGGGTCTTCCTTTCTGAGGCCAATCTTTTTTTTTTCCAGCAAAGTAATCTGTTGTTTCCACCCATCACAGTTTGTCTGTTCTTTACAAATTCATATTTCTGAATTCTAGACTCTTCCACCAGCCATCTGATGTTGATGCTGAAAACAATGCACTTTTCTGTCATGAAAACAACATGGTTTGCTATCATGAAAGAATATTCAATCATTCTTGCCCAGAAATTCACTTTTCACAATCCCAACAACTACTACAACTTTCATTAGTAGCTCATGATGACTTTGTTGTATTTTTCTGAAATCTTTTAATTCACTTTCAGAAGTGATTAACTCTAAATATTGTTGCTACTTACAGAAGCCATTAACTCTAAATATTGTTGCTACTTACAGAAGCCATTAACTATAAATATTGTTGCTACTTACAGAAGTTTCAGCATCATGGACGTTCATCGTCTGCTTTACGCGACAGACAGAAAAAACATTTGTGTGTCATAATTCTAGTTCTCATGTGCATCAAAATGTACACACATGTAAGCCCGTTCTGTGTAAGCCCAGGTACCTTAGTAAAGTCAAACTACGACGGTTTGACTAACGACATTTCGACTTTATGATGGAGCAATAACGATGAACATTCGTTATTCATCGAAATTTGAAGTTTTATCTTTGGCTAGTGATCTTTCGCAGACTATTTTCAAACATGCCCTATGTCATAACCAATCAGATAACGCAGTCTGAACAAACTTGATATCAACCAGTCAAAGTTTGCCTTATATCTTGGCCTGTGACAGCAGTCAAAAGTTACAGGAGAAAATATTTCAAATCTGGCTTAATATCAAGCCTAAAAACTAAATCATATTGTACATTTTCCATATCAGTTTAAAAATCAACGTACGAAGTTTTCAACTTACAGTGTTTTCAATTTACGATGTTTTCAACAAAAAGATGATTCATCATAATATAACCCCACGGTAAGTCGAGGAGCACCCGTGTGTTTGATTATATATATATGGTATAAGAGTATCCGCTTCTCCTCTTTCATGTTTATCCCTTTCTGTGTGTATGATAAAGTGTTATCCTGACTGAGTGTATGAAAGATTACTTGATATTTTCCCTCATACATACTTCTTACATTCCATGTTCCTACTCTTATTTTTCCAGAACAATACGGTATAGAAGTGAAGAACCGTTTCGAAATCCTGATGGCTGTACAGGAAGAGATGACACCAGATGAATTGGCTACGCAGGCCAAAGATATCTTAGTAACAACAGCTAAAGACATGGTTCCAGTAAAGAAAACACAAAAGATTAGATGGATCACAGCAGGTACACTAGAACTGATAAAACAATGTAGAGAAATGAAGACGCAATGGAGAGTGACAAACAACAACAAAGATAAATATAAAACTTTAACAAAAGAAGTACGAAGAAACATAAGAAAAGACAAAAAACAATACGTACAAGATTGTTGTGAAAGAATAGAAGAACATCAGAGGTGTGGAAGAGATAGTGAAATGTTTAAAGAAATGAAGACATTGACGAGAAATGTCACACCTAAGCTAAATGTAATTTGTGATGAGATGGGGAATACCCTGACAGAGACAGAGGAAATTCTGGAAAGATGGAAGGATTATTGCAAAAGAATGTATGAAACAACCGACTGTGGAAGCAGAAATCAACAGTGTGAATTATTATTGGAGGAGAAAGAACCCGAGCCGACAATGGAAGAAGTTTTATGGGCAATAAAGAGTCTGAAAAATGGTAAATCACCAGGATGTGATGAGATAACCGCTGAATTTATTAAAGCAGGAGGAAAGGAGTGTGCAACAATCTATCATGCACTATGTAAAAAGATATGGCATTCAGGTATTTGGCCAAAAGAATGGAAAAGAACTGTATTCATACCACTGCCAAAAAAGGGTAACCTGAAATTATGCACCAACTACAGAACTGTTGCCCTGATTAGTCATGCCAGTAAAATTCTGTTAAAAATCATAATGGGTAGACTTCGAAAGAAAATAGAAGAAGAAGTCAATATGGTCCAAGCTGGCTTCAGGCAAGGCAGAGGATCAAGAGATCATATATTCAATCTAAGATTAATAATAGAGAAATGCAGGGAGTTTAATGTGAATCTATATTTATCCTTTATAGACTACTCAAAGGCATTTGATTGTGTACAACACCAGAAACTTTGGGAAATAATGGAAAAAATGGGATTTCCAACACATTTGATACAATTAACATCACTGCTGTATCTAGACCAACAAGCAGCAGTAAGAATAAATGGTGAAACAACAACTTGGTTTGACATAAAACAAGGGGTCCGTCAGGGGTGCATATTGTCACCCTACTTATTTAACTTGTATACTGAAAATATAATGAGGAATGTAAGAGAAGATGTAGACAAAGAATATTACGATGTCATAACAGTTGGAGGTTATGAAATACCAGAGATTAGATATGCTGATGACACAGTATTGCTGTCCACAACACAAGAAGGAATGGAAAAACTAATTATGTCAGTCCGCAAGAACAGCGAAGAGCAGAACCTCTATCTTAATGCAAAGAAAACTAAAGTGATGACAACTGACAAAACAAACAAGGCAACTGAAATATGTATCAGTGAGGAAAAACTGGAAGAAGTGGAGAGTTTTGAATATCTTGGATCACTACTAACTAATAATGGAGATACAATGCGGGAAATTAAAAGGAGGACATCTATTGCTCTTCAGAAAGTAAAACAAATAAAGAATCTGTGGAGAGGAGCAGACAGAACCACAAAAATAAGATTTTTAAGGGCATGCATCTTTCCCATCGCAACATATGCCTGTGAGACCTGGACACTTAACAAAACAGCTGAGAAGCACATAAATGCCTTTGAATGTAAATGCTATAGAAGAGTTCTCTAAATATCGTGGACACAAAAAAGAACAAATATATCTATACTACAAGAGCTTAATATTGAAGAAGGCTGGCTAGTAAAGAGGATTAAAGAGAGAAAACTTAAATATTTTGGCCACATTAAACGTCATGATAATTTAGAGAAGACCGTATTGGAAGGATACATAATGGGAAAAAGAAAAAGAGGAAGACCGAAACGAAGATGGCTGCAAGACATCGTTGATGATCTGGAAATGGATGCAGCAGCAGCAGGCCATCTTGCTCACAACCGAGAGGCCTACAGGAGTGCTGTTTGGGATGCACAGTTCCGCAAGGGACATGCAAAGGAATGAATGTATGAAAGATTATTGTCCTGACTGAGTGTATGATAGATTGTTGTCCTAACTGAGTGTATGATATATTATTGTCCTGACTGAGTGTACGATAAAGTATTGTCCTGACTGAGTGTATGATAGATTGATGTTCTGACTGAGTGTATGATACAGTGTTGTCCATACTCGAATCTTCCCGCAATTATCCTTCTCACTTAATTCACGCCTAGGATGTCATTTTTCATGTTTTCCGTTTCTGTATTTTCCAACTTTCTCCTCTGATGATTCTCACGCTGTATGTTGCGAGTTTGAATATGCTTTTCCAGGAACAGCTTGATGACCACTTGATCTCATCTGTGACACATGGAATATCTAACAAACGAGGTTGCTCTATTTGAGAATTCATTGACATCGTTCTTTTCATTTTGATTTTTTTTATGTTAATGATGATTATTAAAGTATTAAGACTTTAATACATCTCATCTTTATATATATATATGTATGTATATGTGTGTGAAACTGAAATGTAATTATCTCCGTGCTTCATTAAACGTCTGCTTAGAGCAATAATTCGACAACATATGGCATGTTTTGCTCATTTATTGTTGACTTGGTTAGAGGAATGTGATATTATTGTTTATCTTTTGCTTTCTTGTCTATTTTTCTGAGAGATTTTCATGGTAATGTCCATCACTTGTCTTGCTGTCTTTTATATTTTCTCTACTTATTTGATGTGTCTGCTTCGTGGCACACATTTCATTATTTCGTTGCTTGAGTTATTCATCTCACATGCCCACATATTGTGCCACAATAATGATCTCAGACTTTGTATACCTGGGATGGATTTCCACCCAGGGTATCCCACATGACTGACTCATTTAATCTTGGCAGACGTTCAAAACTTGCGTCCCAGCTATCAAAATGACAGTAAAATAGTCACATCTATAGAGAGATTAACAATCACTTAATAGGGTACTGTCACTATTACCTTCCTATCTCTCACTTCTCTTCCACTCAGTCTCGCTCTCTTTTTCTCTCTCTTCCACTCTGTCTCGCTCTCTTTCTGTCTCTCTCTTCCGCTCTGTCTCGCTCTATTTCTGTCTCTCTCTCTTCCACTCTGTCTCGCTCTCTTTCTGTCTCTCTCTTCCACTTTGTCTCGCTCTCTTTCTGTCTCTCTCTTCCACTTTGTCTCGCTCTCTTTCTGTCTCTCTCTCTTCCACTCTGTCTCGCTCTCTTTCTGTCTCTCTCTTCCGCTCTGTCTCGCTCTATTTCTGTCTCTCTCTTCCACTCTGTCTCGCTCTCTTTCTGTCTCTCTCTTCCAAGCTGTCTCGCTCTATTTCTGTCTCTCTCTTCCACTTTGTCTCGCTCTCTTTCTGTCTCTCTCTTCCACTCTGTCTCGCTCTATTTCTGTCTCTCTCTTCCACTCTGTCTCGCTCTATTTCTGTCTCTCTCTTCCACTCTCTCTCTCTCTTTTTCTGTCTCTCTCTTCCACTCTGTCTCGCTCTATTTCTGTCTCTCTCTTCCACTCTGTCTCTCTCTTCCACGGTGACTCGTTCTCTTTCTGTCTCTCTCTTCCACTCTGTCTCGCTCTCTTTCTATCTCTCTCTTCCACTCTGTCTCGCTCTCTTTCTGTCTCTCTCTTCCATTCTGTCTCTCTCTCTTTCTGTCTCTCTCTTCCACTCTGTCTCTTTCTTACACGCTGTCTCTCTCTTCCACTCTGTCTCGCTCTCTTTCTGTCTCTCTCTTCCACTCTGTCTCTCTCTTCTACGCTGTCTCGCTCTCTTTCTGTCTCTCTCTTCCACTCTGATTCATTCTCTTTCTGCTTTTTGTCTCTCTGTTCTACTCTGTCTCGCTCTCATTTATACATATATATATATATGTAGGAAAGACAAAGTTAATGAAGCAAAATGTGAACAACAGAAATGTACTTAGAGTAGATAACAAGTTAGTGGAGGAGGTCAACGAATTTGTATACCTTGGCAGCAGAGTAGTAGAAAATGGAGACAGCACAGAGGACATCAACAGCAGACTTACTAGAGCAAACCAGGCTTTTACAGTGCTGCAGACTATATGGAAATAAAAAAAAACGAAGTATAAATATGAAAATCAGGATATTTAAGAGTAATGTTCTAAGTGTACTACTCTATGGAAGTGAATGCTGGAAAATCACCAAAACCATAGAAAACAAGTTGAATTCTTTCCAGACTAAATGTTTACGAAGAATTAGAAAAATATTTTGGCCAAACACCATAAGAAATAACATCTTATTAGCAGAAATGCAGATGAAGCCACTGACAACAAATATTGAGGAAAGACGCTGACGATGGTTGGGACATGTGCTCCGAATGACTGACAACTCACTACCAAAAATAGCACTAAGATGGACACCACAGGGGAACAGAAGTAAGGGTAGACCAAAAGAGACATAGAGAAGAACAACAGAAAGGATGTTGAGCAATAGAGGGCTCACCTGGGCGAGAGCAGAAAAAAAGGCTAAGGACAGGCATTTGTGGAAAACCCTTGCGGAAGCCCCATGTGCCATGGGCACTTAAGATTCAGATATATATATATATATATATATATATATATATATACATAAAACATACATACACATACATAGTTCTTATATATATATATTATATATATATATATATATATAATACTTAACTACGTATGTATGTGTATGTATGTTTATGTGCATCCATGTGAACATTTGTAAATGTATATATGTGTATATGTCTGCATGTGTAGTAGTTGCTGCATTTATGTATACACGAGTGTGTGTGCAAAGTATAGGTATATAAACTGTCAAAGTCTAAATTATGACTTCTTCTTCGTTCGCTTCTACCACAATGATCGCCCCGTGTTCCTGCTGAATTTACTCCTGTGGTCCTCGATGTGTCCCGTGATCCCCCTGTGGTCCCCGAGAGGCCCACAAGAGATCCCCGAGAGGATCACAAGAGGTTCAGAATAACGAGGGGCTTGAGCCTGTATTCTTGGTGGGTCACAGAAGCAGGATTGCGTGACACCGTTGTTTTCGTTGCACCAGTTTAATCTGGAGGTGGACTTTCTCACCAGAAAACCTCGACGTATTTTGGCTATCGGTATATCACCGCCGGGTTAGAGGTGGTTGCCCATCCAGTCCAGCGTTGGACTTTCTCACCGGAAAACCTCAGCGTGATTAGGATACGCATACATCCCCGCCGGATGAGAGGTGGCTGCCTGTCTAGACTGCACTGATCCAGTTTCTTTGATTTCAGCATTTTGTGGTCGTGGCCGCTACCCTTCCTAGTTGTGACCAGGACGGAGCTTTTTGTCCAGAAGGGCGAATCTTCGCCACTATTAAGTTTCACCCCTGAGTTGAGCCGGTTTAGGCGTATTATCCAGTATGGGCGTGTTTAGGACGTGACTCACCTCTAGAGCGGAGGTAGCGTGACATGAGTAGCCATCAAATTTTACCCCAAGGTTAAGCCGGTTTAGGCATATTTCACAAGTATGGGTGTATATCGGACGTGGCCGGCCTCTAGAGCTCAGGTGCCGTGGTGTGAGTAGCTCTCGCCGCGATACTACTGGACATACCGATTAAGCTTCACTTTATCATTTTCATCACCTTTTCACATTGGCGCGGCACGGCAACCCTAATTTCTTTTTTATGACATGATTCTCGTATTTCTTATACTGCTTTTCTATACATTCATTAGTTTAGAACGAACGAACGAACGAACATATTTTATTTTTAAAGGGTTAAGAATTGGGCAGGCAGGCTCGTCTGACATTCTGCCTTCATCACACAGCTTTCACTCAAGGCTCGTCTGACATTCTGCCTTCATCACACAGCTTTCACTCAAGGCTCGTCTGACATTCTGCCTTCATCACACAGCTTTCACTCAGTCAGAATGAATGTGAGAATACTGTTACGTTTGTTTCATATCTTACACAACTCAGAGTGTGGAGTGTATGAACAAGCGACGGTTTGTTGTTAGCTTCTTCATACTTATTACGCTCAGTAACAAATGCTGAATGTCTGTGTGTGAGTGAAAGATGTATAGTGAAGGGCACTATGTTAGACCAGCCTGCCTGCCCAATTCTTAACCCTTTGAACATTCGTTCGTTCGTTCATTCTGTTCACCTCTGCACTTTTCTCATAACTTTACATGTGTTTAACAATATAAGAGTCTGTTTACAATGCCATAATTCTGTTCGTGTATGTTAACTTGTTATCCTCCCATTGCTCACGGTTCGACAAGTCCACAGTTAGTGCCAAGATACAACAGCAACAACAACAACAACAACAACACAAATGACATTACCTGCATTCTGTTGCTATTACTAAATCACCACTCGTTCTCAGATGATTGAACACTGTTTAACGACGAACATGATGATGATGATGATGACGATGATGATGATGGATGTGTGAATGTAGTTGGACAGTTATAGCATATCCAATAACTGGATCTGCTCGCGAACAAAACGAGTGTTCAGAACAACTGGTTATACAAAACTTAAGACTAGTTTTTTATCCAACAGACTCAGAAAGAAGGAGGCATTTTCTTGTCTCATCTCCGGCCCTAAGTTAAACAATTCTTCTATCCTAAACCTCTACTTTTCTTTCCCAGAGTCAACTCAAAATTTCTCCACCAAATATTTTCTCTTTCCCATGAACTTGAGCTCTGCTTGAGTCTCGCTTATGCCGTGCAAGAATCATCTTTCTGTGCCACTTTTCTGCTTTGAAACTTGGGAAGGATTCACGAGTCAGGAGAAATTAACTCAGTCGTCTTATGTAGTAACCAATTTCTATAAAACAAGGTAAATAATCCAGAAAATGTTTCTGAGACTCAAGGGAAATAACCCATAAAATATCATACCGTTAGATTTATTTTTTTTACCTGATCTCTAATGTTTTTTTTTTCTACTTCACTATCAATTAAAAAAAAATATCTCTGTTTTTTTTTCTCATAAACTCTGATTGACCGAGCTAGTAAGTGAAGGGGTTTGTCTGGCAGGTAGAGCGCGAATCAGTTCTCTGCTCTTCCACTTAATACCATGTTAGGTAAATGATGTCATTTTGACTTCAAACGATGGAAAGATGCCAAAAAGTGTTTGATTTAAGCGAATTTATTGTGTCCTATTGGGAGGTACCCTGATCAACATGCCCTTTGGTTAAAACAAAAGCGCCGTTATTTTTTAACAAAATGAGATGCCAGAGGCCTGCCGTGCACACTGAATGCCGGGGGTTTGGTCCACGTCTCACTACGGGTGGACCCGTTTTGCAGTACCACCGGGTCACGGCCTGTTGTTTTCGTCGTCTAAAAAAATATTATGTTTTGAAAACCCTGCTGTTAGGACATTGGATGCTTCAGTTGGAAACTCACTGGATCAGATTCTAGAAAATTATGAAAGTCTTGTTTTTTTCTGTTTCTAAAAAAACAAAAACCCAACATCTAAAAGCTGATATTTCATACTTTCTATGTATCAACGAATGTTGGATTGTTCTATGGCAGAAGGAATTAGGAGTGTGATGTATCTAAAAGAATATTGGACTGTTGTATGTATAAGGAGTATAGGAAAAAATGGCTTGTGTAAGAAATGTAGACTTGTAGATATGTATGGAAAGTACTATTTTGGTATGGCCAATTATTGTAGGATTATTACATTTGTAAGGAGTGTAGGATTGTGACATGTGTAAGGAGTGTAGGACCTTGCTATGTGCAAGGAGTTTAAGATTTTTGGCATGTACGAGTATATGGAATGTTTTAAAAATGTAAGATTGTGGGATGCCTAAAAAATATAGGTCTGTGACGTGTTCAAGGAATACCAGATTGTGATGTGCCAAAAATGTAGGTTTGTGGTTTGATCAAATAATTCCTCTTCTTGCACAATATAGTCAATAATAATGTGTGCATTGATAGGTTGTCAGTTCGTGTTTACATGTGCATTTGTCTATGCTCTATGTGTGTATCTATTTGTGCTCTATATATATATGTATCTGTCTATGCTCTATATGTGTATCTATCTATGCTATATATGTGCATTTGTCTATTCTCTATATGTGCATTTGTCTATGCTATATGTGCATTTGTCTACGCTTTGTATGTGTGTTTATCTATGCTCCATATATGTGTTTGTTTACATAAGTTATGATGTGAGAATACTGAGTAAGGTTGTATGTATGGTGTGAAGTGACGGAGTAATGTTGCTGTTAAGATGTGAAGAAATGATTGAGTAAACCTGATATTATTACGTTAAAGAATTGGGTAAACCTGATATTATTATGTTAAAGAATTGGGTAAACCTGATATTATGATGTGAAAGAATTGAGTAAACTTGATATTATGATGTGAAAGAATTGAGTAAACCTGATGTTATGATGTGAAAGAATTGAGTAAACCTGATATTAAGATGTGAAAGAATTGAGTAAACCTGATGTTATGATGTGAAAAGACTGAGTAATGTTTCAGTGCTCCCTAGATAGATTTTTAAAAAATCAGACCTTGTGTTTTTTAGTAACCTGGCACTTTTCTGTCTGCTTCTCTTAGACCAAGTCCTTCAACATTCATGGACAAAGTAATCGCTGCCCTGTGTGCCTAGTATTTCTCCAGGCCTGCTGCCAGCCATTGTAGTGACCCAGTTGTACTCCGTGCTTTCTAAATCTGCTTGTGTGGTTTTTTAATGTCTTTGCTTGACTTACTTTTCCTTTAGTGAATATAGCATGGCTGTTGTAGCGAATGCATTATTTAGGAGTTAAATCCACTGTTTACATTTTGATATTTATGTAAAAATCTGGATTCTGGATCAGATAATGAAACTAATCACATATAAAACCTTATTTACAGTAAACAGATGCAGTTCTACATGTTGTTCTTGTAGTTTTTCTAATTAAATGGTCTTTGGCATTTAAAATCCTTTTTTTTACATGCAGAAGTGAATTTTATTAATACATCAGGAACATTTTGTGTTTTAAACTATAAAAGACTGATATATAAAACTAACTTGTTTCCAAATATATGTGGTTGAAATAAGATATTTATATTTGTTTCCAAATATATGTGGTTGAGAGATGCATAAATGTGTACAGTTATGTGCAGACTAGGATTAGGAACCATAATGTGTAGATTTTAATAAAAAAATGGCTGCAAAATATCACTTAACACACATTAAAAGTTCTGTGGGGGGCAAGATAATGGAAGATAGGAAATGAGAAAGAAAGATGTGCTCCAAGAACAAAACTGTTTTACTGTTGTTTACCTTACACTATTTTAATATTTCTTTTAAAAATATCAACAAAAGTATCATAAACATATCAGTTTATCATATTTTTCCATTACAAATGAGATACAGTACTATAAAACAGGTCAGATATGTACAGTGTAGCACTGTATGGCTGGCATCACCACCACATTTGATTTTATTACATTTGTGGCTCAGACGGCCAACATAAGTGCATGATTGTTTTTGTTTCCAAATATGGAAAGAAATATGTGGTTTAAATACATAGAAATGTATATTCTGAATAATATATGTATTTACATCTAGTGAACTTGTTCCAGAACAAGCAGGATTTAGGCAGTACTACAGTACGGAAGATCAAGTGACCTATCTCTCTCAAGAGATTGAGGATGCATTCCAAGAGAAAAACCTTGTACTAGCAGCATGGATAGACCTAAAGAAAGCCTTTGATAAAGTATGGAAAAAAGGTCTGTTGTGGAAACTAAGAAACTACAATGTGAATGGAAGACTGTACAACTGGATAAAGTCCTATTTACACAATAGAAGAGCTAGAGTAGTAATGGATGGTCACAAAAGCCAGAAAGTACTTCTGCGACACGGTGTACCACAAGGAGGAGTCCTTTTGCCTACACTATTCCTTGTATTCATTAATGACCTGGTCAAGGAACTTCCCTATGGAATCAAAGCGGCACTGTATGCAGATGATCTGGTCATGTGGTGTACAGATGAATATGCGACAGTTGCTACACAGAGACTCCAAAGAGCAGCAGACATCTTGACATCATGGACAAACAAATGGTGTGTAAGTATCAACACAGAGAAATCAAGTACCACTCTGTTCACTCTCTCATCTAAACAGAAAGCAGGTAAGATCTTTGTAAATGAAATATCCTTAAGGATGGACAACCAACCCATTTACTTAGGAGTGACTCTTGACTCAAAACTGACTTGGAAGCAACACATCAACAGTGCAGAAGCAAAAGCCAGAAGAAAACTAGCCATATTAAGAAAATTAAGTGGAACCACATGGGGAGCTAGTGAAAGAATCCTCAAGAATGTATATCAGCAAAGTATCCTACCACATTTAGAATATGGCTCAACATCTTGGTGCACAGCATCAAACACTACACTGCATAATCTAGACAAGATTCAAAATCAGTCACTACTGATTATCACAGGTGCCATGAGGTCCACAGCAATAGTAGAAATGCAGAAAATAGTTGGTGTTCAAGCGCTAAAGGAACGTAGAGACACAAAGGTCATGACCATGGGAGAGAAATTCCTTAGCTCTGTAAGCCATCCCCTGAAGGAGAGATTCAATAACTTGGCATTAAGACGGCTTAAAAGAAGCAGCTTCATTCATCAGGCCAAGCGTATGCGTAAGCTGATACCTGACCTTCCAGCTGTAGTCGCTCCATTATCATCTGTACCAGAGCATACACCATGGAAAGAAGCAGATTATACACAAATAGCTATTCAGACTGAAGTGAAAGGTGTGCAGAATGGTGAGATGCAAAGCAGCCTTGTAAGATCAACAGCCACACTTAGTGTTCTAGATGACAAATATCCATGTGACACCTGGATACGTGTGTATACAGATGGATCTGCACACAATGCCATAAAGAATGGAGGGGCAGGAGCACATATTGAATACCCAAACAACACCACTGACAAGATTTCCATACCCACTGGAAAATACTGCAACAACTTTGATGCAGAAGTTAGGGCAATTATTGGTGCAGTTGAAAAACTATCAGACTCCAGAATTGATACATGTCCTGTAGTAATTCTCACAGATGCAAGATCAGTACTGGAAGCTCTTTAGTGCAACAAACTACCAGACCTTAAGGATGCCTTGTCAAAAATTGGCTTACAACATGGAGTCACTTTGCAATGGATTCCCTCCCACTGTGGGATACCAGGCAATGAGAAAGCTGACCATCTGGCCAAAGAGGGCACTGAAATGGAGCAACCAGACATACCAATCACCTATAATCAGAAGAAAAGCATGATAAAAACCTACAGGAAGCCACAAACACCACCACATGATGATTATCACATTCTAAACAGAAAGGAACAAGTCACCATCTTCCGTCTCTGAACAGGACACAGCCGACTCCGAAGTCATATGTATACAAAGTTTAAGGTTGGTACTACTAATCTATGTACATGTGCCCAGGTGCCCCAAACTGTGGAACATATCCTCCAAAACTGCACCAACTATGAAACACTGAGAAATAATTACTGGCCCAGTGAAACCACTAAAGAAGAGAAGCTCTACGGTTCCATACATGAATTACAAAAAACAGTGAAATTTATCCAAGAGACAGGACTGCAGATATAGACAGACAATGCGAATGAAGAAGAAGAAGATCTAGTGAACTGTCACAAGCAATGTTGCAAGAGTATGATGACTGAAAACAAATATTTGTTATGTCTTGTGTTTTCATTAGTTCATAGTTTCAATGACAGTTTTAAGATGTTCTGGACATTAGGATTTTCTCCCCAAGGTGTAGTGCTATGCAGGGATTCTGTCCAGTATCCTGACCTCGTATGGCTGTGGAGATGTTACAATCCCAAAATTTGGTTCCATGCTTGGAGGAGACGCAGGATTCACTGGCAGGAATTTGAATCTTTGAAACAATGAGGAAAAGAATAGGAACAGTTCCATCTTTGCCATAGCCTCACCAAGACAGGCTCTACGGCCAAGACCAAATGGGATGAATTCTTCTGGGTTTCTGATCTTGCCTTTATCATCCAGGAACCGCTCAGGTCTGAAACTCATGGCATCAGCTCCCCAGATCTTCTTGTCATGTAGAACTGAATCTAAGTTTGGAATGATGAATGTTTCTTTAGGCAGCACGTACCCTCTCAACGTAACCTCTTCTGGGCACATATGGGCCAAAGACAGTGGCACAATGCTGGCCAAGCGCTGAACTTCCATGATGACAGCGTTTAAGTAGGGTAGCTTTGGTCTGTCTTGCATGGCTGGAGTTCGCTCTGTCCCAATGACATCAGCAATCTCTTGATACACCTTCTCTTGAATGTCAGGATAGTTTAGAAAGTAGAGAATGCACCAGGAAATGGTAGTACTTGTGGTATCTGTCCCAGCAATGAATAAGTCAAACATAATTTTGATCAAATTCTCATCGTCCATGTAAGTTGACTCACCAGCTTCTGTTTTCTTGTGCTGTTCTATCATGTATGCGGCAATGAAATTGTCTGCATCAAGACTGCCAACATCCTCTTGCTTCTTCACATCCAAGAACTTGGTGATTAAACCCAAAACAGAATTTACAGTTGAGATTGTTTTCTTGGCCTTGAAGAGGTCCACAGGAATGATTTTGAGACCTGGAATGAAGTTGATGACACTGACAGTCTTCTGAGTTGATAAAACTTCCTTCAGATGACTAACAATATTCTGTATTTCTGGTTCATCATATTGAAACCGATGACCAATGATAATGGAGCAGATGATGTTACACGTGCTGATACTGGTCATAAGCCCAAAGTTGATTGGCTTTTCTGTGTGACTTGCCAGATAGTTCATCAAACAGTTCACTTCCTCCTGAATCTTCTCGGCCAGGATGTTTTTACCCAAACCAAACATCCTGAGAATGGCCAGTGACACAGTTCTCTGCTCCTTCCAGTTATGACCAGAGGAAAATATAACACCTTTACGTGGCATCCCAGTCATCTAGTGCAGGAAGTAAAGAACACAGTTTTCTTTTATGATTAGAAGCTCGCAGTGCATTGTTATTACTGGCATAACTGTTACTCCGTTTCTAAAACCATATGGAACATAGTTATCAGAGTTTCATTATGTTTTCTAAATATATGTAGAACATCATTATCAGTGATTAAAAGTGTTATGATTTTGGGTTACATAAGAAGAAAAAGTGACTGTAGGTAATACTGTTTTTGAAATATGCCTACAGTACAGTTATCAAAGATACTAAAATCTAGAATATTTTGATCAGACTAACCTGTACAGTTATCACAGATTCTAAATTCTAGAATATTTTGATCAGACTAACCTGTACAGTTATCACAGATTCTAAATTCTATAATATTTTTTTCAGACTAACCTGTACAGTTATCACAGATTCTAAATTCTAGAATATTTTGATCAGACTGACCTGTACAGTTATTACAGACTCAAAATTCTAGAATATTTTGATCAGACTAACCTGTACAGTTATTACAGACTCTAAATTCTAGAATATTTTGATCAGACTAACCTGTACAGTAATCACAGACTCTAAATTCTAGAATATTTTGATCAGACTAACCTGGTCTGGAAAAGATGGAGGTCGGTCTGAGAAGAAGTCTGCCTTCTTGACCAAGGCTTCTTTGAGGACGTCATATCCATTGAGAACAACAACCAGAGATCCACCCATTTTAAGGCTGTAAAACAGGCATTTTACCTGAACATTTAGACATTGTTATCAAGAGTATTATCATCATCATTGTTATAATTGTTATTATCTTAGTGTTCATAAAAATACATTTATTTGTCCTTCCTGACACCGTGGTTCGTGAAAGTAAAAGTAAAGGTCTCAGTCTGAATAAAATGAAGACTGAAATGATGGTCATCTCAAAGAAAAGAATACCGCCAAAATGTAGCATTACCACTGATGGCACAAATCTGAAATAAGTTGATAGATTCTAGTACTTAGGAACGATTATAACAGCTGATGGGAAATGCCACAACGAAATAAAAAGCAGACGTGCTCAGGCCAAGTCAGCATTCCAGAAAATGATAAACATCTTGTGCAACAGATCCATGTTAATGGAAACAAGATTCCAAGTACTTAAATGTTAGGTCGAGCCAATTTTGTTTTATGGATGTGAAGCATGGTCCATGAATAAGAGAGTAGAGCAAGAAATAGAGGCCATGGAAATGTGTTTCATAAGAAGGATGTTGAAGGTACCATGGACAGCCAAGAAAACCAATGAAGAAGTCTTAAGAGAGGCTGAAATTGAAAGGCAAATTACAACAAAGATCAGAGGCAGACAAACGAGATTTGTAAGACATTTTCTGAGAAGAGGAAACTGGAACACAGTGTGGCAATTGGAAAAATTGAGGAAAGAAGAGACAGAGGAAGACAGAAAGAGAAGTTACTAGATAGGCTGTCAGTGTGGCTAGGAAGAAAATCACTGGCGGATCTCATAATCAAGTCTAAAGACAGGGAATTGTGAAGAGAAATGATCGCCTACGCCACGCGGCATGGCATTTGATTGACTTGTGGCTTCATCTCATTCTCCATCCACAACAACACTCATCTTCTCATACAATAAAACCTATGTCTTGAATACCTACACTCTTGATTGTTCCTAAAGACTTGTATTGCTGTTAAATAGTAAACCTGTAAAGTGAAGTCTAGTTGTTCTGTTCGTTGTCTAGTGGCAATAAGGAGAGGGGTCGTTGTATGTTTCTTAGGGCATACTAGAGAAACAAAACTTGAAGATTCATAGAGCAGTCCAGTAAATTTAATCCTGAGAGTAAACTACATAAAATTGTTATCCCACTAGATACTTTCTATACAACAGTAATATGTCTTCACTTGAGTAGAAGGATGCGCCTTCAGAGAATCATTAAGCTCTTTTCTGAGTTGAAATCCTATGTTTTTGTCTCAACAGATGTGCCCTACGGTAATGCGAACTTTTTTCGAAAATTAATGTGCTGAGCTATGGCTCTTCTTTGTTCACAATATTTCTGCCAGTTTTCATGCTGCTGTTCTAAAAATTGAGGAACAAATAATTTCAGCGCTGGAAGTGTCGTCTGCAGTTGACGATCTCCTGCAAGAACGCTGGGACAGGAGTAGAACCAACTTTGTTCAAAACGAGATGAAAATCTAGATTCTCTGTCTAGAAAACGAGGGTGTGGTCAGAAAAAAAACGGATGTGATGAATATTATCACTAGTTTCTATGACAGTTGTATTGAATATCTACAGGAAAGAGCGAACCAGTTTCTATGACAGTTGTATTGAATATCTACAGGAAAGATCGAACCAGTTTCAATATTTGAGTGGCCTCAGTTGGGTTGCTCTGAGACATCCACCTTCTTGGGAAAATGTTCAAACAAGCCTAGACTTCTTTGGTTCAGAATTTGCAGGCCTTGAAATCAATGTCAACGAAATGTTTGATGAAATGAACAATGTTTATAGATTTGTTTCAGCAGAAAAAATTTCAGACTGAACTCCAAACACGCAACAACTGATATCCGGTGGGTGGAAGTGTTTCCCCATTTCTAAACTAACTCTGTTGCGTGTGTTGAATTACAAAAAAAAAAAAAAAAATTGAATTTATTCTCTGCTTGTCTGGGACTAACTGAAAGAATCTTCTCATACGTGAATACGATATGGACACGCCAGAAAATGGAACTTAGCGTTCAAACATTGAAAGCGATGCTTGTGGTTAAGTGCAACTTTGAAAGGGCAGAAACCCATGCCAGAAATTCCAGGACAAGCCCATGCAGAGCTCAGATCTACTAAGAAAAAGACATTCCTCACAGAAATATTGCGTCACAACTTAACTGGAGACAGTACCAAGGACATCATCTGCTACAGAGCAGTTGCGATGACTGCAAATTACTGTCGGCTGACAATAAGGTACGACTCCTTTATACTGAGCTTTTAAAAAAATTTTATGTGAAATTTAAAACAAAACATTAGCTATGGATGTAAAACTTATTGAAGTGAGCATGCAATTTTAAAGAGTTTCTGCAGTTTGAGTTTGGCCTATATAAACAGTAACGGTTAAAGAACAAATTCAGCTTTGCAGCGGAACGAACGAACGAACATACTTTATTTTCAAAGGGTTAACAAGCGGGCATGCAGGTCCATCTAACATTCTGCCCTTCATCATACAGCTTTCACTCAGTCACAGTTATTCAGCATTTATTAATGAGCATTAATAATCATGAAGACACAGTTAAATGATTACATACATAAATAATAAATTTTTCTCATATCCATACACTCCACACTCTGATTTATGCAACAGCATGAAATAAACTCACATTCTTACATTCTTTCAAAACTAAGATTTATAGAAAAGCTGTTAAAAAATAGAACAATCAAGGCATACTTTAAACTACTTTAGACTATGCTTAGGGAGGTATATAGTTCATATCAAACAGATAATGACACAGTTTGAAGTTATGAGAACAAATATTACTTGTAAGTTTTACTTAAGTTGGTAGGGCATTTCCAAAGTTAGGCAGCTGAGTAAGAGAAGCTTTTTTAAAAAAGATGCCAAGTCTTGGTTTTGGGAGAATACAATTGCTTAAACGTTGACTTGGGTTTGGACTGGATTTGAACAACGACCACAGATAGAGTGGAGCACTGTGCGATAGAATTTTATGAATTAACTTGGCCTTGTTGAAAAGAAATCTCTTCTTGAGGGGGTAGAATATCAATATTGTTTGTCCTTATTTATAATATGTCCTGCATGTTTGTCATCTATAAACCTTACTGCTCGTTTTTGAAGGTGAATAAAATCGTTTCATGTGTGACATGGAACAACCATCTCAGACTTTGGAACAGTAGTCCAAGTGTGTTTGAATATGTGATATGTAGTATAATTTTCTGGTGTCTATGTTAAGAAAATGTTTAATTTTAGTAAATTGGTAAAGTTTTTGTGCAGCGAGTTTGATTAGATTATCTACATGATGATTCCAGCTGAGGTGGTGGTCAATCATGAGACCTAGAGTTTTATTTTCACTAACATTTTCTATCTGTGAAGTTCCAGCATGGAGCTGTAGTGTTGTTGTTGGTGAATTTGTTAATTTCTGTCTTGTTGTAATGAGCATGGATTTTGTTTTGCTGGTGTTTATGAGCAATTTGTTAATGTTGCTCTAGTTAATTAGACTGTTTATTTCAATTTCAAGAGTTGACTCAAGGTTAATACAATCATTGTCACTAGTGTAAACTGTGCAGTCATCAGCAAAAAGGTCACAAGATGATTTTTTGAGATGAAGTGGAAGATCATTGATGTAGATGGTGAAGAGGAGAGGACCAAAATAGATCCTTGTGGAACGCCATTATCAACCACAGATGAACTTGACTAGAGTTTTTGAGGCAAACTACCTGTTTTCTGTTGGAAAGAAAAGATCTAATAAATTTGGTCCTGTCATGGTATAATCTATAAGTCTCAAGCTTTCTAACTAGGATTTCATGATCAGTCATGTCAAATGCTTTTTTTTTAAAGTCAACAAAGACCACCACATAATTTATCATCATTTATATTAGATAACCAACATTCTGTCATTTTTATGAGAGCTGTGTGGCAGGAATGTTTCGGCCTAAAACTTGACTGACAGTCAACAATCAAATCATTTTCGTGCATGTGTTGTAAGGTTGTTTTTTTTTTTTTTTGTATGTGTTTTTCTAGGGGTTTTGACAAAGTTGATAGAATGGAAATTGGTCTATAGCTTGAGGGATTTTTCTCCGAACCAGATTTAAAAAGGGGATATATTTTTGCAATTGTAAAAGCCTGAGGAAAATGTCTATGTAGGGGGAGGGGGAGAGGGAAGGAGGTGTCCCGCTTTCGTTTGCGAAAAATATGGTCACACTACGTACGGAGACATCGTGCACAGATCACTCTTCGTCATTGTGTACTGACATGACGGGGGACGGCTCATGCCCATTCCAGGAGATATTGCAGGCACAGGCGGAGGAGAAATTATGGGATATTCTCGTTTTCTGTGATGCCGAAACCGTACTGAACTTGAATATGGATCGTATCTTCTCATCTTTTCTCAACCTGTCTCTTGGCAATGATAATTATATAAGCTATTTCGTAACAAGAGAGCTTTGTTCGTGGGTGTTAATGGGGAGGGGGTGTACTATATTTTCAAAAGCATTATAATGAATGAGTCATTTAAAAACTCGGAATATCAAGCGAGTTTTACGTGCAAAATTTTTTTATATATAACATAATGTTATAACGTGTAAAAAGTTCGCTCTGAGAATCATATCTATGCTGTGGTGCAGTGATTAGCGCACTCGTTTGCTGACAAAAAGTTCCTATTTCGATTCCGCACTGGGGGGTGGGGGGGGGGGAATTTCTGGCTGACAGGCGTCGGGGTACTTAGATAAGAGCTGGGATTTGCTGGGAAAACAAAGAGAGCCAGGTTCTGACCTTCCTATCTCAAATGCTGTAGTGGCCTAGAAATGTGAAGGTACTAACACTTCACACCACCACAGTATTGAGATACCCACGGAACATAAGTAGTTTATAAGCTCTGCTACTGGCTTCCTGCTAGATCAAGGGAATTAGAAATGTAACTGTAAGATTTTTCTGTATTATTTATGTGTGTAACGTGGTTTAAATTTATTCATGTCCTATGATTTTGAAAAAAAAATTCAACCATATTATTTATTTAGCTGTGAATGTATTCTCTCTCTCTCTCCGTCTCTCTCTCTCTCTCTCTCTCTCTCTCTCTCTCTCTCTCTCTCTCTTGTCTGTGCCCAAGGCATAGGGGACTGCTTAGCAAGAGATTTCCACTTTTATCGGTCCTTCCCAATCTTCTTGGCTGTCTCCCATGCCAGTACTTTTTGTTTACCAACATTCTCTGTTGTATGTCTTCCATGCCAGTCCTTTTTGTTTACCAACATTATCTGTTGTATGTCTTCCATGACATTCCTTTTTGTTTACCAACATTCTCTGTTGTATGTCTTCCATGACAGTCCTTTTTGTTTACCAACATTCTCTGTTGTATGTCTTCCATGACAGTCCTTTTTGTTTACCAACATTATCTGTTGTATGTCTTCCATGACATTCCTTTTTGTTTACCAACATTCTCTGTTGTATGCTTCCCATGGCAGTCCTTTTTGTTTACCAACATTCTCTGTTGTATGTCTTCCAATACAGTCCTTTTTGTTTACCAACCTTCTCTGTTGTATGTCTTCCATGACAGTCCTTTTTGTTTACCAACATTCTCTGCTGTATGCCTCCCATGGCAGTCCTTTTCCTTTACCAACATTCTGTACGTCTCTGTGTCTCTTTGGGTGGTCCCATGTTTCTTTCACTGTGTGGAGTCCACGTTAAAGCTGTTTAAACTCGTCTGTCACTCTCATGGTGTGGCCGACCCATTGCCACCGTCTACTTTCAATCACTGCTGATTGTCATGTCTGTCTGTCATTACCTATGCTATTTGGGAAAAAAACAAGCCTTTTATCTTGCACAGACACTTTGTTTGGAGGATGTCAAGTCTACGTGCCCTTCTCCATGTCATTTTTCAGGTTTTGATCCCATTTAGTACGATATTTTAAATATTACTTTTGAATATTCTGTATTTGGTGTTCTGGTTTATCTTTTCAAACCTCCAGATATGGTTAAATGTGGCCCAAGCTTGTCGGTCTTTTAATATTCTTTTTTTTTCAACTTCTCTGTCTATATTTGCTGTTACTTTATACCAAGTTATAGGAATTTCTGTTACTTCTTCAATTGACAAATGGTTCCCCGTGATTGACCTATTGATTTAAGCGTTTTGTTTCACTAGTTTTGTCTTCTTTGTGTTCACTCGTAGTCCCATACTGCTTACTTTTCTTGTTGTCTGTCAATCTTTCCTTGCTCTCTGTCAATCCTTCCTTGTTGTCTGTCAATCTTTTCTTGTTGTCTGTCAAACTTTTCTTGCATGTCTGTTTGGTTGTTTGAGAGTAATGCTAAGTAATTTGGGACGTCCAGGTCTTCTAGTGTTGATGTTAGCAACCACTGGATACCTCATGTGTCAGTCTGCTATTATTTCCCTCATCATCCAATCAGTAGTAAAGGACGAACACATCCCTGTTTAACCCCACTTTGGACATCAAAAGGGCCTGAGAGAGTTGATTTCCACAAGAATACTCACCAGTGGAATCCTTCATATATGATTTTGATAACACTAACATTTTTTTCTGTGGGAATCAATGCCACACGAGGATTCTCCAGAATATTTCTATCTATGCTGTCAAATGTCTTTTCAAAGTTTGTGAAGAGTGTATACAATGAGTTATTCCTCTCATTGCACTGTCTTAGTATTTGCCTCAAAGTGAAGATCTGATCTATGTAGAATTTGTTTTTTCTGAAGCTTGCTTGTTCTTTTCTGCTGCTATCATGATTCTGTTTAGTTTGATATGTTTTCTGTTGCTATCATGATTCTGTTTAGTTTGATATGTTTTCTGTTGCTATCGTGATTCTGTTTAGTTTGATATGTTTCCTGTTGCTATCATGATTCTGTTTAGTTTGATATGTTTTCTACTATGATTCTGTTTAGTTTGATATGTTTCCTGTTGCTATCATGATTCTGTTTAGTTTGATATGTTTTCTACAATGATTCTGTTTAGTTTGATATGTTTTCTATTGCTATCATGATTCTGTTTAGTTTGATATGTTTTCTACCATGATTCTGTTTAGTTTGATGTTTTCTGTTGCTATCATGATTCTGTCTAGTTTGATATATTTTCTGCCGCTGTTATGACTTTGTTTAGTTTGATATGTTTTCTGCTGCTGTTATGACTTTGTTTAGTTTGATATGTTTTCTGCTGCTGTTATGACTTTGTTTAGGTTACTATGTTTTGTTGCTGTCATGATTCTGTTTAGTTTGATGTTTTCTATTGATGTCATGATTCTGTTTAGTTTGATGTTTTCTATTGATGTCATGATTCTGTTTAGTTTGATGTTTTCTATTGATGTCACGATTCTGTTTAGTTTGATGTTTTCTATTGATGTCATGATTCTGTTTAGGCTGATTCGACTGAAACTTTCGCTGGTGAGTAAGAGGTGTGTAATGCCTCTTCAGCTCTCACTCATGCTTGAGTCTCCTATCTTGGTTGTGTGGACTGTTAACCCAGTCTTTTATTTCTCTGAGGCTTTCTCTGTCATAAACTCTGTGTAGTGTTTGGCGTAGCTACTGTGTTATTTCATTGTTTTCTGCTTTCACCATTTCTGCTCTTGCTCTCCTTAACTTGCACTTCGCCAGCTTTTAGCTTATCGCTATCTTAACCTCCATTATTGTTAAAGGTCCCTGGTTTATCTTAACCTCTTCTATTGCTATAGGTCCCGCGTTTACCCTAACCTCTTCTATTGTCATATCCCTCGTTTATCCTAATCTCTTCTATTGTTATAGGTCCCGCATTTATCTTAACCTCTTTTATTGTTATAGGCCCCTCGTTTATCCTAACCTCTTCTACTGTTATAAGTCCCTAATTTATCCTAACCTCTTCTATTGTTATAAGTCCCGCATTTATCCTAACCTCTTCTATTTTTATAAGTCCCGCATTTACCCTAACCTCTTCTATTGTTATAGGTCCCGCATTTATCCTAACCTCTTCTATTGTTATAAGTCCCGCATTTATCCTAACCTCTTCTATTGTTATAAGTCTCGCATTTATCCTAGCATCTTCTATTGTTATAGGTCCCGCGTTTATCCTAACCTCTTCTATTGTTATATCCCTCGTTTATCCTAACCTCTTTTATTGTTATAGGTCCCTCGTTTATCCTAACCTCTTCTATTGTTATATCCCTCGTTTATCCTAATCTCTTCTATTGTTATAGGTCCCTCGTTTATCCTACCCTCTTCTATGATTATAAGTCCCGCATTTATCCTAACATCTTCTATTGTTATATCCCTCGTTTATCCTAACCTCTTTTTTTGTTATAGGTCCTTCGTTTATCCTAACCTCTTCTATTGTTATAGGTCCCTCGTTTATCATAACCTCTTCTATTGTTATAGGTCCCGCATTTATCTTAATTTCTTCTTTTGCTGGTGCTATATCTGCTATAACTTGAGGCTGGGGTCTACCTAGTAGATTGCTGAAATATTCTCTCCATCTTACAGTTTTTCCATTTTCTCCATTTATTTGTTTTCCATCTTGCGTCTTTAGTTGCTCAGTTTGCCTTGAGTAAAGATTGCCTCCAGTCGTTCTGTAGCACTGTGTCTTGTAAGTTATGATTATTGCATTATTATTATTATTATTCTTGTTACAAAATATTTAAAATGTGGGAGAAGAACGCTCCCACGGTAGTAGAAAACCGACTCCCATGAAGACTGGAGCTGACAAGCGTAACTAAAGAAGCAGACAAAGATAAGTGGGTGGACATCTCAACTAGAAATGTATGACCCTGGAAGCATATGACCTACATATCCAAAACTAATGGACGAGTATCGAATGACAGAACAGGATGACCGAAGGCCTGTAAAATCAAGAAAACAGGACGCGAAGAGACAGATGGACACAGAGACGCAGGGAGACTAGTAGGAAGAGGTAGGATGACGGAGCTTCTAGAACGAGAAGTAGCTTTAGAGCAGACAGAGATTCATACTACGAGATAGAAAGTGACTTTAGTACTACAGTGAGGGAAAGGCAAGTTTGATATTTTGGAAAGCTGTGAAAAATGCTTCTGATTGCTTTAGTCTGAAACGTATGAACTTCGGTTGATGAGTATTAAAGTGAACTATATAAATTTGACATCAAGAACCAACCATATAGAGTTTTGTTATGACTATGTGTGTTAAGAGTTCAGTCATGTGATGAACCGTGTGGAGTGACATGATGAGCTGCTGAACCAAACAAAAGCAACATCAAATGTTGTCGCGGCAACATACTAAAATAGCAGTGAAAGAAAGTAAATTAACAATCATATCAAAGAACAGACAAGACTACAGTTTACAACCCAAAGAACACCGTATATCAGGAATAATGTAATAATATACAGTCTTACATTGTTATAATTCTAATGGTTTTGTAGGGTGTCTTCATGTCACTACTCTGTGCAGCTGCTTTTTGTTTTTTCTACCAATGCATCAGAAAAATGTCATCTGTCTTGTTGGCTTGATCGTTTTACTTCTTTGTCTTTCTGGGCATATTCGTTGTTTGCTTGTTCTTTTAATCGTTTTTTTTTTGTATTTAGAAGCTTAAATTTTAGTTTTATTCTTTGCTCAATGTTGTCTCATGTGGTTTTACTAATACATATTTTTTAAAAGACCTTTTATGCTGTTTCTTCCAAAGCGTTTTTAAAATCCGCTGTAGTCAGTTCTTCGCTGTTTTGTAGCGCATTAAAGCTATTATTTTTTTTTTTTTTTATTTCAGGGAAAATTTTCCTTTGATCTGATTGTCCTGTAGTTGTTTTGTGTCAAAGTTTAGGTTCCTTCTTTCTCCTAGTTTTGCGTCAAAGTCAAAACTCCTTTTGTATCAAAGTCTAGGTTCGCTCCATTTCATAGTTTTTTTTTGTCAAAAATCTAGGTTCATTCTTTCTCTTAGCTTTGTATCAAAGTCTAAGTTCCTTCTTTCTCTTAGTTTTGTGTCAAAGTCTAGGTTCCTTCTATCTCCTAGTTCTGTAACTAGCTTCCTTCTTTCTCTTAGTTTTGCATCAAAGTCTAGCTTCCTTCATTCTCCTAGTTTTATGCCAAAGTTTAGGTTCCTTCTTTCTCATAGTTTTGCATCAAAGTCTAGCTTCCTTCATTCTCTTAGTTTTATGCCAAAGTTTAGGTTCCTTCTTTCTCATAGTTTTGCATCAAAGTCTAGATTCCTTCATTCTCCTAGTTTTATGCCAAAGTTTAAATTCCTTCTTTCTCATAGTTTTGCATCAAAGTCTAGCTTCCTTCATTCTCCTAGTTTTATGCCAAAGTTTAGGTTCCTTCTTTCTCATAGTTTTGTGTCAAAACCTCGGTTCCTGTTTTTTCCTATTTTTCTGTCAAAGCCTAGGTTTATTCTTTCTCCTAGTTTTGTGTCAGTTTAGGTTCCTTCTTTCACATAGTTTTGTGTCAAAGCCTAGGTCCTTATTTCTCCTTGTTTTTGTGTCAAAGTCTAGGTTCCTTCTTTCTCCTTATTTTGTGTCAAAGTCTAGGTTCCTTCTTTCTCATAGTCTTCTCTGAAAGTCTAGGTTCCTTCTTTCTCATAGTCTTCTCTGAAAGTCTAGGTTCCTTCTTTCTCATAGTCTTCTCTGAAAGTCTAGGTTCCTTCTTTCTCATAGTCTTCTCTGAAAGTCTATGTTCCTTCTTTCTCATAGTCTTCTCTGAAAGTCTATGTTCCTTCTTTCTCATAGTCTTCTCTGAAAGTCTATGTTCCTTCTTTCTCATAGTCTTCTCTGAAAGTCTATGTTCCTTCTTTCTCTTAGTGTTGTTTTATTGAGGTTCAGTTTTAATATGACCATTATGAGGTTGTTGTCACTTCCCATATCAGCTCCTCTTCTGGCAAAATCATAATGGAGAGAACTTTTCCAACTGCTGTTTATAAGATCAGTTTGGTTCTCTGTTGCTCCATAAGATGACCTCTAAATAGTGTCTTGAAATAGCTTGTGCTGGAAATCGTTCCTCTTATAATCAACTTATTTTCTCACAGAAACTGCAGTTTCTCTCCATTTAAGAATTTCCCCCACACCTTCTCTACCAGTTATATTTTGATGATGTTCGTTATTCCTGCCAACTTTTGCATTGAAATCGGCTACGATGTATGTCACGTCAAGGGACTTTATCCTCTGTTGTGTACAGACTGTAATAAAAGTTCCCTTTAACGTCTTTCTCTCCACATTCTGTAAGTATGTAGCATACTATGACTGACAGATTTTTGAATGATGATTTCGTTTTGGCATACAGCTTTCTTCCATCTGTTGGCTTCCATTCTGTCAGAGTTTCAGAGACTTTTTAGTTCATGATTAATGCTACTAATTCTTGGTGGTTATTTTCTCTTTCTGATCATAGCGTGATCCCTTTTCGTCCGTGTGTTCATCTTTCCCCTTTCCTTGTCTTCCGCGCTTCTTGGCCTTCCAGTATGTAAAAGTTGTATGGTTTGATTTCTCTTGTTCTCACATTCCCTGCCTGGTTTAATGTTCTAACACTCTAACTTTCACGTTTAGGCACAGTTTTTGGTGTTACCAAGTGGCCACGTGGTGTGTTTGATGTCGGGGTTCTGCTGTCAGCATGTTGGTTTGTTGTTGCAAGCTTTCATCAACATCCCTCACGGATCCAGTTTCCTGACTAACTTCGCTCCTCTCACCGACGTCTTCGAATTCTCTTGCCTGAAATTATTACTTGTAAAAATGTTACAGTTGATGGGCGGACCGTTTGTAGGTGGACCACAGAGTCTTGCTCCAAACAGGTCAGTCATTATATGTAGGTGGACCACAGAGTCTTGCTCCAAACAGGTCAGTCATTATATGTAGGTGGACCACAGAGTCTTGCTCCAAACAGGTCAGTCATTATATGTAGGTGGACCCCAGAGTCTTGCTCCAAACAGGTCAGTCATTATATGTAGGTGGACCACAGAGTCTTGCTCCAAACAGGTCAGTCATTATATGTAGGTGGACCACAGAGTCTTGCTCCAAACAGGTCAGTCATTATATGTAGGTGGACCACAGAGTCTTGCTCCAAACAGGTCAGTCATTATATGTAGGTGGACCACAGAGTCTTGCTCCAAACAGGTCAGTCATTATATGTAGGTGGACCACAGAGTCTTGCTCCAAACAGGTCAGTCATTATATGTAGGTGGACCCCAGAGTCTTGCTCCAAACAGGTCAGTCATTATATGTAGGTGGACCACAGAGTCTTGCTCCAAACAAGTCAGTCATTATATGTAGGTGGACCACAGAGTCTTGCTCCAAACAAGTCAGTCATTATATGTAGGTGGACCACAGAGTCTTGCTCCAAACAGTCAGTCATTATATGTAGGTGGACCACAGAATCTTGCTCCAAGCAACATTCATTCATTTGAATGTCCCTTGCGGAACTTTGCCTCACTAACAGCACTCCTGTAGGCCTCTCGGTTGTGAGCAAGATGGCTTGCTGCTGATGCATCCATTTGCAGATCGTCAACGGTGTCTTGCAGCCATCTTCGTTTTGGTCTTCCTCTTTTTCTTTTTCCCATTATGTATCCTTCCAGTACGGTCTTCTCTAAATTATCATAACGTTTAATGTGTCCAAAATATTTAAGTTTTCTCTCTTTAATCCTCTTTACTAGCCAGCTTATTCAATATTAAGCTCTTGTAGTATAGATATATATATTTTTTTTTGTGTACACGATATTCTCTTCTGTAGCATTTACGTTCAAAGGCATTTATGTGTTTCTCAGCTGTTTTGTTAAGTGTCCAGGTTTCACAGACGTATGTTGCGGTGGGAAAGATGCATGCCCTTAAAAATCTTATTTTTGTGGTTCTGTCTGCTCCACTCCACAGATTCTTTATTTGTTTTACTTTCTAAAGAGCGATGGATGTCCTCCTTTTAATTTCCCTCATTGTATCTCAGTTATTAGTTAGTAGTGATCCAAGATATTCAAACCTCTCCACTTCTTCCAATTTTTCCTCATTGATACATATTTCAGTTGCCTTGTTTGTTTTGTTAGTTGTCATCAATTTAGTTTTCTTCTCATTAAGATAGAGGTTCTGCTCTTCGCTGTTCTTACGGACTGACATAATTAGTTTTTCCATGTCTTTTTGTGTTGTGGATAGTAACACTATGTCATCAGCATATCTAATTTCTGGTATTTCATAACCTCCAATTGTTATGGCATCGTAATATTTTTTGTCTACATCTTCTCTAACATTCCTCATTATATTTTCAGTATACAAGTTAAATAAGTAAGGTGACAATATGCACCCCTGATGGATCCCTTGTTTTATATCACACCAAGTTGTTGTTTCACCATTTATTCTTACTGCTGCCTGTTGGTCTAGATACAGCAGTGATGTTAATTGTATCAAATGTGTTGGAAATCCCATTTTTTTCCATTATTTCCCAAAGTTTCTGGTGTTGTACACAATCAAATACCTTTGAGTAGTCTATAAAGCATAAATATAGATTCATATTAAACTCTCTGCATTTCTCTATTATTAATCTTAGATTGAATATATGATCTCTTGGTCCTCTTCCTTGCCTGAAACCAGCTTGGACCATATTGACTTTTTATTCTATTTGCTCCAAACAACAAGTCAGTCATTATATGTAGGTGGACCCCAGGGTCTTGCTCCAAATAACAAATCAGTCATTATATGTAGGTGGAGCCCAGAGTGAGAAACTTTAGTGTATACAACACCTGTCTCGTTCCAACAGTAGAACTGGTTACCCGACACGTTTTGTAAGGTGCACAGCTCTAAAGTCATTTTTTTTTCTTTTACTCAATGAAGACATATCAGAGATTATCAGCACATCCAAATGTCAGTATATTCAGGTTATAAAAGTGCTCTCGGAGGGTCCTAGAACAGCGCCTTATTTTCCAGACTGGCTGTCTCCACCCAGCTGGAATTAACAATGTCTTCAGCTTTCTGTAACTTCTTTATTTTTCCACTGGCATTTTTTTTTAAACTCTACTTTCTTTCTCTATGCTACCCCTCCCTACCACCACCCTATTTTCTTCTCTGCCAACATATTGGTCTTGTCCTATTCACCAGTTTCACATTTTCTCCCTGAAGGTGTTTATGTTCTTCATTCATTATCTCTCCGCGTCCCCTTTTCCCTCCTCTTTTTTTCCCCCCCCCCCCAAACCTCCAGCGGCTATCATGTTTCTATTGCCTTCCTCCCACCCCTTTCTCCCACTTGTTCTCATCCTTTCTCTCCACCTCTTCTTTACGATTGGCTCTATCGGGCATCTTTTGTTTGGAGGCAGCGTGGTCTTTCCTTCTCCCTTCTACCACACACATTTCTGTTTCCTACTTGGAGGAAGAGACATTCAGATAAGTTCTTCTTGTTTTTGTTTCGTTGTGTATGTATCCTCGAATAAGGCTCACGCCGAAATATCGGATGTTGTATGTTTTTCATTTATACATTCTCATACTTTCTATTCGTTTTTTTATCACCTTACTTACTCCCTCCCTCACTTTGTAAAACTGCACCATACACATCTGTCTACCTTATTTATTTAAAATGGTTCTAGTGGAGTAGAGATAGCCAGATGTGTATGGAGCAGGTGATGTTAAACAAACAGTAATAAACCAATAATTCGAGTATATACCTTTATCAAGCAGTAGGAAAATAACGAGAGAAGAAATAAACACAAAAATAACACTTAGCTGGCAGAGATCTTCTTAGAACGTCAAGAAGGTATTGCTTATCACTCACCTGAAAATGTCTCCATGCTTTGCTCTCCATTTCTTGAAATGAGGTCGAAGGTTTGAACTCATGTGAAGCAGGTTGCCCAGTAGCGGTAGTGGTCGTGCAGGAAACGGCTGGAGACGAGGCACAAGTATACAAATTACACAAAGAACATATCTCAGAATGTAAAGTAAGGCTATTACATTCACGAATATAAGGTATTTAACTGCATAGAAGATAACTAAAATAACAAAAACAAGTTCAAAATAAGTTGAAGGGCCACCCTTTCTTGTTTAGAAGACACTGGATGAGAGCACAGTAAACGATAGATATAGTTATTGACTGTCAAAAATTATCATTTCTTTTGTGCTTCCGTTGTTTATGAGTAAATATGAGATCTGAGTTGAGTATAATGATATTTAATGCGAACTAATCTTTCGGTTCATCAGCGTCTTGTGTCACGCCTTCAAGAAATGATGTGATCCATTAGTATCACATTCCTTCGTCAAATTCATGAATGAATAACACATTCATTCATCGAAATCACATTCGTTCTTGATTATTCCATTCATCTGTAAGTATCACATTCATCTATTACTATCGCATTCATGTCCTAGTATCACATTTAGATGCGTTAATTTTTTTGTTGCTGCTGTTTAAGGTAATGTTGTCAGAGAGACTTAAGAGGGCGGGCCATAGAGATGTCTGTCTCTCTGACTGACACATGTCGCTAGTCAGTAAATTGAATTCTTCCCCATCTTACGATATTTTTTCATCCTGGACCAAACTTTCACATCTGTGGTTTGAGCAGACTGATATTATGGTGAGACAGGTAATAGGACTTACCGATCTCCTTGGCAACGTTACATCAACGCCATCTTTGTTTGCAACGCCTTCGTTAAAGACAGCCTCATTCATAAAAATAAATACATCGAGGATAGTGACAAGTCGATAAAAGTGCTGCAATGAAAGCAGCGAGTATTTGAGCTTATTAGTCCAGTAACATGTGAAATGATGGCGGGGTAGGCTCGCTGCCTTACTTCAGGAAAATCTAAATATCCCACTTGAAGGTGCTGAAAGCCAGCTAAGCATAGATCATTTCTCCCTTGGTTTAAAGCTGCAACATTCTCCGCGGGAAAAAGGACTGAGAACACACTGAGCCTCAGCTGACACGGTCACACAAGACTAAATATCTTCACGCTCTGTCAGTCATCCATGTATGTTGCTGGATAATGTTAATATAAGTTGTGACGTCTCGGCTGAGGAAACAGAGACCCATGAAATGTACTGGGTGGGACATAACGGGTGGGACATAATTTAAAATCAGTTATCTTGGACTAGAACAAACACTTTTTCTTGTTGTTATTGTATTGTTAAGTCTAACTGTTTCTTATTGTTATTGTACTGTTATGTCTTCCCGCTTCTTGTTGTTATTGTACTGTTAGTCGTACTGCTATTGTATTATTATTCTCACGTTAAATTATAGTCTTACTCACTGTTATGCTTATAATCTGTTCTACTTCTTTTCAGTGTTACTATTATAATATGTCTTAGCAGTACACTTTATAATTATATTTAGATCTTAGAGCTTTTCACTCTTATTCTCCTGTTATAGAGATTCTTATTCTTATTCTCATGTTATATCCTAGTGCTTCCTACCCTTATTATCATGTTATATCCTAGTGCTTCCTACCCTTATTATCATGTTATATCCTAGTGCTTCCTACCCTTATTATCATGTTATATCCTAGTGCTTCCTACCCTTAATCTAGTGTTATATCCTAGTACTTCCTACTCTTATTCTCATGTTATATCCTAGTGCTTCCTACCCTTATTATCATGTTATATCCTAGTGCTTCCTACCCTTATTATCATGTTATATCCTAGTGCTTCCTACCCTTATTATCATGTTATATCCTAGTGCCTCCTACCCTTATTATCATGTTATATCCTAGTGCTTCCTACCCTTAATCTCATGTTATATCCTAGTACTTCCTACTCTTATTCTCATGTTATATCCTAGTGCTTCATACCCTTATTATCATGTTATATCCTAGTGCTTCCTACCCTTAATCTCATGTTATATCCTAGTGCTTCCTACCCTTATTCTCATGTTATATCCTAGTGCTTCATACCCTTAATCTCATGTTATATCCTAGTGCTTCCTACCCTTAATCTCATGTTATATCCTAGTGCTTCCTACCCTTAATCTCATGTTATATCCTAGTGCTTCCTACCCTTACTTTCATGTTATATCCTAGTGCTTCCTACCCTTAATCTCATGTTATATCCTAGTGCGTCCTACCCTTATTCTCATGTTATATCCTAGTGCGTCCTACCCTTAATCTCATGTTATATCCTAGTGCTTCCTACGCTTATTCTCATATGCAGGAAACTCTCTACCGCAGAGAGCGGAAAAACAACACAACTCCTTCAGATCATCAGAGGAAGTACCCCCCCCCCCTCAGACAAGTGTTTCGGCTCTCATGTTATATCCTAGTGCTTCCTACCCTTATTCTCATGTTATATCCTAGTGCTTCTTATTCGTATTCTCTTGTTGTGTCCTAGACTTTCTCACTCATATTTTCTTCTTGCATCTTTGGTTTCTCAGTCTTATTCTCTTCTTGCATCCTTGAATTTCAAACTCTTATTCTCTTGTTGTGTCCTTGTGTTTCTCACTCTTATTATCTTGTTGTGTCCTAGACCTTCTCTCTCTTATTCTCATGTTGTGTCCTTGTGTTTCATACTCTTTTTTTCTTGTTGTGTCATACACCTTCTCAATCTTATTCTCTTGTTGTGTCCTTGTGTTTCTCACTCTTTTTTTATCTTGTTGTATCCTAGACCTTTTCACTCACATTCACTTGTTGTGTCCTAGAACTTTTTACTTTTATTCTCTTGTTATGTCCTTGTGTTTCTCACTCTTATTATCTTTTTGTGTCCTTGTGTTTCTCACTCTTATTATCTTTTTGTGTCCTTGTGTTTCTTACTCTTATTATTAGTTGTGTCCTTGTGTTTCTCACTATTATTCTCTTGTTGTGACCTTGTGTTTCTCACTCTTATTATCTTCTTGTGTCCTTGAGTTTCTCACTCTTATTATCTTGTTGTGTCCTTGTGTTTCTCACTCTTTTTATCTTTTTGTGTCTTTGTGTTTCTCACTCTTACTATCTTTTTGTGTCCTTGTGTTTCTCACTCTTATTCTCTTGTTGTGTCCTTGTGTTTCTCACTCTTATTCTCTTGTTGTGTCCTTGTGTTTCTCACTCTTATTCTCTTTTTGTGCCCTGTGTTTCTCACTCTTTTTATCTTTTTGTGTCCTTGTGTTTCTCACTCTTTTTCTCTTGTTGTGTCCTTGTGTTTCTCACTCTCATTCTCTTGTTGTGTCCTTGTGTTTCTCACTCTTATTATCTTTTTGTGTCCTTGTGTTTCTTACTCTTATTATTAGTTGTGTCCTTGTGTTTCTCACTATTATTCTCTTGTTGTGACCTTGTGTTTCTCACTCTTATTATCTTCTTGTGTCCTTGAGTTTCTCACTCTTATTATCTTGTTGTGTCCTTGTGTTTCTCACTCTTTTTATCTTTTTGTGTCTTTGTGTTTCTCACTCTTACTATCTTTTTGTGTCCTTGTGTTTCTCACTCTTATTCTCTTGTTGTGTCCTTGTGTTTCTCACTCTTATTCTCTTGTTGTGTCCTTGTGTTTCTCACTCTTATTCTCTTGTTGTGTCCTTGTGTTTCTCACTCTTTTTATCTTTTTGTGTCCTTGTGTTTCTCACTCTTTTTCTCTTGTTGTGTCCTTGTGTTTCTCACTCTCATTCTCTTGTTGTGTCCTTGTGTTTCTCACTCTTATTCTTCTGATGTATACTTGTGTTTCTCACTCTTATTCTCTTGTTGTGTCCTTGTGTTTCTCACTCTTATTCTCTTTTTGTGCCCTGTGTTTCTCACTCTTATTCTTCTGATTTATACTTGTGTTTCTCACTCTTATTCTCTTGTTTTGCCCTGGAGCTTCTCACTCGTATGCTCTTGTTGTTCTTTACACGAATTTATTCATCTGTCTAAACGCTTTCTTTGCAGAACTCTATTCTTTTTGATACATACCGCCTTCTGTGGCTTAACTTCATTCCCAGCTCTGTAGACACAGCAGATCCTTCTGTTGTTCAACTTTCAAAGAGGTATCTCATTGTTAATAAGAACCGTGACAGTGTCACGCTGACAAAGATATGTTCAGGACGTTAATTGACAAGTAAATATTGTTATCAGTGTGTTAACATTAAACGTGACTTCACAGCTGAGATGGTGAACCAGCTGTGCAGTATAATCATGATCAAAGTATGCACGATATTTGCCAACTCTCGGGTCTGTTATGTAAAACTCTGACATTGTCTCTTAGTACAATATTGTTTTCTTAAAGTGCATACTCTCAGCTTGCTCTATCGAAAACCCATCAACGCTGTTAATATATGAAGATGGAATTTAGTTACACTGGAGGGGAGACAAGATGTATTTGCTTTTGTTTAAGTAATGAATTGCCTAGATCAGATCAATAATTATGTAACATCTGACATGTTTTGCTCATTTACATTTTACTTGGTTAGAGGAATATGATAGTCTTGTTTATCGTTTACTTTCTTGTCTATTTTCCCTGAGAGATTTTTGTGGTGAAGTCCATCATTTGTCTTGTTGTCTGTCATATTTTCTCTACTTGTTTGATGTGTGTGCTCTGAGGTATGCATTTTATTATTTCGTTGCTTGAGTTATCCATCTGACGAGTCCACATATTCTTGCGCCACAATCACCATCCCATTCTTGCGCCACAATCACCATCCCATTCTTGCGCCACAATCACCATCCCAGACTTTACGTACCAGGAATGAATGTCCACATAAATGATTCATATAATCTTGGCAGGAATGCAGAACTTGCGTCCCAGCTATCAAGATGGCAGTGAAATAGCCACACCTGATTTAACAGTCACTTAATGTAGTATTGTTACTATTATCTCCCTCCCTCTGTCTCTCTCTTTTACTCTCTCTCCTGAGCCCTCTCTCTCCCTTCCTTTTCTATACGTTTCTCATAGCTTTACATTTGTTTAACATATTATATTATGTTTATAGAGTGCTTGCCTTAAATCTGTTTTTGTATGTTAACTTGTGTAGGGACATCATCGTGCATGTTAACTCGTGTAAGGACATCATGTTGTATATTAACTCGTGCAGGGACATCGTCGTGTATATTAACTCATGTAGGGACATCGTCGTGTATGTTAACTTGTGAAGGGACATCATCGTGTATGTTAACTTGTGAAGGGACATCGTCGTGTATATTAACTCATGTAGGGACATCGTCGTGTACGTTAACTTGTGAAGGGACATCATCGTGTATGTTAACTTGTGAAGGGACATCATCGTGTATATTAACATGTGAAGGGACATCGTCGTGTACGTTAACTTGTGAAGGGACATCATCGTGTATGTTAACTTGTGAAGGGACATCATCGTGTATGTTATCTTGTGTAGGGACATCGTCGTGTATGTTAACTTGTGAAGGGACATCATCGTGTATGTTAACTTGTGTAGGGACTTTCGTCCTGTTGCATGTGTATATTCGTGACAATAATTACTCGTATTTAGTAGTTTTGTATCCTGCTGACTGTATGAAATAGAAACAAAGTTTTTTTTTCATTTTACATCTTTCTCAATTTTAAAATGTATCTATGACTATTTGGACTAAAATAAATGTTTGCGACATAGTGAAAGATAAACGATGAAGGACAGAATGTCACACGGACCTGGATGCCAGCTGTTCATCGTTTGAAATTAAAGTTCGTTTGCTCATTTCTCTTCCTCTCTCATGTACCCAACATCACGTGACACAAACATGGTCACCAAACCATATATATATATATATATAAAATGAACACGTACTGGCTCATCAAATCAGACTAACTGTCAGAGAGATTATTTATATCAAATTATCAGTCAGTGATTGTGTTTATGCACCAACTACAGAACTGTTGCCCTGATTAGTCATGCCAGTAAAATTCTGTTAAAAATCATAATGGGTAGACTTCGAAAGAAAATAGAAGAAGAAGTCAATATGGTCCAAGCTGGCTTCAGGCAAGGAAGAGGATCAAGAGATCATATATTCAATCTAAGATTAATAATAGAGAAATGCAGGGAGTTTAATGTGAATCTATATTTATCCTTTATAGAATACTCAAAGGCATTTGATTGTGTACAACAGCAGAAACTTTGGGAAATAATGGAAAAAATGGGATTTCCAACACATTTGATACAATTAACATCACTGCTGTATTTAGACCAACAAGCAGCAGTAAGAATAAATGGTGAAACAACAAGTTGGTTTGACATAAAACAAGGGGTCCGTCAGGGGTGCATATTGTCACCCTACTTATTTAACTTGTATACTGAAAATATAATGAGGAATGTTAGAGAAGATGTAGACAAAGAATATTACGATGCCATAACAGTTGGAGGTTATGAAATACCAGAGATTAGATATGCTGATGACACAGTATTGCTGTCCACAACACAAGAAGGAATGGAAAAACTCATTATGTCAGTCCGCAAGAACAGCGAAGAGCAGAACCTCTATCTTAATGCAAAGAAAACTAAAGTGATGACAACTGACAAAACAAACAAGGCAACTGAAATAAATGAGGAAAAACTGGAAGAAGTGGAGAGTTTTGAATATCTTGGATCACTACTAACTAATAATGGAGATACAATGAGGGAAATTAAAAGGAGGACATCTATTGCTCTTCAGAAAGTAAAACAAATAAAGAATCTGTGGAGTGGAGCAGACAGAACCACAAAAATAAGATTTTTAAGGACATGCATCTTTCCTATCGCAACATATGCCTGTGAGACCTGGACACTTAACAAAACAGCTGAGAAGCACATAAATGCCTTTGAATGTAAATGCTATAGAAGAGTTCTCCAAATATCGTGGACACAAAAAAGAACAAATATATCTATACTACAAGAGCTAAATATTGAAGAAGGCTGGCTAGTAAAGAGGATTAAAGAGAGAAAACTTAAATATTTTGGCCACATTAAACGTCATGATAATTTAGAGAAGACCGTATTGGAAGGATACATAATGGGAAAAAGAAAAAGAGGAAGACCGAAACGAAGATGGCTGCAAGACATCGTTGATGATCTGGAAATGGATGCAGCAGCTGCAGGCCATCTTGCTCACAACCGAGAGGCCTACAGGAGTGCTGTTTGGGAGGCAAAGTTCCGCAAGGGACATGCAAAGGAATGAATGAATGAATGATTGTGTTTATGTCACATTATCAGAATAATTGTGTTTATGTCAAATTATCAGTCAGAGTGATTTTGTTTGTTTGTGTGTGTATATGTGTGTGTGTGTGTGAAATTATCAGTCAGAGTGATTCTGTTTTGTAGTCTTGGTCAGTTTATACTGCGAGCTGTGCCAACTGTTTCTAGGATTAAACTTTGATTGTAGTGGTGCATCCCAAATGTTTATAGGATTAAAATTTGATTGTGGTGGTGCACGTCAACTGTTTCTGGGATTAAACTTTGATTATGGTGGTGCAGCTTGTTCAGAAGTCTGCTTTTTAGATGAACTAACAGACCTGAAGGAAGCCACAGTCAGTGACTCTCGGCCCACACCCAATATTAGTTTTGTGTTAGAAGATCTTCACTACAGCAAGAGCTTCATGTTTGCTGAAAGGTCACACAACAGCAGCCATGACAGCACCAACAGCAGCCATGACAGCACCAACAGCAGCCATGACAGCACCAACATCAGCCATGACAGCACCAACAGCAGCCATGACAGCACCAACAGCAGCCATGATAGCACCAACAGCCTCATGCCAGCAAAGTCAGGTGTGTCAGGTACAAGGACACGAAATGTTGGTTTTTGTCAAAGTTGGACATGAACGCTGAGTTTTTTATTTATTTATTTATTTGCTTATTGCAAAATGTTGAAACAAACGATGACTATCTTGTCCAGACATGATTGACGTGCCTTTTTGTAGATCTATTTTAAGAATGAATAAGTTATTTGTGTGTGAATATGACTGAGCTAGGAGAGGCGTGGGTTCGTTTCGTGCACGATCAGTAGGGATGTTTCCTGATGGTGGTGTCACCTTAAACATTATCTCAGACTTCAATCTTTATGCCCTCGTTTGATATTCACAAATGATGAAGAGTAAGACATGCTTGTGACATGTTGAAAAAAGTGATAATTATCTATTGTTAGTTAAGGTGTCAGTCGGCGGGGCCAGGAGACTCAGCGAGTATTTATAAAGTGAGTTTTCTGTAATACTGACATGCAAGTATCCAGGACATCAATGACCTGCTAGATAAAGCCAATCCATCTTGCACTTGAAGTGGGTATTTTTTGTTTGCTAATGTTAGCTTTGTGTATTCTTTGCTTTGCTTTCTTTTCATTACGTTGTGAAGCATAATAACGGACACACTTTTTCCACAGACATAACCATTAAAGACTTTTGTCTGTGTGAATATACAGAGCATCAGAGAGATGAACTTTTTGTGGACTTTATCTGTGTTGGAAAGATTTACATATTGTTGATGCCTGTAAGAGTTGGTAACCCTACTGTACCAAAGCGGCAAACTTGCCACTATGGTATACCCCGAGTGACACAACAACAATGCCAGGTTCGCAACTGCCACAACAAAATCAACAGCGTCACGTATGAAGACTTGTGCAGGACTTTCAACTCACTCAACAAGACTAACAGCAAGGAAACTCCATGAAGGTAATAAATAGACTAACTTCCAAGATACACATCAAACATTTATTAAATGAAAAAAATGAACGATGGAAGATGAGATGAAGTAAAACGAACCGCCAACATGGCGGGGTGATTTAACAAGCAATACAAGAGCTTCTCGGGCCGTAGTCGGCGCCACGGGGTGGAACAGCCTGACAACAACAAGCAAGTAAAACAATATAGTGACCTTCCAACACATCTCTCAACACACAAATCTGTCCTGACAAGGACAACATTCCTAACAGGCTACATATCAGTAGCAAGGCTACATATTAGTAACAAGGACATAAGAACACTGTCCTAAAGAACAATATCATCATCATCATCAGGTGCCGTGCTGACTGGCGTTGGCTATTATGCTGCTCCAGAGTACCCGATCCTTCATGCAGGCCATCAGTTCAGTTAGTGATCTCCTCTCACACCATCCCGTCAGACTTTCCAGTATCATTTCTCTTGGTCTTCCTCTTGATCTTCTTCCTTCTATTTTTCCTGTTGTTATAATATTTTCAATGCCCCCTCTTCTCATTGCATGTCTTATGAAAGTACATTGTCTCTCTCTTATCTTTCTGACAAGGTTTTTTGTCTCTCCAGCTCTTCTCATACATTCTTCATTAGTTATTTTTGCTGTCCAGGGGATTCGCAACATTCTTCTAATAAACCACATTTCTGCTGCTTCCAATGATTTTTGTGCAGGCCTGCCTATTGTATCATCTACTCCTTTATTAAAGTTTCCCTATTTGTTATTTTATTGTCTGGCATTAATCCTCATGATTGCTAGTTCTGCTAAAACTTAGTTCGGAAATGTCTGAGTGTTCGCCATATTTCTGCGACCTGGTTGTTCATTAGGTTTTTAAGCACATATACAACGTCACAGTTTGGGACTTACAACACCACAGGTTGGGACATACAACACCACAGGTTGGGACATACAACACCACAGGTTGGGACATACAACACCACAGGTTGGGACACACAACATCACAGGTTGGGACACACAACACCACAGGTTGGGACACACAACACCACAGGTTGGGACACACAACACCACAGGTTGGGACATACAACATCGCAGGTGCAGGTGTACAACTGGTCTCCCACTGTTCCAGGTTAAACACGCCGTGCAAGAATCACTTTCTTGTGGCACTTGTCCGCTTCAAAACTTCTGGAGGATTCGCGAGTCAGAAGGGGAGGTCACCTAGTTGTAACGTAATTTTTTTTGAAGGAAGGTAAACAACCAAGAAAATATTTCTGAGAAGCAAGGGAAAAAACGCATACAATTTTCTTACTGTGAGATTTATTTTTGATCAGTCGATAATGTTATTTTATTTCACTATCACTTTTTGTGTTTTGTTTTATTTCTCTATTTGTTTTTTGTCCCATAATCTCTAATTATTTTAAGAACTGATCGAACTAATAATTGAGGTTTTTCTCCAGGTAAAAGTGTCTGGCAGGTGGAGCACAAATCAGTTCACAGCTCTTTCACTTAATACTGTGTTAGATAAATGGTGTCATTTTGACACTAAACGATGGAAAGATGATAAAAAGTGTTTTTTTAAAGCGAATTTATTATGTTTTGAAAACCCTGCAGTTAGACATTCGTTGCTTCAGTTGTAAACTCACTGGATTAGACTCTAGAAGATTGTGAAATTTAAAGTCTGTTTTTTTTATGTTTCTAAAAAAACAAAAACAAAACCCTAACATCTAAAAGCTGATACTTCATACTTTTTTTTATGTATCAGTAAATGCTGGATTGTTCTGTACCTGAAGGAATTAGGAATGTGATGTGTCTAAGGAATGTTGGACTATGGCAGTTCCGAGAAATGTTGGATGTGTGTTGAAAGTAGAATATTGGTATGTTTAAGGAATGTAGTATAACTCTGTGTATGTGCGTGTGTCTTTCTCATTCTCTCCCTCTCTCTCTCTCTCTATATATATATATATATAATGTAAACAGAATAAACATAACTGGTGTTTAAACTATTTCAATGTTTTAACAATATGATTTTTTTCATTCTTTAAAAACTATTGGCTATTACTCATTTTTTTATCCCTTCTTTTATTTCTCCGGTAATGCACATTCTAATCTTTAGTATAATGACCCGAAAATTTCGTTATAAACTTCGCTATCATTATTTTATATTTACTTTCACCCCAGGAAAATCTGAAACAAGAACGTGAACTTGTAGGTCAAAATGGGAGTTACCTGTATCTTGGCCTGGGTTATCTTTGCCTGCTTGTTACTAGGGACCGTCCGAGGAAGTTACGGCGGTTATGGCGGTTACGGAGGTTACAAGCCGCCAAAAATTGTTCTTAAACAAAAATACCAAGGTTAGTTTTTACCATTCTTATCATTTGTATGATATCCTAGAGCTGGTGAAGTGTTTCAAACTGTTAGGAAAACAACTTATGAAGTCACAAGCAAAGTGTTGGGAAGACAATTTATGAAGTCACAAGCAAAGTGTTAGGAAGACAATTTATGAAATCACAAGCAAAGTGTTAGGAAGACAATTTATGAAATCACAAGCAAAGTTTTAGGAAGACAATTTATGAAATCACAAGCAAAGTTTTAGGAAGACAATTTATGAAATCACAAGCAAAGTGTTGGGAAGACAATTTATGAAGTCACAAGCAAAGTGTTGGGAAGACAATTTATGAAGTCACAAGCAAAGTTTTAGGAAGACAATTTATGAAATCACAAGCAAAGTGTTAGAAAGACAGTTTATAAGTCACAAGCAAAGTTTCTTCAAATTTCCACGTCAAAATTCGCACTTTCTTTTGCGTACAGGAGGGAAAATTATAAAGTTAAACTTGCTCTAGGATGAGGTTGCATCCCTGGAAGTTAAACTTGCTCTAGGATAAGGTTGTATCCCTGGAATATTCTCTTGAGGGCATGTGCTCAAAATCTTTCATCTTTGAAAGCATAAACGGGCATTAAGTCTGCGTTGAAAAAATAATGATCGTTCAACAGAAGCTAATCACTGAAAGTTCGTGTCATAATGATTGAACTGGTGTTCATATATAAATATATAACCTGGAGCTAGATACAACAGTCTGATTTAGTCTAGAAAGCTAATAAGATCGGCAAAACTCATATTATAGACGAGCTTCAAGAAAACCACTAAAGTTCAGCAATAAATGGAAATTAGCAGCAGCACATAACCAGTGACCTCCTATAGTTCACACTCAATGATTTGCAATAGTCTTAACCAGTGACCTTGAAGAGTTCATAACCAATGAATTCCAGTAAGTCATAAACGATGGTCTCTAATAGTTCATAACTAATGACTTACAATAATCAGTGACCTAAAAGAGTTGATAATCTATGACTATCAGTAGGTCACAAGTGACACTCAAACGTTCATAACCAGTGACTTTGGATTATTAGCATGTGTTAATGTATTCCGTAGAGTTGAAGTTAACATTTTTTACATTGGGTTACTGTCCTGTATTTAGATTTAGCTAAACAGTTTTTACATTGTGTTGGTGTCCTGCGAAGAGTTACAGCCTACGATTGTTACAATATGTTACCGTCTTGTGTAGATGTTTGAGCAAGCAATTATTACATTATGTTACTGTCTTGTGTAGATGTTGGAGCAAGCAATTATTACATTATGTTACTGTATTATATAGTTATTGGAACAAGCGATTGTTACATTACGTTACTGTCTTGTGTATTTGTTGGAACAAGCGATTATTCTCTTGACTTTAGACACAGTTAGAGTTTTTTTTTCATTCCGCTACTGTCTTGTATGTATTTAAATCTTAAAACTGTCTCTTAACACTGGATACAGGTCCCAGCCTGAAGGACCAGCTCAGAAAACTGGAGGAAAGAGTAGCTGTTGCTGAGAAACGAGGATGTGACACAGGCAGTCTGGAACCCTTCTTTTGTCCACATGATGACGAGGACAGCTGGTGTACACACAAGTAATCCATGTAGTTCTTTCGACACTTTGTAATCAAGGCAGACAGAGCTGTATGGCTCATTTGTGCAAAAAGACAGAGGGAATGAGGAAAGTGGGAGAAAAAAAACCACAAATGGCAGAAAGTATGAGAGTAAGATGAGAATGTATAAATGAAAAAACATACAACATACACTATTTCGAAGTCAGCCTTTTTCAAGGATTAAGGAACAACACAAAATATAGATAAAAATGAAAAACTATAGTTTGTGGTATCCTCCTAGTACAGAATCCAACAAATGCCCCCTAAAGAAGGTAAAATAAAGTATGGCTGGGAAAGTACAAAGAAAAACAACGTCGACCATTTGGATGTCAGTGGCGTGTAGGTGGTGAAAGGGAGAGAACAATGCGACTGGGGGAGGCAGGAAAGAGTCCAGGAAGCTATAAATACCTTAAAGCCGTTGGAGAATAAGGAGAGGGATGGGAGATAACTCTAAGACTGCAGAATGAGAAACGGCGGCGAAATGAGTGGTGGCTAAGCCAAGAAAATAGAGCAGGGAAAGGAGAAAATAGCTGATAGAGCACTCACGTCCTCATACAAGATGTAGCATATCTCATACACGATGTAGTATACTCTCATAAAAGATGTAGTATACTCTTATACAAGATGTAGTATACTCTCATACACGATGTAGTATACTCTCATACAAGATGTAGTATACTCTCATACACGATGTAGCATACTCTTATACAAGATGTAGTATACTCTCATACACGATGTAGCATACTCTTATACAAGATGTAGTATACTCTCACACGAGATACAGCGCTCACGCCCTCATACAAGATGTAGCATACTCTCACACGAGATACAGCGCCCACGCCCTCATACAAGATGTAGCATACTCTCACACGAGATACAGCGCCCACGCCCTCATACAAGATGTAGCATACTCTCACACGAGATATAAGCAATCAAAGATTTTTAAAATTAATGCATTGGTTTGTATTTTATGGGAAATAAAATGTTATAAATCTGTATGAGATAGTGACTATGCAGTGTAGTTCGATTTATGCCTTGCAATGTAAAAGTAGTTTGATTTATACCTTGCAATGTAAAAGTAGTTTGATTTATACCTAGAGAAGTAAAAAATAAGCAAGAGTTTTTATCTTTACTTCCACTGTTTTTTCTTTCTTTCACACTCTGGGTGAGAACTAAAATGATGAAACTTCTGTCTTGTAGATAAGGGAAATGGTGAACGTTTTGTAACCGTTGTCTGTATTGTGTGCCTCATTTGTCCGCTGTCTCTAATAGTCAGATATTGGTGCCTTTTTGCTCCCACAAGATACGACGACTACAGCACCAACAAGGTTGTGAACATCCCTGTCAAGTACCACCAATATTTCCACAGAATTCCTGTCGTGACTGCGGGACTGTCCGGGGCATATTTTCAGGTGAGGTAAACAATCTGAGGCAAAATAAGAACAGGATCTTTGCCTCGCTCAGAGGTTAACATCAATAAAGTAGTGTATAACCACTTTCAAAATTCCAAAAATAACACAGCTGTTTCAGTTTTATCATATTTAAATCAGTTTTGTCATATTTCATTGCTTTTAAATCAGTCTCATCATATTTAAATCAGTTTTATCACATTTCATTGCTTTTAAATCAGTCTCATCATATTTAAATCAGGGTTATAATATTGAATCAGTTTCACATTAACCGTACACACTGTTTTATTGTTTACTCGGACAAAAATAAACAGGTAATGTACACAAAACTGCAGCGGTAAAGATAAGATAAGAAATAGTTAAGACTTCATAAAAAATGCAGGAACAACTTTATTCAGTAACGATCAACAAACATAATCTTGGATGCGGCAAGCGGCGGGGCATATATGGGGTTTCCCCGAACGCAGTGAAGCCAGAGTCTGCATTTTGAACTGGAGCTAGATTATAACAGTCTGATTTAGTCTAGAAAACTAATAAGATCGGCATAACTCATGTTATAGACGGGCTTCAGGAAAACCATTGAAATTCACCAATAAATGGAAATTAGGAGCAGCACATAACCAGTGACCTCCTATAGTTCACACTCGGTAATTTGCAATGTATAAAACTATGAAAAAAATGTAGGAACAGCTTTGTTACTTAACGAACACAAGGCTGTAATAATGTAATAAAGCTGTTCCTACTTTTTTCGTAGTTTATACATTTTGGTATAACATCTTTACTGCAGTGGCTCCGTGTACTGGTGTATACTTATACACTAATTATTGAATGATTTGCAATAGTCATAACCAGCGCTGCTTCTGTATTTGTTTATCTAGGCAAGATGTTTGCTTTATGACTGGTATTTAGTTAGAATGGAACTCCTCCCTTCCCCCCCCCCCCCCCTATTTTTTCATATCTTCTCATGTCAAGGTTGTCAAGTCGTAGCTTATATCAGGACCAAAGAGGAATAATTTCTTTCTGGATGTCTGTCACATGGTACATACATTCAGCACTTTCTTTCTCGATGTCTGTCACATGGTACATAAATTCAGCACTTTCTTTCTCGATGTCTGTCACATGGTACATACATTCAGCACTTTCTTTCCGTCTCAAGCAACACCCATTCACACGTCTAGACCCATTTACAAAAGAAGAAACAAATGCTCTCTTTCTTCAGCATCTCTCACTCGTGTGCAGCCTTTAACTTATCTTTCATACCTGATTTGCTCTGATGTGCGCGTCCCCCCTCTTTATACCTGCATGGCTCTGATGTGCGTCCCACGTTTTCATACCTGCATTGCTCTGATGTGCGTCCCACTTTTTCATGCCTGCTTTCCTCTGATGTGCGTCCCACCTTTTCATACCTGCTTTGCTCTGATGTGGGTCTCTCTCCCCCTTTTCATATATGCTTTGCTCTGATATACGCTTCCTCTCTCCCCTCTTTTCATACCTGCTTTACTCTGATATGCGCCTCCTCCCTCCCCCATTTTTTCATACCTGCTTTGCTCTGATATACGCTTCCTCTCTCCCCTCTTTTCATACCTGCTTTACTCTGATATGCGCCTCCTCCCTCCCCATTTTTTCATACTGCTTTGCTCTGATATGCGTCTTCTCCCCCCCCCCCCCCATTTTCACACCTGCTTTGCTCTGATATGCGCCGTCTTCCCCCCCCCCCCTTTTTTCATATCTTCTTTGCTCTGATATGCGCCGTCTCCCCCCCCCCCCATTTTCACACCTGCTTTGCTCTGATATGCGCCTCCTTCCCCCCTTTTCATACTTGCTTTTCTCTAATATGCGCCTACTCCCTCACCCCCTTTTTCATGTCTGTTTTGCTCTGATATACGCCTCCTCTTTCCCCCCTTTTTGTCATACCTTCTTTTCTCTGATATGCGCCTCCTCCCTTTTGTTCATACCTGCTTTGCTCCGATATACGCCTCCTCTCTCCCCCCTTTTATTCATACCTTCTTTGCTCTGATATGCGCCTCCTCCCTAATCCCTTTTATCATACCTGCTTTGCTCTGATATACGCCTCCTCCCTTTTTTCATACCTTCTTTACTCTGATACGCGCCTCCTCCCTCCCCCTTTTTTTCATGCCTTCTTTGCTCTGATACGCGCCTCATCCGTCCTCCCTTTTTTCATACCTGTTTTGCTCTGATATGCGCCTACTCCCTCCTCCCTTTTTTTCATACTTTCTTTGCTCTGATATGCGCCTCCTCCCTCCACCCCACTTTTTTCATACCTTCTTTGCTCTGATATGCGCCTCCTCCCTAATCCCTTTTATCATACCTGCTTGCTCTGATATACGCCTCCTCCCTCCCCCTTTTTTTCATACCTTCTTTACTCTGATACGCGCCTCCTTCCTCCCCCCTGTTTTCATACCTGCTTTGTTCTGATATGCCCTCCTCCCTCCTCCTTTTCATATCTGCTTTGCTGTGATATGCGCCTCCTCCTCCCCCTTTTCATACTTGCTTTTCTCTAATATGCGCCTACTCCCTCACCCCCTTTTTTCATGTCTGTTTTGCTCTGATATGCGCCTCCTCTTTCCCCCCTTTTTTTCATACCTTCTTTTCTCTGATATGCGCCTCCTCCCTTTTGTTCATACCTGCTTTGCTCCGATATACGCCTCCTCTCTCCCCCTTTTTATTCATACCTTCTTTGTTCTGATATGCGCCTCCTCCCTAATCCCTTCTATCATACCTGCTTTGCTCTGATATACGCCTCCTCCCTCCCTCTTTTTTCATACCTTCTTTACTCTGATACGCGCCTCCTCCCTCCCCCCTTTCTTTCATGCCTTCTTTGCTCTGATACGCGCCTCATCCGTCCTCCCTTTTTTTCATACCTGTTTTGCTCTGATATGCGCCTACTCCGTCCTCCCTTTTTTTCATACCTGCTGTGCTCTGATATGCGCCTCCTCCCTTTTGTTCATACCTGCTTTGCTCCGATATACGCCTCCTCTCTCCCCCTTTTTATTCATACCTTCTTTGTTCTGATATGCGCCTCCTCCCTAATCCCTTCTATCATACCTGCTTTGCTCTGATATACGCCTCCTCCCTCCCCTCTTTTTTCATACCTTCTTTACTCTGATACGCGCCTCCTCCCTCCCCCTTTCTTTCATGCCTTCTTTGCTCTGATACGCGCCTCATCCGTCCTCCCTTTTTTCATACCTGTTTTGCTCTGATATGCGCCTACTCCGTCCTCCCTTTTTTCATACCTGCTGTGCTCTGATATGCGCCTACTCCCTCCTCCCTTTTTTCATACCTTCTTTGCTCTGATATGCGCCTACTCCCTCCATCCCACTTTTTTCATACATTCTTTGCTCTGATATGCGCCTACTCCTTCCCCCTTTTTTCATACCTTCTTTGCTCTGATATGCGCCTCCTCCCTCCTCCATTTTTTTCATACCTTCTTTGCTCTGATATGCGCATCCTCCTTCCTCTCTTTTTTTCATACTTTATTTGCTCTGATATGCGCCTCCTCCCTCTTTTCATACCTGCTTTGCTCTGATATGCGCCTCCTCCCTCCCCCTTTTTTCATACCTTCTTTACTCTGATACGCGTCTCCTCCCTCCCCCTTTTTTCATACCTTCTTTGCTCTGATATGCACCTCTTCCTCCCCCTCCCCCTTTTTTCATACCTGCTTTCCTCTGATATGCGCCTCCTTCCTCCCCCTTTTTTTCATGCCTTCTTTGCTCTGATACGCGCCTCATCCGTCCTCCCTTTTTTCATACCTGTTTTGCTCTGATATGCGCCTACTCCCCCTCCCTTTTTTCATACCTGCTGTGCTCTGATATGCGCCTACTCCCTCCCCCTTTTTTTCATACCTTCTTTGCTCTGATATGCGCCTCCTCCTTCCACCTCACTTTTTTTCATACCTTCTTTGCTCTGATATGCGCCTCCTCCCTCCACCCTTTTTTTATACCTTCTTTGCTCTGATATGCGCCTCCTCTCTCCACCCTTTTTTTCATACATTCTTTGCTCTTATATGCGCCTGCTCCCTCCCCCTTTTTTCATACCTTCTTTGGTCTGATATGCGCCTCCTCCCTCCCCCTTTTTATACCTTCTTTGCATTGATACGTGCCTCTTCCCTCCCCCCCCCTTTTTTTCATCCCTTGTTTGCTCTGATATGCCCCTATTACCGCCCCCTTTTTTCATCCCTTCTTTGTTCTGATGTGCGCCTACTCCCTGCCCCCTTTTTTCATACCTTCTTTCCTCTGATAATGCCTACTCCCCTGTTTTCATACCTGCTTTGTTCTGATATGCGACTCCTCCCTCCCCCCTGTTTTCATACCTGCTTTGTTCTGATATGCGCCTCCTCCCTCCTCCTTTTCATATCTGCTTTGCTGTGATATGCGCCTCCTCCCTCCCCCTTTTCATATCTGCTTTGCTCTGATATGCGCCTCCTTCCTCCCCCTTTTCATATCTGCTTTACTCTGATAAGCGCCTCCTCCCTCCCCCTTTTCATATCTCTTTTGCTCTGATATACGCCTCCTCCCTCCCCCCTTTTCATATCTCCTTTGCTCTGATGGACGCCTACTCCCTCCCCCTTTTTTTCATACCTGCTATGCTCTGATGTGCGCCTATCCCCCTCCCCCTCCCCCCCCCCCCCCCCCCGCACGTGCCCTGAAGAAAGATTAAAAGAAAAAAAAAACGTGGATTATGCTTTTCTCTAACAGTACGGGAGGAACTTTAGCACTGAGGTCACTGATGTCAAGCAAGACGAGTTCAATATTCGGATCACTTTAGGCGCAGGTTTACCTTTCCAGCTGCGCCTTTTCTGGGCTGCCTGCGACGGCAAAGCTTGAGGTCACTTCTTTTTTCACCTGAGAAATTCATGTCAAAATTTTGTTTTTTTACTAACAGACACTTGACATTCATGTCAAACATTTGTTTTTTTACTAACAGACACTTGACATTCATGTCAAACATTTGTTTTTTTACTAACAGACACTTGACATTCATGTCGGATATTTTTTTACTAACAGACACTTGACATTCATGTCGGATATTTTTTTACTAACAGACACTTGACATTCATGTCAAACATTTGTTTTTTTACTAACAGACACTTGACATTCATGTCAAACATTTGTTTTTTTACTAACAGACACTTGACATTCATGTCGGATATTTTTTTACTAACAGACACTAGACATTCATGTCAGACATTTCTTTACAAACAAACAGACACTAGACGTTCATGCCAAACATTTCTTTATTAACAGACACTAGACGTTCATGTCAGACATTTCTTTACTAACAGACACTTAACATTCATGTCAGACATTTCTTTACTAACAGACACTTAACATTCATGTCAGACATTTCTTTACTAACAGACACTAGACATTCATGTCAGACATTTCTTTACTAACAGACACTTAACATTCATGTCAGACATTTCTTTACTAACAGACACTAGACATTCATGTCAGACATTTCTTTACTAACAGACACTAGACATTCATGTCAGACATTTCTTTACTAACAGACACTAGACGTTCATGTCAGACATTTCTTTACTAACAGACACTAGGCGTTTGAGTCTTTTAAAATTTTTTTTAAAAAGATGCTCTTGTACTATTTCGACAATAACTTTTTTTTATGAAATATCAAACAATTAAACTTTGTAAAAAGGTTTGTGTTCCGTCTTTTCATATAATTTTCAGAATTGTTGTAAATGTTGTCCAGTTCCTGTTATACTAGAGTGAGTCAAACGTGTGTCACGTTTTCAGTGTCTCACTGCTGCACAAAACCAAGCAACACAACTAGCAATGTTCCCTGTGCTACGTAATGTTAACAGCGGTGTAACTTTACTCTTCACAATACACTCCATAACTTTCTATGGTCTTCTGCCATCGCTCAGCTAGTGCGAGGAGTGCTTTGTAGTACCACTAGGATGGCTTACAGGGGAGGAAATCTCTCACATGGGCTTAAAAATTTCCAGTGAACTGAGTTCCCGCCCTTGAAGGAAATGTGTTCCAGCACGGTACAGATGATAGTCAGAGGATGCAAGGTTGGGAGTGTACTGTGGATAGGGCAGGGTGTCCTCCAGTTCTTCCACGGCCACGTTGGAAGTGTCTGCTGCCACGTTGTCGTGCTGGAGAAGTATCCTCTTCCTGTTGGTGAGTGATGGGTGTCGGGTGGGCAGAACATCATGCAGCCACTTCACACAGGGTCCCGTCCACAGAGCATCATGCAGCCACTTCACACAGAGTCCCATCCACGGAGAATCATGCATCCACTTCACACAGAGTCCCGTCCACAGAGCATCATGCAGCCACTTCACACATAGTCCCATCCACAGAGCATCATGCAGCCACTTCACACAGAGTCCCATCCACGGAGCATCATGCAGCCACTTCACACAGGGTCCTGTCCACGGAGCATCATGCACCCACTTCACACAGATTCCCGTCCACGGAGTATCATGCAGCCACTTCACACAGAGTCCCATCCACGGAGCATCATGCACCCACTTCACACAGATTCCCGTCCACGGAGCATCATGCAGCCACTTCACACAGGGTCCCGTCCACGGAGCGACAAAAGGGGACCAATTCACAGTGCGGAGAGGGTGGGGGAGGGGGGTGGCCGTTGAAGTTCCACCAGATGCAAAGCATAACCTTCTTCTCTATCTGCCCTTGCTGGACAATCATCTCTGCCATCTGGCCTGGCTGGAGCCATTGGGTACCTGCTTTGGAGGACCCCAGAAGAATCCACTTTTCATTCCCAGTGACTATACGGCGGAAAGACGATTTGTCTTGTGAGTTTGTCAACAGCTGGCGGTAAACTTCATCACGTATCTGCGCTTGCTGATGAGTGAAATCGTCTGGGAGATGTCAGGCTGTCTGCTACTGAAGCGAAGCTGGTGCAAGTGCTGAACTACGGCGAGTGAGAAGGGCCCACCTGAGCTGACAAGTTCCCAATACTTTTACTGAGACCGTCTTGAACAGTTTGGGGCAAGGCCTCATCATTGCTGGTAGAGGGGCGTCCCGACCTTTGCTTGTCTTTGATGTCAGTGTCCCCAGACCCGAAACTTTGGAACCACTTCCCTGCAGTGCCGTCATCAGCTGTCCCTTCCTCTTACACACGGCAAACTTCGCGGACAGCTGCAGAAGCCTTCAGCCCTTTCTTCCAATAATGCCTCAGGAGGACGCGAACGACAACATTCTTGTCCGCCATATTTTCTTCTGCTGACCTCTTATCTCGCGACTCATTGGCTAAGAACGGGTTCGCACGTTTACAAAATGACTCAACACATGACGTCATCATGACGTACAAATGTCAGTTCAGCGTACAAGACGGGAACCTTGAAATTAGGGCATCTTTAAAACGTGACGAGTATTTGACTCACCGGAATGCGTTACTCAATGACTGAATTTATTTCTCTTACTTGATTTCATGTGTATGAATTCTGTTATGGCTGTGATGTGTTCCGTAAGTGCTATCTTGATTATGAATGACGTACTGTGCAAATGCTGTTGTGACCTTGAAGTTATATGGAGGTTAAAAACTCTGCTATAATGATGGCATGACATTAAGACTGTTAGACGGAGTGACATGATTGCTAGACGACATGGCATTATAACTGTTGCGTACAGTGATATGACTGTTCAGTTTAATGACATTATGACTACTAGATGAAGTGACATGATTGCTAGATGAAGTGACATTACGACTAGCTGAAGTGACATTATGACGGCTAGATGAAGTGACATGAACACTAGATGAATTGACATTATTACGGCTAGATGAATTGCTGAAGTGACTAAGATAACTATGATAAAGTGACATGAGACAGCAGTATTTAGGATAGAGTGACAATACGAGCAAGTCATTACAACGAGGTTTTGGTACGAGTTACGTTTCAACAGTCAAACGATATTATATTCACTGCAATTATGATGGCATGATATTCGCTGTAATTATGATGGCATGATATTCGCTGTAATTAAGATGGCATGATATTCGCTGTAATTATAATGGCATGATATTCGCTGTAATTATGATGGCATGATATTCGCTGTAATTATGATGGCATGATATTCGCTGTAATTATGATGGCATGATATTCGCTGTAATTATAATGGCATGATATTCGCTGTAATTAAAGTGTTAGCACAGCCAGTTTAATGAAATCATAGAAGACTCAAAGATAATGAAGTGACACTCAATGATGAATTCAGCTGGAAAAGTTTCAAAGTGACAAGCGCGGATGATGTAGCTCCGGAGAAGGGAGATAATGTTGGACTGACATCATATTTACATTGAGACTAACTTGGCCCACGGTTTTCTCCCCCTACAGCAGGCAGGTGGCGTAGGAGTCTGTAGGTGGATGTCATTCTTCGATGGTGCTCGTAGATGATTTGCGAGTTTTTGACCGCCCAATAACAAAAGTGCAGATAACAAACAGAACAAGCCCTGCCGCCAGTGACACAAGTGCAGCGATAGGTAAATTCCTCAGGCTGCGTGTTTCTGATGATTTGTCAAAAATTATTCATCAGAACATTCTAATACTGTAATTTGTAAAGTAAATGTTTCTAAAAATATTTACGTTTGTTCTGGTGCATAATATATATGCATGTATTTGTACATAATATTATATGTTCCCCTCTCTCTTTTTTCTCTATCCCTTCTCTCCCCTGGTATACAGTGTAGCATACATACACACACTCACACACATAAATATACACACACAAATATATATATATACAATTTTGTTAGAATTCCTGAATATGTTAATTGTTATCAGAAATAAATAGATCGTTCCGACACTAAAATATGGTTATTTTCCAAAAAAGTTACATAAAACACAGAGAGTTACTAGAAAATGAATAATTTTACTCAACTCTGATGACAAATATAACAACATGTTCTCTTAAATCTCTAGGTGCCATTTTGATGCAGGTTTTTCACTGCCGACGTTTTCAGGCGGACATTTCCATATCCGACAGGTTTTTATGAGGGACATTTCCATAACCGACAGGTTTTTATGAGGGACATTTCCATAACAGACAATTTTTTTATGAGGGACATTTCCATAAATGACAGGTTTTTATGAAGGACATTTCCATAACTGACAGGTTTTTATGAAGGACATTTCCATAACTGACAGATTTTTCTGAGGGACATTTCCATAACTGACAGGTTTTTATGAGAGACATTTCCATAACTGACAGGTTTTTACGAGGGAAATTTCCATAAATGACAGGTTTTTATGAGGCACATTTTCATAACTGACAGGTTTTTATGAGAGACATTTCCATAACTGACAGGTTTTTATGAGCGACATTTCCATAATCGACAGGTTTTTATGAGGGAAATTTCCATAACTGACAGGTTTTCCAGAGGGATCTTTCCATAAAAGACAGGTTTTTATGAGGGATATTTCTATAACCGACAGGTTTTTATGAAGGACATTTCCATAACTGACAGGCTTTTATGAGGGAGATTTCCATAACCGAGAAGGTTTTTATGAGGGACATTTCCATAACGTACAGGTTTTTATGAGGGACGTTTCGATAACCGACAGGATTTTATGAGGGACATTTCCATAACCGACAGGTTTTTATGAGGGACATTTCTCGAAATGACAGGATTTTATGAGGGACATTTCCATAATCGACAGGTTTTTATGAGGGACATTTCTGTAACCGACATGTTTTTATGAGGGACATTTCCATAACTGACTGGTTTTTATGAAGAAGATTTCCATAAACGACAAGCTTTTATGAGGGAGATTTCCATGACTGACAGGTTTTTATGAAAGACATTTCGACAACCGACAGGTTTTTATGAGGGACATTTACATAACTGACAGGTTTTTATTGGAACATATCCGTAACCTACAAGCTTTTATGAGGGACATTCCATAACCGACAAGTTTTTTATGAGGGACATTCCATAACCAACAAGCTTTTATGAGAGAGATTTCCATTACTGACAGGTTTTTATGAGCGACATTTGCATAATCAAAAATATTTTTATGTGGGTCATTTCCATAATGTACAGGTTTTCATGAGGGATATTTCCATAACCTACAGGTTTTATAAGGGACATTTCCAGAACCGACAGGTTTTTATAAGGGACATTTCCATAACTGACAATCTTTTATGAGTGACATTTCCATAACCGACAGTTTCTTCTGGGGGGCATTTCCATAACCGACAGGTTGTAATGAAGGACATTTCCATAACCGACAGATTTTTATGAGGGACATTTCCATAACCGACAGATTTTTATGAAGGTCATTTCCATAACCGACAGGATTTCATGATGGACATTTCCATAACTGACAGATTTTTATGAGGGACATTTCCATAACCAAAAGGGTTTTATGAGGGACATTCCATAATCGACAAGCTTTTATGAGGGACATTTACATAACTGACAGATTTTTATGAGGGACATTTCCACAACCGACAGGTTTTTCTGAGGGTCATTTCCATAATCGACAGGTTTTCAAGATTGACATTTCCATAGCTGACTGATTTTTCTGAAGGACATTTCCATAACCGAAAGGTTTTTATGAGGGACATTCCATAACCGACAATCTTTTATGAGTGGCATTTCCATAACAGACAGATTTTTATGAGGGACATTTCCATAACCGACAGGTTTTTCTGAGTGTCATTTCCATAATCGACAGGTTTTCATGATTGACATTTCCATAGCTGACGGATTTTTCTGAGGGACATTTCCTTAACCGACAAGTTTTTATGAGGGACATTTCCATAACCGACAGGTTTTTCTGAGGGTCATTTCCATAACTGACAGGTTTTTATGATTGACATTTCCATAGCTGACGGATTTCTCTGAGGGACATTTCCATAACCGACAAGCTTTTATGAGGAACATTTCCATATCTGACATGTTTTTATTAGGGACATTTCCATAACCGACAGGTTTTTATGAGGGAAATTTCCATAACCGACAAGCTTTTATGAGGGATATTTCCAGAACTGACATGTTTTTATGAGAGACATTTCCATAACCGACAGTTTCTTCTGGGGGCATTTCCATAACCGACAGGTTGTAATGAGGGACATTTCCATAACCGACAGGTTTTTATGAGGGAAATTCCCATAACCGACAAGCTTTTATGAGGGATATTTCCAGAACTGACATGTTTTTATGAGAGACATTTCCATAACCGACAGGTTTTTATGAGGGAATTTTCCATAACTGACAGGTTTCTATGAAGAACACTTCCATAATTGACAAGCTTTAAGAGGGACATTTCCATAACCGACATGTTTTTCTGGGTGACATTTCAAATTCAACATATAATTGGCTTGTTCAAATATTAAAGAGGGAGAGAGAGAGAAGAAGAAGAAGAAGAAGAAGAAGAAAATTATTACACATAAAGATTGTATAGATAAAAAGTTTACTTTTTCATAAAGTTAGGTCCCTAATTCTGACGCTTATCCTACCGTGTCACCAGTTCTTACATCTCACGTCAAAGAATTCCACCGCCAGAGTATCCAGCCGGTTGTTTACTCCAAGCATGAGCTCCTCGTTGACTTGGAAAGCTAGGTAGTCAGTTGAATCTCCATCTTGCTGAAGAGATTATAGGCTCTTGGCGGCAAGTCTGAACTGTAACGAGGGCTAATCTAAAATCTCCTATTTGAACTGTTTGAGTAAGACCCTTGTGAGGGCCCTATGATGGGGCCTAGCCTTGTCGTGTAAGAGAATGTCGCCTTAGGTAAGCATTCTGCGCCTTTTGTTTTGGATCAATCCGAGAAGTTTATTCAGGCTTTCACAATAAACCTCTAGCGCTGCCGTGGTACCTGGTGCCATGAATTCCGTTAAGAAAGTTCTCTGGCGTTCTTAGAACACTGTAGTCTTTATTTTTCTGTTTGAAAGTGCTTAGGTTTTCTGTGCTTGCCTGGCGTGCATCTACTGTTAAGGCAGCTCCTTCATCTCTGCATTCACCAAGTGAACTCTTTTCTCATTTCCAACCACAAGAATCTGTCGAGAAAATCCCCTTCTCGCTTCAGTAGCGCAGAAGAAACGTTAGAGCTGAGTCCATTCTTTGATCTTCGTAAACGTGTCAGCTGTTTTCTTAATTCAGGCAGGTCTTTTGGTCCCATCGTATACAGAACTTGTATTTACCCAATCTTTATGTGACAGTTTGAAACAGACTTTCCTAAAATTGTGAGGAAGCTCATCAAAATGATCTGAAATCGTGAAACCACGTTGCCCAGGAATGACTTGGTCGAATTTTTGATCGATGCTATCAGTCACACGTAGGGTCGTTTTTTTCCTTCCTAATCATTCACGTCTTTGCGGTCATCCATGAATTTCCTGCACCAAGCCCTCTTAGAACTGTCACTCGTATCAGTGTACACACGATACAGTCGACGACGAATCTCGGTGGCACTGTATACTCTTGCCTGTAGAAAACGAATCGCATCACAACTGACAGGAATGACGATTACAGCGTCCATATTTACTCGATCACTACTCCTGTACAGCTGAACAAAATGGACTGTGGGCTGATGTTTAGCAAGATAAATAATTATTCGTTGCTACACGAAATACGTAATGTCTCTGTGCCAGCCGGAGGTTGATTTTGGAATTCCCAAATATTTCAAAAATTATAATTTTATAATTATTGTTTAATAAATCTTTCTATAGTTAGCTTTTTCCGACAGAGAGGTAGTCATGATCTCATTTCTACTTTTAAAATTTTGGAATTAAAACCAATGCAATTTAAAAACAAACCGTATAAAACCCACATTATTATACGTAGTCTTGTTTTCATAAACTTAGTGTCATTCCTTTCAAAAGTTATATGCTAATCTTGTACAATGTTCCTTATGATTAGACTTGGATATACTTTTTTTATTCTTTAATTTGTGAAGATACAATTCTTTTTCTTGTGTGACGGCCTAAGAGACATTCCTTTAGAAAGTCTGTTTTTCTGAACAGATTTCAGTCTGTCTAAGAAACTTTATACATAAGAGTGATCAGATTGTGCTAACAGTTTTCTATGGGACTCTTCACCAAAATTAGACATCGCTGCTAGAGGTTCCATACCTTATCTTTCTTCTTCTATTGCCATTTGTGTTCTCCTCATCGTTCTTCTACTGCCAATTTTGTTTTATTTCCGAAAATAAAGATGTTAAAATCACTTAAAATTGGAACAAGATCTAGTGGAAAGTATTCCTTGATATCTTCGAGAGAATCACTTAAACTCTGTACATACACAAAAGCCAAGACTACATAACGGCACAAAAGCCAAGACTACATACGGCACACAAGCTAAGACTACATACAGGCACACAAGCGAAGACTACATACAGGCACACAAGCCAAGACTACATACAGACACAAAAGCCAAGACTACATACAGGCATAAAAGCTAAGACTACATACATGCACACAAGCCAAGACTACATACAGACACACAAGCCAAGACTACATACAGACACACAAGCCAAGACTACATACAGGCACACAAGCCAAGACTACATACAGACACACAAGCCAAGACTACATACAGGCACATAAGCCAAGACTACATACAGACACAAAAGCCAAGACTACATACAGGCACACAAGCCAAGACTACATACAGGTACACAAGCCAAGACTACATACAGGCACATAAGCCAAGACTACATATAGACACACAAGCCAAGACTACATACAGGCACACAAGCCAAGACTACATACAGATACACAAGCCAAGACTACATACAGACACACAAGCCAAGACTACATACAGGCACACAAGCCAAGACTACATACAGATACACAAGCCAAGACTACATACAGACACACAAGCCAAGACTACATACAGGCACACTAGCCAAGACTACATACAGATACACAAGCCAAGACTACATACAGATACACAAGCCAAGACTACATACATGCACACAAGCCAAGACTACAGAAATTGAAATTATGCCCTAATGTTACAGGTTGTAATCCAAAGTCTTAGCGGCACGGGAAGGATATAAGGAATATTACAAGTTCTCATCCTAAGTATTAACGGTAAGGGAAGGATGTAAGGAATATTACAAGTTCTCATCCCAAGTCTTAACGGTACGGGAAGGATGTAAGGAATATTACAAGTTCTCATCCTAAGTCTTAACGGTACGGGAAGGATGTAAAGAATATTAAAGTTCTCATCCTAAGTCTTAACGTTACGGGAAGGATTAAGGAATATTACAAGTTCTCATCCTAAGGTTTTTCTTTTCAGCTGTGAAGCTGTGCTTGTTGAGGTGCTGCCATGAAATCCTCATTGTTCATAATATATAGATAAGGAATTCTGGAGAACTTTTCCCACATCCCCTTGTTCATAATCTACAGATAAGGAATTCATGAGAACTTTTCCCACATCTCCTTGTTCATAATCTACAGATAAGGAATTCTGGAGAATTTTTCCCACATCCACTTGTTCATAATCTACAGATAAGGAATTCTGGGGAACTTTTCCCACATCCACTTGTTCATAATCTACAGATAAGGAATTCTGGGGAACGTTTCCCACATCCCCTTGTTCATAATATACAGATAAGGAATTCTGGAGAACTTTTCCCACATCTCCTTGTTCATAATTTACAGATAAGGAATTCTGGAGAACTTTTCCCACATCCCCTTGTTCATAATCTACAGATAAGGAATTCTGGAGAACTTTTCCTACATACCCTTGTTCATAATCTACAGATAAGGAATTCTGGAGAACTTTTCCCACATCCCCTTGTTCATAATCTACAGATAAGGAATTCATGAGAACTTTTCCCACATCCCTGTGTTCATAATCTACAGATAAGGAATTCAGGAAAACTTTTCCCACATCCCCGTGTTCATAATCTACAGATAGGGAATTCTGGAGAACTTTTCCCACATCCCCTTGTTCATAATCTACAGATAAGGAATTCTGGAGAACTTTTCCCACATCCCCTTGTTCATAATCTACAGATAAGGAATTCTGGAGAACTTTTCCCACATCCCCCTGTTCATAATCTACAGATAAGGAATTCTGGAGAACTTTTCCCACATCCCCTTGTTCATAATCTACAGATGAAGAATTCTGGAGAACTTTTCCCACATCTCCTTGTTCATAATCTACAGATAAGGAATTCTGGAGAACCTTTCCCACATACCCTTGTTCATAATCTACAGATAAGGAATTCTGGAGAACTTTTCCCACATCCCCTTGTTCATAATCTACAGATAAGGAATTCATGAGAACTTTTCCCACATCCCTGTGTTCATAATCTACAGATAAGGAATTCTGGGGAATTTTGTCCACATCCCCTTGTTCATAATCTACAGATAAGGAATTCTGGGGAGCTTTTCCCACATCCCCTTGTTCATAATCTACAGATAAGGAATTCTAGGGAACTTTTCCCACATCCCCTTGTTCATAATCTACAGATAAGGAATTCTGGAGAACTTTTCCCACATCCCCTTGTTCATAATCTACAGATAAGGAATATTGGGGAACTTTTCCCACAGGTCCTGGGTGCAAGTAAACACGTGGTTAAATAATAATAATTCAGTCAGTCAGTCATGTCCATCTCACTTGCGGAACGTTGCCTCTCTAACAACTCTCCTGCAGACTTCTCGGTTGTGAAGAAGATGATGCATCCATTTGCAGATCATCAACGATGTCTTGCAACCATCTTCGCCTTGGTCTTCCTCTCTTTCTTTTTCCCATTATGTACCCTTCCAAGACGATCGTCTCTACATTATCATGACATTTAATGTGTCCAAAATATTTAAGTTTTCTCTCTTTAATCTTCTTTACTAGCCAGCCTTTTTCAATATTAAGTTCTTGTAGTATGGACATATTTCTTTTTCTTTTTTGTGTCCATGATATTTGAAGAACTCTTCTGTAGCATTTACATTCAAAAGCATCTGTGTTTCTCAGCTGTTTTGTTAAGTGTCCAGGTCTCAAATGCATATTTTGCGATGGTAAAGATGCATGCCTTTAAAAATCTTATTTTTGTAGTTCTGTCTGCTCCTCTCCGCAGATTCTTTATTTGTTTTACTTTCTGAAGAGAGATAGACGTCCTCCTTTTAATTTGTCTCATTGTATCTCCATTATTAGTTAGTAATGATCCAAGATATTCAAAACTCTTCACCTCTTCTAATTTTTCCTCATTGATACACATTTCAGCTGTCTTGTTTGTTTTGTCAGTTGTCACCAATTTAGTTTTCTTCGCATTAAGATAGAGGTTTTGCTCTTCACTATTGTTACGGATTGACATACTTAGTTTTAATATTCCTTTATGTGCTGTGGACAGTAATACGGTGTCATCAGAATATCTAATCTCTGGTGTCATAAGCACATCTAATCTCTGGTATCATCAGCAAATCTAATCTCGTGTGTCATCAGCATACTTAATCTCTGGTGTCAACAGCGTATCTAATCTCTGGTGACATCAGCATATCTAATCTCCGGTGTCTTCAGCATATCTGATCTCCGATTTCATCAGTATATCTATTCTCCAGTGTCACCAGCATATCTAATCTCTGGTGACATCAGCATTTTTAATCTCTGGTGTCATCAGCATATCAAATCTCTGGTGTCATAAATATGTAATCTCTGGTGTCATCAATATATATGATATCTGGTGTCATCAGCATACCTAATCTCTGGTGTCAACAGTGTATCTAATCGGTGGTGACATCAGCATATCTAATCTTTTGTGTTTTCAACATATTTAATATCTGATTTCATCAGAATATCTACTCTCTGGTGTCATCAGCATATTTAATTTCCAGTGTCATATCTAATCTCTGGTGTCAGAAGCATATAAAATCTCTGGTGTCATTAGGATATGTAATCTCTGGTGCCATCAGTATATCTAATATCTGGTGTCATCAGATTATCTAATCTATGGTGTCATCAGAATATCTAATCTCTTGTGTCAGCAGCACATCTAATCTCTGGTATCATCAGCAAATCTAATCTCGTGTGTCATCAGCATACTTAATCTCTGGTGTCAACAGCGTATCTAATCTCTGGTGACATCAGCATATCTAATCTCCGGTGTCTTCAGCATATCTGATCTCCGATTTCATCAGTATATCTATTCTCCAGTGTCACCAGCATATCTAATCTCTGGTGACATCAGCATTTTTAATCTCTGGTGTCATCAGCATATCAAATCTCTGGTGTCATAAATATATGTAATCTCTGGTGTCATCAATATATATGATATCTGGTGTCATCAGCATACCTAATCTCTGGTGTCAACAGTGTATCTAATCGGTGGTGACATCAGCATATCTAATCTTTTGTGTTTTCAACATATTTAATATCTGATTTCATCAGAATATCTACTCTCTGGTGTCATCAGCATATTTAATTTCCAGTGTCATATCTAATCTCTGGTGTCAGAAGCATATAAAATCTCTGGTGTCATTAGGATATGTAATCTCTGGTGCCATCAGTATATCTAATATCTGGTGTCATCAGATTATCTAATCTATGGTGTCATCAGAATATCTAATCTCTTGTGTCAGCAGCATATCTATTCTATGGTGTCATCGTAATATATAATCTCTGGAGTCATCAGCCTACCTAATCTCTACTGTCATCATAATATCTACACACACAGGCAAACAAACTGGCACATACAAAGGCACACAAACTGGCACACACAGAATCACACACACAGGCACACACACAGGCACACACATTGCACACACACAGCACTCTCACAGGCACAAACACACGCACATACACAGACTGTGACATACACAGGCACACACGCAGGCACACACACGCACACACACAGGCACATACACAAACTGTTACATACAGAGACACACACAAAGGCACACACACAGGCACACACACAGACACAGACAGGCACACACACAGACACACACAGGTACACACACATAGGCACACACAGACACACACACAGGCACACACACAGGCACACACACAGGTACACACAGGAACACACGCATAGGCACACACACACAGGCACACTCACAGGCACACATATAGGCACACATGCATAGGCACACACACAGAAACACAGGCACACACACAAGCACACACGCATAGGCACACACAAAGGCACATACAGGCATACACACAGGCACACACAGGCATACACACATAGGCATACACACACAGACACACCACAGGCACACACAGACACACACAGACACACATAGGCACACACACAGACACATACATAGGCACACACAGACACACACAGGCACACACATAGGCACACACACAGACACACACAGGCACACACATAGGCACACACAGGCACACACCACAGGCACACATACAGGCACACACACAGGCACATACACAAACTGTGACACCCACAGGCACACACACAGGCACACACACAGGCACACACAGACACACACACAGGCACATAGCCAGCCTTCTTCAATATTAAGTTCTTGTAGTATGGACATATTTGTTCTTTTTTGTGTCCATGATATTTGAAGAACTCTTCTGTAGCATTTACATTCAAAAGCATCTGTGTTTCTCAGCTGTTTTGTTAAGTGTCCAGGTCTCACAGGTATATGTTGCGATGGGAAAGATGCATGCCCTTAAAAATCTTATTTTTGTAGTTCTGTCTGCTCCTCTCCGCAGATTCTTTATTTGTTTTACTTTCTGAAGAGCGATAGACGTCCTCCTTTTAATTTGTCTCATTGTATCTCCATTATTAGTTAGTAATGATCCAAGATATTCAAAACTCTTCACCTCTTCTAATTTTTCCTCATTGATACACATTTCAGCTGTCTTGTTTGTTTTGTCAGTTGTCACCAATTTAGTTTTCTTCGCATTAAGATAGAGGTTTTGCTCTTCACTATTGTTACGGATTGACATACTTAGTTTTAATATTCCTTTATGTGCTGTGGACAGTAATACGGTGTCATCAGAATATCTAATCTCTGGTGTCATAAGCACATCTAATCTCTGGTATCATCAGCAAATCTAATCTCGTGTGTCATCAGCATACTTAATCTCTGGTGTCAACAGCGTATCTAATCTCTGGTGACATCAGCATATCTAATCTCCGGTGTCTTCAGCATATCTGATCTCCGATTTCATCAGTATATCTATTCTCCAGTGTCACCAGCATATCTAATCTCTGGTGACATCAGCATTTTTAATCTCTGGTGTCATCAGCATATCAAATCTCTGGTGTCATAAATATATGTAATCTCTGGTGTCATCAATATATATGATATCTGGTGTCATCAGCATACCTAATCTCTGGTGTCAACAGTGTATCTAATCGGTGGTGACATCAGCATATCTAATCTTTTGTGTTTTCAACATATTTAATATCTGATTTCATCAGAATATCTACTCTCTGGTGTCATCAGCATATTTAATTTCCAGTGTCATATCTAATCTCTGGTGTCAGAAGCAAATAAAATCTCTGGTGTCATTAGGATATGTAATCTCTGGTGCCATCAGTATATCTAATATCTGGTGTCATCAGATTATCTAATCTATGGTGTCATCAGAATATCTAATCTCTTGTGTCAGCAGCATATCTATTCTATGGTGTCATCGTAATATATAATCTCTGGAGTCATCAGCCTACCTAATCTCTACTGTCATCATAATATCTACACACACAGGCAAACAAACTGGCACATACAAAGGCACACAAACTGGAACACACAGAATCACACACACAGGCACACACACAGGCACACACATTGCACACACACAGCACTCTCACAGGCACAAACACACGCACATACACAGACTGTGACATACACAGGCACACACGCAGGCACACACACGCACACACACAGGCACATACACAAACTGTTACATACAGAGACACACACAAAGGCACACACACAGGCACACACACAGACACAGACAGGCACACACACAGACACACACAGGTACACACACATAGGCACACACAGGCACACACACAGACACAGACAGGCACACACACAGACACACACAGGTACACACACATAGGCACACACAGACACACACACAGGCACACACACAGGCACACACACAGGTACACACAGGAACACACGCATAGGCACACACACACAGGCACACTCACAGGCACACATATAGGCACACATGCATAGGCACACACACAGAAACACAGGCACACACACAAGCACACATGCATAGGCACACACAAAGGCACATACAGGCATACACACAGACACACACAGGCATACACACATAGGCATACACACACAGACACACACATAGGCACACACAGACACACATAGGCACACACACAGACACATACATAGGCACACACAGACACACACAGGCACACACATAGGCACACACACAGACACACACAGGCACACACATAGGCACACACAGGCACACACCACAGGCACACATACAGGCACACACACAGGCACATACACAAACTGTGACACCCACAGGCACACACACAGGCACACACACAGACACACACACAGGCACACATGCATAGGCACACACACAGAAACACAGGCACACACACAAGCACACATGCATAGGCACACACAAAGGCACATACAGGCATACACACAGACACACACAGGCATACACACATAGGCATACACACACAGACACACACATAGGCACACACAGACACACATAGGCACACACACAGACACATACATAGGCACACACAGACACACACAGGCACACACATAGGCACACACACAGACACACACAGGCACACACTAGGCACACACACAGGCACACACCACAGGCACACATACAGGCACACACACAGGCACATACACAAACTGTGACACCCACAGGCACACACACAGGCACACACACAGACACACACACAGGCACATACGCAAACTGTGACATACACAGGCACACACACAGGCACACAGACAAGCAAACACACAGGTACATACATAGGCACAGACACACATATAGGCACACAAACAGAGACACACACAGGCACACACATAGGGACACACACAGACACACACATAGGCACATACACAAACTGTGACATACACAGGCACACACAGAGGCACACACACAGGCAGACACACAGGCACACATAGGCACACAAACAGGCACATAAAAAACTGTGACATACACAGGCACACAAACAGACACAGACATAGGCACACACACAGGCACAGACAGGCACACACAGACACACAGACAGGCACAAACACAAGCACACATAGGCACACACACAGGGACACACACATAGGTACACACACATAGGTACACACACAGGCACACACACTGAAACACATAGGCACACACATAGGCACACGCACATAGGCACACACACATAGGCACACACAGGCACATACACATAGGCACACACACATAGGCACACACACATAGACGCACACACATAGGCACACACACACACCCACACAGGCACACACACATAGGCGCGCACACACAGGCACATACACATAGGCACACACACAGACACACATATAGGGGCACACACACAGGCACTCACACAGGCACACACTCAGACACACACAGACGCAGACATAGGCACAAACACAGACACACACACAGACACACATAGTCACACACACAGACACACACATAGAAACACACACTGACACATACAGGCACACACATAAGCACACACACAGGCACACACACAGACACACACAGACATACAGGCACACACAGACACACACAGGCACACACAGACACACACAGGCACACACGCATAGGCACACACGCAGGCACACACGCATAGGCACAAACACAGGCACACACAGGCAAATACACAGGCACACACACAGGCACACACACAGACACACATAGGCACACACAGACACACATGGGCACACACAGACACAAACATAGGCACAAACACAGACACACAGGCATACACACATAGACACACACACAGGCACACACACAGACACATAGGCACATAGATAAACACACACACAGTCACACACATAGAATCAAACACAGACACACACAGGCATACACACAGACACACACAGAGACACAAATCGGCACACACACAGACACACACACATAGGCACACACAGGCACATACACAGACACACATAGGCACACGAACAGGCACACAGAGACAAACACACGGACACACACACATAGGCACACACACAGACACACACACAGGCACACACAGACACACACAAAAAGGCACAAACACAGGTATACACACATATGCACACACACAGACACACACTTAGGCACAAACACATAGGCACTCACACATAGGCACACACACAGACACACACAGGCACACACACAGACACACATGGGCACACACACAAACACATACAGACACAGACGCATAGGCAAACACAGGCACACACACATACACACATAGGCACACATACAGGCACACACAGACACACGCACAGGCACACACACGCACACACACAGGCACATACACAAACTGTTACATACACACACAAAGGCACACACACAGGCACACACACAGACACACAAACAGGCACAGACACAGACACACAGACAGGCACAGACACAGACACACACACAGACACACACACAGGCACACACACATAGGCACACACAGACACACATACAGACACACACACAGGAACACACGCATAGGCACACAACACAGGCACACACACAGGCACACATATAGGCACGCACGCATAGGCACACACACAGACACACAGGCACACACAAAGGCACATACAGGCATACACACATAGGCATACACACAGACACACACAGACACACACATAGGCACACACAGACAGACATAGGTACACACACAGACACATACATAGGCACACACAGACACACACAGGCACACACACAGACACACACATAGGCACACACACAGGCACACACCACAGGCACACACAAAGTCACACACACAGGCATACAGAAACTGTGACACACACAGGCACACACACAGGCACACACACAGGCACACATACAGACACACACACAGACACACACACAGGCACACACACATAGGCCACACAGACACACATACAGACACACACACAGGAACACACGCATAGGCACACAACACAGGCACACACACAGGCACACATATAGGCACGCACGCATAGGCACACACACAGACACACAGGCACACACAAAGGCACATACAGGCATACACACATAGGCATACACACAGACACACACAGACACACACATAGGCACACACAGACAGACACAGACACGCATAGGTACACACACAGACACATACATAGGCACACACAGACACACACAGGCACACACACAGACACACACATAGGCACACACACAGGCACACACCACAGGCACACACAAAGTCACACACACAGGCATACAGAAACTGTGACACACACAGGCACACACACAGGCACACACACAGGCACACATACAGACACACACAGGCACATACGCAAACTGTGACATACACAGGCACACACAAAGGCACACAGACATGCAAACAGACAGGCACATACATAGGCACAGACACACACGCAGGCACACACACAGGCACACACATAGGGACACACACAGACACACACATAGGGACATACACAAACTGTGACATACACAGGCACACACAGAGGCATACACACAGGCAGACACACAGGCACACACAGGCAAACACACATAGGCACACAAACAGGCACATAAAAAACTGTGACATACACAGGCACAAACAGACACACACACAGGCACACACACATAGGCACACACACAGGCACACACACAGGCACACACACAGACACACACACAAGCACACATAGGCACACACACAGGGACACACACATAGGTACACACACAGGCACCCACACAGGCACCACACTGAAACACATAGGCACACACCCATAGGCACACACATAGGCACACACACACATAGTCACACGCACATAGGCACACACACATAGGCACACAGGCACACACAGGCACATAAACATAGGCACACACACATAGGCACACACACGCATACATACAGGCACACACACATAGGCCACACAGACACACACACAGACACATACACAGACTCACACATCGCACATACAGACACACACAGAGGCACATACACAGACACATACACATACACACATACAGACACACACAGGCACATACGCAAACTGTGACATACACAGGCACACACAAAGGCACACAGACATGCAAACAGACAGGCACATACATAGGCACAGACACACACGCAGGCACACACACAGGCACACACATAGGGACACACACAGACACACACATAGGGACATACACAAACTGTGACATACACAGGCACACACAGAGGCATACACACAGGCATACACACAGGCACACACAGGCAAACACACATAGGCACACAAACAGGCACATAAAAAACTGTGACATACACAGGCACAAACAGACACACACACAGGCACACACACATAGGCACACACACAGGCACACACACAGGCACACACACACAGACACACACACAAGCACACATAGGCACACACACAGGGACACACACATAGGTACACACACAGGCACACACACAGGCACACACACTGAAACACATAGGCACACACCCATAGGCACACACATAGGCACACACACACATAGTCACACGCACATAGGCACACACACATAGGCACACACAGGCACACACAGGCACATAAACATAGGCACACACACATAGGCACACACACGCATACATACAGGCACACACACATAGGCACACACAGACAAACACACAGACACATACACAGACTCACACATCGCACATACAGACACACACAGAGGCACATACACAGACACATACACATACACACATAGGTACACACACAGACACATACACAGACACACACATCGCACACAGACACACCCACAGACACACATAGGCACACACACAGACACACACATAGGCACACACACAAACACACACTTAGGCACACACACAGGCACACACACAGACACACACAGACACACACACAGAGGCACACACATATTTACACACAGACACACACACAGGCACATAGGCACACACACAGGCACACATAAATAGGCGCACACACACATAGACAGACACAGGCACACACACAGACACACACACATAGGCACACACACATAGGCACACAAACATAGGCACACACAGGCACATACAGGCACACACGCATAGGCACACACACATAGTCACACACACATAGGCACACACTAGGCACACACATAGGCACACACACATAGGCACACACACATAGGCACACACATAGGCACACACACATAGGCACACACATAGGCACACACACAGACACACACACAGGCACACACACATAGGCGCGCACACACAGGCACATAGACATAGGCACATACACAGACACACACATAGGCACACACACACAGGCACTCACACAGGCACACACTCAGACACACACAGACGCAGACATAGGCACAAACACAGACACACACCTACACACATAGTCACACACACAGACACACACATAGACACACACATAGATACCTACAGGCACACACATAAGCACACATACAGGCACCCACACAGACACACACAGAGGCACACACACATAGACACACAGGCATACACAGATACACACAGGCACACACGCATAGGCACACACGCAGGCACACACACATAGGCACAGACACAGGCACACAAAGGCACATATACAGGCACAAACACAGACACACACACAGGCACACACACAAGCACACACACATAGGTACACACACAGGCACACACACAGACACACACACAGTCACACATAGGCACACACACAGACACACATAGGTACGCACAGACACAGACATAGGCACAAACACAGACACACAGACATAGGCACACACACAGGCACACACACAGACACATAGGCACATAGACAAACACACACAGGCACACTCACAGAATCAAACACAGACACACACAGGCGTACACACAGACACACACAGAGACACAAATGGGCACACACAGACACACATAGACACACACACATAGGCACACACAGGCACATACACAGACACACATAGGCACACGAACAGGCATACACAGACACACACACAGACACACACATAGGCATACACACTGACACACACAGGCACGCACAGACACACACACAGGCACAAATACAGGCATACACACATTGGCACACACACAGACACACACAGATAGGCACACACACATAGGAACACACACAGACACACACATAGGCACACACACAGACACACACAGACACACACAGGCACACATTGACACACATGGGCACACACACAAACACATACAGACACACACGCATAGGCAAAGACAGGTACACACACATACACACGTAGGAACACATACAGGCACACACAGACACACACAGGCACACACACAGGCACACATACAGACACACGCACAGGCACACACACAGACACACACACATAGGCACACACACAGACACACACATAGGCACACACACAGGCACACACACATAGGCACACACACATAGGCACACACACAGACATACACACAGACACACACAGGCACACACACATAGGCACACACACATAGGCACACACACAGACACACACACAGACACACACAGGCACACACATAGGCACACACACAGACACACACGCAGACACACATAGGCATACACACAGACACACACATAGGCGCACACAGACACACATAGGCACACACATAGGCACACACACATAGACACACACACATACAGACACACACATAAGCACACACAGGCACACACACAGACACACACAAACACACATACAGGTACACACACAGGCACACACACAAGGACACACACCGGTACACGCACAGGCACATACAAGACACACACACAGCCACACACACAGGCACACACACAGGCACACACACAACCACACACACAGCCTCACACACACAGGCACATACACAGGCACACACACAGCTACACACACAGGCATACACACAGGCACACACGGAGGCACACACAGACACACACAGACACACACACAGATACACACACAGGCACACACATAGGCACACGCACACGCACACACAGACACACACACAGTCACACACAAACTGTGACATACACAGGCACATACGCGCAGACAAGTAGTATGAAGGACAAGAGTCTTGTGAATGCTGAGATCTCATTTAACTACAGTTGTAGCACTTAGTGTCTTAGTCTGTATACTTTCTTCACTCAAATGACACGAATGCTTTCCTACAATAAAATCTATTTGATAAAATATATCTTCACATATAAATGTTGCCAACCTTAGAATTGTTTTAAGAAGTGCTAAAGCTACGTACAGAGCAGTAAATGCGCGTTATTCAATATACTTATAGCTCATTATATACATATAGCTCTATACACATGTAACAGTTGCATATTTCAGATCTTCGATCAGGAAAAGGTCAGTTAGAGACCTTGGAAAAATCTCGGAAAGTAGCGAACTTATACTGACATGCTTTTATAAAATGTTAAATTTGGAATGTCCAGTTAGTTTTCCACTGAAGGTCATTTTTGGACGTTGGCATCCAGAGATTGGGGTGACTTTTATTGAACTTTCTCTGGACATGTTTTTTATAGCTAGCTAAAATTAGGTTGTTTTTGAGAGACTAGTCGAAGATCTGTAAACAGGCGATTTCATGAGAAGAATGTTCACGAAGCAGAAATAGAATTTTCAGGTCATATTTAAGCATTGAAGTTTTAGGTAATGGGGTTGATTATGTGAGATTATTATGTTTTTTTTTTATCATTGAAGTTGATTAGGATGCTTTTATGAGTTGTTAGCTGAAGTTGTGATAGCATTAAAATGATGTTAACGTTGAGATAGTTTTTCTATGGATTAGTGTAGGGTTTTTGATGTTGCTACAGTTGTCTAAAGTAGAGATGTAAACTTAAGAATGTGAAATAGTTCTCTTTTGAGTTTTAGTAGCACTTGTAAAGTCCGATATTTTGTGATGTGATGTTTTTCTTGTGGATCCATGGAAACTATCACTGAGACCGTAAGTGAAGCTTTTGTTATATCATGTTGAATGTTTTGCTGACCTATTTGTGCGTGAGAGTGATACACTCCTTCCCTATACGACAAACCTAGCTCTTGCCCGGGGAGTGGAGCTGTCTGTTCATTTGTTATAAGCTATTTTTTCTCATCCTCACTTATCACCACCCATTCTCTCCATAATAAACATGTGTATACCTGTTACCAAATTAGGTGTCCAGCGGTTCTCAAACTATTGCAATGTGTTTGTTCTTATTTACACACCACACTTTTTTTTATTTAGATGTAATCAGTTTAGATGGAGAAAAGAAATTAATCCAGTTGCTACCTGGGCCAGCGGTTCTCGTAGTTGCGAAGTACTTCTTCAGCAGTTACTGCTTAGTGTAGCTGAGTACCACACTGGTCAAGCAGTATACTACTTTACAGGGACACAGCACTCTTTATCGTTCATTGATAAACTGAGATACAATAAATCAGTGGGTGAGTACATAGGCAGGCAGACAGACAGACAGGCAGATAGATAGAGAGAGAGTCAGGCAGGCAGGCAGGCAGGCAGACAGGCAGGCAGATAGACAGACATTCAACACAATACATGAGGAATGAAAGAAGTCTTGCCTGTTTTGTTTTGACAGAAAATCCCATGAAAACCAGGCGGACAAATGTAGCATTCCCCCGACACAGGCCGACACCGACCTTCGTCCCCACAATTTCCTATACATTCTCTGTCACACTTCCGACCGAAAAAACCTCTAGGGCATCCTTCTGCGCACAAGCCAGTGTAGGGATTGCATATATCAGTTGCTTTACAGTCACATGACTCCTCACACTTTAGACCGTATTTATTGTCCGGGCACACTGGATCTGAAGAAAGGAAAGATGCCAACAAACTGAAGGTCTCCTACAGATAAAAGTCATTTTGTTGTGCATCATGAAGACATGTTAATCTGAGGTGGTCTTTCTGCGTTTATCTGAAATATGGCCGTTTATCACATTGACAGGTCGTTCACAGAAAGTTTCTGAAGTATTCTGTCCAAAAGTTCAACTTCTCCTAGACAACGCATTATGTACTCCATGACATTAAAGGCAGAAGAACAACTTATTTTAAGATGCAAAGAAGCTACTAATAGTAAACATGATGGAATTAACGTATGGACAATGAAGCTACTAATAATAAACTTGATGAAATTAACGTATAGACAAAGAAGCTATTGATAGTAAACATGATGGAATTAACGTATAGACATATAAGCTACTAATAGTAAACTTGATGGAATTAACGTATAGAAGAATATTCTTTTTAAATTCTTCCCGTGCCGTTAAACGTCACATAGGGCACACAAGGTAGTTCGCCAATTTTTCCTGATTTCGGCCAACTTTTCCACGTCATCAAGGGATTTTATGTCTATTAATTTGACCTCTCAGAAACAATGTTCTTTTTAAAGTTTCACGCAGTCTGCCTCCTTTTCTTAGACTTGTTATGTTCCACTTCATGGGTGGTTTTGGGATTCTCATCATGTGACCAACATATGTCCATCTTCTTTTCCTTATAACCCATGAGACTGGCTGTTGTTCGCTCATCTGTCTTATTTCTGCATTTTTCTTGAATTCTTTGAACTTGATGCCGATTATTTTACTTAAGCATTTGTTTTCAAAAGAGTCTAATTTCTTGTCTATTTATTTAGTTGTTTTCCAGCTTTCACATGCATAAATGAAGGTGGATATTACATTTGAATTGAATAGTTTTAAATTGGTTTTGTGCTTATAACTTTTGAATTCCATATGTTCTCAAGATTATTGAAGATTAATGCTGCTTTTGCAATTCTAATTCTAACTTATTCTTGAAGATTAATGCTGCTTTTCCAATTTTAATTCTAACTTCCTTTCTGGTGTCACCATCCTGGTCTTAGTAGCTGCAAAGGTATGCCAATTAATTGACTTAATATCTGTCCCTTCTACGTGTATTTTTCCATTTTGATTAATGGGAATTTTCATTATTTTTGTTTTGTCCTTTTTAATTTCAAGTCCTACTTTCCTAGCCAGTGAAGACAAGATATCTGTTTTTTCTTGTGTCGAATTCACATTATTACTGATAAGAGTTATGTCATCACCAAAATTAAGATCTTCTAGTGGGGTTTCATGTACCCAGTCAATACCTGTGCTACCTGTGCAGAAATCTTTCATTATGAAGTCTATTGCAATTCCAAAAAGCAAAAGATCCCTGTTTCACGCGTGTTTGAATCTGGAACCATTCGCTCATCCCTTCTTCTGTCTTGACTGCACAAACATATCCTTTGTAGAGGTCCTTAATGGTGTTGACAATTTTAGATGGTATTCCATATAGACTTAAAATTCTCCACAGTGAATCTCTGTGTATGCTGTCAAATGCCTTTTTAAAGTCTATGAAGTTCAGTATTAATGGTTTCTGCTTTTCAATATGTTCTTCAAGTATTATCCTTAGAGTAAAGATCTGGTAGAGACAGCTTCACCCTTTTCGAAATCCTACTTATTCTTCTCTCATTGCGGTATCCACTATATCTTTAAGTCTATTCAAAATAACCTTGCACAATACTTTTGACACAAGCAATATTAAGGTTACTCCTCTCCAATTGTTACAGTCACTAAAGTTGCCTTTTTTTTTGGTATTTTAACAATGATTCCTTTTTCCCACTTAGAAGGGACCTTTTCTTCTTTCCAAATCTTATTAAACATTATCTGTAGTTGTCTCATATTGTAACTATTGCTAGCTTTTAACATTTCGGGTGTTATTTCATCTTCACTTGCAGCTGTTTGTTAGCCATTAAATTCACTACTGCTTCAATTTCATGCAATGTAATTTAATCTAGGTTGACATTTAATTGTGGGGCTGGTAAGTTAGTGCCAAGGTTTATCAATTCTTGTGGGTGTGGTCGATTAAGTATTTCTTGGAAGTGTTCAGCCCATCTTTGCTTTTGGTCTTTACTTGATGTTAATAGGGTTCCAGTTTTGCTAAGGACTGGTCTTTCTTTAGATGTAATAGTACCTGTTAGCTTCTTTTGTATGTTATATAAAGTTTTGCTGTCTCCTGTTTTTAGATGCTTTCTCTCCTCTTTAGCCATATTGTCTGTGTATTCTCTTTTATTCCTTCTAGCTGAAAATTGTACTTTATTGTTTATTTCTTTGTATGTTGCTTTTGCAAGACCCTTCTTTACATTCAACATTGCTAATTTGGCTGCTTGTCTTTTGTAAACAAAAATACTTTCGATACAAAACACTTAACGCCAAGCAAAATATAATTTTCATACAAAACATATAATGTTAAAGAAAACATAATTTTAATACAAAACATTTAACATCAGTCAAAACATACATTTCGTACAAAACACTTAACGTCAAACAAAACATACTTTTCATACAAAACGAGTGACATAACAAAAATTAATTTTCATACAAAAGAAATAATGTAAAAAAACTGACATACTTTCCATACAAAACTGTTAATGTCCAACAAACCACCTTTCATACAAAACACTTAACATCAAACTAGGCATAATTTTCATACAAAACATTTAACGTCACACTGAACATACTTTCCGTACCAAACACTTAACATCAAACAAAATTTAATGTTGCTACAAAACACTTAACGTCAAACAAAAGATAATTTTCATACAAAACATTTAACGTCACACTAAGCATAATTAGACACACAAAACACTTTACGTCATAGTAAACATAGATTTCATACAAAACACTTAGTGCCAAGAAAATCATACTTTTCATATAAAATACTTAACATCAAACACACCGGGCTTTTCATACAAAACATTTGGCGGCCAAAAACATTGAATTTCTTACAAAACAAATAACGTAAAACAGAACATAAGATTCTTACAAAACACTTAATGTAATATATATATATATATATACAATTTTCATACAAAACAGTGAACGTCAAACTAAACATGCTTTTCATGCAAAACTATTTCACGCTAAGCTAGAAATAATCTTCATACAAAACGCTGAACATAAAAAACTTTTCATACAAAACTGATAACGTCAAACTAAATGCTTTTCACACACAACAATTAATTTTAAACTAAACATAATTTTTGTCTGAAACACTTAATGTCAAAGTAAATATAATTTTCATACGAAACACTTAAAATGGAACTAAACACAGTCTTCCTACAAAACACATAAAGTCATAATAAACATAATTTTATGCAAAACACTTAGCGTCACACTAAACATATTTTTCATATTAAACACCTTATGCCATACTAAACATTATTTTCACGCAAAACAATTAATGTCACACTAAAGATATTTTTCATACAAAACGAGTGACATAACAAAAATTAATTTTCATACAAAAGAAATAATGTAAAAAAACTGACATACTTTCCATACAAAACTGTTAATGTCCAACAAACCACCTTTCATACAAAACACTTAACATCAAACTAGGCATAATTTTCATACAAAACATTTAACGTCACACTGAACATACTTTCCGTACCAAACACTTAACATCAAACAAAATTTAATGTTGCTACAAAACACTTAACGTCAAACAAAAGATAATTTTCATACAAAACATTTAACGTCACACTAAGCATAATTCATTCATTCCTTTGCATGTCCCTTGCGGAACTTTGCATCCCAAACAGCACTCCTGTAGGCCTCTCGGTTGTGAGCAAGATGGCCTGCTGCTGCTGCATCCATTTCCAGATCATCAACGATGTCTTGCAGCCATCTTCGTTTCGGTCTTCCTCTTTTTCTTTTTCCCATTATGTATCCTTCCAATACGGTCTTCTCTAAATTATCATGACGTTTAATGTGGCCAAAATATTTAAGTTTTCTCTCTTTAATCCTCTTTACTAGCCAGCCTTCTTCAATATTAAGCTCTTGTAGTATAGATATATTTGTTCTTTTTTGTGTCCATGATATTTGGAGAACTCTTCTATAGCATTTACATTCAAAGGCATTTATGTGCTTCTCAGCTGTTTTGTTAATTTAACTTAATTTTGATACACAACACTCAACATCAAACGAAACATAATTTTCATACAAAACACTTAACATCAAACAAAAAATACTTTTCATACACAACACTTGACGTCAATTGAAACATACTGTTCATATAAAACTTTTAACATTAAAAAAATGTCTAATTTTCAAACAAAATACTTAACTTCAAACTAAACATACTTTTCGTACAGAACATTTAATGTCAAACTAAACATACTCTTCATACAAAACACTTAACGTCAAACTAAACATAATTTTCATGCAAAACACATACCATCAAACAAAACATAATTTTCGTACAAAACACTTACCATGAAACAAAACATAATTTTCATGCAAAACAAATACCATCAAACAAAATATACTTTTCATGCAAAATACTTAATGTCAAACTAAACATAATTTTCATGCAAAACACTTACCATCAAACAAAACATAATTTCCACGCAAAACAAATACCATCAAACAAAATATACTTTTCATGCAAAACACTTACCGTCAAATAAAACATAATTTCCATACAAAACACTTAGTGTGAAACTAAACATACTTTTCAAACAAACCATTTAACGTCAAACTAAACATAACATTCGTACAAAACAATTACCGTCAAAATAAATATAATTTTCATACGAAACAATTAACGTCCAACGAAACTTAATTTTCATATCATAAATACTTAACTTCAGACTAAACATACTTTTCACCAAAAATAAAAAAAAAAATTTAGTATCAAAGGAGACATAGTTTTGAGACAAAACACTTAACGTCAAAGTAAACATATTTTCTATACAAAACACTTAATGTCAAACAAAACTTAATTTTGATACACAACACTCAACATCAAACGAAACATAATTTTCATACAAAACACTTAACATCAAACAAAAAATACTTTTCATACACAACACTTGACGTCAATTGAAACATACTGTTCATATAAAACTTTTAACATTAAAAAAATGTCTAATTTTCAAACAAAATACTTAACGTCAAACTAAACATACTTTTCGTACAGAACATTTAATGTCAAACTAAACATACTCTTCTTACAAAACACTTAACGTCAAACTAAACATAATTTTCATACAAAACACAATGTCAAACAAAACATAATTTTCATACAAAACACAATGTCAAACAAAACATAATTTTCACACAAAGCACTTAGCGTCAACAAAACATACTTTTCATACAAAATACTTAACGTCAAACTAAACATACTTTTTCATACAAAACACGTAACGCCAAACAACACATAATTTTGATGCAAAACAGTTAACACCAAACTAAACATACTTTTCAGATACACCAAACAATAACATAGTTTCATCACATTAAAAAAACTACCAAGAAACAGTAGCATACTTTCCTACATGAAAACCTACCACCATAGAAGTACACTTCGCAAAGAACAAGAGGCTCTCCTTCCATCGCTTTAATTTTGACCTTGTTTGTAGGATGCAGCCATGCGATACCAAAGTCGTACTCAGAATCTTGTGTCTCTGTTGGATTTCTAATAATGTATATCCAATCTCCAGACGAATCATTGTAAACAGCTACAGAGAATGCCTTCAAGAATTTACTTTCATCTTTAAGAGAAAAAGAAAGAAATGATTACATTTTCTAATGACACATTTTCACTAGACGATGCTGGAAATTGAACTTTAAATACAGTAGAAGTGTTCTTATGTGTCACAATTTGTATTCTCAGCATCTTTACGTCAAACCATTTATCTACCTTGTAATTACAGTGAGAATTACATCCATTCACTTTTAGTTGTAGCAGTTTGTATATCTTGTAAATAAAGTGAACATTACATTATTTTAGTTGTAACAGTTTGAAAAGTTCGCCGGAAAACCGTAAGTTAATCATATATTCAGACAGAGACGATGGAAAATATCATGAAGAAGTAGGTATAATTATGTCAACTGCAGGAGCAAAGAGCCTTACAGAATGGGAACCAGTGATCAGTTGTATATTAAAAGCACGATACACAATAAGGCACGGAAGAATGACAATCATACAATGCTATGCACCCACGAACGATGCAGATAATGAAATAAAAGATAATTTCTATCACTATCTACAACAACTTATTAACAAAGTCCATAACACGACATCTTAGTTGTCATGGTAGACTTCAACACCAAGGTAGGAAAAGATAACACAGACGTCGAATAAGTAATGGAGAAAGATTAATTGAATTATATCTAACAGAGGGCATGGTCATTAGAGGAATAATATTTCCACACAAAGAGATACATAAGACAACATCTCCAGATGATAGAACCAGAAATACGATAGATGATTTTTGTATTAGAAAGCACTTCACAACATCTCTGAAAGATATAAGAGCATATAGGGGTGCAAACGCCATCAGTGATCACATAATAAGACTAAAGCTGAAATGATAAAAGGGAGGCGACTGCAGTAAAACTGGTTTAAATAATAAAGTTAGATAGAGGTGTATGGTGTAGTTTTACAAAGTGGCAGAAGGAGTGAGTAAAGTGGGAAAAAGCAATAGAAAGTATGAGAATGTATAAATGAAAAACATACAACATGCGATGTTTCGGCCTGAGCCTTTTTCGGGGATTACATGCACAAACGAAACAAAAAACAAATAATTAAATGAAGAACTTATTTTCATATGGCCTCCTCCAGAAGTAGGAAACAGAGAAATGCGTGTCCACTAGAAAAAGCATAGAGACCATGCGGGCCACACAAAGGGTAAGTCGATAGAGCCAATCGTAAAGAAGAGGTGGAGAGAGAGGAGGAAAACAGGTGGTAGAAGGGGGGAGGGCAATAGAAATATGATAGCCGCTAGAGGAAGTGTCGGGGGGGGGGGGTGAGGAAAGGGGAAGCGGAGAGATAATGAATGAAGAAAATAAACACCTGCAGGGAGAAAATGTGAAACTGGTGAATAGGACAAGACCCTATAGACACCAACATGTTGTCAGAGAAGAAAAGAGGGAGGCGGTAGGGAGGGGTAGCTAGGAGAAAGAAAGTAGAGTAAAAAAGGGGGGAGGGTGGGGGTGGAAAACTAAAGAAGTTACAGAAAGCTGAAGACATTGTTAATTCCAGCTGGGTGGAGACGGCCAGCCTGGAAAATAAGGCGCTGTTCCGAGATCTTACATCAGCAGAACAAGAGCGGATCGCACTAAAAGAAATGTCCAGTTTTCCTCTGTTGTTGTTAAAGCAAAAATGTTTAGTCACAGGTGTCCAAGCCCTCTTAGAAATATCATTAAGATGTTGCCGAAAACGATCTCCTAAGAGCAAACCATCTCTGTACTTCATATCACAACGTATTATTTATGGTAATAAGCATAAACAAAACTGCGTGAAATGCAGGTGAAACCCTCCTGAACCGATAAAGCTGACTTAGGAAAGGAGATCTGGCTAGCCTCGACAACAAACGGGCAAGTGTTACATCTACGGCGTCCGCAACGTCTGGTACCATAAAAAGAACATATTCTCTCGTCATCATTGAACCGCATCAGCTATACATCGCGGCAACAAGCCCTCACTCCTAAACCGCACTGTAGCTTGGACGTAGTTAAACTGGTACTCACGCATCACCCTCATAGTTTGGCAGTTAAAAACATACTGTTTCGCCATCTCCATCTCCTCCAGACCAGACCTGATACACATGAACTTTTTTTTGTGAATGAATGAATGAATGAATATGAATACTTTTTATTTTTAAAGGGTAAAGAATTGGGCACGCAGGCCCGTCTTACATTCTGCCCTTCATCACTCCATCTTTCATTCTTCCCACACACTTGATTTAGTACAAATATACAAATTAAATTGGGAAAAAACGCAGAATAGTAGACGTAGGAATAGAGGGATTGCGTCTTTTGTTCAGAAAGAACTTGACGGCCTGAAGTCCCTGATCATGCGGGATGGATGTGTATAAGCTACATCAAGGCTGAAAATACGGTAGGTGTGACCAGGCAGGAGTGTAAGGGTCTCAAAAGTAATGAGAGCATGATTGGTGTCCTTAAGATAAGTGGGCAGACTAGTGACCAGATGTTGAAAGATGCTGTCAAGAAAGTTGTTCTGTAGGGCACGAAGAAGCGGGCACTTCAACCACCTGTTTTCCTCCTCTCTCTTAACCTCTTCTTTACGATTGGCTCTATCGGCTTATCCTTTGTGTGGCCCGCGTGGTCCCTATGCATCTTCTAGAGGACACGCATTTCTCTGTTTCCTACTTCTGGAGGAAGTCATACTAAGATAAGTTCTTCGTTTAGTTATTTGTTTGTTTTTTTTTTGTCTCGTTTGTGCATGTAATCCTCGAAAAAGGCTCGAAATATCGGATGTTGTATGTTATTCATTTATATATTTTCATACTTTCTATTCGTTTTTTCTCACTTTACTCACTCCATCTGGCACTTTGTAAAACTGCACCATACACCTCTATCTACCTTTATTATTTAAAACTGAAAAGCCAACACAGGAAAGCATTACTCAGAAAGATAAACAGTCAAAGTCTACAGGATGAACTTATAAGAGTAATTTTAATCGGAACTTACCAAACAGTTCGCTGCATTCAGTGAGGCAGAGGAGAAAGATACAGATGAATTATGTCATTCTTACAACACAACCATAATTACAGCAGCTAAAACAAGTGCTGGACTGCAAACAACAAGTAGAAAAACATTGATATCAGCTACCACATGGAAATCTATACATGAAAGATGAGCAGTCAAATTAGACATGTTGAGTGTAAAGACATTCTAAAGTTCTAAGTACGTAATACCCGGAAGTGGGATGGAAGATAAGCTCTCCACTTCAATTAAATGTCTCCAAGGCGCGCGTCTCTAACAGCCTCTGACAGTCCAAGTCCAGCTCCTGGCCTTCTCGTGAAGTAACTGTTTAAACTGACAGGAGAAGGGGCAAAAGCGAGTATCTGGCGCCTGAAAACCAGACGCTTCGGGTAGATGAGACTAGCTAGTCTTGGTTGGTAGCTCATCTAGGAGAAGAAAAACTCTGATTTCAAACCCCCTGCTGCTTTGTAGGGTAGGCTCTGGCCAGAGTCAAAGGCTAGTGGAGTAAACCATAAACAAACCGGTGGAAGGCAAGGAGAAACCAACACTGTACATTCCCAAGAACAATCATGACAGTCCACAATTCTTTGAATTGTAACGACATTAGTGGGGGTTCCATTGAAACCACTTCGTTCGGTAGGGACCATTATGTGTGACAGGTGATACCAGATCGTCATCCAACTACTGTACGCAAAGAAAACAAAAGCAACACCACAGTAATTGCAAAACAGAACATTAGAAAACTAACAGAACTTAGAAAACTGGAAAACATCGAACAAGAAATGAAAAGAATGGAAATTAACATCCTTGGTTTATGAGAAATGAGATGGACTGGAGCAGGAAGTAGAGATCGTAAAAGACTTCAAACTAATATATTCCGGGGGAAACCAGCATAGAAATGGAGCTTACATAATATTGGATAAAAAGACAGCAAGAACTGTGAAAAGCTTCTGGTGCATATCAGACAGAGTGTTAATGGTTAAATCACAGGGCCATCCAATAGATACAAATCTCATCCAAGTATACGCACCAACTTCAGAAAGCTCTGATGATGAGATCAAAGAATTTTACAACAATCTGGACATGGCAATTAAACAGTGCAAACCATGGGAAGTAAACTTTGTGCTGGGTGATTTAAACATGAAAGTAGGTACTGAACAAGACAATGAAGCTACTGGCAAGTATGGACTAGGAATCAGAAACAAAGGAGGAGAGATGTTGATTGAGTGGGCAGAAAAGAATAAACTGATTAAAAGAAATAATTGGTTTCAACAACATCCTATGCAACTATGGACATAGAAAAGCCCAAATAATAATATACGTAACCGATAGATTACATTATGATCAACAGAAGATTCAGGAGCTCACTAATATCCGTGGAAACAAGACCAAGCACAGATTGCAACAGTGACCACATCCCAGTCGTAGAAAAAGTGAGAATCAGGCTAAAGAGGTTAAAGTAGCAGCTAAAAACAAAGAGCTAGATAGAGGGCTGTTACGGAAAGATAAAGCAATACAAGAACAATATAGGACCATAGTACATAATAGATACAATGCTGAAGAGAAGATTGAAACTATTGATGAACAATGGAATATGCTCAGAGACTCTATTCAGCAAACAACTATCGAAATCCTACTTCCAAATAAAAGATACACTAATCAGGAGTGGATGAAAGAAGAAATTTTGCAACTAATGGATCGGAGAAGAAGTCTTAAGGAAGATAAAGATGAATATGACAAAATAAATAATAAAGAAATAAGACACAAATACAATAAAGCTAAAGAGGAGTGGCTAAATAAGAAATGTAATGAAATAGAGACACACCATTATGGAAACACAAGAGATATGTACAAACAAATAAAGGAGTTAACAAACAAAAGGGCATACCACAAGACTGGTTGCATGAAGTCAAAGGAGGGACAAACAAGAATGGACAGAGATGAAATAATGGCAAGATGGAACGAATACATTAGACAACTCTATGAGGACAGTAGAAGCGAAATAGATATACGAAATAATAATGAAGGGCCTCCCATATTAAAAGCAGAAGTGGAAGAAGCCATCAAACACATGAAAAACAACAAAGCACTAGGACCAGATAAAATCAACAAGGAAGAATTGGAAGCATTAGGAGAGCTTGGCATAGAAATAATTACCAGATTGCTGAATGACATATATAACAGTAACTATGTCCCATCAGACATTTTGCAATCAGTTTTCATTGCCCTACCAAAGAAACAAGGTAAAGTTGAATGTGAAGACCATCGAACCATTAGTCTAATGAGCCATATTACCAAAATCCTACTTTGTATTGTTATGAGAAGAGTCAGGAGCAACATAAAACCAGAAATCGCTGAAGAACAGTGTGGCTTCGTCGAAGGAAAAGGTACAAGTAAAGCCAGATATATATAACAAGAACATTGATGGAGAGATCAATAGAAGTAAAGACGGACCTATACTTATGCTTCATAGACTACTGTAAAGCATTTGATAAAGTGAGACACACCGAAATTATAAGAATGCTGGAAGACATCAACATAGATGGGAAAGATCTGAAACTCATCAAAAAACATATACTGGCAGCAATCAGCAGCAATGAGGGTTGAGAACCAAATAGGAGCATTCCAAGACATAAAATTGGGAGTGAGACAAGGATGTGTTCTATCTCCTTGTACAGCGAAAACATAATGAGAAATATAGAGAGCTTGCCAGGAATATCAGCTGGTGGGTACAACCTTAACAACTTAAGATATGCAGACGACACAGTCCTGATTGCTAAAAGTGAAGGGGAGCTACAGGCTCTTCTGGAAGTCGTGATCCGTGAAAGTAAAAGTAAAGGTCTCAGCCTGAATAAAAACAAGGCTGAAGTGATGGTCATCTCAAAGAAAAGAATACCACCAAAATGTAGCATTACCATCAATGGCACAAATCTGAAACAAGCTGAGAGATTCAAGTACTTAGGAACCATTACAACAACTGATGGGAAATGTCACAACGAAATAAAAAGCAGACACGCACAGGCCAAGTCAGCATTCCAGAAAATGAGACACATCTTGTGCAACAGATCCATATCAATGAAACAAGATTCCGAGAACTTAAATGTTAAATCGAGACAATTTTGCTTTATGGATGTGAAGCATGCTCCATGAATAAGAGAGTACGGCGAGAAATGGAATGGAGGCCATGGAGATGTGGTTTATAAGAAGGATGTTGAAGGTACCATGGACAGCTAAAAAACCCAATGAAGAGGTCTTAAGAGAGGCTGGAGTTAAAAAGCAAATTATAGCAAAGAACAGAGGCAGACAAGCGAATTTTAAAGGACATTTCCTGATAGGAGGAAAATTGGAACACACTGTGGCAACTGTAAAAATTGATGGAAGGAGAGACAGAGGAAGAAAGAGAGAGAGAGAGAGAGAGAGAATTTAGTGGATGGGCTGTCAGTGTGGCTAGGAATAAAGTCACCGTCGGATATCATAATCAAGTCTAAAGACAGGGAATTGTGGAGAGAAATTATCGCCTACGCCACGCAGCATGGCACTTGAATTGAATGTAAAGACAGATCCTGGAAGAGATTTGGCAAAAAAAGCTAGAAAGGATAGAAGAGAATACATGGACAATATGGTGAAAGAAGCAGAGAAGGTAACAAAAACAAAAGACAGCAAAACTCTATATAACATACAAAAGAGGGTAACAGGCACTATTACATCCAAAGAAAGACCAGTCCTTAGCAAAACTGGCACACTATTAACATCAATTAGAGATCAAAAGCAAAGGTAGGCCGAAAACTTCCAAGAAATACTTAACTGACCACACCCAAAAGACTTGATAGACCTTGAAAGCGAGGAAAGGAACTGACTGCCCTACCTCATACGCTGTTGGCCCAGCATAATGAGGTCTCTAACTCTTCATCCCCATATGGCATCTGCTATGAGACTATCTTTAAAACATGAAACTGACTTTCCATTACCACAGCTAAATGTCAACCTAGATGAAATTACATTGAGTGAAACTGAAACACCAGTGAATCTAATGGCTAACAACACAGCTGCAGGTGAAGATGAAATAACAGTCGAAATGTTAAAAGCTATTAATATTGACAACATGAACAACTACAGAGAATGTTTAATAAAGTTTGGAAAGAAGAAATGGTCCCTTGTAAATTGAAAAAAGGAATCATTTTTAAATTACATAAAAAAGGCAGCCTTAGCGATTGCAGTAACTGGAGAGGTGTAGCATTACTATCAGTTGTGTCAAAACTATTTTGCAAAGTTATTCTTAATAGAGTTCAAGATATAGTGGATGCTGCAAGGAGAGAAAAACAGGCAGGATTTCGAAAAGGAAAAAGCTGTCTCGACCAGATCTTTACTCTAAGAGTAATACTTGAAGAACATATTGAAAAGCAAAGACCATTAATTCTGAACTTCATAGACTTTAAAAAGGTATTTGATAGCATACACAGGATGGTGACACCAGAAAGGAAGTTAGAATTAGAACTGCAAAAGCAGAGCAGACCTTCAAGAATTTTGAGAACATGGCATTTAAAAGTTATAAGCACAAAATCCAAGTCAAAATTATTCAATTCAAATGTAATATACACCTTGTTTATGCACGTGAAAACTGGAAAACAACAAAAGAAATGGACAAGAAATTAGACTCTTATGAAAACAAATGCCTAATGAAAATATTTTGTATAAAGTGGAACAAATTCAAGAACAATGCAGAGATAAGACAGATGAGCAAACAACAACATGTCTCATGGGTGATCAGAAAAAGAAGATGGACATATATCGATCATGTGACGAGAAGGAACAATCAGAGGATCCCCAAACAAGCTATCAAATGGAACACAACAGGCCGAAGAAAAAGAAGTCGACCACGTGAAACTTTAAACAGAACATTGTTAAGAGAGGCCAGTTCAGTGGACATAACATCCCTTGATAGATTGAAAAATTCATCAAGACAGGAAATCTTGGCGAACTACCATGCAGGCCCTATGTGACGCTTAGCGGCAGGGGAAGGATGTAATACGTAAGAAGTTTGTAAATAAAGTAAATATTACATTATTTTAGTTGTGCCATTTTGTAGACCTTGTAAATAAGTGAACATTGCATTATTTTAGTTGTAGCAATTTGTCTACCTTGTAAATAAAATGAACATTACATTATTTTAGTTGTAGCAGTTTCTCTACCTTGTAAATAAAGTTAACATTACATTATTTTAGTTGTAGCGGTTTGTCTACCTTGTAAATAAGTGGACATTGCATTATTTTAGTTGTATCAGTTTGTCTACCTCTTATATAAACTGAACCATTTCTGTAGTTGTAGCAGTTTGTCTACCTTGTAAATAAAGTGAACATTATATTATTTTAGTTGTCGCAGTTTGTCTACCTTGTAAATAAAGTGAACATTACATTATTTTAGTTGTCGCAGTTTGTCTACCTTGTAAATAAAGTGAACATTATATTCTTTTAGTTGTCGCAGTTTGTCTACCTTGTACATAAAGTGAACATTATATTCTTTTAGTTGTCGCAGTTTGTCTACCTTGTACATAAAGTGAACATTATATTCTTTTAGTTGTCGCAGTTTGTCTACCTTGTACATAAAGTGAACATTATATTCTTTTAGTTGTCACAGTTTGTCTACCTTGTAAATAAAGTGAACATTACATTATTTTAGTTGTCGCAGTTTGTCTACCTTGTACATAAAGTGAACATTATACTCATTAACTTGTAGTCTTAGCTGAAAACCTCCAGACTTTAAAAAAGTTTGTCAGATTTCCTTACCAGAGTCGAGATCATTGATCCTCAACATCAAAAATGGTAGGATCGTGAGAGGACATGACAAAAACAATGTACGGACGTTCTCGAAAGTCCTACTACTTTGTGTTTTCTAGTCTAGATCTAAGTAATACAATATAAAACTACTCACTGCTTTTCATTGAAATGTTCATTTTCATCAGATTACAAAACTGTTTTGGGTGTTTCGTATGTTGAAACGTGTTGTATTATTTAGAAAGCGACTAATGATATGTTACAGCTGTAAATCAATGATGTGTTTTCAGTTAGAATTAATATAGTACAACTATAAACCAACGATGTGTTTTATATCAGAATTAATGATATGTTACAACCATAAACAAGTCATGTTATAAATGAGAATTAATATGTTATAGCTGTAAATCAATGACAAAATATAGTAAACTTACAGTGAATGACAAGTATTAAAAATTATGATGAAAATGTCTGACAAAAGACGAAACCTCACTCTAATAGTGATGTAATGAATATGATGAAGATTTTAGAGAAGATGAACATTTTAGAAGGGATTTTGAAGATTTTAGAGAAGATGAGCATGTTAGAAAGGATTTTGAAGATTTTAGAGAAAATGAACATGTTGGAAGGGATTTTCAAGATTTTAGAGAAAATGAACATTTTAGAAAAGAATTTGAAGATTTTAGGGAAGATGAACTTGTTAGAGAGAGTGTAAACATTTTAGGGATAATGAATATGTTGAAAAAAAACACAAATGATAAAACATATGGAAATTGAAAAGAAAAGAGTATTTTGTTGGAGAAAATGAAGATATCTGGGAAAAGATCATTGTACTTGCTTTTGCTGCCTTGTATTCTTCCGCGGTACAGATGATATGGCTGAGTGAACATGATATACCATTCAGCTCCTCCAGGTTCTGCGTCGGTCTCTGCGCACGCTGCCGTGTCCCCTGCGTTCCCATCTACGGCGTTATCAGGAGAATAGTCTTCTCTGTTTCCTTCTTGAGGAAAGCTTGACTGTGATGCATTCTGCAGCAACGACACCAGTCGACCTGCAGAATCGACAAAGCGCTGCCTGAAAGTCTGGATCACGTACCGTAGATTTTCGTGCTCGATACGTGGACAAGATTCAACACAGTTTGTAAGATAAGATTCAACAAAGTTTGTAAGACAAGTTTCAACAAAGTTTGTAAGACACGATTCAACAAAGTTTGTAAGACAAGATTCAACAAAGTTTGTAAGACAAGATTCAACAAAGTTTGTAAGACAAGATTCAACAAAGTTTGTAAGACAAGATTCAACAAAGTTTGTAAGACAAGATTCAACAAAGTTTGTAAGACAAGATTCAGCAACGTTTGTAAGCTCAGATTTGAAATGTCAGAGCGTTATTATACCCGGACACAGAAAACATATAAACAAATAATGTTCAGAATTTCTAGAACAAAACATTACGAAGAATAATGGGAATTCATTGCAAGATACTTGGGAATTCAGCCCATATTATATCACAAAACGCGAAGGTAAACGAAGTAGACAGAAAGATTAATTAAACTACTATAGAAAAGACAGTCGGGATATACTGTACATTGGACAGGAGTACAGGTCGAGGTATAATGCTCATAAAAACCAGATACATGCAGATATTAGTAGTTCAGTTAAAAGTACGCGAACAGCAGCTTGAGAAACATATCTCCAACAGAATCTGATAAACCAATATCTTTGTGCTTCATTTTTTCAATAAACAAAGATTTCAAAGAAATGACTACTGCGATAAACTGGTTCTTGTAATTAAAATAGATGGAGGTGTGTAGTTCAGTTTTGCAGAAAGCTAGAAAGAAAGAGGAAAGTTGGCAGAAACAATAATGGCAGAAATTACATACAAATGAAGAACATACCAATAGTTTGGCAAAAGCCTTTTTTCAAGGATCAATATCCAAAAACAACACTTCAGATAAAACATAAAAAATAGATGGAAAATATCGGCTTATTTTTTAAAGTCTCCTCCTAATAAGAAATTCAAGTACAAAGTGAGCCCAGATAAACATAGTAGAGCACAAAGTGGAAGCCAGTGATTGGCTGAGAAATGTTGTAGAGGGATGATCACAAAAGGTGCCATGTCATAAACAACATGTCCTTATGTAAGCTTGGAGAGTCAGAGCGCTGTGCTCAAAGAGCCAGCAACTTGGATTTCAATACATACAAGTGGTTGAGAGGTAATAAAAGTAGCATTAGTTATGAGTTATGAGAGATGAGAACAGAATACCAGACAGAACATGGTAGAGGGCGCTAAAGGAAATAACTAAATAATTAGTACGGTTTCAGTTTCGGGGAGAGAGATTGAAAGTGAGCGACAAGTAGCAGTAGTAGTAGCAGTAGTAGTAGTAGTAGTAGTAGTAGTAGTAGTAGTAGTAGTAGTAGCAACAGTAGCAGTAGTAGTAGTAGTAGTAACAGTAGTAGTAGTAGTAGTAGTAGTAGTAGTAGTAGTAGTAGCAGAGTGAGAGAAAAACAACATAGGGACAAGGGTGTTGAATGGAGAGATGAAAGCTGTGAACTAATAATTGTAATCCAAGGTCTATAGAGTCGGCCAGGAAAAGGCCCCAACTTGAATTATGGGGAGGATGTAAGGCGGGATTGAGAGACAATGCTATCAATCATTAATGTATTATCCTTGACAGTGAGACTGAGCACAAGTGCCAAAGAAGGGAGCCAGATGAACGAAAGTGATAGAGTGTAGGTCTACTAAAGTGATAGAGACCTGAAGAAGTGATAGAGCTAGGTCTGCTAAAGTGATAGGGACCTGAATAACAAGCGTTTTCGTCAATAAACGGCTGTGTTAGAAGCAAGGACTTGAAGTCGTCTGTACTTGTTCGTTCTACTGTTGGCAGGTGGTTCGTGTGAGTTAACTAGTAGTCAGAAGGAGACTTTAAATCTGACGGATCAACCCCGGCAGACAGAGCCTGTATTTCACTATAGTGATGTCTCATACCCCTTGGATGTGGCCCTTTGAACTTCTAGCCTAGAAGCGGGGAGAATTCGCTGTAGTGCACTTCATAAACTGCACCACAGACGGGGCACACCCCCACCCACAGCAACACAAGGACAGTGTCAGGGCAATTACAGGTGTTTAAAATGATTGTTAGGCACAGAACATGTATGAAATTACTGTCATGCGTGAAATAATTGTCAGACACAAAGAAATGATTGTCAAACATAAAGCATGTATGAAATGATTGTCAGACACAAAGCACATATGAAATGATTGTCAGACACAAAGCACACATGAAATGATTGTCAGACACAAAAATGCATGATTGTCAGGCTGGATATGACGTGGGATAGTCCAGATGTCGCTGGCACAGCTGATGGAGCAATTATGGGATATTCTTGAAGCAGAGCCTTACGTATGTTGGCACCAGAAAATGTAACCGCCCCCGCTGCGTTACCTGCCCAGTAGTCTGGGAAACGAAAACAATCACCTTTCCCAAAACTATCCTCACTCTTCATGAGGGATTCACATGCGAGTCCCGAAATGTGATATATGTCATCGTGTGCAAAAGATGCAGGATAACATATATCGGTGAGACTGGCCTCAGATTAGGGGACCGCATGCAAAAACATCTGTACGACATCACCCAGCATGCTTCGAAACCAGTCCCAAATCATTTCAATGGCCCCAACCACAGAGGCAAATCTGATTTTCTGGTAACAGCCATTAAACAATGTCACGCAGATGACACAAGCCGCCTGGCACTTGAGAACCGCTGCATTCAAAATTATGGGACGCTGGAACCACATGGGTTAAACTCGCTGTTTAGTTACACGTAACATCATCTTCTTCAATCATTATAGTACCTCTCCACTAAATCCACCCCTTCTTACTTTTCAAACTTCCTCACAGCATCACTCTGCAACCCCGCTATTTTCTCTGCAACACCTCTTCCCCAATCACCTGTTTCAAATTCTCCTAGCTAGGCCAGTAGTGCGTCACTCTCTCTCCCCTCCCCGGTTCCCCATCCACCACCCCCAGTTACAACCCACCGACCACATGTCACAGGTCTCTAAACAATTTCCACGTCCCACCAGATCCATTCCTGACACACACCGCCAGACAAGCCACACCTAACAATTTACAGCTAAGTACTCCTTTAAAATATTTTTTTAAAAACAGTATTCATGTAAATCTATACTTTATCTCCTCTCTCTATTTCTTCGTCCTGTATGTTTTTGTATGATTAAGGCTCACGCCGAAACGTCACAACTTTGTAATCGTTAAGTAATAAAGCTGCTCCTACTTTTTTCCAGTTTTAAACACTCTATTATCACAATTTTACTGCAGTGTTTAGTGTATAGTTGTATACTTATACACCAATTATTGTGTTAATGGGATGTTCTTGTTCTCTGTGATGCCAAAACCGTACTGAACTTGAGCATGATCGTCTAGCACAAAGCAAGTATGAAATGATTCTCAAACACAAAACAAGTATGAAATGATTCTCAAACACAAAGCAAGTATGAAATGATTCTAAAACACAAAGCAGATATGAAATGATTCTCAAACACAAAGCAAGTATGAAATGATTCTCAATCACAAAGCAAGTATGAAATGATTCTCAAACACAAAGCAAGTATGAAATGATTCTCAAACACAAAGCAAGTATGAAATGATTCTCAAACACAAAGCAAGTATGAAATGATTCCCAACACAAAGCATGTACGAAATGACTTTAAGACATAACGCATTGATGAAATGACTTTAAGACACAAAGCATGTATGAAATGACTTTAAGACACAAAGCATGTATGAAATGACTTTAAGACACAAAGCATGTATGAAATAACTTTAAGACACAAAGCATGCATGAAAAGATAGAAAACACCGGTCAAATGTTTTAGAAAGATTAACAAATAATAGACCAACTATTTGCTAAACTTGATCCAGCTGTGGAAAACCTCATAGAAAAAAGCTTAACTACAAAAAAAAAAGTTTGTGTTGGCTATCCAAGTAAAGACTAGTGGAACAAACTATTGTCAATTTTAAGCATAAGAAATAAAATCTTATAACTTATTCAAAATGCTAAACACTGTTAATGTTGCTGATATAAATAAAATGGAACAAACGATTTTTATCATTTTCTGTTTTCTGCTTGGATAGTACTGTAGAAATTTTCAGAAAATGTTGTCAAGATGGTCAGCTTATACCAAACTATAGTTAACCACCTAAAGAAAAACACTCCAGCTGAAGATATGAGATGACAGCTCCATGACAATGGAGAGAATATGAAAAAGAATAAGAAATGGTCCATTAAAAGTGATATAAAATTAAAACTGTTGTAGATCTAATGTGTCAAGTTAGACAGAGGTGTATGGTTCAGTTTTAGAAAAAAGTTAAAGAGTGAGAAAAGTTGACAGAAACAAGAATGGCTGAAAGTAAGATGGGTACATACACATGAAAACAACATACACATGAAAACAACATACACATGAAAACAACATACACATGAAAACAACATACACATGAAAACAACATACACATGAAAACAACATACACATGAAAACAACATACAACGATCCAATATTGTGGCAAATGCCTTTTTCAAGAATCACACACACAACAACACAGGTAAAAACACGAAAAATAGATTAAAAAAAAAACTAGCTTTTGGTATTCTCTTTGTAAGAGAGATGGCACAAAATGATCTAATGACAAAGCGACTAACGACAAAATGATGTAATGTGTGGCAACTAGTACAAGTGCTATAAATCTAAATATAAACTAGTGTAGAACTGTTGTGATAATTACCAGAACTGAGGTATAAGGAACAAATACTAGAAGGAATAATTCCATAGATACGAATTTTCTGTACTAGATCATCTACGGCACAAGTGATGTCCATCGAGTCCTCCTCTTCTGATATGTACTTTTTCTTGTTTACACACGAAACTGTTTCATCGAATGTGATATTCAACTCTAACATTGGATCTGCGCGAAATGGAAGGTATAAGATAATTTCATTATGTTAAAGCAAAAACTATTTGATCAAGCATGACTTAGCATGGTCTGCATTAGCTTCATACACTTACAACATGGCAGTCATTCACGAAGTAAGCTCCCACGGTTTAGAAATGTATAAAACAAAGCATCCGCATCACGGCACAGATGGACTCGAACCGATCAACTTGGGCTGGAGTGCGATACGAAAAGAAAGATTTAAAGATTGCACGTGCACATGAAGAATAGCTACTTGGACGTGGCTTTATGACAGTTTGTAATTAGTCTATGTGACGGCTACATGTGCTTTGTACAGCGCTATGTTAGGTAAGATAACACATGCTTCAGTGTTGTATTGCATTGTGTGCTGTCAGGCTATCTCATTTGAATCTACGATCTGTTGAGTTTTGCCTGATGCACATACAGTCATTACATAATAATCTCTTTATTGTAGACACAGCAAGAAAGATGCTGCAGAACACGTTAAACAAAGTAGACAGGAGCCAGAAAACTTAAGAACTGATGTCACTAGAGCCATACACGTCACCGCCATGCCTGGGACTCTGAGAAGAGTTTTGGAAGACACAAGATTAATCTCTTCACCGTCATCCTACCTCCCATTCTCTTTGAGATAATCGTTAACTATTTCGTTTTCATTCAACATGAATTACATACACCACACGTGTATGAGTATTCTCTTAACTTCTTTAATAAGAACACATTTGCCACATAATAAAACATTCAATAATGACACATTTGGATCATCATAAAACATTTAGTGAGAATACACTTGGCACATCATAAAATATTATATGAGAACACATTTGAAATACCATAAACAATTCAGTGGGAACACATTTGGCTCATAACACATGTGCCACATCATAAAACACTGAGCAAGAACACATATGGCTCATCATAAATTATTCAGCAGGAACATATTTGACACAGCATAAAATATTCAGCAGGAACATATTTTACTCATCATAAATTATTCAGCAGGAACATATTTGACTCATCATAAATTATTCAGCAGGAACATATTTGACTCATCATAAAATATTCAGCAGGAACATATTTGACTCATCACAAATTATTCAGCAGGAACATATACTAGAAGGAATAATTCCATAGATACGAATTTTCTGTACTAGATCATCTACGGCACAAGTGATGTCCATCGAGTCCTCCTCTTCTGATATGTACTTTTTCTTGTTTACACACGAAACTGTTTCATCGAATGTGATATTCAACTCTAACATTGGATCTGCGCGAAATGGAAGGTATAAGATAATTTCATTATGTTAAAGCAAAAACTATTTGATCAAGCATGACTTAGCATGGTCTGCATTAGCTTCATACACTTACAACATGGCAGTCATTCACGAAGTAAGCTCCCACGGCTTAGAAATGTATAAAACAAAGCATCCGCATCACGGCAAAGATGGACTCGAACCGATCAACTTGGGCTGGAGTGCGATACGAAAAGAAAGATTTAAAGATTGCACGTGCACATGAAGAATAGCTACTTGGACGTGGCTTTATGACAGTTTGTAATTAGTCTATGTGACGGCTACATGTGCTTTGTACAGCGCTACGTTAGGTAAGATAACACATGCTTCAGTGTTGTATTGCATTGTGTGCTGTCAGGCTATCTCATTTGAATCTACGATCTGTTGAGTTTTGCCTGATGCACATACAGTCATTACATAATAATCTCTTTATTGTAGACACAGCAAGAAAGATGCTGCAGAACACGTTAAACAAAGTAGACAGGAGCCAGAAAACTTAAGAACTGATGTCACTAGAGCCATACACGTCACCGCCAAGCCTGGGACTCTGAGAAGAGTTTTGGAAGACACAAGATTAATCTCTTCACCGTCATCCTACCTCCCATTCTCCTTGAGATAATCATTAACTATTTCGTTTTCATTCAACATGAATTACATACACCACACGTGTATGAGTATTCTCTTAACTTCTTTAATAAGAACACATTTGCCACATAATAAAACATTCAACAAGAACACATTTGGATCATCATAAAACATTTAGTGAGAATACACTTAGCACATCATAAAATATTCGATGAGAACACATTTGAAATACCATAAACAATTCAGTGGGAACACATTTGGCTCATAACACATGTGCCACATCATAAAACACTGAGCAAGAACACATATGGCTCATCATAAATTATTCAGCAGGAACATATTTGACACAGCATAAAATATTCAGCAGGAACATATTTGACTCATCACAAATTATTCAGCAGGAACATATTTGACTCATCATAAATTATTCAGCAGGAACATATTTGACTCATCATAAAATATTCAGCAGGAACATATTTGACTCATCACAAATTATTCAGCAGGAACATATTTGACTCATCATAAATTATTCAGCAGGAACATATTTGACTCATCATAAAATATCAGCAGGAACATATTTGACTCATCATAAATTATTCAGCAGGAACATATTTGACTCATCATAAAATATTCAGCAGGAACATATTTGACTCATCATAAATTATTCAGCAGGAACATATTTGACTCATCATAAAATATTCAGCAGGAACATATTTGACTCATCATAAATTATTCAGCAGGAACATATTTGACTCATCATAAAATATTCAGCAGGAACATATTTGGCTCAACATAAAATATTGAGTTTGAACACATTTGCCACATCATAAACAATCATTTGAAAGACATTTGGCACATCATATGTTATTCTACAAGAACACATTTGGAACATCATAAAACATTGAATGGGAACACATTTAACTAAACATAAAACATTGAGTGGGAACACGTTTGTTACATCATGAAACATTCAACAAGAAAACTTTTGGCACACCATAAAGACATTCAGTAGACACACATTTGGCACATCATAAAACATTTAGTGGCAACAAATTTGACTCATCATAAAACATTCAGCAGGAACATATTTGGCTCACATTAAAACATTGAGTGAGAACACGTTTGACACAGCATAAAACAATCATTTGGAACACATTTGGCACAACATAAAACAATCATTTGGAACACATTTGACACAACATACAACAATCATTTGGAACACATTTGTCACATCATAAAATATTGAGTGGGAACACATTTGTCACATCATAAAATATTGAGTGGGAACACATTTGTCACATCATAAAATATTGAGTGGGAACACATTTGCCACATCATAAAACACTGAGTGGGAACACATTTGGAACGTTGTAAAACATCCAGTGGGAACTGCTTTGGACTTGGTGTCACTGCTACGAAACTTATAGTGATTGCTACGAGACTTGATATGGCTGCTATGAGACCTGGTGTCACTGCTATGAGACTTGGTGTCACTCCTAAGAGACTTGGTGTCACTCCTACGACGCTTGGTGTCACTCCTACGAGACTTGGTGTCACTGTTACGAGACTTGGTGTCACTCCTACGACGCTTGGTGTCACTCCTACGAGACTTGGTGTCACTGTTACGAGACTTGGTGTCACTCCTATGAGACTTGGTGTTACTGCTATGAGCTGGAGTCCAAAGAGCATTCTATGGAGTGGCGACGTGCAAATTCCCCATCAAGCAAAAAGTTCAAGGCGATGCCTCAAGCAGGTAAGCTGATGTGCAGTCTCTTGGTGTAGGAAAGGGGCGATCCTTCTGGGATTATTGGAACCCGGGGAAACTAGCAGTTCTTACCGCCTGTCTGTCTGTCTGTCTGTCTGCCTGTCATCTATCTGTCTATTGCCTATGCACTCATCCACTGATTTACTGTAACTTCAGATATAAATGTTCAGTCCCTCGCAGGTTCCAAACTTAAGAAAATATAAATATGGCCTCCTGCAAATGTCCTGTGCACAATGGAAAACAATAACAAACAAACAAACAAACATTTTTTGCATAAGCACAAACTTTCAAGGTCTAACCTTACAATACTGCTCGCTGTTACTTTACTATGCTCTGTCCAGAGTTAATCAATTAATCTACCTATATTTTCTGTGCCGAATTATATATATATATATATTATGTAGAGTTATACTATGTGTCTATTCTATATAGATTTATGCTATGTATCTGTAATATATAGAATTATACTGTGTATTTGTTCTTTCTACAATTAAGCTGTGTATCTTTTCTATAGTTCATTTCGAATTTTGTTTACTCTCATTTTTTTATGCTCTGAACAAATGAACACTTGTGATCTGAAGGAGATCAATAATTAGAAAATATAAAAGAAAAGGTACATTCCTGTCACCTCGGTGATGAAAATGATAAAACAGCAGCTAATATATTTTTATTATTTTCACTTATGGTAGTTATATGGGAAGTATATGGATATATTCAGCACTTACTTGTCTCATTCGCGCACTCTCCAAGCACGAAATGTGTTACGTACCCAATGGCCACTTAGAAGATATCCTTAGCCATGTAAATCTGTATGGTTTGTCCAAGATTATATGAAATTCTGTGATATCCGTGGAACGCGTGACTTCGCTACAAGTATTTTCATTTCCGTCTGTTAAGTAATAGTTGGTATCGCCTGTAGTGTGTTTTTCGGCCAGATCCCCTGTACCGCAGCAGATTTCACGAATAAAAAAGACGACATTAATTATCTAGAGATTTATTAATGACGAGAGGGAATAAAAAAAGTAAAGGCAAATTGAAAATTACATGGTAACCACACCGGATAGAAACTGGCACAGTACGAAACGTGCGGTGACTAATGGATAGTTCGAGCACACACAGCGCAGCGCTCTGCTCTAAGTCTAGTTGAAGCCAAAGTCAAACGCCAAGAGATTACGCCATTGTTAAACAACGTGCCGTTCTGATTTTTCTTTGGACAGAGGGAGTGAAAAAAAGGTGATACATTATCTCCATTACTATTCAACCTAGTAAAGGTAATCATACAAGTGAAAGAAGAAAGCAGTACAGAAGAACAAGCTAAAACACTAGGATACGCAGATGGCATCGACCTTGTGAGGGAAACTATGCAGTAAGTCATAAATACCTGCATACACATGAGACATGTGACACTAAAAGTGGACTTAAACTATTAACCAAGATAAGACAGAGTATATGAAGATATCAAGAGACCAGAGACAGAATGGTCCAGACTATATAAATGTTGGAGATATGATCAATAAGAAAGCAGAAACATACAAATATTTAGGCACAACCTTCACCAGAAGCAATATGGTAAGTGAGGAAAATAAAGGCAGAGTACAGATAGGGAATAACATATACTTCGTCTTGCAACACCTGTTAAAATTCAAAATCCTGTCCCAAGACACCAAAATAACAATCTACAAAACTATAATAAGACCAGCCATCATGTATGGATCAGAAATGAAGTGCAACAAAGAAAGATTAATAACAATTGAAGATCTTTGAGAACAAGATCCTAAGAAGAATCTTTGGGTCCATAAAAAGACGCCAGCAGTGGAGAATAGAGAGCTAGAAAGAACACTGAACTGAACAGCTTATTTAAATCCCAACGAATTTAAATGTCTTGAAATTGAACAGACTACACTGGTTAGGGCATGTAGAAAGAATAGAAGAGAACAGACAAACGAAAATGATAGTAACACACAATAATTAGTGTATAAGTATACAACTATACACGAAGCACTGCAGTAAAGCTGTGATACCAGAATGTATAGAATAGGAAAAGTAGGAGCAGCTTTATTACTTAACAATTACAACGTTGTGACGTTTCGGCGTGAGCCTTAATCATACAAAAACATACAGGACGAAGAAATAGAGAGAGGAGATAAAGTATAGATTCACATGAATATTATTTTTTAAAAATTTTTTTAAAGAGTACTTAGCTGTAAATTGTAAGGTGTGACTTGTCCGGCGGTGTGTGTCAGGAATGGATTTATTAGAACGTAGAGACTGTTTAAATAGAGACCTGTGACATGTGGTCAGTTGGTTGTAACTGGGGGTGGTGGATGGGGAACCGGGGAGGGGAGAGAGAGTGATACAATATTGACCTAGCTGGGAGAAGTTGAAACAGATGATTGGGGAAGAGGGGTTGCAGCGTGATGCTGTGAGGAAGTTTGAAAAGTAAGAAGGGGTGGACTTAGTGGAGAGGTACTATAATGATTGAAGGAATGTTAAGTGTAGCTAAACAGCGAGTTTAACCCATGTGGTTCCAGCATCCCATAATTTTGAATGCAACGGTTCTCAAGTGCCAGGCGGCTTGTGTCATCTGCGTGAGATTGTTTGATGACTGTTACCAGAAAATCAGATATGCCTCTGTGGTTGGGGCCATTGAAATGATTTGGGACTGGTTTCGAAGCATGCTGGGCGATGCCATATAGATGTTTTTGCATGCGGTCCCCTAATCTGAGGCCAGTCTCACCAATATATGTTATCCTGCGTCTTTTGCAAACGATGACATATATCACATTACGGGACTCGCATGTGAATCCCTCATGAAGAGTGAGGATAGTTTTGGGAAAGGTGATTGTTTTCGTTTCCCAGACTACCGGGCAGGTAACGCAGAGGGGGCGGTTACATTTTCACGTGGGGTCAACATATGTAAGGCTCTGCTTCAAGTGGCTGTGGACGAGGATGTCCTTAAGGTTTGCCTCACGTTTGTATGCCAATAGGGATGGATCAGAGAAAATGTCGCGAGTGTAGGAGTCGAGCTGGATTATCGGCAGATGACGACAAAGAATTTTCTTAACTATCTGACCGTGCGGGTGGAAAGGCAGTACTAACTTAACTCTATCAGATGGAGTATCAGGCTTTTTCCTGAATACTTCTTTGCGGCTCACTAGTTGGATACGGTTGAAGGCTTCACGAAGGACCTTTTCTGGGTAGTGGCGATGACGGAAAAATTCTAATAACTTGTTGGACTTATCTATAAATTTCAAATTATCCTGACATATGCAGCGAAGACGAAGGAGTTGGGAGTATGGGACGGAGTTCTTACAGGCTTCGGGATGGGAGGAGGTGTAAAGCAAATAGGTGTGGCTGTCGGTGGGCTTGTAAAATACAGAGGTGACAAGCCTATTTGTGACAATAGAAATTTTAACGTCTAAAAAGTTAACAGACTTGTCAGAAATTTCATAAGTGAACTTTATGTTTTTATTGAATGAGTTGGCGAATTTAATAAATTTTTTAGGTCTTCCTGTGGCATACTTGTGATTCCAATGCCATCATCGGTGTACCTTTTATAGAATTCTGGAAGTCTGCCAATGTAGGTTTTCCATAATTTGACATCCAGAAAGTCCATAAATAGACATGTATAAATGGGACCCATTTTCGTTCCAATGGCAACACCAATGATTTCCTCGAATTATTCGCCATTGAATTCGAAAGAATTTAGGTTTAGTACTAGCCGTGTAAGTCTGATTATGGTGTCAGTGTTAGTGGTGGGATGAAGGTCTTTGTCGAGAAAATAGCGGAGTGCTAAGAGTCCATCCTCATGGGGGATAGAAGTGTATAGGGAGCAGACATCAAGGAGAAAGATGTGATAGGTGTGGTGTTGAGAGAGTGTGATCGCATCAAATGTTGTTAAGGTGTGGTTGGTATCTTTCAAAAGGAGGGTAGTTTGTGCACTAGCGGCTGTAAAATGCTGTCCAAAAAGTCAGAAATGTGCTCAGTGGGGCATGAACACGCTGATACAATGGGGCGTCCAGGGTTACCTGGTTTGTGGATTTTAAGAAGAAGATAGAAGGTAGGTGTGCTTAAACAGCTGTCCTTAATGTGAAGAGAAACAGCTTGGGCTGGGAGGCCACCTTCTGTAATCAGGTCTTTAATGATTGCTTCAATTATGTCATTATTTGGACGGGTAGCATCGTTTTTCACTGGGGCATAGAATTTTATGTTGCTGAGTTGGGACATTCCTTCCGCAATATATAAATCTTTTTTCCAAACTACGAGATTGTTGGTTTTATCTACTGGTTTAATTACACTTTCGCTTCGACGCCAGAGTCTGGACAATGCCCTGGACTCTCCCTTATTTAGGTTAAAATGTCTAAGTGTTGGTGGACGGAGGTTAAGGATCTTAGGCCACGTCGTATCAAAATAAGATCCAAAGCTCGGGAAGCCCCGGGGGAAGGTGTCCAGCTATATTTATGGTGGTCGTAACGTGCAAATGGGTTATCGGGGTCTTGTGTGAGTTGGTTGGACTCTTTGTTGGCAAAGTGATATTTAAGCCGCAGTCGGCGGTGGAACTGTTTAACATCGCGGAGTAAAAAATAGCGATCACAAGGAGGCCGAGTGGGAATAAACTTAAGACCTTTGGCGAGAACTAGTTTTTCATCAACAGAAAGGGGCAAGTCGGGGGGAATACATTAGAGGCTGGAGGAGGATGAGAAGGAGATGGGGTATCATCTGAGGATGGGGGTGCGAGTACTTGAATATGCTGTGTAATCTGGGAAGGTTGGTCAGGAGGTGTTACAGGAGTCTGATGGTCAAGTGACATAGAAGTCTGTTGGTCAGGTGTAGCAGAAGAAGGAGGCTGATTGGAAGGTGGTTCACCTCTAGAAGTGGAAGAGACCGGCTGTGGTAGAAGTCGGTTATGTTTATGTTCTTTCCAGAGACATAGAACTGGTAAAGCTGGCGATTTGTGACGTGTATAATGTATTTGATAAGAAGAAGGAGAACACGGTTGTCTGATGTGTAGGAGTGAAGGCGGTGTTCAAGGCTATCTTTGACCCGATCGAGGTTGTACAACAGGCGTCTGTGATTCTGAATGATACAGCTCATTCTGAGCCGCGAGCAATTTTTCTCTATCTTATCCAGAAGTCTTTCTTCAACCACGTGGAGTGTGCCGGCCGCAGGGTGACAAGCTGACGAGAAACCTTTAGGAATTATTTTGTAGCGGAGGCAGTAGTTCAGAAAGTGGAGGTGGGAGGCGAATCTCGTCTTCTTGTAGATTGTGAAAGCCAGTTCTGTGGCTGTGCTAGATATATGTGGCGGAAGAAGGCGGAAAGAAAAGCGAATGAAAGATTTGAGGGATTTAAGATATTCCTTAGCGGATGGATGGTGAAGTGTGAAGACGGGAAGAAAGAAGACTACGGATGATGACAAAGGTTTAGTAGGTTACAGCTGGAGATGCTCTGGATATGGTGAAGAAATGTGAGACAAGTGCTGAGAGGTATGTTGGAAGATCGAGTGAGAGTATGGGCGTACAACAACCAAAACGATGTGTGCACAAGCGATGAGAGAAACAACACCAAGGGGCAGACTAAAACAGAGATGGAAAGACAACATAGAAGAGGATATAAAAGAAATTGCTGTCACCAACTGGAGAGAGAAGATTAGGAATAGAGAAGAATGGAGGCGAGGTTTACCCGCAGCAGAGAGCTGGGAAAGCAGGAGCAGCAGCAGAAGAAGAAGAGGACGGAGTGAAACCTGCTGGAATGAACTGTGGGATGTTGTTTCAGCACGGAAGTGAAAACACCCAAACTCGACGATCCTGACAGTTTTATTTCTTCCAGATTTTCTCCAGAAAGTTTCCTGGCAGAAGACTAACACTAATTCAGGAGCTGAAGAGATGAACAGTTTGAGCATTTTCTTCTTACACCTTCACTACAATGTCTCTGTGCACAGTTATACACTAAGTTTTTATATACTTATACATTAATTATTCGTGTGTTGATTACAGTTTTTCTTGTGTTCTTAACAATAACTTTATGATGAGCAACATCACACTTAACAGGAACTTCATGATGAGCAACATCACACTTAACAGGAACTTCATGATGAGCAACATCACACTTAACAGGAACTTCATGATGAGCAACATCACACATAACAGGAACTTCATGATGAGCAACATCACATTTAACAGGAACTTCATGCTAGGCAACATCACACTTAACAGGAACTTCATGATGAGAAACATCACACTTAACAGGAACTTCATGATGAGAAACATCACACTTAACAGGAACTTCATGATGAGAAACATCACACATAACAGGAACTTCATGCTAGGCAACACCACACTTAACAGGAACTTCATGATAAGCAACACCCCACTTAACCCGCGAATGCTGGACTTGTGACGAAAGCGAATGTTTTGTTACATGAAGCAGAAAGAATACTTTTATAGCCTTGTGTGTTAGTTCTCAAGTGCATCCAGAGTCAAACAGGAAGGAAATAGATTTCAAACTGCGAACCGTATTAACCCTTCGTGGTAATGCCTAAGTAACTCTTTATGCATGCACAATATTTTAGCCAATATGGAATTCATCTGATTGTGTGAAGCACAACATTTCAATATTTAAAAATAAGAAACAACTAAAGTCATGTACGCACAATAACAATTTTTAAAAAGCTGATTTAAGAAAAAGCTGATTGATCACTTACAGTACTGACAATATGGACCGAAAGTTTCACTTTGACAATTGAGGCCTTTTTGGCACTCGTCATCCCCCTGGCATTTCACAGTTTCGCAGTAGCAGTAAAGATCACAGTTTTTCCCGAAAAGTCTCTCCTGGTTACATCCTAGGAATCAGAATAAGAAATTAAAGCAACCAAAACTCGTTCACGATAAACATACTCACAAGAAATAAACATAATCAGAAGAAATAAACATAATCAGAAGAAATAAACATAATTTAAAAAATAAACATAATCAGAACAAATAAACATAATCAGAACAAAAATAAACATAATCAGAACAAATAAACATAATCAAAACAAAAATAAACATAATCAGAACAAATAAACATAATCAGAAGAAATAAGCATAATCAGAAGAAATAAGCATAATAAAAAAAATAAACATAATCAGAACAAATAAACATAATCATAAAAATAATCATACTCAGAAGAAATAAACATAATCAGAAGAAATAATCATACTCAGAAGAAATAAATATACTCAGAAAAAATAAACAAATTCATTTTCTAGAAGCACACTATCCCTTGCAAATAATAATAATAATAACGATAATAATAATAATCATTCTTATAAAACTACTAGGACGAGTCAAAAAGAAACTGCAAATCAAGAAATATTAATGAAAACTATAAGAAAATATGTTTTGAGTGGCCTTCGAGTTGTTTTCATGTAGACAGTGTTATCATCATGTAGACAGTGTTATCATCATGTAAACAGTGTTATCATCATGTAGACTGTGTTATCATCATGTAGACAGTGTTATCATAATGTAGACAGTGTTATCATCACGTAGACAGTGTTATCATTATGTAGACATTGTTATCATCATGTAGACACTGTTATCATCATGTAGACAGTGTTATCATCATGCAGTATAAAATCAAACGGAACTATTCTAAAGCAGGTGCAGAAATTCAAATACCTTGGATCAGTAATAACTTCAGATGGGAAATGCAGAACAGAAATTAGGAACAGAATAGGCCAAGCAAAGACTGCTTTTCAGAGAATGAGAAACATATTATCCAACACATCCTTATCAAAGAATATTAGAAAACGAGTCCTAAACTGCTATATTGAACCTATCTTGTTATATGGAAGTGAATCATGGACAATAGGCAGGTCTGCACAAAAATCATTGGAAGCAGCAGAAATGTGGTTTATTAGAAGAATGTTGCGAATCCCCTGGACAGCAAAAATAACTAATGAAGAATGTATGAGAACAGCTGGAGATAAAAAAAAATCTTGTCAAAAAAATAAGAGAGAGAGAAATGTACTTGTATAGGACATACAATGAGAAGAGGGGGCATTGAAAATATTATAACAACAGGAAAAATAGAAGGAGGAAGATCAAGAGGAAGACCAAGAGAAATGATACTGGACGGTCTGACGGGATGGTGTGAGAGGAGATCACCAACTGAGCTGATGGCCTGCATGAAGGATTGTGTACTCTGGAGAAGCATAATAGCCAACGCCAGTAGGCACGCCACCTGATGATGATGATGATGATGATGATGATGATGATGATGATGATGAGTGTTATCAACAACTAAATACTCAGCTGTGGTGTCCTACACATCGGACAACCGTGTTCTCTTTCTTCTTATCAAACACATTATACACGTCACAAATCGCCAGCTTTACCAGTTCTATGTCTCTGGCAAAGAACATAAACTTAACCGACTTCTACCACAGCCGGTCTCTTCTACTTCTAGAGGTGAACCACTTTCCAATCAGCCCCCCTCTTCTGCTACACCTGACCAACAGACTTCTATCTCACTTGAATGTATAAAATTGGAAAAAAGTAGGAGCAGCTTTATTACTTAACGATTACAAAGTTGTGACGTTTCGGCTTGAGCCTTAATCATACAAAAACATACTGGATGAAGAAATAGGGAGAGGAGATAAAGTATAGATTTACATGAATACTGTAAAAAAAAAGTACTTAGCTGTAAATTGCAAGGTGTGGCTTGTCTGGCGGTGTGTGTCAGGAATGGATTTGGTAGGACGTGGAAATTTTTTAAATAGAGACCTGTGACATGTGGTCGGTGGGTTGTAACTGGGAGTGGTGGATGGGGAACCGGGGAGGGGAGAGAGAGTGACGCACTACTGGCCTAGCTAGGAGAATTTGAAACAGGTGATTGGGGAAGAGGTGTTGCAGAGAAGAGGGGTTGCTGAGAAAATAGCGGGGTTGCAGAGTGATGCTGTGAGGAAGTTTGAAGCTTGACCATCAGACACTTGTAACAGCCCCTGAACTACCTTCCCAGATTACACAGCATATTCAAGTACCCGCACCCCCATCCTCAGATGATACCCCATCTCCTCCTCATCCTCCTCTAGCCTCTAATGTAGTTTGTATTCCCCCCGACTTGCCCCCTTTCTGATGATGAAAAACTAGTTCTCGCCAAAGGTCTTAAGTTTATTCCCACTCGGCCTCCTTGTGATCGCTATTTTTTACTCCGCGATGTTAAACAATTTCACCGTCGATTACGTCTTAAATATTACTTTGCTAACAAAGAGTCCAACCAACTCACACAAGACCCCGATAACCCATTTGCACGTTACGACCACCATAAATATAGCTGGACACCTTCCCCCGGGGCTTCCCAAGCTTTAGATCTTTATATTGATACGACATGGCGTGAGATTCTTAACCTCAAGCCACCAAGAATTCGACATTTTAACCTAAATAAGGGAGAGTCCAGGGCATTGTACAGCCTGAGGCGTCGAAGCGATATCGTGATCAAACCAGCAGATAAAACCAACAGTCTCGTAGTTTGGAAAAAAGATTTATATATCGCGGAAGGAATGTCTCAACTCAGCAATACAGAATTCTATGCCCCAGCGAAAAACGATACTACCCGTTCAAATAATGACATAGTGGAAGCAACCATTAAAGACCTGATTACAGAAGGTGGCCTCCCACCCCAAGCTGTTTCTCTTCACATTAAGGACAGCTGTTTAGGCACACCCACTTTCTATCTTCTTCCTAAAATCCACAAACCAGGTAACCCTGGACGCCCCATTGTATCAGCGTGTTCATGCCCCACTGAGCACATTTCTGATTTTTTAGATAGCATTTTCCAGCCTCTTGTACAAAGACTACCCTCCTTTTTGAAAGACACCAACCACGCATTAACAATTTTTGATACAATCACACTCTCTCAACACCACACCTATCACATCTTTCTCCTTGATGTCTGCTCTCTTTACACTTCTATCCCCCATAAGGATGGACTCTTAGCACTCCGCCATTTTCTCGACAAAGACCCTCACCCCACAACTAACACTGACACCATAATTAGACTTACAGAGCTAGTACTAAACCAAAATTCTTTCGAATTCAACGGCGAATACTTCGAGCAAATGAGTGATGTTGCTATGGGAACGAAAATGGGTCCCAGTTATGCATGTCTATTTATGGGCTTTCTGGAAGTCAAATTATGGGAAACCTACACTGGCAGATTTCCAGAATTCTATAAAAGGTACATCGATGTGCATTGGAATTACAAGTATGCCACATGAAGACCTTAAAAAATTTATTGAATTCGCCAATACACTCAATAAGAACATAAAATTCACTTATGAAATCTCTGACAAGTCTGTTAATTTTTTAGACATTAAAATTTCTATTGGCACAAACAGGCTTGTCACCTCTGTATTTTACAAGCCCATCGATAGCCACACCTATTTGCTTTACACCTCCTCCCATCCCGAAGCCTGTAAGAACTCCATCCCATATTCCCAACTCCTCCGTCTTCGCCGCATATGTCAGGATAATTTGGACTTTTTAGATCAGTCCAACAAGTTATTAGAATTTTTCCGTCATCGCCACTACCCAGAAAAGGTCCTTCGTAAAGCCTTCAACCGTATCCACCTAGTGAGCCGCAAAGAAGTATTCAGGAAAAAGCCTGTTACTCCATCTGACAGAGTTAAGTTAGTACTGCCTTTCCACCCACACTGTCAGATGGTTAAGAAAATCCTTTATCGTCATCTGCCGATAATCCAACTCGACTCCGACACTCGTAACATTTTCTCTGAAGCACCTCTACTGGCATACAAACGTGAGGCAAACCTTAAGGACATCCTCGTCTACAGCCACTTGAAGCAGAGCCTTACGTATGTTGGCACTAGAAAATGTAACCGCCCCCGCTGCGTTACCTGCCCTGTAGTTTGGGAAACGAAAACAATCACCTTTCCCAAAACTATCCTCACACTCATGAGGGATTCACATGCGAGTCCCGAAATGTGATATATGTCATCGTGTGCAAAAGATGCAGGATAACATATATCGGAGAGACTGGCCTCAGATTAGGGGACCGCATGCAAAAACATCTGTACGACATCACCCAGCATGCTTCGAAACCAGTCCCAAATCATTTCAATGGCCCCAACCACAGAGGCAAATCTGATTTTCTGGTAACAGCCATTAAACAATGTCATGCAGATGACACAAGCCGCCTGGCACTTGAGAACCGCTGCATTCAAAATTATGGGACGCTGGAACCACATGGGTTAAACTCCCTGTTTAGTTACACGTAACATCATCTTCTTCAATCATTATAGTACCTCTCCACTAAATCCACCCCTTCTTACTTTTCAAACTTCCTCACAGCATCACTCTGCAACCCCGCTATTTTCTCTGCAACCCCTCTTCTCTGCAACACCTCTTCCCCAATCACCTGTTTCAAATTCTCCCAGCTAAGCCAGTAGTGCGCCACTCTCTCTCTCCCCTCCCCGGTTCCCCATCCACCACTCCCAGTTACAACCCACCGACCACATGTCACAGGTCTCTATTTAAACAATTTCCACGTCCTACCAGATCCATTCCTGACACACACCGCCAGACAAGCCACACCTTGCAATTTACAGCTAAGTACTCCTTTTTAAAAAATTTTTTTTTTTTTATTCATGTAAATCTATACTTTATCGCCTCTCCCTATTTCTTCGTCCTGTATGTTTTTGTATGATTAAGGCTCAAGCCGAAACGTCACAACTTTGTAATCGTTAAGTAATAAAGCTGCTCCTACTTTTTTCCAATTTTATACATTCTAGCTGTGGTGTAGATGCGTGGACATTAAATAAGAAAGTAAAGTAGACATTGGAGGTCGCCCTAGAAATGTGGGGCATGCACAGTTGATTCCAGACACAGAAAGTAAACAAGTAAGAGCTACATCAAATTAAATACAAAGAAAAAGAAAGAATGCAAAATATAACAACTAGATACTTAAAATATTTTGTCGCCTGGAAACCATAATACAGTAATGAATAATATAGTTGAGGTAACATGTAAAATAGAATATCTACAATAAAAATAGTATATCTCTATGCCTGTGCACTGACATGACAACAAGGCACCAGCTGAAATAGTATTTGCTGAACGCATATGCACTGAATAAAGACGTGCTAACACCAGCTGAAATAGTATTTGCTGAATGGCTGTGCACTGAATAAAGACGTGATAACACCAGCTGAAATAGTATTTGCTGAATGGCTGTGCACTGAATAAAGACGTGATAACACCAGCCGAAGGCATGTCCTTCTACTCAACTTAAGACTTATTACTGTTGTATAGAAAGTATCTAGTGGAAGAAGAATTTATTTTGTGTAGTTACTCTCAGGATCAACTTTACTAGATTGATCTATGAATCTTGTTATGTTTCTTTAGTATGCCCTAAGAAACACAGGCTCTCTCTCCTTGTTCCCACAAGATGACCACAGAACAATTAGGCTTCACTTCTTAGGCATGCCACTTAACACAATACAAGTCTTTAGGAACAGCCAAGAGTGAGGGTTCAAATTCAAGAATTCAGTTTATTGTATGGGAAGATGAGTGTTGATATAGATGGAGAATGAGAAGCCACAAGGCTTGACAAGAATACAAACATGATTCCCGGCGTGATTACGCCAGTGGGAAGAAACCTCTAGCAACATAAAAAAATCAGACATCTTTATACTCACAAGTTCGACGAAAACTTCCCACAAATTAACGAATTCCAAAAAAATATGCATCACATGCTATTCCTACTTAATAAACAAGAACTAACTGTCCTAAAGTGGACAATATTACACTGTAGACTACATTACAAACTTCTGTTACAAACTCGGTACACACACACACACACAAAAACAGACTCTACACTCCAGAATCTAGAACAGCACTAACTTGACAAAATATTTCCCGACTACATCTTTCTTTCAACTAAACTCACCCCCAAAAATCTACCATAAACAGTAATATCCCTCTTACTGCGAACCAAAGCTACCTTAAACAAACACCTCGTGAAACCTCCGCTATGTGATTAAAATTTGTCTGCTGTTTACACAAACAGGCTACTACAAACCACGTGAAAATTCTGTGAAATTTACAAGAGTAATATTTTGTTATTACTCCATATCTTACGGGAATGAATCATGAGTGATCCAACTAATATAATTAATTACGTCCCTTGGATCGCAAAAATCGATCATAAATGATTTCATCTTATTCTGTTACGTATGTGAAATCTAAGGATAAATATGGCGACAACAACACAGAAATGTGGACAACATTCATTCATTCATTCATTCATTCATTTGCATGTCCCTTGCGGAACTTTGCCTCCCAAACAGCACTCCTGTAGGCCTCTCGGTTGTGAGCAAGATGGCCTGCTGCTGTTGCATCCATTTCCAGATCGTCAGCGATGTCTTGCAGCCATCTTCGTCTTGGTCTTCCTCTTTTTCTTTTTCCCATTATGTATCCTTCCAATACGGTCTTCTCTAAATTATCATGACGTTTAATGTGTCCAAAATATTTCAGTTTTCTCTCTTTAATCCTCTTCACTAGCCAGCCTTCTTCAATATTAAGCTCTTGTAGTATAGATATATTTGTTCTTTTTTGTGTCCACGATATTTGGAGAACTCTTCTGTAGCATTTACATTCAAAGGCATTTATGTGTTTCTCAGCTGTTTTGTTAAGTGTCCAGGTCTCACAGGCATATGTTGCTATGGGAAAGATGCATGCCCTTAAAAATCTTATTTTTGTACTTCTGTTTGCTCCTCTCCACAGATTCTTTATTTGTTTTACTTTCTGAAGAGCGATAGATGTCCTCCTTTTAATTTCCCTCATTGTATCTCCATTATTAGTTAGTAGCGATCCAAGATATTCAAAACTCTCCACTTCTTCCAGTTTTTCCTCATTGATACATATTTCAGTTGCCTTGTTTGTTTGTCAGTTGTCATCAATTTAGTTTTCTTAGCATTAAGATAGAGGTTCTGCTCTTCGCTGTTCTTGCGGACTGACATAATTAGTTTTTCCATTCCTTTTTGTGTTGTGGACAGCAATACTGTGTCATCAGCATATCTAATCTCTGATATTTCATAACCTCCAACAACATGTGGACAACATCGAAGAAGTAATATGGTGACAACAACACAGATGTGTGGACAACATCGAAGAAGTAATATGGCGACAACACACAGATGTGTGGACAACATCGAAGAAGTAATATGGTGACAACAACAAAGATGTGTGGACAACATCAAAGAAGTAATATGGCGACAACAACACAGATGTGTGGACAACATCGAAGAAGTAATATGGTGAAAACAATTCAGATGTGTGGACAACATCGAAGATCTAATATGGTGTAAACAATACAGATGTGGGTTGATATGGATGGAGAATGAGAAGCCACAAGGCTTGACAAGAATACAAACATGATTCCCGGCGTGATTACGCCAGTGGGAAGAAACCTCTAGCAACATAAAAAATCAATCATCTTTATACTCACAAGTTCGACGAAAACTTCCCACAAATTAACGAATTCCAAAAAAATATGCATCACATGCTATTCCTACTTAATAAACAAGAACTAACTATCCTAAAGTGGACAATATTACACTGTAGACTACATTACAAACTTCTGTTACAAACTCGGTAAAAAAAAAACAGACTCTACACTCCAAAATCTAGAACAGTACTAACTTGACAAAATATTTCCCGGCTACATCTTTCCTTCAACTAAACTCATCCCCAAAAATCTACCATAAACAGTAATATCCCTCTTACTGCGAACCAAAGCTACCTTAAACAAACACCTCGTGAAACCTCCGCTATGTGATTACAATTTGTCTGCTGTTTACACAAACAGGCTACTACAAACCACCGGAAAATTCTGTGAAATTTACAAGAGTAATATTTTGTTATTACTCCATATCTTACGGGAATGAATCATGAGTGATCCATCTAATATAATTAATTACGTCCCTTGGATCGCAAAAATCGATCATAAATGATTTCATCTTATTCTGTTACGTATGTGAAATCTAAGGATAAATATGGCGACAACAACACAGAACTGTGGACAACATTCATTCATTCATTCATTCATTCATTTGCATGTCCCTTGCGGAACTTTGCCTCCCAAACAGCACTCCTGTAGGCCTCTCGGTTGTGAGCAAGATGGCCTGCTGCTGTTGCATCCATTTCCAGATCGTCAGCGATGTCTTGCAGCCATCTTCGTCTTGGTCTTCCTCTTTTTCTTTTTCCCATTATGTATCCTTCCAATACGGTCTTCTCTAAATTATCATGACGTTTAATGTGTCCAAAATATTTCAGTTTTCTCTCTTTAATCCTCTTCACTAGCCAGCCTTCTTCAATATTAAGCTCTTGTAGTATAGATATATTGTTCTTTTTTGTGTCCACGATATTCGGAGAACTCTTCTGTAGCATTTACATTCAAAGGCATTTATGTGTTTCTCAGCTGTTTTGTTAAGTGTCCAGGTCTCACAGGCATATGTTGCTATGGGAAAGATGCATGCCCTTAAAAATCTTATTTTTGTACTTCTGTTTGCTCCTCTCCACAGATTCTTTATTTGTTTTACTTTCTGAAGAGCGATAGATGTCCTCCTTTTAATTTCCCTCATTGTATCTCCATTATTAGTTAGTAGCGATCCAAGATATTCAAAACTCTCCACTTCTTCCAGTTTTTCCTCATTGATACATATTTCAGTTGCCTTGTTTGTTTTGTCAGTTGTCATCAATTTAGTTTTCTTAGCATTAAGATAGAGGTTCTGCTCTTCGCTGTTCTTGCGGACTGACATAATTAGTTTTTCCATTCCTTTTTGTGTTGTGGACAGCAATACTGTGTCATCAGCATATCTAATCTCTGATATTTCATAACCTCCAACAACATGTGGACAACATCGAAGAAGTAATATGGTGACAACAACACAGATGTGTGGACAACATCGAAGAAGTAATATGGCGACAACAACACAGATGTGTGGACAACATCGAAGAAGTAATATGGTGACAACAACAAAGATGTGTGGACAACATCAAAGAAGTAATATGGCGACAACAACACAGATGTGTGGACAACATCGAAGAAGTAATATGGTGAAAACAATTCAGATGTGTGGACAACATCGAAGATCTAATATGGTGTAAACAATACAGATGTGTGGATAACATGGAAGAAGTAATATGACGACAACAACACAGATGTGTGGAAAACATGGAAGAAGTAATATGACGACAACAACACAGATGTGTGGAAAACATCAAAGAAGTAATACGATGAAAATAATAGAGATGTGTGGAAAACATCGAAGAAGTAATATGGTGAAAACAACACAGAACTGTGGACAACATCAACGGAGTAACATGGCTACAACAATACAGAACTGTGGACAACATCAAAGGAGTAACATGACTACAACAATACAGAATTGTGGACAACATCAAAGGAGTAACATGGCTACAACAATACAGAACTGTGGGCAACATCAAAGGATTAACATGGCTACAACAATACACAACTGTTTACAACACCAAAGGAATAACATGGCTACAACAATACAGATGTGTGGACAACATCAAAGGAGTAACATGGCTACAACAATACAGATGTATAGACAACATCAGAGAAATAAGACGGTGACAACAAAACAGATGTGTGAACAACATCAAAGGAGGAAGGTGGCTACAACAATACAGATGTGTGGACAACATCAAAAGATAGAAGGGATTCAGTTTGAGGTGAAGAATGTGGAAAGCAAGGGACAGAAAATGTTGGAGATCCATTCCAACCAAACTTTCCTGAGGGGATGGTATAACATAAAGATGATCTGACATAAAGAAATTATAACATGAAGATGGTCTAAGATAAAGATAATATAATATAAATATAGTATAACATAAAGATGCTATAAGATAAAGATATATCTAACATAAAGATGGTGTAAGATAATGACGATACAAGATAAAGATTATATAAGATAAATATAGTATAAACCAGTATGATATATGATGAAGATGAAATAACATAAAGATGGTACAAGATAAGATGGTATAACAAAATAAGATGATGTTACGTAAAGATAATCTAAAGTCAAGATGGTGTAACGCATAAAGATGAAAAAAAGCCAACATCACCTAAGGCAGATATTCGGGCTGTTTGTAACAGGAAACAGATTAAAGAAGAATATTCCAGAATATTAATAATTACAGATAATGAGATTATAGATTGGACAATTGGCAAATTGTCAGTGTGTACGTCTGAGTGAGTGAGTGAGTGAGTAAGTGAGTGAGTGAGTGAGTGATTGTTCTTTATTTCAAAATGGTTAAGAATTGGGCACGCAGTCCCGTCTGAGATTCTGCCCTTGAAGAGAGAGAGAGAGAGAGAGAGAGAGAGAGAGAGAGAGAGAAGCAGAGAAAGTTATGTAGAATGGAAAGAGTAAAGATGAACGCATGGGAAAGTGAAGGGGAGGAGAGTTGACACAAGAAACAGAAAATGTAAGGATGAACAAATGAGACAATGGCGTATCAAAATATTGTTAGATGAGCATATAGATGTGGCTGCAGCTTACACATTTAACGAAAGGAACACAAGAACTGGCTGAGGTTTACCATGAACTTGGACTTTCAATATTATCAGACACAACATAAGTGTGCAGACTGCCTGCAGAAACACAAACACCGTCACAGTAAGCATCCAGCTCCTTCCGTAGTATCTCCCAGTTCTTGGTTTCTGTATTGGATCAGGTAACATGAAGGTCTGGAGAAAAAAAATAGCATCTCACTGTATGAACACTGTAGTTTAAGGAGAAACACATATGGGAGATGGGATGACAAATGGAGTGTGAATAAGCCAGGAAGAATTAAGGTAGAGATATATCTAACATAAAGATTGTGTAAGATAAAGACGATACAAGATAAAGATTATATAAGATAAATATAGTATAAACCAGTATGATATATGATGAAGATGAAATAACATAAAGATGGTACAAGATAAGATGGTATAACAAAATAAGATGATGTTACGTAAAGATAATCTAAAGTCAAGATGGTGTAACGCATAAAGATGAAAAAAAGCCAACATCACCTAAGGCAGATATTCGGGCTGTTTGTAACAGGAAACAGATTAAAGAAGAATATTCCAGAATATTAATAATTACAGATAATGAGATTATAGATTGGACAATTGGCAAATTGTCAGTGTGTACGTCTGAGTGAGTGAGTGAGTAAGTGAGTGAGTGAGTGAGTGATTGTTCTTTATTTCAAAATGGTTAAGAATTGGGCACGCAGTCCCGTCTGAGATTCTGCCCTTGAAGAGAGAGAGAGAGAGAGAGAGAGAGAGAGAGAGAGAGAGAGAAGCAGAGAAAGTTATGTAGAATGGAAAGAGTAAAGATGAACGCATGGGAAAGTGAAGGGGAGGAGAGGTGACACAAGAAACAGAAAATGTAAGGATGAACAAATGAGACAATGGCGTATCAAAATATTGTTAGATGAGCATATAGATGTGGCTGCAGCTTACACATTTAACGAAAGGAACACAAGAACTGGCTGAGGTTTACCATGAACTTGGACTTTCAATATTATCAGACACAACATAAGTGTGCAGACTGCCTGCAGAAACACAAACACCGTCACAGTAAGCATCCAGCTCCTTCCGTAGTATCTCCCAGTTCTTGGTTTCTGTATTGGATCAGGTAACATGAAGGTCTGGAGAAAAAAAATAGCATCTCACTGTATGAACACTGTAGTTTAAGGAGAAACACATATGGGAGATGGGATGACAAATGGAGTGTGAATAAGCCAGGAAGAATTAAGGTAGAGATGATATACAAATGCAATTACTGATTCTCCCAGCAAAAACTAACAGTCAGGGATTTCACAATCGCGAAACAAAGAACTGGCTAAATAAGTTTTCAACAGAAAAAATGCATTTATTACTTATTGGTAACAGAGAAACTAAAACACACACACAAGAATATTGGCACCCATCAAGCGTTATTCTCACTTTCCCAACGGCTCAGAAACATAGACTTAAACTAGGGAAATGGAGAATCAGCTGACTAACTGATGATGTTCTGTGGTCAGAATTTAATCTAAGGTTCTCTGGTGTTTTGTTTTTTTGTGTGTGCTAAGTACACCTCAAACTAAACTTACAAACCGAAGCCACATGATATCAGATGAGGTTAGCTAGCGGATCCAGTGAATGATCTAAGAATGCATATGATTGGTTAGTCGGTCTATTCTCTTTGACTGGTAAATCTTCGGCCTGGATTATCAATGTTTGAACTCTTTACCATTTACATATTGGCAAGTGAGGGGATGAAAGTTGAATTCTTTCCAGACTAAATGTTTACGAAGAATTAAACAAATATTTTGGCCAAACACCATAAGAAATAACATTTTATTAGCAGAAATGCAGATGAAACCACTGACAACAATTATTGAGGAAAGACGCTGGCGATGGTTGGGACATGTGCTCCGAATGACTGACAACTCACTACCAAAAATAGCACTAAGATGGACACCACAGGGGAGCAGAAGTAAGGGTAGACCAAAAGAGACATGGAGAAGAACAACAGAAAGGATGTTGAGCAATAGAGGGCTCACCTGGGCAAGAGCAGAAAAAAGGCAAAGGACAGGCATTTGTGGAAAACCCTTGCGGAAGCCCCATGTGCCCTGGGCACTTAAGGTTCAGAGAGAGAGAGAGAGAGAGAGAGAGAGAGAGAGAGAGAGAGAGAAGTGAGGGGATGAAGACGAAAATGTGACAATTTGAACACGTGTTCTAACCCTCCTTTTTCTCTCTTTCTCTCTCTCTGTCTTTCTCTTTCTCTTCTCTCTCTCTGTCTCTTCTCTCTCTCTGTCTCTCTCTCTCTCTAATCGTTCAGGCAATATATACTAGTACTGTCTGTCACATTTTGCACATATTGATTCGAGTAACAAAAATAAATGAAAGTAACAGATAGATCTTGAGAGCTCAAAGAAAAAAATCTTCGGTGACTTGTCGAACAGAAGGAATATATATATATATATATATATATATATATATATATATATACTTCATTCATAAGGTACCATAAAGGGCTTACTAGTTATTAGTACTGTCACGATTAAAAGAGTCAGATACTGACAGTGCATTAAGTTATGTAAGAAAAAAAGTGAGAAGAATCCTAGACAAAAAAAAAAACTACGATCTATGAACTTTATTTGATTAAAATCCAGTTTAACTTAAGCAACACAGCACCGCAGTCAGGACTGGCTCTGATGACATCTGACAATTCAGTAACTGATTCAGCCATCTTTAACACTAGAGGTTAATCACTGCTAGCCGTGTACAACACGCTGCATCTGTCTATAGGTTAATCACTGCTAGCCATATATAACACGCTGTATCTGTCTATAGGTTAATCACTGCTAGCGGTGTGCAACACGCTGCATCTGTCTATAGGTTAATCACTGCTAGCGGTGTGCAACACGCTGCATCTGTCTATAGGTTAATCACTGCTAGCCATATATAACACGCTGCATCTGTCTATAGGTTAATCACTGCTAGCGGTGTGCAACACGCTGCATCTGTCTATAGGTTAATCACTGCTAGCGGTGTGCAACACGCTGCATCTGTCTATAGGTTAATCACTGCTAGCCATATATAACACGCTGTATCTGTCTATAGGTTAATCACTGCTAGCGGTGTGCAACACGCTGTATCTGTCTGTCCTGATCACTTCAGCCACGTACTTACTCTGAACTCAAGCTTAACGTAGATGTAGCTAGCCTAGTCACTGCATTCACAGACCCATACTGCAAGGGTCTACCGTCTCACTGCCTACTCCCTACCTCTCTTCCGAACGTCCTTTTTCCCGGTTAGAAACCATCAAGGAGTCTGCCATCTTCTTATAATTTCAGGTTAGTACCAGTTCTACAACAACAGTTACTTCAGCAGTTATCCCTTAACGTATCAGCGAATGTTGGACTTATCAAGTTGGTCCACTACTCATTAGGACATTTCCTAGTTATTCGTCACACTTCTGCCTTCACGTATATTCACTAGTTTTATACTTCTACCTTCACGTGTATGGGCTAGTTCTATACTTCTACTTTCACGTATATAGACTAGTTCTATATTTCTACCTTCACTTATATGGATTAGTTCTATACTTCTACTTTCACTTATATGGACTAGTTCTATACTTCTACTTTCACCTGTATTCATTCATTCCTTTGCATGTCCCTTGCGGAACTTTGCCTCCCAAACAGCACTCCTGTAGGCCTCTCGGTTGTGAGCAAGATGGCCTGCAGCTGCTGCATCCATCTCCAGATCATCAACGATGTCTTGCAGCCATCTTCGTTTCGGTCTTCCTCTTTTCTTGGGTTTCTTGGTATGTTTCCAGAAGATAGTTTACCATTGCTTTCCTTCCGGGCAGTGACTGTACTAGTCAGTGATCGTAGCCATTGTCCCTACATTGAGATCATCTGCCTACCATCATAGAATGGTGACCATAACCAACATTATCTGTCAGCTGCTCTCCCATTCCATCCACCACCTGCTCCCATGGCTTCACGTCACCCTGATCGGGGGGCTATACGGGTACTCCACCTTGCCCAAGGGTGTCCCGTAGACTCGCATGACATCATAGCGAAATTCACCTGTATAGACTAGTTTTATACTTCTGCATTCACGTATATAGACTAGTTCTATACTTCTACCTTCACGTGTATAGACTAGTTCTATATTTCTACCTTCACTTATATGGACTAAATCTATACTTCTACCTTCACTTGTATAGATTAATTCTATACTTCTACTTTCACGTGTATAGACTGGTTCTATACTTCTACCTTCACGTGTATAGACTGATTCTATATTCTACCTTCACTTATATGGACTAGTTCTATACTTCTACTTTTATGTGTATAGACAAGTTCTATACTTCTAAATTCACGTGTATAGATTGATTCTATACTTCTGCCTTCACGTATATAGACTAGTTCTATACTTCTACCTTCACTTGTATAGACTAGTTCCATACCTCTACCTTCACGTGTAGAACAGTTCTATACTTCTACCTTCCCTTATTTGGACTAGTTCTATACTGCTACCTTCACTTATATGGACTAGATCTATACTTCTACCTTCACGTGTATAGACTAGTTCTACACTTCTACCTTCACGTGTATAGACTAGTTCTATATTTCTACCTTCAATATATGGACTAGTTCTATACTTCTACTTCACGTGTATGGACTAGTTCTATACTTCCACCTTCACGTGTATAGACTAGTTCTATACTTCTACCTTCACGTGTATATATTACATCTTTTCTTTCCAAAAGACAACAGGTAGTTTGTCTCAAAAACCCTAAGTCAAATTCGTCTGTGGTTGATAATGGTGTTCCACGGGGATCTATTCTTGGTCCTCTCCTGTTTACCATTTACATCGGTGATCTTCCACTTCATCTCACAAAATCATCTTGTGACTTCTTTGCTGATGACTGCACAGTTTACACTAGTGACAATGACTGTATTAACTTTGTGTCAGCTCTTGAAATTGAAATAAACAGTCTAATTAACTGGAGCAATAACAACAGAATGCTCATAAACATCAGCAAAACAAAATCCATGTTCATTACAACAAGACAGAAATTAACAAATTCACAACAACAACATTACAGCTCCATGCTGGAACTTCACAGATAGAGAATGTTAGTGAACATAAAACTCTAGATCTCATGATTAACCATCACCTCTTAGTGAACATAAAACTCTAGGCTTCATCATTAACCACCACCTCTTAGTGAACATAAAACTCTAGGTTTCATGATTAACCGCCACCTCAGCTGAAATCATCATGTAGACGAACTAACCAAACTCACCGCACAAAAAGTTTTACCAGTTTACTCAAAGTAAACATTTTCTTGACATAAACACCAGAAAAATATACCACATATCACAGATACAAACACATTTGGACTCCACAGTCTGGGATGGTTGTTATATGTCAAACATGAAAAGGCTTTACTCACTTCAAAAACGAGCAGTAAAGGTTATAGATGGCAAACATGCAGCACATATTACAAATAATGGCAAAAAACTTGATATTCTACCCCTCAAGAAGAGATTTATTTTCAACAAGGCCAAGTTAATTCATAAAATTCTATCGCACAATGCTCCAACCTATCTGTGTTCGCTGTTCAAATCCAACCCAAAACACAGTCAACGCTTAAACCAATTGTATTCTCCCAAAACCAAGGCTTGACATGTTTAAAAAAAAGCTTCTCTTACTCAGCTGCCCACCTTTTGAATACATAAAACTTATAAGTAATATTCGTTCTCATAACTTTAAACTTTGTTAACATCTGTTTCATATGGACTATATGCCTCCCTAAGCATAGTTTAAATTAGTTTAAAGTATGGCTTGAATGTTGTAATTTTTAAAAATACTGCTTTTCTATAAATTTGTTAGTTTTGAATGAATGTAAGAATGCAAGTTTATTTCATGTTGTTGCATAAATCAGAGTGTAGAGTTATAGAGAGGAGATAAGTTTATTATTTATTTACGTAATTATTTAATATCGTGGACACAAAAAAGAACAAATATATCTATACTACAAGAGCTTAATATTGAAGAAGGCTGGCTAGTAAAGAGGATTAAAGAGAGAAAACTTAAATATTTTGGCCACATTAAACGTCATGATAATTTAGAGAAGACCGTATTGGAAGGATACATAATGGGAAAAAGAAAAAGAGGAAGACCGAAACGAAGATGGCTGCAAGACATCGTTGATGATCTGGAAATGGATGCAGCAGCAGCAGGCCATCTTGCTCACAACCGAGAGGCCTACAGGAGTGCTGTTTGGGAGGCAAAGTTCCGCAAGGGACATGCAAAAGAAATGAATGAATGAATTATTTAATTGTGTCTTCATGATTATTATGCTCATTAATAAATGCTGAATGACTGTGACTGAGTGAAAGCTGTATAATGAAGGCAGAATGTTAGAGGGATCTGCATGCCGAATTCTTAACTCTTTGAAAATAAAGTATGTTCATTCGTTCGTTCACCTGTATAGACTAGTTCTATACTTCTATCTTCACGTGTATAGACTAATTCTATACTTCTACCTTGTACCTTCACGTGTATAGATTTGTTCTATAGTCCTACCTTGTACCTTCAAGTGTATGGATTGGTTCTGTACTTGTACCTTTTACCTTCAATTATATGGACTGGTTCTGTACTTCTACCTTGCACCTTTAAGTGTATGGATTAGTTATGTACTTCTTCTTTACACCTTCACGTGTATGGATTAGTTCTGTACTTCTTATTTACACCTTCACGTGTATGGATTAGTTCTGTACTTCTTATTTGCACCTTCACGTGTATGGGTTTATTCTGTACTTCTTCTTTGCACCTTCACGTGTATGGATTAGTTCTGTACTTCTTCTTTGCACCTTCACGTGTATGGATTAGTTCTGCACTTCTTCTTTGCACCTTCACGTGTATGGATTAGTTCTGTACTTCTTCTTTGCACCTTCACGTGTATGGGTTTATTCTGTACTTCTTCTTTGCACCTGCACGTGTATGGATTAGTTCTGTACTTCTTCTTTGCACCTTCACGTGTATGGATTAGTTCTGCACTTCTTCTTTGCACCTTCACGTGTATGGATTAGTTCTGCACTTCTTCTTTGCACCTTCACGTGTATGGATTAGTTCTACACATTTCTGACCGATTCGATTTGAAGAAGCAGAAAACTATGATCCTGACTCAGACTGACATGCACGTCCTACAGCCTGACCTTCACCTCTTCAAGAGAGGGCAAAGTTCGTCGGTGTTCACTCCGGAACATGATACAATTAACTGTATTCTCGTACGTCTACACAATTTCGACACATCCTCCATGCCAACCCTTTCATTCATCCTCTATGCCAACCCACCTGACATCCTCTATATCAGTCCACTTGATACATCCTCTCTGTCAGGGTACTTGATACATCCTCTCTGTCAGGGTACTTGATACATCCTCTATGTCAGGGCACTTGATACATCTTCTATGTCAGACAACTTGATACATCCTCTATGTCAGGGCACTTAATACATCCTCTATGTCAGAGCACTTGATACATCCTCTATGTCAGAGCACTTGATACATCCTCTATGTCAGGGCACTTGATACATCCTCTATGTCAGACAACTTGATACATCGTCTGTGTCATGGTACTTGATATATCTTCTATGTCAGGGCACTTGATACATCTTCTGTGTTAGGGCTCTTGCCATATACCCCATGCTACTCTTCTTAATGACATCTAAAATAGTACACTCGACACATCTTCCATGTCCTTCCATTTGACGACATCTCGAAGCATACGCCTGATTGTTCCGGTCACACAGTGGCTGCCTTCCACACACGAGGGACTCTCTACCACTTGTCCTGTATTTTCCTAGTTTCAACATTCGCTTAACGGATTCGTTGTCCTTCATGCGAAAACTATCCAGAATAAGCCAATATAATATCCTCTTCATCCATTCTCAAAGTGTCCTGAACCATTGTTTTTCCTGCCAAAATGTCCGCTGTTTCGTTGTCATTGACTCCCGCGTGACCTGGGCAGTTCATCCATGACATGCTGGTGATATGTGAATTTTCAAGAAGATGGACTCACTCTCTGCTGATGTAGTGTCTCTCAGTATTCCGAGGCATCTTTCAGAATCTCACAGTGACCGCACGCGGCTTATCCTGCTCCATCAGCCAACCAGTTGCCTCAAATGCTGCTTCAGTTTTCATTGCTGTGATGGAGGCAGTAGCTGCAAAGGCTCTTGATGTATTTGCAACAGGTAAGCCTTGGCGGTATGCAGCAAAACCCCACTGCTTTGTAGGAACGAAGCCGCCCGTAAAGACGACAAAGTTCTATAGTTTGAAGTGAAGCTGAGAAGACAAAGTTCTATAGTTTGAAGTGAAGCTGAGAAGACAAAGTTCTATAGTTTGAAGTGAAGCTGAGAAGACAAAGCTCTATAGTTTGAAGTGAAGCTGAGACGACAAAGTTCTATAGTTTGAAGTGAAGCTGAGAAGACAAAGTTCTATAGTTTGAAGTGAAGCTGAGAAGACAAAGTTCTATAGTTTGAAGTGAAGCTGAGAAGACAAAGTTCTATAGTTTGAAGTGAAGCTGAGAAGACAAAGTTCTATAGTTTGAAGTGAAGCTGAGAAGACAAAGTTCTATAGTTTGAAGTGAAGCTGAGAAGACAAAGTTCTATAGTTTGAAGTGAAGCTGAGAAGACAAAGTTCTATAGTTTGAAGTGAAGCTGAGAAGACAAAGTTCTATAGTTTGAAGTGAAGCTGAGAAGACAAAGTTCTATAGTTTGAAGTGAAGCTGAGAAGACAAAGTTCTATAGTTTGAAGTGAAGCTGAGAAGACAAAGTTCTATAGTTTGAAGTGAAGCTGAGAAGACAAAGTTCTATAGTTTGAAGTGAAGCTGAGAAGACAAAGTTCTATAGTTTGAAGTGAAGCTGAGAAGACAAAGTTCTATAGTTTGAAGTGAAGCTGAGAAGACAAAGTTCTATAGTTTGAAGTGAAGCTGAGAAGACAAAGTTCTATAGTTTGAAGTGAAGCTGAAGCAGTTCACCATCCTGGGCCCAGTCTTGGCACTCACGGTCAAGATGGATGGCGACTTTCGTCAGATCCGGCATGTCTCTACTTTAGTCCAATCTGTTCTCAAAGAGATCTGCTTCGGATCGCAGTCCGCCGCCAGCGTCTCTCAGCCAGACATAATCTTCCTTGCTTGATACGCCTTCCCCCTCGCTGCGTTCACTGGGTGGTTTGTCGTGTTGGAAATCCTCAGGATTTACCTGGAACTATAGACTTCACACATCCTCAATGACGGCCCACTTTCTGCTACGGTGAATCAAAGGCAGTGATTAAGTGTAGCTGCTTTAGGATTACAGCTCTGGTCTCACTTAAAAGACAGCTATGGGCAGCTCACATCTTATATGAAGCTACTCGGGAAATCCAGATTTTTGACGATCGAAGAAATACTTTGGGCTTCATATTGGCTACAATTGTTAGGGATTTACATAGACCTCATTTAACTTTTCAATTAAATTGTTTATACATAGACTATATTACAGCTGAGAAACACATAAATGGCTTTGAATGTAAATGCTACAGAAGAGTTCTTCAAATATCATGGACACATAAAAGAACAAATATATCCACACGACAAGAACTTAATATTGAAAAAGGCTGGCTAGTAAAGAGAATTAAATAAAGAAAACTTAAATATTTTGGACATAAAAACATCATGATAATCTAGAGAAAACCGACTTGGAAAGGTACATAATGGGGGGAAAGGGGGAAAAAAGAGAGGAAGACCAAGGCAAAGATGGCTGCATCGTTGATGATCTGCAAATAGATGCATCAGCAGCAGGCCATCTTGCTTACAACCGAGATGCCTACAGGAGTGCTGTTTGGGAGGCAAAGTTCCGAAGGGACATGCAAATGACTGACTGATATACATTACAGGTAGATTATTCAGTGACACAAACAGTAAACTTCTTCTTCTTCTTCTTCTTCTTCTTCTTCTTCGTTCCAATGTCCTAGCCTCGGACAAGTATATGTACTATCCAGGTAAAGAAGTAAACAATCTACTGTGTTCTATTTTTACTCTGATGTTGAAAGCTTAAGTCTTAAGTAACGCCACATGCATTCTTGTTATCTTACTGCTAGTATTATAAAGATCCCAACAAGTGTAATTAAGCCTCCAGTGAAATGTGTATGGGAAAATGCAGTAGCCATTTTTAAGCTCAAAGCGAACTCAGGAGTGTACTGTAGACTTCCATGAGATAATTGTGCACCATTTCTATTAGGTAACTGTGGAATAATGAACTAAATTAATTTTGCTTGGATACTCATGACGTACTGGCAGTTGTGCAACATTAAGTTATAGAAAATAATGAAAGAAATTAGTGGAGTCTAGGGAGCTCCAAGTGTTGTCAATCACAAAATTAGAAAAAAAAGTTGCTTGTGTAGCAAAGAATGGCAGAAGAATTGTACTGGATAAATAAAAGCTTAGAAACACACAGGTAAGAATGAGAATGTTATCTGAATATAAAAAATAACGCAGTAAGATGGGTCAAGGCTTAGAAAAAAAACCCCAGTAAGATGGGTCAAGGCTTAGACAAGAAAAAAACCCAGTAAGATGGGTCAAGGCTTAGAAAAAAAAACCCCAGTAAGATGGGTCAAGGCTTAGACAAGAAAAAAACCCAGTAAGATGGGTCAAGGCTTAGAAAAAAAAACCCCAGTAAGATGGGTCAAGGCTTAGACAAGAAAAAAACCCAGTAAGATGGGTCAAGGCTTAGAAAAAAAAACCCCAGTAAGATGGGTCAAGGCTTAGACAAGAACAAACCTGAGTGACAGAGCAAAAGTTAACAGCAGAAGTAAACTATGATATTATGGTAGTAGAGACATAACAAGAGAACGCTTCTGGGGTGAACAGAGATACACTTGTCGTGATCGTGAGGTGTTTTCTTGGGCTATCCAGGTATCAGAGCGAGACACAAGCAGCGCACACGTGAAAGGGCATCTTAGTATTACGAGCAGAGCACGCAGTCCCCTCTTTTCAGACTTGCATGTAGAGAAAGGGAGACGCGCACAAAGTGGGACATGTTGGATGACTGAGGCAGAAGAAACCTGAAAGGTGACGTGTAACACGGTCGATATTAACGATAAGAGAAGAGGAGGTGGTTGTGGCCGATGAGCTGTAGCAGTAGAACAGTATTGTCCCGGGTACTTAACCCTGACCAGTGACTGGGTTTGAAAATCTGGTCAGCAGGTTAGTGGGGAAGGTAGGTTAGACTCGGGCTGGTGGGCGTTTGTGAATTGATTTGAGACAGATGCTGAGTGTGGAGGTGAATGCGACAGGAGAAGTAGTATATACAAGGCTGGTTCTAGAGCACCTGGGTTTCACTCCCGGGTATACTACTGGAGAGAATTTAGCTGCAAATTATTGCGCCTTGAAATGGTCTGAAGAAGACAACCCAGTGATGTCACTGAGAACCTTAAGGAGTTGGATTCTCTTTTTTTTTTCACTTTCGTTCGTGCAACAAATTCACGTGTTTCCAAGGCTGTACCTGACTGTCAGACCATTGCACACAACAATCATAGCGCAAAAGAATTGTCACTTGTTAAATCAAAACAGACTCGAGGAAAAACAACTCAATAGCATGGCTAACAGTGCTCACCCGAAAGGCCACAGAACGAGAATTCACCAACCTCATATCATTCATTGGCCAGAGAATGTGTCAGCTGGGTTTATGGCTCCACGAACCTTCTGATACATTAAATCATTCACTGGTCAGAGAATGTATCAGCTGGGATTATGGCTCCACGTGTTGTCAATCACAAAATTAGAAAAAAAAGTTGCTTGTGTAGCAAAGAATGGCAGAAGAATTGTACTGGATAAATAAAAGCTTAGAAACACACAGGTAAGAATGAGAGTGTTATCTGAATATAAAAAATAACGCAGTAAGATGGGTCAAGGCTTAGACAAGAAAAAACCCAGTAAGATGGGTCAAGGCTTAGAAAAAAACCCAGTAAGATGGGTCAAGGCTTAGACAAGAAAAAAACCCAGTAATGGGTCAAGGCTTAGAAAAAAAACCCAGTAAGATGGGTCAAGGCTTAGACAAGAAAAAAACCCAGTAAGATGGGTCAAGGCTTAGACAAGAAAAAAACCCAGTAAGATGGGTCAAGGCTTAGACAAGAAAAAAACCCAGTAAGATGGGTCAAGGCTTAGAAAAAAAACCCAGTAAGATGGGTCAAGGCTTAGACAAGAAAAAAACCCAGTAAGATGGGTCAAGGCTTAGACAAGAAAAAACCCAGTAAGATGGGTCAAGGCTTAGAAAAAAACCCAGTAAGATGGGTCAAGGCTTAGACAAGAAAAAAACCCAGTAAGATGGGTCAAGGCTTAGACAAGAAAAAAACCCAGTAAGATGGGTCAAGGCTTAGAAAAAAACCCAGTAAGATGGGTCAAGGCTTAGACAAGAAAAAAACCCAGTAAGATGGGTCAAGGCTTAGAAAAAAAACCCAGTAAGATGGGTCAAGGCTTAGAAAAAAAAACCCAGTAAGATGGGTCAAGGCTTAGACAAGAAAAAACCCAGTAAGATGGGTCAAGGCTTAGACAAGAAAAAAACCCAGTAAGATGGGTCAAGGCTTAGACAAGAAAAAACCCAGTAAGATGGGTCAAGGCTTAGAAAAAAAAAACCCAGTAAGATGGGTCAAGGCTTAGACAAGAAAAAAACCCAGTAAGATGGGTCAAGGCTTAGACAAGAAAAAAACCCAGTAAGATGGGTCAAGGCTTAGACAAAAAAAAAACCCAGTAAGATGGGTCAAGGCTTAGACAAGAAAAAAACCCAGTAAGATGGGTCAAGGCTTAGACAAGAACAAACCTGAGTGACAGAGCAGAAGTTAACAGCAGAAGTAAACTATGATATTATGGTAGTAGAGACATAACAAGAGAACGCTTCTGGGGTGAACAGAGATACACTTGTCGTGATCGTGAGGTGTTTTCTTGGGCTACCCAGGTATCAGAGCGAGACACAAGCAGCGCACACGTGAAAGGGCATCTTAGTATTACGAGCAGAACACGCAGTCCCCTCTTTTCAGACTTGCATGTAGAGAAAGGGAGACGCACACAAAGTGGGACATCTTGGATGACTGAGGCAGAAGAAACCTGAAAGATGACGTGTAACACGGTCGATATTAATGATAAGAGAAGAGGAGGTGGTTGTGGCCGATGAGCTGTAGCAGTAGAACAGTATTGTCCCGGGTACTTAACCCTGACCAGTGACTGGGTTTGAAAATCTGGTCAGCAGGTTAGTGGGGAAGGTAGGTTAGACTCGGGCTGGTGGGCGTTTGTGAGATTATTTGAGACAGATACTGAGTGTGGAGGTGAATGCGACAGGAGAAGTAGTATATACAAGGCTGGTTCTAGAGCACCTGGGTTTCACTCCCGGGTATACTACTGGAGAGAATTTAGCTGCAAATTATTGCGCCTTGAAATGGTCTGAAGAAGACAACCCAGTGATGTCACTGAGAACCTTAAGGAGTTGGATTCTCTTTTTTTTTCACTTTCGTTCGTGCAACAAATTCACGTGTTTCCAAGGCTGTACCTGACTGTCAGACCATTGCACACAACAATCATAGCGCAAAAGAATTGTCACTTGTTAAATCAAAACAGACTCGAGGAAAAACAACTCAATAGCATGGCTAACAGTGCTCACCCGAAAGGCCACAGAAAGAGAATTCACAAACCTCATATCATTCATTGGCCAGAGCTGGGATTATGGCTCCACGAACCTTCTGATACATGAAATCATTCATCTCCACTGCCAAGCACAAAATCGCGTCATTTTACCTTCAACTCTGTGGTGACAAGTGTCACAGTGCTAAAGACTTTACAACTCTATGGTGGCAGGTGTCACAGTGCTAGAAACTTTGCTGTATACCTCAGCAGAAAGACAGCCGAGGAAAGAATACGTGCACGTGACCAGCACAGCTGGCACTGACAGGATGAAAATCGAAATGCCCGCAGAATACACAGCACAGTGATGGTGACTTCAAGTAAGGGAGACACACAGTACAGTGATGGTGACTTCAGGTAAGGGAGACACACAGTACAGTGATGGTGACTTCAGGTAAGGGAGACACACAGCGCAGTGATGGTGACTTCAGTTAAGGGAGACACACAGCACAGTGATGATGACTTCAGGTAAGGGAGACACACAGCACAGTGATGATGACTTCAGGTAAGGGAGACACACAGTACAGTGATGGTGACTTCAGGTAAGGGAGACACACAGTACAGTGATGGTGACTTCAGTTAAGGGAGACACACAGCACAGTGATGATGACTTCAGGTAAGGGAGACACACAGCACAGTGATGATGACTTCAGGTAAGGGAGACACACAGTACAGTGATGATGACTTCAGGTAAGGGAGACACACAGCACAGTGATGGTGACTTCAGGTAAGGGAGACACACAGCACAGTGATGGTGACTTCAAGTAAGGGAGACACACAGTACAGTGATGATGACTTCAGGTAAGGGAGACACACAGTACAGTGATGGTGACTTCATGTAAGGGAGACACACAGCACAGTGATGGTGAATTCAGATAAGAGAGACACACAGCACAGTGACGGTGACTTCAGGTAAGGGAGACACACAGCACAGTGATGGTGACTTCAAGTAAGGGAGACACACAGTACAGTGATAATGACTTCAGGTAAGGGAGACACACAGTACAGTGATGGTGACCTCAGGTAAGGGAGACACACTGCACAGTGATGGTGACTTCAAGTAAGGGAGACAGTGGCATGCTTGGAGGGGGGTGGATCAATCTACTTGCAACTCTCAAACTGCAGATCTCACGCATACCTGCTGCCCTGGAGTTGGTGGTAATAAGTGGGTCGAAGGCCTGGAGGGACCCCCTCACAAACACAAACACAAACACTGGACACCTTGGAGGCAGTTATGGACAAATCTTTGAGGGGATGAAGATATGGAATGCGAGATTAACCCTCTACATCTGCAGGATGAAGCAGGCGGGGATGAAACAGACGGAGAAATAAGTTCCTTCTGTGGACAGAAACGACAAAGGCAGCATCAAAGCACAACAGGAACAAACAGTGTACACAATTTTCCTTACAGACAAGGGATTAGAAGGGGGAATGTCCTGTTTGCAGTGACCTCACCTCGTACATTTTCTTTGCTCTTTGTTTTATGTTGTAATACGCACCTGGTGAATTCAGATCGTTTGTACTGCCTTCTCCATTAGGACTTGCTATGTCTGTTGGTGCAAGGGTGAGAACTCTGTGGTTCAGCTTTATCACCGTCTGGTCAGAGATTACAGTGTGTTTTACGTATATTTAAATGACGTCATTGAAAAAAACTGTATTAAAAAAAAAAACAAAACAGGGCAGTCCCTTTGCACTTATAATTTCTGAAAAAATTTCAGACATTACAATGGCTATATTGTACAGCACATGCACACTGTTACAGGTGTAAATGAGTGTAAGATAACACAGGGAATGAAGTGTTTATTTAGGTCTAGGGAAATTCAGAGGGAAACGAAATGTCAAAAAAAAAAAATATCATCAATTTTTACAAGACGTTCGTTCATGTTACAGTTTAGTTAAAAGTTTTGTTTCAAAACATGTGGGTCACCATATAACATCAATATACATCACATATAAGAACAGGATTAGAAAGTGGATAAAATTATTTTATAACATCAATATACATTACATATAGGAACAGGATTGGAAATTTGAGGACGCTTTCATAACATCATTATACATCATATATAAGAACAAGATTAGAAAGTGGAAGACAATTGTATTACGCCAAAAATTGAGAATAATCAGAATAATGAGAATGATCAGTTTACATCAAACGCAAAAGCAATCTCGAGAGAAATCTACACATAGAGATGAATAGCCCTTATTGTTTCCAAGTTTCTCTGATCTGATGCAGCTCTTGTAAATTTATGTTCTGGATAAACTGTAACAAAAAAAAATTAACAATTTTTAAGTAGGTCAGGTTCCACTTCCAAACACCGTTCAGTATCACAAAGGTCGGCTGTGTGGAATGATTGACTACAGATTCCCCTGTTCAGTATCACAAAGGTCGGCTGTGTGGAATGATTGACTACAGATTCCCCTGTTCAGTATCACAAAGGTCGGCTGTGTGGAATGATTGACTACAGATTCCCCTGTTCAGTATCACAAAGGTCGGCTGTGTGGAATGATTGACTACAGATTCCCCTGTTCAGTATCACAAAGGTCGGCTGTGTGGAATGATTGACTACAGATTCCCCTGTTCAGTATCACAAAGGTCGGCTGTGTGGAATGATTGACTACAGATTCCCCTGTTCAGTATCACAAAGGTCGGCTGTGTGGAATGATTGACTACAGATTCCCCTGTTCAGTATCACAAAGGTCGGCTGTGTGGAATGATTGACTACAGATTCCCCTGTTCAGTATCACAAAGGTCGGCTGTGTGGAATGATTGACTACAGATTCCCCTGTTCAGTATCACAAAGGTCGGCTGTGTGGAATGATTGACTACAGATTCCCCTGTTCAGTATCACAAAGGTCGGCTGTGTGGAATGATTGACTACAGATTCCCCTGTTCAGTATCACAAAGGTCGGCTGTGTGAATGATTGACTACAGATTCCCCTGTTCAGTATCACAAAGGTCGGCTGTGTGGTGGAATGATTGACTACAGATTCCCCTGTTCAGTATCACAAAGGTCGGCTGTGTGGAATGATTGACTACAGATTCCCCCCGTTCAGTATCACAAAGGTCGGCTGTGTGGAATGATTGACTACAGATTCCCCCCGTTCAGTATCACAAAGGTCGGCTGTGTGGAATGATTGACTACAGATTCCCCCCGTTCAGTATCACAAAGGTCGGCTGTGTGGAATGATTGACTACAGATTCCCCCCGTTCAGTATCACAAAGGTCGGCTGTGTGGAATGATTGACTACAGATTCCCCCCGTTCAGTATCACAAAGGTCGGCTGTGTGGAATGATTGACTACAGATTCCCCCCGTTCAGTATCACAAAGGTCGGCTGTGTGGAATGATTGACTACAGATTCCCCCCGTTCAGTATCACAAAGGTCGGCTGTGGAATGATTGACTACAGATTCCCCCCGTTCAGTATCACAAAGGTCGGCTGTGTGGAATGATTGACTACAGATTCCCCCCTGTTCAGTATCACAAAGGTCGGCTGTGTGGAATGATTGACTACAGATTCCCCTGTTCAGTATCACAAAGGTCGGCTGTGTGGAATGATTGACTACAGATTCCCCTGTTCAGTATCACAAAGGTCGGCTGTGTGGAATGATTGACTACAGATTCCCCTGTTCAGTATCACAAAGGTCGGCTGTGTGGAATGATTGACTACAGATTCCTCCACATTAGCACTTTGTCCGCCAGCAGCAACTTACCAGCCTAACTTCTTATAATATGTCACTATCAACCCTCACTACACTAGAACCACTTCACTACACTTACCTCTCTCATATTACAGGTCTCCTTCAACCCTTACTACACTAGAACCACTTTACTACTCTAATCTCTATAATATTACACGTCCCACTCAACCCTTACAACACTAACATCATTTTACTACACTTATCTCTCTAGTATTACACGTCCCCCTCAACCCTTACTACACTAACATCACTTATCTCTCTAGTATTACACGTCCCCCTCAACCCTTACTACACTAACATCACTTATCTCTCTAGTATTACACGTCTCCCTCAACCCTTACTACACTAACATCACTTATCTCTCTAGTATTACACGTCTCCCTCAACCCTTACTACACTAACATCACTTATCTCTCTAGTATTACACGTCTCCCTCAACCCTTACTACACTAACATCACTTATCTCTCTAGTATTACACGTCCCCCTCAACCCTTACTACACTAACATCACTTATCTCTCTAGTATTACACGTCCCCCTCAACCCTTACTACACTAACATCATTTTACTATAATTATCTCTCTAGTATTACACGTCCCCCTCAACCCTTACTACACTAACATCACTTATCTCTCTAGTATTACACGTCCCCCTCAACCCTTACTACACTAACATCATTATCTCTCTAGTATTACACGTCCCCCTCAACCCTTACTACACTAACATCACTTATCTCTCTAGTATTACATGTCCCCCTCACCCTTACTACACTAACATCACTTATCTCTCTAGTATTACACGTCTCCCTCAACCCTTACTACACTAACATTACTTATCTCTCTAGTATTACACGTCCCCCTCAACCCTTACTACACTAACATCATTTTACTATAATTATATATCTAGTATTACACGTCCCCCTCAACCCTTACTACACTAACATCATTTTACTATAATTATCTCTCTAGTATTACACGTCCCCCTCAACCCTTACTACACTAACATCATTTTACTATAATTATCTCTCTAGTATTACACGTCCCCCTAAACCCTTACTACACTAACATCATTTTACTATAATTATATCTCTAGTATTACACGTCCCCCTCAACCCTTACTACACTAACATCATTTTACTATAATTATCTCTCTAGTATTACACGTCCCCCTCAACCCTTACTACACTAACATCATTTTACTATAATTATCTCTCTAGTATTACACGTCCCCCTCAACCCTTACTACACTAACATCATTTTACTATAATTATATCTCTAGTATTACACGTCCCCCTCAACCCTTACTACACTAACATCATTTTACTATAATTATCTCTCTAGTATTACACGTCCCCCTCAACCCTTACTACACTAACATTGTTTAATGGCTGTTACCAGAAAATCAGATTTGCCTCTGTGGTTGGGATTGCTGAAATGATTAGGGACCAGTTTAGAAGCATGCTGGGTGATATCATATAGATGTTTCTACATGTGGTCAACAAATCTGAGACCAGTTTCATCAGAATAAGTTATTGGTATTAACTAATAGTCATCCTTGGAAAAACCATCTTCCTCCAGCTTTTTTCAGAAAAGATTTAAAAGTTCCTGCTGCTGGAACATCACTCAACAAAGCTTCTCCTGGGATTTCAGGTTCCCTAATGTCATGACCAGATTTACACCTGATCCTGCACTGGCTTTACATCCAGATGGTCCTGCAAGTTTTTGACTTACCTGTAACGCTTTTTCACGTAAGAGAGGTCCAAAAATATGTTCACCTTCACTTTTCCTTTTAGAAACCAGAAATAGACCATGTCTTCCAGTTCCTCATCATCAGCTTTTTTTTTTTTTTAACCTTCCTTCTTTTAGAACCAACTGTACTATCTAACTTTGATGTGAAACTCAAAATTTCTCTTTTTCTGCTCTTTATTTCAGACATGTTTGTTTTACCAACAGTAAAAATCTTAGCAGGTGATGTACTGGTTTTGCATTTTTTGTCAGTCTGTTAATACTTGTTACCATATCCTCAACTGATACTCCAATTAAACAAGATCTTAGGCACTCCCCACCCCTCTCCCCCACCAGCAAAGCATAAAACAAGACAAAAAAACAAGAATTTTATTCCTGCTAACTTCAACATCTAAAATTAAATGAATCTCCCAGTTTATGCTACACAAAAGTATAGAAAGGCTGAAACAATTACTGTCAAATAAAATAACTTCAAATGTTCATAATGTAAGCTAAACTGTAAAATTGTCATCAAATGAAATAATTTCAAATATATGTAAACTAAATCATAAACCATATCTCTTCCTTCCTTCCTTCCTCATCATCTTTACCTCTATCTGGGGCATAGGCTATTAGCAAAGGCACTCCATTTATTTCTATCCTGTTTCTTCTAGCTGTTGCCAAGTGCATCTGATTTATGGCTTTCACCACACTACGTCATAGATCTTTGTGAAGAAGTTCTTCCTCTCCCAGCATCAATTTTTCTTCTTGTTGACCTTGTCATAGCTAACATATTTTTATAGAGTTGTATAGGTGGCTCTATGTCCAATCCTTCTCCTTTCTCATCTGGGCATGGGACCAGCCATGACAGAGTTTCATAAAAGTAATTGCGTTGTACAAGACAAAAAGTCAGGGAAAATCTTATTAAAGAAGCAGTTTATTATACAAATATTAACTGTGAATAAATGTATAATATACAAAATGTATACAATAAAAGTGAAAGAAACTGTACTAAACAACATAAGAAATTACTGATGTGTCTGTTGTAAATGATCTGAGTGGCCAGCAGCTGAGATGAGTTGTTATTTGATCTTTCTTGTATTTTACTGTTTCTTAAAAAACATTTTAAAAAATGGATTTCAGATGCAGGCCATCCGGAAAACCAGTATTTAGTTTCAGGAGTGGGAGATTTTTACATGACAAGTATCAAGCAGTGTACTGGCAGAACTATGCTGATACTGTCCATGCCAAATAAAGCACTTTCAATGAAGTAGTCCTCTATTAAGTTCATTGTTATTACCATCAGGCTGTACTTTGTGCTTGACTGCAGTTAATCTCCTCCTGTTTCTAATACTTGACCTCATCTTTATGTCTAAGCAAACTGTTTCTTGATGATGTTCATCAGAAGCTTTGGTGTGCTCACCTGGTTGTTTCTCTGAGAGGCTTGTTAAAGTATGGTTGGCACTGAAATCATTCATTCCTTTGCATGTCCCTTGCGGAACTTTGCCTCCCAAACAGCACTCCTGTAGGCCTCTCGGTTGTGAGCAAGATGGCCTGCTGCTGCATCCATTTCCAGATCATCAACGATGTCTTGCAGCCATCTTCGTTTCGGTCTTCCTCTTTTTCTTTTTCCCATTATGGCACTGAAATATGTCACTCAATATGTCAAAACACTTTAGTTTGTTTACATTTTTTTCATTATGTTTATCTCTTCAACTTCACATTTATTTCTCTTATTTTCTTGAAATACATCTCATTCTTCCATACAGCCATGATGCACTTCCCATTCTTCTATACAGCCATGATGCACTTCCCATTCTTCTATACAGCCATGATGCACTTATCATTCCTCTATACAGCCATGATGCACTTATCTCTCTAGTATTACACGTCCCCCTCAACCCTTACTACACTAACATCACTTATCTCTCTAGTATTACACGTCCCCCTCAACCCTTACTACACTAACATCACTTATCTCTCTAGTATTACACGTCCCCCTCAACCCTTACTACACTAACATCACTTATCTCTCTAGTATTACACGTCCCCCTCAACCCTTACTACATTAACATCATTTTACTATAATTATCTCTCTAGTATTACACGTCCCCCTCAACCCTTACTACACTAACATCATTTTACTATAATTATCTCTCTAGTATTACACGTCCCCCTCAACCCTTACTACACTAACATCATTTTACTATAATTATCTCTCTAGTATTACACGTCCCCCTCAACCCTTACTACACTAACATCATTTTACTATAATTATATCTCTAGTATTACACGTCCCCCTCAACCCTTACTACACTAACATCATTTTACTATAATTATATATCTAGTATTACACGTCCCCCTCAACCCTTACTACACTAACATCATTTTACTATAATTATCTCTCTAGTATTACACGTCCCCCTCAACCCTTACTACACTAACATCACTTATCTCTCTAGTATTACACGTCCCCCTCAACCCTTACTACACTAACATCACTTATCTCTCTAGTATTACACGTCCCCCTCAACCCTTACTACACTAACATCACTTATCTCTCTAGTATTATACGTCTCCCTCAACCCTTACTACACTAACATCATTTTACTATAATTATCTCTCTAGTATTACACGTCACGCTCAACCCTTACTACACTAACATCACTTATCTCTCTAGTATTACACGTCCCCCTCAACCCTTACTACACTAACATCATTTTACTACACTTATCTCTCTAGTATTACACGTCCCCCTCAACCCTTACTACACTAACATCACTTATCTCTCTAGTATTACACGTCCCCCTCAACCGTTACTACACTAACATCATTTTACTACACTTATCTCTCTAGTATTACACGCCCCCCTCAACCCTTACTACACTAACATCATTTTACTACACTTATCTCTCTAGTATTACAAGGCCCCCTCAACCCTTACTACACTAACATCATTTTACTACACTTATCTCTCTAGTATTACAAGGCCCCCTCAACCCTTACTACACTAACATCATTTTACTACACTTATCTCTCTAGTATTACAGGGCCCCTTCAACCCTTACTACACTAACATCATTTCACTACACTTATCTCTCTAGTATTACACGCCCCCCTCAACCCTTACTACACCAACAGCACTTTTGCTACGATCATCACTATGGAACAGAACACGTCTAATACATGCCCTCTTGAATTAGTATTAGTGTACTCTAATGAATATTGAACACGTGTTTAGCTCACACACCGTATTTTACTGTGATAGCGTACGTGAGTGTGTACACAGATTTTTTTGACTGCTACACAAGTGACACAACAGACGTCACATTGTTACACACGGTGTGACAAACGAAAAACCAGGACAATAACCACTACATATCCGTACACGAACGCGTCAGTTACATATAATCGACCCACTCAACACCACAGTTAACACTCAGTGTGAATCCAGTTATCACAGGATTCAACAGCAACAGAAATCACACAAGTTTAATGATGAATTCCCATTTCTTAAATGCGTGTTGTAAATGTATGTAGTGTGTAACTGACGGAAACAATTATCATGAGAATAGATTAGGAATCCCATGGGACCCTCACACTAACATACAACATAAAAAAACGACATACTAACCTATACAAGTGTATATACTGAAAAACTACAAACACAGACTTTCAATAAAGAATTACATTTTTGTCCTTAAAAGGACAATCAAACTTACAACACTGCATAATGAACTTTGCAACCTTTTGTCATAAAAAAGGACAAGCTAGCAAAAACTACGTTGTGACCTAAACACACATTTGTCCTAACAAGGACAATCAACTACAAAACTTACATGACGAACCAGGTACTACCAAACATCTTTTTTTTTAGAGAAAACTCACACATAACCTGTCTCTACGATATACATATGAAAAACTCACACATAACCTGTCTCTACGATATACATATGAAAAACTCACACATAACCTGTCTCTACGATATACATATGAAAAACTCACACATAACCTGTCTCTACGATATACATATGAAAAACTCACACATGATCTGTCTCTATAATATTCAGACGAAAAAGTCACACACGACCTGTCTCTACAATATTCAGACGAAAAAGTCACACACGACCTGTCTCTACAATATTCAGACGAAAAAGTCACACACGACCTGTCTCTACAATATTCAGACGAAAAAGTCACACACGACCTGTCTCTACAATATTCAGACGAAAAAGTCACACACGACCTGTCTCTACAATATTCAGACGAAAAAGTCACACACGACCTGTCTCTACAATATTCAGACGAAAAAGTCACACACGACCTGTCTCTACAATATTCAGACGAAAAAGTCACACACGACCTGTCTCTACAATATTCAGACGAAAAAGTCACACACGACCTGTCTCTACAATATTCAGACGAAAAAGTCACACACGACCTGTCTCTACAATATTCAGACGAAAAAGTCACACACGACCTGTCTCTACAATATTCAGACGAAAAGCTCACACACGACCTGTCTCTACAATATTCAGACGAAAAAGTCACACACGACCTGTCTCTACAATATTCAGACGAAAAAGTCACACACGACCTGTCTCTACAATATTCAGACGAAAAAGTCACACACGACCTGTCTCTACAATATTCAGACGAAAAGCTCACACACGACCTGTCTCTACAATATTCAGACGAAAAGCTCACACACGACCTGCCTCTACAATATTCAGACGAAAAGCTCACACACGACCTGCCTCTACAATATTCAGACGAAAAACTGCCTCATTCCTACATCCCACCACTCAGGTCCACCTGACTGAGTTCATAATGGGACTTGTACGAACTGCGAGCTGTTGTTCTTTGCAGCCGATGCTGTAGAGATGTTGAGGCACAGCATCGTATCGGCGTGGGGGGCGGGTTATGAGGGCTAATTTTTAAGTCCCGGAGTACAGCTAAAAAGCAGGGAGTGTGCAATGCTTCTTTAGTAGACTCCACAACCGTGGGAGCTATGGCGATCCCTGCCCCGTTAGCCAGGCTAGGACTGTTACTGGGGGTACCAAGGAGAGGTGGGACAGGGTCTTGGTCAGCTATGGTTCGCCAACCCTGACATATCAGCTATGGGTCGCTGATGCCTCAATCGGAACACGGAGACACTTTTTTTTCCGAGCTCACACAAACAGATGAGATGTGGTTTGTAACTGTTTGATCACAACAACAGGGTTTCTCACAAAAATCTGTAACAGTTATACCCAGTCCATTATATTTCTATATATATATAGGCTTAACAGCACACCAGAGGATATGATATATAGACCTAACAGCATGTTAGAGGATATGATATATAGACCTAACAGCACGTTAGAGGATATGATATATAGACCTAACAACACACTGGAGGATATGATATATAGACCTAACAGCACACTGGAGGATATGATATATATACCTAACAACACACTGGAGGATATGATATATAGACCTAACAGCACACCAGAGGATATGATATATAGACCTAACAGCACGTTAGAGGATATGATATATAGACCTAACAACACACTGGAGGATATGATATATAGACCTAACAGCACACCAGAGGATATGATATATAGACCTAACAGCACGTTAGAGGATATGATATATAGACCTAACAACACACTGGAGGATATGATATATAGACCTAACAGCACACCAGAGGATATGATATATAGACCTAACAGCACACCAGAGGATATGATATATAGAATTAACAACACACTAGAGGATATGATCCCCCGTGTGGTACCCGGGATCTGCAAAGAATAGGACCACTGTACCCTAACATGCATGATCGTAAAAGGCGACTAAGGAGGGTTCAGCATAGGGCCAGCAACCCTATCTGGTAAAAAACTATCAGACTGCTACAGAAACAGAAGCAAGGGAAAAAGCAAATGCAGGTGGAAGGAGAAATGCTTATCAGGAAACTGAGCCCATGAAGGTTGTGGATGAAAGCCAGCCACTGGAAGTCCCCAGCCCGACTGCAGACCTCCTGGAACCTAAACAAAAGATGCAAATAGGCAGCTGGAATGTAAGAACACTAAACCAGACTGGAAAACTAGCACAAACCATCAAGGAAATGCACAGATACAAACTAGACATACTAGGAATACAAGAAGCAAGATGGACAGGACAAGGCAGAAGGAAATTAACAACACAGCACACAGAAGATACAATAATATGGTCAGGTAAAGAAGATCTTCATGAAGGAGGAGTAGCATTGATTATAACAAAAGAAGCATCAAGAGCATTGCTGAAATGGACCCCAATAAATGAGAGATTATTATATGCACGGTTCAACTCAAGATTCACGAAGCTGTCTATTATAGTTTGTTATGCACCAACAGAAGCAGCTGAAGAGGAATTAAAAGAAGATTTTTACAACAGCCTCCAAGCACAGTAGAAACAATACCCAAGCATGATATGCTACTCATCTTGGGCGACTTCAATGCAAAAGTAGGTGAAGGAAATGAAGATAGAAGAAGAATCATGGGAAGAGAAGGAATCGGAGAAATAAATGAAAATGGAGAAAGACTGTGCAGTTTCTGTGAAGAAAACATGATGACCATCGGAGGGACAATTTTCCAACACAAAAACATCCATAAGGTGACTTGGAGGTCACCAGATAAAACCACAGAAAACCAAATCGATCACATACTAATAAACAACAAGTGGAAACGGTCACTACAAGATGTGCGAGCAAGGAAAGGAGCAGATATAGGAAGTGATCACAACCTTCTGGTAGCAAAAATAAAACTAAAATTAAGGAAAGCCAGAATCGGAGAACACAGAAAGATACATTTTGATACAAGAAAACTGATAGACCAGCAAACAAGAAATGAATTCTCAATAATACTTAAGAACCGCTTCAGTGTCCTACAAGACGAAGCAGAAATGTCCATATTAGAGTTCAATAAAACACTACAGGAAACAGCAAAAGAGGTGCTGGGATATCGGAAAAGGAGAAAAGAGGAATGGATAAGTGAGACCACATGGGAAAAGATAGAGCAAAGAAAAGAAATCAAGAAAAAATTACTGAACACCAAATCACAACGGCTTAAAGAACGAGTTTTAAGTAATTATGCACAAAAAGACAAAGAAGTGAAGGAATCATGCCGTCAAGATAAACGTCAGTATTATGACAACTTAGCAGAGACAGCAGAGAAAGCAGCATATACAAATGACATGAAAACCATATATAAAATCACAAAGCAGATGACAGGTAACTTCAATACAAGATGTGAAAGTGCAGTAAGAACACAAAATGGACAACTGGTCAGTGGAGAAAGAGAAAAAATTGAAAGATGGAGGGAACACTTTAACACCCTACTAAACAGAACACAAGCAGCACAAGCAATAGATATACCTGAAGCAAAAGCGGAACTAAACATCAATACAGGACCAATAACAATAAATGAAGTAAAAGAGGCGATAAAGATGCTAAAATCAGACAGGGCACCAGGTGAAGATGAAGTGACTGCTGAGATGTTGAAAGCAGAAGAAACAGAAACACCAAAACAACTTTGCCGGATATTACAACAAATTTGGGATTTAGAAAAAGCCCCAGAGGAGTGGAAAACTGGTCTTATAGTAAAACTACCAAAGAAGGGTGACCTCAGAGATTGCGGGAACTGGAGAGGCATTACCCTACTGCCACTCACTAGTAAAGTATTTTGCAGAATAATCATCAACAGAATTGTACCAACACTTGAGGAAAAACTTCGGAAAGAGCAGGCAGGATTTAGGAAAGGAAGATCATGCATAGACCATATATTTGTACTTAGACAAATATTAGAACAGGCAAATGAGTGGCATAGCACAACATATGCATTATTCATAGATTTTGAGAAAGCCTTTGACAGTGTCAACAGAGATGCACTGTGGAAAATCCTAAGATGGCATGGCCTCCCCCATAAAATAGTTAATGTAATCAAAGCCCTATACGAGGGTTTTCAGTGCAAAGTTATCTGTGGAGAACATACCTCCAGCAGCTTTAGGGTACAAACAGGAGTGAAACAGGGATGTGTACTATCACCAACATTATTTATCTTGGCAGTAGACTGGTTAATGAAGGAGGCAACATCAGACAAACGCAGAGGATTACAATGGACCCTTAACACAGTGCTGGAGGACCTTGACTTTGCGGACGACATTTGTCTATTATCAAGCAGTCACAAAGATATGCAAGATAAAATAAACAAGTTAACCCAGAATGCAAACAACATAGGACTAAAGATCAACGTAGGAAAGACAAAGTTAATGAAGCAAAATGTGAACAACAGAAATGTACTCAGAGTAGATAACAAGTTAGTGGAGGAGGTCAACGAATTTGTATACCTTGGCAGCAGAGTAGTAGAAAATGGAGACAGCACAGAGGACATCAACAGCAGACTTACTAGAGCAAACCAGGCTTTTGCAATGCTACAGAATATATGGAAATCAAAAAAACTAAGCATAAATATGAAAATCAGGATATTTAAGAGTAATGTTCTAAGTGTACTACTCTATGGAAGTGAATGCTGGAAAATCACCAAAACCATAGAAAACAAGTTGAATTCTTTCCAGACTAAATGTTTACGAAGAATTAGAAAAATATTTTGGCCAAACACCATAAGAAATAACATCTTATTAGCAGAAATGCAGATGAAACCACTGACAACAATTATTGAGGAAAGACGCTGGCGATGGTTGGGACATGTGCTCAGAATGACTGACAACTCACTACCAAAAATAGCACTAAGATGGACACCACAGGGGAGCAGAAGTAAGGGTAGACCAAAAGAGACATGGAGAAGAACAACAGAAAGGATGTTGAGCAATAGAGGACTCACCTGGGCAAGAGCAGAAAAAAAGGCGAAGGACAGGCATTTGTGGAAAACCCTTGCGGAAGCCCCATGTGCCCTGGGCACTTAAGGTTCAGAGAGAGAGAGAGAGGATATGATATATAGACCTAACAACACACTGGAGGATATGATATATAGACCTAACAACACACTGGAGGATATGATATATAGACCTAACAACACACTGGAGGATATGATATATAGACCTAACAGCACATCAGAGGATATGATATATAGACCTAACAACACACTGGAGGATAAGATATATAGACCTAACAGCACACCAGAGGATATGATATATAGACCTAACAACACACTGGAGGATATGATATATAGACCTAACAGCACACCAGAGGATATGATATATAGACCTAACAACACACTGGAGGATATGATATATAGACCTAACAGCACACTGGAGGATATGATATATATACCTAACAACACACTGGAGGATATGATATATAGACCTAACAGCACACCAGAGGATATGATATATAGACCTAACAGCACATTAGAGGATATGATATATAGACCTAACAACACACTGGAGGATATGATATATAGACCTAACAGCACACCAGAGGATATGATATATAGACCTAACAACACACTGGAGGATATGATATATAGACCTAACAGCACACCAGAGGATATGATATATAGAATTAACAACACACTAGAGGATATGATATATAGACCTAACAACACACTGGAGGATATGATTTATAGACATAACAGCACACCAGAGGATATGATATACAGACCTAACAACACACTGGAGGATATGATATATAGACCTAACAACACACTGGAGGATATGATATATAGACCTAACAGCACACCAGAGGATATGATATATAGACCTTACAACAGACTGGAGGATATGATATATAGACCTAACAGCACACCAGAGGATATGATATATAGACCTCAACAGCATACTAGAGGATATGATATATAGATCTAACAGCACATCAGAGGATATGATATATAGACCTCAACAGCATACTAGAGGATATGATATATAGATCTAACAGCACATCAGAGGATATGATATATAGACCTCAACAGCATACTAGAGGATATGATATATAGATCTAACAGCACATCAGAGAATATGATATATAGACCTAACAGCACACTAGAGGGTATGATATATAGACCAAACAGTACACCAAATGGTATGATATATAGATCAAACATCACATTAGATGTCAGTCAGTCAATCATTTGCATGTCCATTGCGGAACTTTGCCTAACTAACAGCTCTCTTGTAGGCTTCTCCGTTGTAAGCAGGATGCCCTGCTGCTGATGCATCCATTTGCAGATTATCAATGATGTACTCTTCCAAGACAGTCTTCTCTAACTTCTCATAATGTTTAATATATACAAAATATTTAAGTTTTCTTCGTTTAATGTTCTTTACTAGCCAGCCTTCTTCAATATTAAGTTCTTATAGTATGGATATATTTGTTCTTTTTTGTGTCCGTGATATTTGAAGAACTCTTCTGTAGCATTTACATTCAAAGACATTTATGTGTTTCTCAGCTGTTTTGTTAAGTGTCCAGGTCTCATGGGCATATGTTACGATGAGAAAGATGCATGACCTTAAAAATTTTATTTCTGTAGTTCTGCCTCTCTACAGATTCTTTAGTTGTTTTACTTTCTGAAGAGCGATAGATGTCCTCCTTTAATTTCCCTCATTGTATCTCCATTATTAGTTAGTAGTGATCCAAGATATTCAAAACTCTCCACCTCTTCCAATTTTTCCTCATTGATACATATTTCAGTTGCTTCATTTGTTTTAGTCAGTTGTCATCAATGTAGTTTTCTTCGCATTAAGATAGATAGTTTGATGTACAAACCTAGTAGGACAGTAGAGGATATCATACATAGACCTAACAACAAACTAGAGGATATGATATACAGATATAATAGCATACTGGAGGGTATGATGTACAGATCTAGCAGCACACTGATATATAGACCTAACAGCTCACTAGACGGTATGATATATAGGCCTAATAGCTCACTAGAGGGTATGATATATAGGCTTAACAGCTCACTAGAGGTTATGATATATAGATCTTACAGCTCACTAGAGGTATGATATATAGGCCTAACAGCTCATTAATGTGATATAAAGACCTAAGAGCCCACTAGAGGGTATGATACGTAGCTTAACAGCTCAGTAGGGGGTAAGATATATAGACCTAACACTTCACAAGAGGGTATGATATGTAGGCTTAACAGCTCACTAGAGGGTATGATATATAGACCTAATAGCAACTAGAGGATATGATATGTAGACCTAACAGCCCACTAAAGGGTGATGTGTTCAGCAACTTTCCCTCACTAAAGATTAAAATTATTAAGAAAATAGGAACAGCTTTATTAATTAGCAAGAAAGCAGTTATGACATTTCTGTTTGCATCGTAATCATACAAAAACGTACAGGTGAAAAAAAAAAAATATAATGTAAGTTCACATGAATGCTATGCAACAAATAGGAATGAAAGAAATAGAATAAATGAAGCACTTAGCTGTGCCTTGTGAGAACCTGCATCCAGTAGTGCGTGTGGTAGAGTGTTGAGAATGTTTAAATGGAGACTTGAGGTGAATGATAAGTAGGTAGTAAAAAAGGGGGTGGGGACTTCATAAAGGAGAAAGTGATACAGTGGTAACCTAGCCAGGTGAGGGTGGGTGGAATAGATGAATGTGGTTGGGATAGAAGGCTTGTAATCTAATGTAGTGAGCAGGTTCTGACATGTGTTCTGCAGGTGAGGAAGGAGTATAACTTGCAGAGGGAATATGATTGTGGAAAAATTGATTGTTAAGTATAACTGAATTTCAAGTTCAAGCCATGTGGTTCCAGCATCCTGTTTTCCTGGATGTAGCAGTTCTCAAGTGCTAGGCAGTTTCTGTCATCAGAGTGACATTGTTTAACGGCCGTTACCAGAAAATCAGATTTGCCTCTGTGGTTGGGATTGCTGAAATGATTAGGGACCAGTTTAGAAGCATGCTGGGTGATATCATATAGATGTTTCTACATGTGGTCAACAAATCTGAGACCAGTTTCATCAGAATAAGTTATTGGTATTAACTAATTGTCATCCTTGGAAAAACCATCTTCCTCCAGCTTTTTTCAGAAAAGATTTAAAAGTTCCTGCCGCTGGAACATCACTCAACAGAGCTTCTCCTGGGATTTCAGGCTCCCTAATGTCATGACCAGATTTACACCTGATCCTGCACTGGCTTTACATCCAGATGTTCCTGCAAGTTTTTTACTTACCTGTAACGCTTTTTCACGTAAGAGAGGTCCAAAAATATGTTCACCTTCACTTTTCCTTTTAGAAACCAGAAATAGACCATGTCTTCCAGTTCCTCATCATCAGCTTTTTTTTTTTTTTTTAACCTTCCTTCTTTTAGAACCAACTGTACTATCTAACTTTGATGTGAAACTCAAAATTTCTCTTTTTCTGCTCTTTATTTCAGACATGTTTGTTTTACCAACAGTAAAAATCTTAGCAGGTGATGTACTTGTTTTGCATTTTTTGTCAGTCTGTTAATACTTGTTACCATATCCTCAACTGATACTCCAATTAAACAAGATCTTAGGCACTCCCCACCCCTCTCCCCCACCAGCAAAACATAAAACAAGACAAAAAAAAAAAAAGAATTTTATTCCTACTAACTTCAACATCTAAAATTAAATGAATCTCCCAGTTTATGCTACACAAAAGTATAGAAAGGCTGAAACAATTACTGTCAAATAAAATAACTTCAAATGTTCATAATGTAAGCTAAACTGTAAATTTGTCATCAAATGAAATAATTTCAAATATATGTAAACTAAATCATAAACCATATCTCTTCCTTCCTTCCTTCCTCATCATCTTTACCTCTATCTGGGGCATAGGCTATTAGCAAAGGCACTCCATTTATTTCTATCCTGTTTCTTCTAGTTGTTGCCAAGTGCATCTGATTTCTGGCTTTCACCACACTACATCATAGATCTTTGTGAAGAAGTTCTTCCTCTCCCAGCATCAATTTTTCTTCTTGTTGACCTTGTCATAGCTAACATATTTTTATAGAGTTGTATAGGTGGCTCTATGTCCAATCCTTCTCCTTTCTCATCTGGGCATGGGACCAGCCATGACGGAGTTTCATAAAAGTAATTGCGTTGTACAAGGCAAAAAGTCAGGGAAAATCTTATTAAAGAAGCAGTTTATTATACAAATATTAACTGTGAATAAATGTATAATATACAAAATGTATACAATAAAAGTGAAAGAAACTGTACTAAACAACATAAGAAATTACTGATGTGTCTGTTGTAAATGATCTGAGTGGCCAGCAGCTCAGATGAGTTGTTATTTGATCTTTCTTGTATTTTACTGTTTCTTAAAAAACATTTTAAAAAATGGATTTCAGATGCAGGCCATCCGGAAAACCAGTATTTAGTTTCAGGAGTGGGAGATTTTTACATGACAAGTATCAAGCAGTGTACTGGCAGAACTATGCTGATACTGTCCATGCCAAATAAAGCACTTTCAATGAAGTAGTCCTCTATTAAGTTCATTGTTATTACCATCAGGCTGTACTTTGTGCTTGACTGCAGTTAATCTCCTCCTGTTTCTAATACTTGACCTCATCTTTATGTCTAAGCAAACTGTTTCTTGATGATGTTCATCAGAAGCTTTGGTGTGCTCACCTGGTTGTTTCTCTGAGAGGCTTGTTAAAGTATGGTTGGCACTGAAATATGTCACTCAATATGTCAAAACACTTTAGTTTGTTTACATTTCTTTCATTATGTTTATCTCTTCAACTTCACATTTATTTCTCTTATTTTCTTGAAATACATCTCATTCTTCCATACAGCCATGATGCACTTCCCATTCTTCTATACAGCCATGATGCACTTCCCATTCTTCTATACAGCCATGATGCTATTCCCATTCTTCTATACAGCTATGAAATACATCCAATTCTTCTATACAACCATGAAATACATCTCATTCTTCTATCTTACATCTTACATCCTTCCTGTGCTGTCAAAAGTCACATAGGGCTCACATGTTAGCTAGCCAAGTTTTCCTGTTTTCTGTGATTTTCAACCTCATCAAGGGATTTTATGCCAAGTAATTTGGCCCCTCTTAATAATGTCCTTTTGAGAGTTTCACATAGTCGACCTCTTTTTCTTTGGCCTGTTGTGTTCCACTTCATAGTTTGTTTTGGGATTCTCTATGGCAAAACAGCCTCGAGAGTAAGGATCATAACCAAGTAAAGTGTGAGTACCTGCAGTACCCCCCCCTCCCTGAGTCTCTGTTTACTGCTCACATGAGATCAGGAAAAAAAATCTTGTGATAAATGATTTAGAAGTTTTCAGTAATGCAGTTTACTAGAGAAACTTAGTGCTCCACTAGATTCTGTACTGAAAATAGAGCAAGGTTAAAATGATATATTGGAATTTATGTGATTGTTTATAGAGTGGGAGAAAGTGAGTATCATGGGATAGTTGGGGGCTGTAGCAGAGATTATAAAACTGAGTTTTGAGAGTGTGAGATATAGCCGGGGATGAGTTAGAGTGAGTCAGTGTATGAGTTATGTCAGTGTCCAGTTAGTAGTCATGTGATAGTCAGTGTATGAGTTATGTCAGTGTCCAGTTAGTATTCATGTGATAGTCAGTGTATGAGCTATGTCAGAGTCAAGTTAGTAGTCATGTGATAGTCAGTGTATGAGTTAGGTCAGAGTCAAGTTTGTAGTCATGTGATAGTCAGTGTATGAGTTAGGTCAGAGTCAAGTTTGTAGTCATGTGATAGTCAGAGTATGAGTTAGGTCAGAGTCAAGTTAGTAGTCATGTGATAGTCAGAGTTTTGAGTTACTCTAATATTTTTGGGGAGTTGTTTTGAGATGTAATCAGGACAAGGAAGTAGTTGGAGTTATTCAAAGTTTTAAATTTTTTATTATGTGGTTTTGGGGATTGTGTCATTTTTTAGGACAGACTTGCAAGTTTGTTAAGAATTCTAGATAGAATGATGAAATAGTTACAAGACTCATGTTCACCATCGAAGGAATTGTGGCCTAGTAATTTTGGAAGTGAAGTCGTATTCATTGTGAATTTGAATTGTAAGTTTGTGAGTTGGCAGTCGTATTCATTGTGAATTTGAATTGTAAGTTTGTGAGTTGGCAGTCGTATTCATTGTGAATTTGAATTGTAAGTTTGTGAGTTGGCAGTCATATTCATTGTGAATTTGAATTGTAAGTTTGTGAGTTGGCAGTCGTATTCATTGTGAATTTGAATTGTAAGTTTGTGAGTTGGCAGTCGTATTCATTGTGAATTTGAACTGTAAGTTTGTGAGTTGGCATTTTTCATTACTGTCATACATGTTCTGCTCCTACATGGCGAACTAGTTCTCACCAGGAAGTTTTTCTTTTCATTGTATTCTGTATTTCCTGCTCTGTGGTAGTGATGTTTATTCATCCTCTCAATTTCATCCTTCATTCTATCCATTAATAAAATTGTGCTGTCTGATGTAAAACTATATACATTACTGACTTTGCTGGAAGCCTCGCTGTTGACAAGTTTGTTATGTCATAAGAATGCCAAGTTTAGTCAAGTTGTTGTATCTCAATATTCTTTTGTAGAGTTCTTGTGCCTGGGAGTTCTTGTTGAATTTTCTTAGTGTTTAGTAGATGGAATAGGTTGTCCATTAGGAAAATATGGGCACTAACACCATATCCCTATGAGCCTCTAAGGCATGACAGGATTACCTTTACCTTATTTAACTTGTACATTCTGATCTATTAGCACCAACAACAAGAAGTAATTTCTATAACGAAAATTGTACTCCACAAGAAGACTAATCAACAGTATCATTAGTAATGTACTCTAGTTCACTGCTTATTTAGGCATTCAGCATAATATTTCTTTATCTCTGTTTCTTCTCATCATGTGACTGATAAATGGTCTCCTTTTTCTGTTCACCCATGAGACAAACTGTTGTTTGCTCATCTGTGTCATTCTTGAAGTCGTTCTACTTTATACTGAGTATTTTCCTAAGACATTTGTTTTCAAAAGAGTCTAATTTGTTGTCTATTTCTTTAGTTGTTTTATCTTTCACATGCATAAATGAAGGTGGATATTACATTTTAATTGAATAATTTTAAATTGGTTTTTGTGCTTATAACTTTACAGTGCCATATGTTCTCAAGATTTTTGAAGGTCAGTGCTGCTTTTGCAGTTCTAATTCTAACTTCCCTTCTGGTGTCACCATCCTGGTCTATGTAGCTGCTGAGGTATGCAAATTGATTTACTTCTTCAACAGCTGCTCCTTCTTGACTAATGAGAAGTTTCATTATTTTTATTTTTTCCTTGTTAATTCCAAGCCTTATTTTGCTAGCCAGTGAAGACAGGGTGTCTGTTTTTTATTGCGTCGAATTCACATTGTCACTGATAAGACTTATGCCATCAGCAAAATCAAGATCTTCCAAATGGGTCTCATGTACCCAGTCAATGCCCATTTTACCTGTGCATCATTTTTTCATTATGAAGTCTATGGCAATTCCAAAAAGCAGGAGAGATAATATACATCCTTGTTTCATGCCTGTTTCAATCTGAAACCATTTGTTCATTCCTTCTTCTGTCTTGACTGCACAAACATATCTGTTGTAGAGATCTCTAATAATGTTGACAATTTTAGATGGTATTCCATATAGTCTTAAAATTCTCCACAATGAATCTCTGTGTATTCTATCAAATGCCTTTTTAAAGTCTATGAAGTTCAAAATTAATGGTTTTTACTTTTCAATATGTTCTTCAAGTCATCATCATCATCATCATCATGTGCCGTGCCGACTGGCGTTGGCTATTATGCTTCTCCAGAGTACCCGATCCTTTATGCAGCCCATCAGTTCAGTTAGTGATCTCCTCTCACACCATCCCGTCAGACTGTCCAGTATCATTTCTCTTGGTCTTCCTCTTGATCTTCTTCCTTCTATTTTTCCTGTTGTTATAATATTTTCAATGCCCCCTCTTCTCATTGCATGTCCTATGAAAGTACATTGTCTCTCTCTTATCTTTTTGACAAGGTTTTTTTGTCTCTCCAGCTCTTCTCATACATTCATCATTAGTTATTTTTGCTGTCCAGGGGATTTGCAACATTCTTCTAATAAACCACATTTCTGCTGCTTCCAATGATTTTTGTGCAGACTTGCCTATTGTCCATGATTCACTTCCATATAACAAGATAGGTTCAATATGGCATTTTAGGACTCATTTTCTAACATTCATTGATAAAGATGTGTTAGTTAATATGTTTCTCATTCTCTGAAATGCAGTCTTTGCTTGGCCTATTCTGTTCCTAATTTCTGTTCTGCATTTCCCATCTGAAGTTATTACTGCTCCAAGGTATTTGAATTTCTGCACCTGCTTTAGAATAGTTCCGTTTAATTTAATACTGCATGCTGGTGGATTCTGTTTCTTAGATATAACCACAGTCTCTGTCTTTTTGATGTTCAAAGTAAGGCCTTTCTGTTCACTTTCTTTGGCGACCTTATCCAAGAGATTTTGCAGGTCTTGTTGGTTCTCAGCTATCAGTACTGTGTTGTCAGCATATCAAAGGTTGTTAATATTGTATCCTCCAATTTTTATGCCTGGTTCTGTGATAATTGTTCTTAGAATATTCTCGCTATACAGAGAAAAAAGGTCTGGAGATAGTACACATCCTTGTCGACCCCTTGTTTTATAGGTTGATATTTTCCAGTCCTATTTTCAACTCGAATTGCTGCTTCTTGCTGCCAGTATAGATGTTTTACAGTCCTCAGGTCTTTGCCGTCTATACTGATGTCTTCAAGTATTTTAATAATTTCATTATGTTTCACCTTGTCAAATGCCTTGGTGTAATCAATGAAGCATAAGTAGAGATCTTTCTGTACTTCTAAAGCTCTTTCTGTTAGTGTTCGTAAAGCATAAATGGCATTGTGTGTTCCCTTTCCTTCAACAAATCCAAACTGTTCATCTGCTATTTCCATTTTTATCTTTTTCCTTGTTCTTCTCATAATGATTCTCAGAAGTAGCTTCGTTATGTGACATGAGAGGCTGATATTACTGTGGTCGTCACATTCCTTTGCACCTGGTTTCTTTGGTAGTGCTATAAATGTGGATTTAATCAGGTCACTGGGAATATAACCACTGTTGTAAATGTCATTCAGTAACTTGGTTATTATTTTTATTCCTGTCTCCTCTAGTGCCTCTATTTCTTCTATTGTTATATTATCAAGCCCAGTCGCTTTTCCTTTCTTCATGTGTTTGATGGCATCTATGATTTCATCTTCAAGTATTGGTGGTCCATCATAGTTTTCAGTATCTGGTGTTAATTCTGGTCTTTCTCCTCCATATAGCTCACCGATATACTCTGTCCACCTGTCCACAATGTCTTCTTTTCCCATTAACATTTTACCTTCTTTCGATTTCAGGCATCCTGTGGTATATTTTGTTTTCCTGCCTGTGAGTTCATTAATTCGTTTGTGCATGTTTTTGCTGTCTTTAATATGAGAGTCCTCTATCTGTCTGCACTGCTCATTTAACCACACTTCTTTTGCATCTCTGCATTTGCGTCTTATTTCTTTATTTATCTTGCTATATTTTTCCTCGTTATTTTTATTCCTCCTCCTCTTGTCCATCAGTCCTAAGATGTCGTCTGTCATCCATTTATTTTTAGGGGCTTCTTTTTTTGGTGGTATTATCTCCTTAACAGTTTGGTGGATAGAATCTCTTAACATTTCCCATTGTTCATCTATACTATTTATCTTTGCTATTGCATTGCAGAAACACCAAAACAACTTTGCCGGATATTACAACAAATTTGGGATTTAGAAAAAGCCCCAGAGGAGTGGAAAACTGGTCTTATAGTAAAACTACCAAAGAAGGGTGACCTCAGAGATTGCGGGAACTGGAGAGGCATTACCCTACTGCCACTCACTAGTAAAGTATTTTGCAGAATAATCATCAACAGAATTGTACCAATACTTGAGGAAAAACTTCGGAAAGAGCAGGCAGGATTTAGGAAAGGAAGATCATGCATAGACCATATATTTGTACTTAGACAAATATTAGAACAGGCAAATGAGTGGCATAGCACAACATATGCATTATTCATAGATTTTGAGAAAGCCTTTGACAGTGTCAACAGAGATGCACTGTGGAAAATCCTAAGATGGCATGGCCTCCCCCATAAAATAGTTAATGTAATCAAAGCCCTATACGAGGGTTTTCAGTGCAAAGTTATCTGTGGAGAACATACCTCCAGCAGCTTTAGGGTACAAACAGGAGTGAAACAGGGATGTGTACTATCACCAACATTATTTATCTTGGCAGTAGACTGGTTAATGAAGGAGGCAACATCAGACAAACGCAGAGGATTACAATGGACCCTTAACACAGTGCTGGAGGACCTTGACTTTGCGGACGACATTTGTCTATTATCAAGCAGTCACAAAGATATGCAAGATAAAATAAACAAGTTAACCCAGAATGCAAACAACATAGGACTAAAGATCAACGTAGGAAAGACAAAATTAATGAAGCAAAATGTGAACAACAGAAATGTACTCAGAGTAGATAACAAGTTAGTGGAGGAGGTCAACGAATTTGTATACCTTGGCAGCAGAGTAGTAGAAAATGGAGACAGCACAGAGGACATCAACAGCAGACTTACTAGAGCAAACCAGGCTTTTGCAATGCTACAGAATATATGGAAATCAAATAAACTAAGCATAAATATGAAAATCAGGATATTTAAGAGTAATGTTCTAAGTGTACTACTCTATGGTAGTGAATGCTGGAAAATCACCAAAACCATAGAAAACAAGTTGAATTCTTTCCAGACTAAATGTTTACGTAGAATTAAAAAAATATTTTGGCCAAACACCATAAGAAATAACATCTTATTGGCAGAAATGCAGATGAAACCACTGACAACAATTATTGAGGAAAGACGCTGGCGATGGTTGGGACATGTGCTCCGAATGACTGACAACTCACTACCAAAAATAGCACTAAGATGGACACCACAGGGAAGCAGAAGTAAGGGTAGACCAAAAGAGACATGGAGAAGAACAACAGAAAGGATGTTGAGCAATAGAGGGCTCACCTGGGCAAGAGCAGAAAAAAAGGCGAAAGACAGGCATTTGTGGAAAACCCTTGCGGAAGCCCCATGTGCCCTGGGCACTTAAGGTTCAGAGAGAGAGATTGCATTGCATCTATTTGTTATAATAACTTTGTATTGTTCTTGCAGTTCTTGGTAATTTTTAAGAAGTTCTGTATTCAGTTTGATGTTTCTCACTTTTCTGCATGCTTTCTTTAGTTTTATTCTAACTTTTCCACAGAGTGGATCATGGTCACTATTGCAGTCAGCTCCTGGCATGGTTTTTGTTGTCAGTAATGCATTGCGGAATCGTTTGTTGATTAATATGTAGTCTATCTGGTTAAAAGTCTTTTTGTCTGGGCTGCACCACGTTGCCAGTCTTCGAGGATGTTGTTTAAACCAGGTGTTTCCTACAACCATGCTGTGTATTCTTGCCCATTCAATTAATTTATAACCTCTGTCATTCCTCTCCCCCAGTCCATAGTCACCAACGATGTCTGAAGTTCTTCCTTTACCAACTTTGGCATTAAAATCTCCCATGACTATGGCAACTTCATGTGACTTTGTGTGTTTTAGTGCTGTCTCTATGTCATTATAAAATAGCTGTACATCTTCTTCAGAGCTTTCAGATGTTGGAGCGTACATTTGTAGAATATTTATGTTTATTGGTTGTCCTTTCAGTTGGGCTAGCAGGACTCGGTCCGAGATGTTCAAATATCCTACAATTGTCCTTGCCGTTTGTTCATCAAATATAATTCCTACTCCTCGTTCATGTTTCTCATTTCCTGAATATATTATTGTATATTTATCTGATTTTATCTTCCCTGCACCTGTCCATCTAACTTCACTCATTCCTAATATGTTGATCTTCATCCTTTCTATTTCCATCTTTACATTTTCTAATTTTCCAGCCTGGAATAAAGTTCTAACATTCCATGTTGCTATTTTGAACTTGTTAGTTTTGCCATCAGTAGCTTGATGATGATCTGGCCTCACCTGTGGCTCGTGAGATGCCCTACCGGACGAGGCTGTTCCAGAGGAACATCCATTAACGTCGTTCATGTATTCTTCAAGTATTATTCTTAAAAATCTGGTTGAGAGAGTTTTTCTTTTTTTGAAATCCTGCTTGTTCTTCTCTCATTGCAACATCCACTGTCTATTTAATTCTATTCAGAATGAGTTTGCAAAATACTTCTGACACTCCTATGCAGCCATGAAATACATTCCATTCTTCTATACAGCTATGACCTACATCACATTCTTCTATACAGCCATGAAATACATCACACTTTTCTATACAGCCATGAAATACATCACACTTTTCTATATAGCCATGAAATACATCACACTTTTCTATACAGCCATGAAATACATCACATTTTTCTATACAGCTATGACATATTTCCCATTCTTCAATAAAGCCACATTACTGAAACTCACTTCTCTATTGCATTTCTTCATTAACATCCAAGTTTCTGTGTCTCACAGTAATGCTGTAAATATCTAACATTTCTCAACTATTTTAATTGTCTCTATGTTACATTACAATCAAAATCAATTTTACATATATTAAAAATAATGAACACAACCAGGTTTTAAGGATTATATTTCATGCCTACATATATGTCTATGCAGGTGCATATCATTAAAACTTCCTGAGATTCTAGACACCATGGAGTTACTCACATATATACTGCAAAAAATCATTAAACAAGCTCTAAGCTTACAAATTCACATGTTTTTTTTTCTACACAATAAGCATAATTTTAATATAATCATTTCAAAAGCTATGTCACCATATAAAACTTATTGTATTACCATCTTGCTGGATGTAGTTCAAGAATATCACCTGCTGTGTGTTATTTCAGTCTTTTAGAAATACCTCTCCTATGCCTAGTCAGTTTTTTGTTTGTTATTTCTGTGCAAAACCTCATCTTTCTCCAGCTATATTTCACTGAGACATAGAATCAGTTTTACAGAAAAATGTTGCTTGCTACAGGCTGGTCTATGTTCTCTTCTACGTTCTAGTCCACATGTCACACACAACAACTGTCAAAGCCATGTTTAACATGCTGAGAGAACTATTCTCTGACATGTTTACAATAATCAAGAGAATGATGTCCAACACATATTCTTGTTTCAGTGATGCTATGTTAATGGTGTTCCCTTGGTTAGGAAGCTATGTTGCCATGAATGCCCCACACTGGTAAATAACTTCCATGAACAAGCTAAATAGGCATGGGGAACATCTCCATATATCATGTCAGTCGGTGATTCTAAGAAAATCCTTGATCCTTTGTAATGCTTGCTTGCCCTGTCCTGGAATAAGCAATCAGAAAGCTTCAATAGTTTCATTTTTTGTATAAATTTCACACAGGAAATTTTTTTTCTTGTTATATAAAATAACTTTTTTTTTGTTACTACTGGACAAAAGTTAAGGGCTGGTTTTTTTCATTCTTACATTAAAAATAAAATCAATTGACTAACAAACAAGCCATTAGTACAAAAAAAAACAGCATTTAAAACTGAACAAATTCAATCATTTCATTTGCAAATCGGAATAGGAATACACATACAGCAAGCTGGCGAAATCACTCACCCCTCATCCAAAAATTCACAAGAGTGGTCTTCAAACAACAAACATGTCATCATCGCGTGTGGCCACCGTTTGCTGCCAGACATTTGATGTGCCGTTGCCTCATCGAGTTAACCAGGGTTGTTAGGACATTCTGTGGTATGGCCTGCCACTCTTGTTGAAGGAAAAGGGTCAGTTGAGTGATATGAACAAGTGAAGGATGATTTGTCGAAACCTGTTTGCCTAGGACATCTCAAAGGTGCTCAGTGGGTCAATCGATTCTAGTGATCCTTTGCTGTTGAAGAAAATTTTCTATGACATGACCCCGATGTGGTCTTGCGTTATCGTCTTGCAGGATTGCCCCTGCACCCATGGCTTGCAAGGTAGGCTGGACAATGGGTTGCAGAATTTCATTCAGGTATCACTGGGCGGTTAGGGTGCCATGAATGATATGGAGACGAGTCCTGCCGTGCCTGCTGATGCCACCCCAGATCATGACTGATCCTCCTCCGTAACGATCCACCTCTTGGATGGTAATGTCATCGAACCATTCCCCTGGCCTTCTCCAAACACAGAATCTGCCAACATTGAAAGACATACTGAAGCGGGATTCATCCGTGAAAAGAATTTTACCCCACTGGCACCTTCTCCAATGGATGTGCTGCCGGCACCAGGCAACTCTAGCTCTGCAGTGAGCTGGAGTAAGAGGTATTCTTATTGCTGGTCATTGTGAAGCCACCCCAGATTCTCTTAAATGCCTGTGAATTGTTCTGCCACTAACACTGACGTTTGCCGTATTCATTAGCTGGTTTCTGAGAATGGAAGACGTTACTGTCCGGTTGAGATGTGTTGACAGCTGCAGGTATCTGTCATCTTGTCTACTCATGTAACAAGGTTGGTCTGAATGATGCCTGTCTTCTACTCCTCCAGTTGTGCAAAATAGCTCCAAATGCCCTTGGATGGTACAATGGGACATCCCCGAACACCATGTAACTTCACGGCCAGATAAACCGCTTTCAACCAAGGATATGACCCAATGACGCTCAAAGGTGCTAAAACACCTTCGTGGTGGGATGGTGTTTTTTTCAAATGACAAAAATATCCCTAAACTACTTTAATAAAAATGATTGGAAGGTGAGAAGTGATCACTAAGGATGCCTCTTGCACATGCAGCACAAATTAGCACGATTTAATTACCTGCTGGGTCATGCTGACACTTTTTAAAATCCCCTAACATTTTGTCTAGGATGATGCTACTGTGCTTGATTTTTACACTTGTTGTGATGAACAGTTGGTGTTGTTTATGCCCCGGCTGCATAGATGACTGTCTGAGAATACAATTTAATCAAGATTCTACAATAAATTTATTTACAGCTTTAGTACTGCAATCAAAATAAACATATGCTTGAAATTAATGACTGGCCCTTAGCTTTTGTCCAGTAGTAAATACATGAAAGAATACAGATACATAAAGCATAAAATTAATGGATTGTAAAATATTTATTCATGGCTTCAGTAGACTGGGAGGGACTGAATTAATTTAAATAAGGAACTGTAAGGACATTGTTTGAAGTTTATTGTTCTCTCACTGATACTTTCTTCCTCAGTAAATTCAGAATTTTTGTCACGTGAAAATACTAAAGGGTCTATTTATTTTTTCAACTTCTTCATTTGGGCTCAGAAGTGGATGAAGTGCCAGAAACAGGGGGAAAGCAGCCAACAAACCTCTCAGACTCTCACATTTTTAAAATATATTTTGTTAACCGAGCCATAGATCACACGACTGAAAGTCATGGAAACATTTCAAGAAAATTAAATGTAATATAACAGATCAAACTATAAAAACATTTCTCACATGCAAATTCTGTGTAATATAACAGTCCAAACAATCCTAAGAAGCAATGGAAGAGTCTTCGGAGAGAAGGTACAATTGTTTGCAAGCACTTCCCCGGCAGCTTGCATGTCTTAGTAACATTTCTGTTATTAAACTTATGGCTTATGTTCTCTTATGGCGTATGTTCTCTTATGGCTTATTTTCTCTTATGGCTTATGTTCTCTTATGGCTTATGTTATGTCTGCTGTACCAGAAGGTGGTGCTCTCATCTTTCTCACAGTAAGTGAACAAGAAAAACACTTGCTTGTATGCCTCATATTCAATGGCCACACTTTTCAAACAGAAAATGTTGAAATGAATCTCTTTACTAAAAACAATACTAAATACCATACAATAATGGAGAAAAAATGCTACAAGCATAATGTAAGAGCAAGGATGTGTTTAAGTCATCCATCTGCACCGAGGACATGGACTGTTTGACTGATCCTAAGAGGTAGCATCACTGCAGTCAAGACATTCCCATATCCATTCCAATGCCTGTCCCAGTAACCAGTGTAAGGTGTGTGTACTGAGTGTTCTTGTTGCATGCTGACTGAGAGTTCATCACTTCTCTCCACAATGTGAGCTTATCCTTCTTGCTTTACTTCACAGTTCCTTCATTCTGCATATGTATGGGTTATTCTCTCAGTTCAACTCTTCCTCCTTGCACTGTTCGGCCATAGCCTTCAAGATGTCTGACATATCCAGTTTCAGTATACACTTTTAATGGAGGCTTTTCCAGGTACTCAGTATCAAACACTCCATCATGCCCAAGTCAGCAGATTCATACTTGAAAATGTGTAAGGTTTTCCCACTTCATGTGAAGTATGCCTCTGTTGATTTCATGGAGCATTCTTTGGGAGTCCACCACTATGACAGCACAGTGTACCTGCTATTCATCCGGCCAGGTGACTGTAGTTGTGGCAGCTCTGCTTTCTACCCTCATACTGCAATTTGTGATGGTTCTTTCCTCAACTGTCTTTCTACTGAGGTATGACTTGCTTCTGCTTATCAGATCAGCAGTACTGAAAGTGATTAATTATAGCACACACTAAGAAATGAAGTTGTGAAAGTAAAGTAAAATAAGTACATGACAGAATATATACTTTATTTACCACTTCCTTAAACTTGTTAGTGATCATTTACTCATTTTGATTTCACACAGTTCTCAAACCCATTAGGAACACTGCATTAATCTTTGATATATCATCAGGCTCCTTTAAACTCAATTTAAATATCAAAGTTTTATTTTATTTTCTTATAAATTTTATTCACTTGCAAAGTTTTAAATGTCATGACTTCTGATACTTCATATAAACATAAAGAATAACGAGAAAATACTTTTTTTTTTTTTTAAAGCAGAATAAAATGCATTTTACCTTGAAATTACCATATGGAATTTGTGGACCCTTTCATAAGTCTTAGATATAATATGGGTGATTAAACCATGTGGACAACAACATCATCATCATCATCATCATCATCGTTGCCATCATCATCATGTGCTGTGCCGACTGATATTGGCTATTATGCTTCTCCAGAGTACACGATCCATCATGCGGCCATCAGCTCAGTTGGTGATCTCCTCTCACACCATCTCATCAGACTGTCTAGTATCATTTCTCTTGGCCTTCCCCTGGCTCTCTTCCCTCTATTTTTCCTGTTGTTACAATATTTTCAATGCCCCATCTTTTCAATGCATGTCCTACGAAAGTATATTGTCTATCTCGTATACTGTTGACAAGATTTTTTGTCTCTCCAGCTCTACTCATACATTCTTCATTAGTTATTTTTGCTGTCCAGGGAATTCATATCATTCTTCTAAAAAACACATTTCTACTGCTCCCAATGATCTTTGTGCAGACCTGCCTATTGTCCATGATTCACTTCCATATAATAAGATAGGTTCACTATAGCATTTTAGGACTTGCTTTCTACCACTCATTGATAAGGATGTTTAGCGCAATGTTTCTCATTCTCTGAAACAATCTATGCTTGGCTTAATCTTCTCCAAATTTCTGTTCTGCATTTCCCATCTGAAGTTATTACTGCTCTAAGGTGTTTGAATTTCTGTATTTAATTTAGAATAGTTCCATTTAATTTCATACTGCAATTTAGTAGATTCTGTGTCTTAGATATAACCATGGTGTCTGTCTTTTTGATGTAAGGCCTTTCTGTTCACTTCCTTTAGTGACTTTATCCAAGAGATTTTGCAGGTCTTGTTGGTTCTTGCTATCAGTACTGTGTCGTCAGCATACCAAAGGTTGTTAATATTGTATCCTCTGAATTTTATACCTGGTTCCACTATGATCTTTCTTAGAATATTCTTACTGTACAGATAGAAAAATGTCTGGAGATAGTACACATCCTTGTTGCACTCCTTGTTTTATAGGTTATTTTCCAGTTCTATTTTCAATCAAAATCACTGCTTCCTGTTGCCAGTTTTACAATCCTCAGGTCTTTTCTGTCTATGTTTTCAATGATTTTAATAATCTCATCATGTTTTTCTTTGTCAAATGCCTTGGTGTAATCAATGAAGCATAAGTAGAGATCTTTCTGTACTTCTGCTGTAGAACTCTTTCTGTTAGTGTTTGCAAGGGCTAAATCAACAAATCCGAACTGGTCATGTACTATTTCTATTTTTTACTTTTGTCATTGTTTTTCTCATAATTCTCAGAACTAGCTTTGTTGTGTGACATGAGAGCTGAGGGTCCTATGATCCTTATATTCCTTTGCACCTAGTTTGATATATCTCCCACATTTTCAAAAACTGCTACACAAAATCAACCTTAAATTCTCTCTCTCTCTCTCTCTCTCTCTCTCTGCAAGATGCATGTGATAATATGGGTGTGTTCATGACATGTCAAAAGCTAATGTCTATATCCTTTTGTGACGCACCTCAAAATAGTATTGTGCTGGGCCTGTTTTATTGGGGCATTGTTAGCTGTGTTGTGCCGCACTGATGCACATGCTGATTCTGGTTTGTACCTATCTTGAAAGCCGTGTTTGCTGAGTGTTGGTGGATTTGTTATGCACATTATTCCAGCTATCAACTTCACGTTTCTGGATTAGTTATTCACTGACTCCAGCATTCTTCACTTCCAGGCTCTTATAACCCCAAGTTGGCAACACACTGATAAAGAAGTCAAGCCAGTCCTGTGTATCACTTGACATGAGGATTTATTGATCAAATTGATGATGACGCCGATGAAGATGACAATAATCTGACTGCCAGCAGGTTACCCCTGCTATGTGGCGAGTCCATTCATGCTAATAAAAGTCCAGAACATATATAACGTTCATATACTCCATGAAGACATCACACCAAGCATCCATACAGGCACACAATCAGACGAAGACTAAATCATTCAGGCTTTCTCCCACAATTCTCAGTCACGAGATTCACAAACCATGTGACCTTCTGGACGTTCAAAATAGAGACTCATAAGGTGAGAAATGCCCTTTCTGAAGAGAAAAAACAAATTATCTCCAATACTGCTACAACCTGGACGCTTCTCTGTTACATGCTATGCACACTTTGGTTACATTCATTCACTCAAGCACTTGTCCATTATTGAACATTGCTCTGTTGGTAGTCTATCTGAAAATGACTCATTTTCAAGCTTCAAGAGTTAGTGAATCAGTGTTATCTTCAACCCTTTGCCTCCACTCTCATTACCCAGAAGCCGTATCTTCTGTTATTTTTTTTTCTAGGGCATAATGCTTGTCTACCATGAGACAAAACTAAAGCAAGCATAGATTTCAAGTAAACCTATACAAAAGCACAAATGGAAATGGCATCACTAAAACATGTTTCCTCTTAGATATTGTTCTGTGGTAAAGTGTTTCACTTCAGTGACTAAGACATGTTTCCTCTTAGATATTGTTCTGTGGTAAAGTGTTTCACTTCAGTGACTAAGACATGTTTCCTCTTAGATATTGTTCTGTGGTAAAGTGTTTCACTTCAGTGACTAAGACATGTGAAGTTGTAACCTGAGACCCAGTCCCTAGTTTTTGTTTTTTTTTTTGTAAAATCAAGTTGAATCTCTAGTCCAAGTGGGTGGCCTGGATCCATGGTCTATAAGTCTTGCTCAAGCTGCAAGACATGAGAGGTATGGCCCAGAGCCGTGGTCCAAGTCTTGCTCGAACTACAAGTCATGAGAGGTAATGACCTCTGTAGCACAGACATGACCTGCTTTTACTGCGGCTGATATTGATGGACAGCAGTAGACAGACTGAGCAGACAGGTCACGGCAGGCTGATGGTCACAGTCAGTATCCAACACCCGCCACACACACCCTCAAAAGTTTGTTCATTTACATGAGGATTGTGTTCTAGAACATCTTCTTATCTCAACACACAACGTACATTATCATCCATGTTTCTGCCAGCAGCTCTCATGTGCCATATAAGCTGCTGTAGCTAGCATATACTGTTCATTTTGTTTGTGTGGAACACAAATTCCAGTTTCAAATGTTAGATAAAAACTCATTCCTCAACACCAGTCCCACCAGCAAGTCAAATAATCAAAACTATCTCACAATAAGCAAAAACACACACACAAACCTTCTCTTCCAAAAGACAACCAAGTGGTTGGCTAACATGGCGGCCTCTCGTATCAATAAATAAGTTTGTTGTACTTTTAAACTGATGAAGTGCTTAGTGCACTGGTCTCTCATGGCGAAGGTTGGGGGTTCAAATCCGGTTGGAGACACCCCAGTCACCCAGCTGTAGAAATGGGTACCCGACTTCTTCTGGAGTTGGGGAAGGAAAGGTGGTCAGGCATGATACTGACCATATCACCCTCTAGTGTGCTGACAGGTCAAGGAAAATATGGGCACTGACACTGTATCCCTATGTGCCTCTAAGGCATGACAGGATTACCTTTGCCTTTTTTTTTCACTTTTAAACTTGTGGGATTTAATTAGACATACATTGAAAACTGTAATTTTACATTCTCATATGCCATGCCAATCATTCTGTGCTACTCTTTGAATTTCTGATCAGATTCTTGTCTTTTCTTTCATGTGCCACTTAGACAGCTGTATAGATATTTTGCTCTCTGCTCATTCTCTCCTGTTTTTTTTTAAAATGAATTTTTCCACAAATGTTTGGGGTCTATAATCCCCTAGAAGAAATAATTTTGTTCCGTGGCTGCATTGTTCTCTCGGCAACAAAGCATATGCTCCGACCAGATAATCCTGAACATGGGTGAAGATTCAATTTTTTTAAAGATATTTTTTTTGACAGTTAAGAACAACAGTGAAGACAAAGGTGAACTACAGCAATGAATAATACTCAATGAAGCCGCAGCAAGTAGAATTTATATTTCACACCTTTCCTTCCCCATCATTTTTTGGTCGGATTACACTTAGTTATTTCATAACTACTTGAGAAAAGAAACGACAGAATTTCACCTACCGTGGATAATTTCACTTCCATTTCTTTGACTCCATTTTGAGTGAGTAATAAGGCAATGTTTTTGCCAGTAGATGTGCTCCACTGGGTAGGCAGGGGGTGTCATGCATCCTCAAGGTCTTTTTAACTGTAGTCCATCCAACTCTCTCTAAGTAGCGATCCCTTGAATTTATGTGTAACCATGAAAATTCATAATGATACTAAATTATTGTGTGTTCTATTACAATGACCAAAATAATTTGTCTTCTGTGATTTCTTTGGTAGAGACCAAGATATTTTGTCCTCTGTGATTTCTTTGGTAGTGACAATGATATTTTGTCTTCTGTGTGCTATGTGGTAATGACAATGATATTTATCTTCAAAATGTAAAGAAGACTAAGATGGATCACTTTAATTTTCTTGTGTCTGTGAATGTAAAAATAAATACATCTGATATATCTACTTTGTGGCTGATCTTTGCAAAACAACAAAAACAACAACAACAACAACTACTACTACTACAACAACAACAACAACAACAAACAACTGAAGAATGAGAATTAGTTCCACATGAATTTCAGCTGCAAAGTCTTCCTTACATCTGATACTCTCAGGTATGCCCAACACAAGAAAATGTTCTCTGCTGTCATTATTTACAGGACAGTCTCTCAGCAAAACTTACACTAAATCATCAATATTGAGTTAGTTGCATTATAAGCAGAGGAAATATATGAGTAAGACGACATCACATTCACTTTCTTGGCATGCAAACTTCTACAAGAAAGAGCAAAAAAAAAAAGATTTTTTATCTGTCACTGACTGTGAAGATCAGGCTAAAGATAGCCTCACATGGAGAGCAACTTCATGTAGGGAAGAGGAAACAAAAACTCTACCAGAAAGACACAAGTTCTTTGAGATTGACTCTGCAGGACTAACATAGTATGTTCTTACTGAGACTGACTCTGCAGGACTAACATAGTATGTTCTTATTGAGACTGACTCTGCAGGACTAACATAGTATGTTCTTATTGAGACTGACTCTGCTGATCATGCAGTTTTATTACTGACTCTGCCAAGACTGAAGTTATGGCAGAATCACACAGTCACAACTGACACCTACTTATTTTATAACAACAAATTTATTCACTTTCTGAACCTGCCAAATCTTCATGCATTTTAAAACAGATCAACAGAATGGAACAACTGTTTCCTTCATGTTTGCTGAAATTAAGTGAAATTCACAATTAAGAACAGGGCACTTGCCTACAGATGACAAATAACAAACCTTAATCTTCACTTTCAGTAATTGAACTTTCCATGCTTGAATGTGCCCTCGCCCTTTTCTTAATAAGAATGAATGTACATACAAGCAGGGTGAAACATGTCCCAACCACTGACAGTATTAAACTCCAACGTCTGGTTGGAACTTCTTGTTCTGCAAAGTTTTAAAAGACCTTACTGTTACAGTTCTCCACAGCGGACACTTGACCACATTAATCATCCTGAGCACAAGATATAAAGTAAATCAGTTTCTTTATTAAAAAGCTGTCATTGTTGCAAGGAACGTAGTTAGCCTCACTGTGGCACTCAGGCATACAAGAGATGCGTCTGTTCCAATATTTTCCTTAATCTCCCCCTCTGTGCCACTGAGGCATAAAGACAATGTTGCATTAGTAACCACATTAATGCCGACCTGTTGGCATCTTATGAGGGGATGTGGTCAGTATTACATATGATCATCTTTCCCTCCTCACTATATGTGAAGCCAGGTATCAATTTCTACAGCAGGATTGACTGAAGCACCTCTAGCTACTACTTCAGAACTAATTTTCACAAGAGGAAAATGCAGTGACCAAACTGCTTCTCAGGCAGCCATGACTTGCCAGATTCTAGTGTATGAAGTGTCTGAAACTGTTTTAGATTTTGATACTTCTATTGCTCCTCGGTATCTTGCCTAAATAATGTTAGTTGGGATGTAGGGGCAATGTATAAGAGTGAAGATAACTGTATTTGATGATTGATTCAGTTATGAGGGCTACCATGTCAGAGATGGAAGTGCCCTATCTTGTTCATGAAGGAAACTTCTATGGGTCTGAATGGCCAAGGTGAAAGTGATGTTGCTTCCCAGGAAAAAAGGCTGTGGGTTCTACCCTGCTATTATCTAGTTTATAAAGATCTCAATGGTAATATGTTGAAAGCCAGGAAATTGAAGCATGCATAGGCGTGTCTGATGTTCAATAATGATTCAACAGAAGATACAAATAAATGTCAGACAAGCAAACATGAATCAATGGCAGATCAGTCATCAGTCACTTGCATGTCCCTTGTGGAACTTTGTCTCCCTAAAAGCTCTTCTGTAGGCCACTCAGTTGTAAGTAAGAAGTCTTGCTGCTGATGGTAAATAGAGGTATATGGTGCAGTTTTACAAAGCAACAGAGGGATTGAGTAAAATGAGGAGAAAATGAATAGAAAGTATGTGCGTAAGATGAGAATGTATAAATGAAAAACATATAACATCCAATATATCGGCGTGAGCCTTTTTTCGAGGATTACATACACAAACAAAACGACATATAACTTATCTTTAGTGGCGTCCTCCTGAATAGGAAACAAACACAAGAATGTGTGTCCTTTTGACTAGGCATAGAGACCACAGGGGGCGACAGAGGAAACCAGAAGAAACCAATAGGAAATAGGAGGTGGGAAAAGGAGGGACGGGGGGTGTTAGAAGAAGAAGGAGAAGCAGAGAGATAATGAAAGAAGACTTAGGAATGAACAGAAGGTGCCATAGACACACATAGCACATTACAGACGCAGTTCCTAGTGGGGTGAGGGAAGCAGGGAGATAATAAAACTGATGAATAGGACCAAACCCGGATGGGCAAAAACACCTGTAAGCTGCAAGAGAAGGTGCCAGTGGGAAGCTAGGAGAATGAAAGAAGAAAGTAGAGTGTACATCGCAGAAAAAAGTGAAAAACTATAGAAGGAAGCTGAAGACATAGTTAATTCCAGCTCGGTGGAGACGGCCAGTTTCTTTCGCCAACGTGGCTATCCAGAACATTTTCTCTGGTCGTCTTGGAAACGCATCGGCCATATATCACGGCAACAAGCCCTCGCTCCTAAACCGCACAGTAGCTCGAACAAAGTTAAACTGGTACTTACGCATCACCCTCATAGTTTGGCAGTTAAGAACACACTGTTTTGTCATCTCCATCTCCTCCAAATGGAACCTGATACACATGAACTCTGAGGAACCTTCATTGGTGGCCTACATGTGGGACAAGAACCTCAGGGACCATTTAGCTCGTAGTCGCCTTAAGATAGATGACACTTTTTATGGTACCAGATATTACGGACGTCATAGACGCAACACTTGCCCGTTTGTTGTCGAGGTTAGCCAGATCTCTTTCCCTAATCCACATTATCAGTTCAAGAGGGTTTCATCTGCTCTTCATGCAATGTTATTTATGCAATTATGTGCAAATGTTGTGATATGAAATATACATGGGAGACCGCTTTACACTTAGGAGATCGTTTTTGCCAACATCTTAACAACATTTCTAAGAAGGCTTTGTCCCTTGTGGCTAAACATTTTGCCTTAGCAACCACAGGGGGAAAGCAGGACATTTCTGTTAAGTATAAAGTAGGAAAAATGTAAAAAAAGGAAAAATGTAGGGGCAGCTTTATTACTTAACGACTACAAAGTTGTGGCGTTTCGGCGTGAGCCTTAATCATATAAAAACATACAGGACGAAGAAATAGAGAAAGTAGATAAAGTATAGATTCACATGAATACTATTAAAAACAAAAAAAAAAATTAAATAGAGTACTTAGTTGCAAATTGTAAGGTGTGGCTTGTCCGGTGTTGTGTATCAGGAATGGATTTAGTAGAACGTGGAGACTGTTTAAATGGAGACCTGTGATATATGGTCAGTGGGTTGTAACTGGGGGTGGTGGATGGGCAACTGGGGAGGGGAGAGAGAATGATACAATGTTGATACAGGAGAAGTAGAAATAGATGATTAAGGACGAGGGGTTGCAAAGCGATGCTGTGAGGAGGTTTGACAAGTAAGAAGGGGTGGAGCTTAGAGGAGAGGTACTATAATGATTGAAGAGAATGTTAGGTGTAGCTGAACAGCGAGTTTAACCCATGTGGCTCCAGCATCCCATAATTTTGAATGCAGCGGTTCTCAAGCGCCAGGCGGCTTGTGTCAACTGCGTGACATTGTTTGATGGCTGTTACCAGAAAATCAGATTTGCCTCTGTGGTTGGGGTCATTGAAATGTTTTGGGACTGGTTTCGAAGCATGCTGGGCGATGTCGTACAGATGTTTTTGCATGCGGTCACCTAATCTGAGGCCAGTCTTACCAATATACATTATCTTGCATCTTTTGCAAACGACGATGTATATCACATTACGGGACTCGCATGTGAATCCCTCATGAAGAGTGAGGATAGTTTTGGGAAAGGTGATTGTTTTCGTTTCCCAGACTACTGGGCAGGTAATGCAACGGGGGCGGTTGCATTTTCTGGTGCCAACATATGTAAGGCTCCGCTTCAAGTGGCTGTGGATGAGGATGTCCTTAAGGTTTGGCTCACATCTGTATGCCAACAGGGGTGGATCAGAGAAAATATCGAGAATGTCGGGGTCGAGTTGGATTAGTGGCAGATGACGATAAAGAATTTTCTTAACCATCTGATCATGCGGGTGGAAAGGCAGTACTAACTTAACTATGTCAGATGGAGTAACAGGTTTTTTCCTGAATACTTCTTTGCGGCTCACTAGTTGGATATTAGTGCGATCCGTTCTTTTCTGCTGATGTACGATCTCGGAGGCTCCTGGAACAGTACCTTATTTTCCAGGCTGACTGCCTCCACCAAGCTGGAATTAACAATGTCTTCAGTTTCCTTTACCTTCTTTAGTTTTCCACTTTTTTCTGCGATGTACACTCTACTTTCTTCTTTCATTCTCCTAGCTTCCCACTGGCACCTTCTCTTGCAACTTACAGGTGTTTTTGCCCATCCGGGTTTGGTCCTATTCATCAGTTTTATTATCTCCCTGCTTCCCTCACCCCACTAGGAACTGCGTCTGTAATGTGCTATGTGTGTCTATGGCACCTTCTGTTCATTCCTAATTCTTCTTTCATTATCTCTCTGCTTCTCCTTCTTCTTCTAACACCCCCCGTCCCTCCTTTTCCCACCTCCTATTTCCTACTGGTTTCTTCTGGTTTCCTCTGTCGCCCCCTGTGGTCTCCATGCCTAGTCAAAAGGACACACATTCTTGTGTTTGTTTCCTATTCAGGAGGACGCCACTAAAGATAAGTTATATGTCGTTTTGTTTGTGTATGTAATCCTCGAAAAAAGGCTCAGGTCGAAATATCTGATGTTATATGTTTTTCATTTATACATTCTCATCTTACGCTCATACTTTCTATTCATTTTCTCCTCATTTTACTCAATCTCTATGCTGCCTTGTAAAACTGCACCATACACTTCTATCTATCTTTATTATTTGAACCAATCACCATCCCTTTTATCTTGCTGCTGATGCATCCATCTTCACCTTGTTCTTCCTCTCTTTCCTTTTCCCATTATGTGCCCTCCCAAGACAGTCTTCACTGAGATATCATGCTGTTTAATATGTCCAAAATATTTAAGTTTTCTCTGTTTAATCTTCCTTACTAGCCAACCTTCTTCAGTATTAAGTTCTTATAGTATGGATATAGTTGTTCTATTTTCTGTCTATATTTGATGGACTCTACTATTAATTGTCCAGCCTTCACAGGTATATTTTGCGATGGGAAAGATGTATACCCTTAAAAATCCTATTTTTGTAGTTCTGTCTGTTCCTCTTTTTTATTGAAATAATTTGTTTTAAATTGAAATAAACAGTCTAATTAACTGGAGCAACAACAACAGAATGCTCATAAACACCAGCAAAGCAAAACCCATGTTCATTACAAGAAGACAGAAATGAACAAATTCACCAACAACAACACTACAGCTCCATGCTGGAACTTCACAGATAGAGAATGTTAGTGAACACATAACTCTAGGTCTCATGATTGACCACCACCTCCTCTGGAATCATCATGTAGACAATCTAACCAAACTCACTGCACAAAAAGTTTACCAGTTTACTAAAATTAAACATTTTCTTAACATAGACACCAGAAAAATATACTACATATCACATATATAAACACACTTAGACTACTGTTCCACAGTCAGGGATGGTTGTTCCATGTCGGACTAGAAAAGACTTTACTCACTTCAAAAACAAAACGAGCAGTAAAGCTTGTAGATGACAAACATGAAGCACATATTGCAAATATGGCCAGACATTTTGATATTTTACCCCTCAAGAAGAGATTTCTATTCAACAAGGTCAATTCATAAAATTCTATCACACAATGCTCCACCCTATTAATGGTCTATGTTCAAATCCAACCCAAAACACAGTCAATGCTTAAGAAATTATACTCCCAAAAACAAAGCTTGACATGTTTAATATAAAAAAAAGCATCTCTTACTCAGCTGCCCATCTTTGGAATGACCTACCAACCCATGTAAAACTTATAAGTAATATTCATTCTTATAACTTCAAACTTTGCCAACATCTCTTTGATTTGACTATATGTCTCCCTAACCATGTATAATGTTGAAGATTGTGAATCATATATTTCTTAATAAGATGTTCTTGATTAATACCAACTTTATCTTCACACACATCCAGATTCCTGTTGTTTAGATTAGGTTTCACAAATATTACCACTTCACTAAATCAAGTCCGATGGAATGTTCTCTACAGAATTTATTTATTTTAACAGATAAGTTCAAAATGTATTGTCGACTATGTCACTTGGATTGAATCACTTAATCATTTGTTCACAATATCAAACTCTATCATATTCTACATGCAGCATTTCAGCATTGTTCTCAACTTCACAATATTCTACACTTGATACGTGAACATTTTCTAACCCAGTATTATATCAGATCTGCAACACGTGGTCAATCAGTTAGACGACTAAATCACTGTACTCGAAGTTTCAAAAGTATCAGATCTTCGTAATCACTTGAACCAGTGAAACACATCTTCAATCTGTCCTAAAACTATTTCTTCAAAACTGCTTTTCCTGAGTATCTATTGCACTATTTGTCCATCTGTTTCATCTGTCGTTATCTACGTCTTCTTTCTCTCTCGTGTCTTCTCTGGTGTGTGTTCTCCTTCTGCTGTTCTTCTCTACTTCAGTACTTCTTGATTGTCTGTTCTTCTGTCCTCGGGAATCTCCTCTGTCTCTTCTTCTGCCCCTTCTGTCTCCCCTCTCTTCTACTTCTGTACTTCTTGCTTTGTTCTTCCATCTTCGAGCTCCATCCTCTGTCTCCTCTCTTCTCTACTTTTTCTTCTTGGTTCTCTGATTGTCTGTTCTTCCATCTTTGGCCCAGTCTCCTCTCTCTAGGACTTCTGTACTTCTTCGTCCTCTCCTGTACTTCCGTGGTTCTTTTTTTTTCCTGTACTTCCGCTCACCTTTTTATCTTCAAGTCCAGCCTGTCAGATTAACCAATAAGTATTTTGGCTCCACCCTTCAGATGTTCACTGGTTCACGTGAGCGTTCTGGTTGTCCTTCATTCAAACTGCCCCTTGACTTATCTCTCGTGAGTCAATTGTCCAATAGGGCATGCCTCTAAATATTTAATTGGTCAGCTGGCCGAGTTGGTCGCTTCTTTATTTAAAAACCGTGTGCAGTCACGTCCTAACGCGTGTTAGTCTGTGTCATTTTCGTCTATACAATTGTTATTTACCTAAGACATCATCTTGCTCTTTCATTTCGGAGGTTTTATTGTGACTTGGCTTTTTCACTGTGTCTGCATTTTCTATCTATCTGTCTTTCTATTTTGTTTACACGTGTCAACGTCCAGTCACTGCTTTGTTATCACTGGACCATCCTACTTTCTGGTGTCCTTCCTTTGTATTACCTAAATCTCAGCGTCACTGAGTCTCGCCTTTTTCTATTCACGGTTTCCACTGTTTACTTTTGTCCATGTCTTGTTCTAGTGTCATGGAAGTTTTATACCTTTCTCTTTCTTTCCTACCCACTTTTCTCTGTTGCTATTCGATGTTACTATTCTGTTGACAGTATATTTTCTTAATCATAGTCATTAATAATAATAATAACAACAACAATTATAATCATTACTTACATGCCATGCTATACATGGTCTAAAGGAGTTTAGATTATGGCTTTATTGCTGTAATTTTTTTATATAAATAAGGTAGACAGAGGTGTATGGTGCAGTTTTACAAAGTGAGGGAGGGAGTGAGTAAGGTGAGGAAAAAAAAACGAATAGAAAGTATGAGAATGTATAAATGAAAAACATACAACATCCGATATTTCGGCGTCAGCCTTATTCGAGGATACATACACAACGAAACACAAACACGAAGAACTTATCTGAAGTGTCTTCCTCCAAGTGGGAAACAGAAATGTGTGTGGTAGAAGGGAGAAGGAAAGACCAAGCTGCCTCCAAACAAAAGATGCCCGATAGAGCCAATCGTAAAGAAGAGGTGGAGAGAGAGGAGGAGAACAAGTGGGAGAAAGGGGTGGGGAAAGGCAATAGAAACATGATAACCGCTAGAGGAGGTGTCGGGGGGGGGGGGGGAGAGGGGAGGGAAAAGGGGACGTGGAGAGATAATGAATGAAGAAATAAACACCTGCAGGGAGAAAATGTGAAACTGGTGAATAGGACAATACCAATATGTTAGCAGAGAAGAAAATAGGGTGGTGGTAGGAAGGGGTAGCATAGAGAAAGAAAGCAGAGTTTATAAAAAGGCCATTCCCCTGGGAACAACTGTGTTAAGAGCACACTTATCTTAACATAGTGTTTGTGAGACAGGGAGCATAGATCTGTTTGCTTAAAAACTCTGACCTACTTCTGTAGCCCAGAAACTTGTAGCAGTCAACACTAATTGTAATTGCTATTTTTGTAAAATGTAATGTCAGGTTGGTGGACGGATGGGGACATGGAGATCTCTGGCGGGGATGAGGGAAGTCTGGTGTGAAACCAATGAATCCAGGACGTGACAAGCCTATGGGTCTTTATAACAATGGCTATCAGAATGATGTAAACAAAACAGAGGCAGCAGATTATAAGTGGCGGGGAATGGATATCACTGAAGCACTCATCAGATTACTCATCTCAAAGTCGGAGTGTCTTTGTAGAACTGTCTCCAAACCATCTGACATGGAGAAGGGACTTACATACAGCCACCAGAGGTTGGAAAACAAAGTTTTGGCCAGGCCAGCCACACTGCCTTCATGGTAGTCCGAGCAAGACCACAGTCTGCCCTAGCAAGGAAAGGTGCTGAAGTCGGAGTTACCTAGCCAAAAGGCGCATGGCAAAAATCAGGTTAACACGCATTATCGCTAATGAAATGTCTCTATCTGCAGTATTCAAACATGGTGCTCGCCCTGTGAAGACTAACCAGGCAGGTGCAGTGCCGGGCTCCCTGTCTCGAAAGGGTCCACCCAATACTACTGGAGGTCCTCTCAGTTCGTCTTGTGGAGTCAGGAGACATGAGAGTAGAGCTACTGGCCAAAAAATACAATGGAAGAAAACTGCCAAAAAGCAAGAACTTAAAATAATGCAGTGGAATGCTGAGGGTGTCAGCAGTGTTAGAGATGGCTATAGCAAAAAGGTGGAACTAGAGAACATACTTTTTACAGAGACGGTAAGTATATGTGCATACAGGAGACACACCTAACCAAAGATGCCGCCTTTAAAATCAGAGGCTACCAGTGTTTTGGATCAGACCGACAGGACAGAAGAAAAGGAGGAGTACTCACACTTGTTAAGAATAACATCAGCGCATGTCAGGTGGGAGTGTACATGGAAGGAGCCGAATACCATATGATCCATCTAAAAAGTAGTAATACAGATTTTCACCTCCTTTAATTTGCAACCACTGAGCTTCTTTTTGAGTCTGAAGGGGCCAAATCTGGGGAATAAGGAAGATGTTCAAGAAGTTGGAAGCTGCGTTCATGAATGGTAGCCATTGCCACCACCGACTTGTGAACTGGAACACTGTCTTGCTGAAAGATGACTCCTCTCGTCAATTTCCCTCAATGCTTTTCCTTCAGTTTGACCCACAGTTGTTTCACTAGATTAGCATAACAGGCCCTGGTGACTGTTCTGCCTTTTTGAAGATAGTCTACCAATAGCACACTTTCTGAATCCCAAAAGATGGAAGCCATCATTTTGCCAGTCTACCAATAGCACACTTTCTGAATCCCAAAAGATGGAAGCCATCATTCTGCCTGTAGACAGAACCACCCTTGCTTTCTTTGGAGGTGGGGATCCATGATGTTTCCACTGCTTTGACTGTTCTTTGGTTTCTGGTTGAAAATGATGAACCCAAGTCTCATTCATAGTTACAAATTGCTGAAGAAACTTTTCAGGATCTGCAGAAAAATGGGCAAAATTGTCTCTTGACATGTTGAGACGCGGTTGTTTGTGATCAGCTCCAAGAAGTTTCAGGCCCATCGAGCAGAGACCTTTGTCATTTGAAGATCATTGTGAATAATGGCATGAACACAATCCTGGGAGATGCCCAACTCAGTACCAATGTACCATTCAGTTAGTCATTGATGCTCCGTTATCATGTCATGGATTCTGCCTCTGGTTTCATCTGTGGTTACTGTTCTTGGTCTTCCTGGATGGGGATCATCTTCCAGACTCTCCCTTCCTTGTTTGAATTGAGCTGTCCATTTCTTCACTGTGCTGTAAGAAGGGACACTCTCCCTTAGTCTCTACCATATTCTCAATGATCTCCTTCAATAAGCCCTTGATGCAGAGGTAGTGAATGACTCTCTCTCTCTCTCTGAACCTTAAGTGCCCAGGGCACATGGGGCTTCCGCAAGGGTTTTCCACAAATGCCTGTCCTTCGCCTTTTTTTCTGCTCTTGCCCAGGTGAGTCCTCTATTGCTCAACATCCTTTCTGTTGTTCTTCTCCATGTCTCTTTTGGTCTACCCTTACTTCTGCTCCCCTGTGGTGTCCATCTTAGTGCTATTTTTGGTAGTGAGTTGTCAGTCATTCGGAGCGTCTTTCCTCAATAATTGTTGTCAGTGGTTTCATCTGCATTTCTGCTAATAAGATGTTATTTCTTATGGTGTTTGGCCAAAATATTTTTCTAATTCTTCGTAAACATTTAGTCTGGAAAGAATTCAACTTGTTTTCTATGGTTTTGGTCATTTTCCAGCATTCACTTCCATAGAGTAGTACACTTAGAACATTACTCTTAAATATCCTGATTTTCATATTTATGCTTAGTTTTTTTGATTTCCATATATTCTGCAGCATTGCAAAAGCCTGGTTTGCTCTAGTAAGTCTGCTGTTGATGTCCTCTGTGCTGTCTCCATTTTCTACTACTCTGCTGCCAAGGTATACAAATTCGTTGACCTCCTCCACTAACTTGTTATCTACTCTGAGTACATTTCTGTTGTTCACATTTTGCTTCATTAACTTTGTCTTTCCTACGTTGATCTTTAGTCCTATGTTGTTTGCATTCTGAGTTAGCTTGTTTATTTTATCTTGCATATCTTTGTGACTGCTTGATAATAGACAAATGTCGTCCGCAAAGTCAAGGTCCTCCAGCACTGTGTCAAGGGTCCATTGTAATCCTCTGCGTTTGTCTGATGTTGCCTCCTTCATTAACCAGTCTACTGCCAAGATAAATAATGTTGGTGATAGTACACATCCCTGTTTTACTCCTGTTTGTACCCTAAAGCTGCTGGAGGTATGTTCTCCACAGATAACTTTGCACTGAAAACCCTCGTATAGGGCTTTGATTACATTAACTATTTTATGAGGGAGGCCATGCCATCTTAGGATTTTCCACAGTGCATCTCTGTTGATACTGTCAAAGGCTTTCTCAAAATCTATGAATAATGCATATGTTGTGCTATGCCACTCATTTGCCTGTTCTAATATTTGTCTAAGTACAAATATGTGGTCTATGCATGATCTTCCTTTCCTAAATCCTGCCTGCTCTTTCCGAAGTTTTTCCTCAAGTGTTGGTACAATTCTGTTGATGATTATTCTGCAAAATACTTTACTAGTGAGTGGCAGTAGGGTAATGCCTCTCCAGTTCCTGCAATCTCTGAGGTCACCCTTCTTTGGTAGTTTTACTATAAGACCAGTTTTCCACTCCTCTGGGGCTTTTTCTAAATCCCAAATTTGTTGTAATATCCAGCAAAGTTGTTTTGGTGTTTCTGTTTCTTCTGCTTTCAACATCTCCGCAGTCACTTCATCTTCACCTGGTGCCCTGTCTGATTTTAGCTTCTTTATCGCCTCCTTTACTTCATTTATTGTTATTGGTCCTGTATTGATGTTTAGTTCCGTTTTTGCTTCAGGTATGTCTATTGTTTGTGCTGCTTGTGTTCTGTTTAGTAGGGTGTTAAAGTGTTCCCTCCATCTTTCAATTTTTTCTCTTTCTCCACTGACCAGTTGTCCATTTTGTGTTCTTACTGCACTTTCACATCTTGTGTTGAAGTTACCTGACATCTGCTTTGTGATTTTATATATGGTTTTCATGTCATTTGTATATGCTGCTTTCTCTGCTGTTTCTGCTAAGTTGTCATAATATTGACGTTTATCTTGACGGCATGATTCCTTCACTTCTTTGTCTTTTTGTGCATAATTACTTAAAACTTGTTCTTTAAGCCATTGTGATTTGGTGTTCAGTAATTTTCCCTTGATTTCTTTTCTTTGCTCTATCTTGTCCCATGTGTTCTCGCTTATCCATTCCTCTTTTCTCCTTTTCCGATATCCCAGCACCTCTTTTGCTGTATCCTGTAGTGTTTTATTGAACTCTAATATGGACATTTCTGCTTCGTCTTGTAGGACACTGAAGCGGTTCTTAAGTACTATTGAGAATTCATTTCTTGTTTGCTGGTCTATCAGTTTTCTTGTATCAAAATGTATCTTTCTGTGTTCTCCGATTTTAGCTTTCCTTAATTTTAGTTTTATTTTTGCTACCAGAAGGTTGTGATCACTTCCTACATCTGCTCCTTTCCTTGCTCGCACATCTTGTAGTGATCGTTTCCATTTGTTGTTTATTAGTATGTGATCGATTTGGTTTTCTGTGGTTTTATCTGGTGACCTCCAAGTCACCTTATGGATGTTTTTGTGTTGGAAAATTGTCCCTCCGATGGTCATCATGTTTTTATCACAGAAACTGCAGTCTTTCTCCATTTTCATTTATTTCTCCGATTCCTTCTCTTCCCATGATTCTTCTTCTATCTTCATTTCCTTCACCTACTTTTGCATTGAAGTCGCCCAAGATGAGTAGCATATCATGCTTGGGTATTGTTTCTACTGTTGCTTGGAGGCTGTTGTAAAAATCTTCTTTTAATTCCTCTTCAGCTGCTTCTGTTGGTGCATAACAAACTATAATAGACAGCTTCGTGAATCTTGAGTTGAACCGTGCATATAATAATCTCTCATTTATTGGGGTCCATTTCAGCAATGCTCTTGATGCTTCTTTTGTTATAATCAATGCTACTCCTCCTTCATGAAGATCTTCTTTACCTGACCATATTATTGTATCTTCTGTGTGCTGTGTTGTTAATTTCCTTCTGCCTTGTCCTGTCCATCTTGCATCTTGTATTCCTAGTATGTCTAGTTTGTATCTGTGCATTTCCTTGATGGTTTGTGCTAGTTTTCCAGTCTGGTTTAGTGTTCTTACATTCCAGCTGCCTATCTGCATCTTATGTTTAGGTTCCAGGAGGTCTGCAGTCGGGCTGGGGACTTCCAGTGGCTGGCTTTCATCCACAACCTTCATGGGCTCAGTTTCCTGATACGCATTTCTCCTTCCACCTGCATTTGCTTTTTCCCTTGCTTCCGTTTCTGTAGCAGTCTGATAGTTTTTTTACCAGATAGGGTTGCTGGCCCTATGCTGAACCCTCCTTAGTCACCTTTTACGATCATGCGTGGTAGGGTACAGTGGTCCTATTCTTTGCAGATCCCGGGTACCACACGGGGGAGTGAATGACTGCTCGATGAGAAATTTTATTAATTTTCTCAATTTCTGCCACTCCTTATCACTTCAGTAACCTGTTAAAAAAAAATGGTTGCAGTTAATTTCTGGTGTTTAATCTTACATTAACCTGATCTACAAATACACCTAATATCAACTGTGTATTTCAAGTATTTGTATCTTATGCTGAGAACTTATCAGTCAATCCTCGTATCTGGTACAGAAACAGATAATCTGAAAATGATAGTCAGCCATAAGTGATATGGCGAGTAAACAAACTGAGAAGAAGACAGGCAGACAGTCGTAAAAAAGATGGTGAGTAAACAAACAGAGAAGATGATGGACAGACAGTTATAAAACAAAAACATTTAAAGAAGTTTCATGGACACGTACCTTTCGCATATGAACAATTTTCACCAAAATAGTCAGTCGGACAAACATAACAGTTTCCTGATCGATGGTAGCACCTGCCATCTCCACAGTTTCCTTTACAAAGATTTTCACACTTAAATCCATAGAAACCCTTGGCACATCCATGGGAGCAAAGCCCAGTGTAAGGATTACAAACTTCACTATTATTACACGTACAGATCTTTTCACATTCCAGTCCAAACAATTTTTCTGGACACTGGAAGTCTAAAATTTCAGAGTAAAAATAAACTTGTTTAACAATGTATTCTATATGTATGGTTTCAGTTTGCATTACACATTATGCTTACTTATGAGTGTCAATGTCTTGGTCATGATTGTGATGTGCACACCAGGTGATGTGTGCATCACTTATTCACATAACAAATCATTTTGATGTCACTATGTCAGACTCTTTTGATAACAAACTCCTAAGAAATATACTCGGTATAAAGTGGAACAAATTCAAGAACAACACAGAGATAAGACAGTTGAGCGAACAACCAGTCTCATGGGTAATCAGAAAAGAGGAGATGGACATATATTGATATTGTGATGAGAAGAAACAATCAGTGAATCCCAAAACAAGCTATCAAGTGGAACACAACAGGCCAAAGAAAAAGAGGTTAACCACGTGAAACTCTAAAGAGGGCACTGTTAACAGAGCCCAAACTAATAGGCATAAAATCACTTGATGTGGGTGAAAAACTTGCTGAAAACAGGAAAACTTGGCTAACAATCATGTGAGCCCTATATGACTTTTAACAACATGAGAAGGATATAAGATGTTGGGATGTATGTACATTACATTTTATACATGTTGGATTATGTCATGTGAACTTAGTAACTACTACAGGCAACCATCATTACAAATTATTACTATTGTATTTTACTCTTGATGAAGTTGAAAAGCTTGCTGAAGGGTGTAAGATTTTACTCTAGCATCCACATTTGTTTGTGTGCATCAGATGGATATGGGTGGAGTGATTTCTCATTTTCTGCACTACATCCTTAATGTATTCTAGTAATGCTTTCTAAATCATTAAACAGACAGAAGGCAAAACTACTTTGACACAAGTCTGTTTGTTTAGCCTACATGTAGTACTGTTATAATACCACAGCTGACTGGAGATCAAGCTCACTGAATATCTGTATCAAGTCAGTACTGTAATATACTCTGTATGTCATGGTCACATAATGCTGTTATCTGCTATTCCCTAGGTATTTCCAGGTTGGTTATCTTTTGTCTGCAACATATTTGATGGATTATTTTTTAATATCACCATTAAAACTACCTCACTTAATTATCATGTCTTTTAATCTGCACTTTGTGGTGCTGATGAAGGTAACAAAGAACTAAGATACAAAGACAGTCAAACATCTCCTATATATGCTCTGCTTTCTGCCACAAAAATATCTCCAACAATAGTCATTTGTATTAGCTCCTTTGGATTTGTCTGTGGCATTTCCAATAATTTGTATTTGTTTATACAAGTAATAAGTTTGTGAACTTTCAACAGTTTATATCCACTATTACTTTTTGTGAATGTTTGTTGTTTCATCCAGCAATGCTCAGGGGTGTTAAGTGTTGGAAAGTCTCATCAAGGTCTGTACCTGTAGTTGCTTCAAGACACATTTGAATTTAGGAGGTCTGTGAACACATTATTCTGCAGAATAGCTTATGAAGAGAAAGAGTGGATTGTGCTACAACACTGTACCTTTGTCAAGTAACTTATCTCAACATCTACCTTTGTCAAGTCACTTATTTCAATATCTACCTTTGTCAAATCATTTATCTCAACATCTACCTTTGTCAAGTCACTTATCTCAACATCTACCTTAGTCAAGTCACTTATCTCAACATCTAGCTTAGTCAAGTCACTTATCTCAACATCTACCATAATCAAGTCACTTATCTCAACATCTACCATAATCATGTCACTTATCTCAACATCTAACTGCATGATCTGTTTTATATATTTCCAAACAGTGAGTGGGGGTGTCTTGTTTGACTGCAGTGCAGAGGCTGCACAGTTTAACTCTAATATTTGTAGTCAAAATGTGTTCACTCCAAAATACTGATAAACATTAATTAATGACATGTTGTGTAGATTAATCCCACAGTTCATCTGTGCTAACTGTTTTTCCTTAGGTGAAGCCATAGCTGAAACATCTAGTTACTAAATAAATCCATCAATTATTTGAAAATGAAACAAAGCAAACACCATTCAACTGTTAAACTAAAAATGAACAAACCGATGCTTACCGCCATAAAGCATAAACTCACACAAGAGGAAAGGCTGTCCCTTTATTGTTTTAAACTTGAGCATGACAATGGCCTCTGTTGTATTAATGTAGATGTCTAGTACTGAAGAAGTATGTTTATAAACGTTTTTGTGACGAAATGTCATAATTCCCATGGCTGAGTATGTTTCTAATGTGTACCTCCAGATCCCAAATTGAAACACTTTTGAAAAAAAAAAAAAAAGATAAGTAGAACAACAGAGAAGAGATTGTGAAGGGATTAAAGCTCCATCAATGAGTGTATTAACTTCAAGTGCGACTTCTACACACAGAAATAAAATGAAGATAATACAAGGTGGTGCTGAGCCGACTGACATGTTTTAAATTAAAATTTGTTTTTCTGTTAATCTCTCTCTCTCTCTGAACCTTAAGTGCCCAGGGCACATGGGGCTTCCGCAAGGGTCCTTCACAAATGCCTGTCCTTCGCCTTTTTTTCTGCTCTTGCCCAGGTAAGCCCTCTATTGCTCAACATCCTTTCTGTTGTTCTTCTCCATGTCTCTTTTGGTCTACCCTTACTTCTGTTCCCCTGTGGTGTCCATTTTTGGTAGTGAGTTGTCAGTCATTCGGAGCACATGTCCCAACCATTGCCAGCGTCTTTCCTCAATAATTGTTGTCAGTGGTTTCTGCTAATAAGATGTTATTTCTTATGGTGTTTGGCCAAAACATTTTTCTAATTCTTCGTAAACATTTAGTCTGGAAAGAATTCAACTTGTTTTCTATGGTTTTGGTCATTTTCCAGCATTCACTTCCATAGAGTAGTACACTTAGAACATTACTCTTAAATATCCTGATTTTCATATTTATGCTTAGTTTTTTTTTTATTTCCATATATTCTGTAGCATAGCAAAAGCCTGGTTTACTTTAGTAAGTCTGCTGTTGATGTCCTCTGTGCTGTCTCCATTTTCTACTACTCTGCTGCCAAGGTATACAAATTCGTTGACCTCCTCCACTAACTTGTTATCTACTCTGAGTACATTTCTGTTGTTCACATTTTGCTTCATTAACTTTGTAACATGTTTTAAATTAAAATTTGTTTTTCTGTTAATACCAGACAGTAATCACTGGAGCAGCATCACAAAGACATGGCATCAACTAACTAGATGAAGTGGATTGTTTAGTCATGCCTCACTACACAGGTCTCTTCACTTTTTGTACCAAACAAACAATGAGACTGAAGTGAAGGGTTGACTTAGATGTATTAATGACGAGCACAGTTGGGGTTTATTGTAGAATAAACTGCTGGCATGGGTTAGTGGAGCTTTATTGTAGAATAAAATTCCAGGATGGGTTACTGGAGCTCTATTGTAGAATACAATTCTAGCATGGGTTAGTGGGGCTTTATTGTAGAACACAATTCTAAGGTTAGTGGGGTTTTATTGTAGAATACAATTCTAGCATGGGTTAGTGGGGCTTTATTGTAGAATAAAATGCTGACATGGTTTAATGGGGCTTTATTGTAGAATACAATGCTGGCATAGTTTAATGGGGCTTTATTGTAGAATAAAATGCTGGCATAGTTTAATGGGGATTTATTGTAGAATAAAATGTTGCCATGGTTTAGTGGGGATTTATTGTAGAATACAATGCTGGCATGGTTTAATGGGGATTTATTGTAGAATAAAATGCTGGCATGGTTTAATGGGGATTTATTGTAGTATACAATGCTTTCATGTTTTAGTGGGGATTTATTGCAGAATAAAATGCAGGCAAGTTTTAATGGGGCTTTATTGTAGAATAAAATTCTGGTATAGTTTCTTATATCTTATATCCTTCCCGTGCCGTTAAACGTCACATAGGGCTCGCAAAGTAGTTCGCCAATTTTTCCTGTCTTCGGCGAGTCTTTCAACCTCATCCAAGGATTTTATGCCTGTTAATTTGGCCTCTCTTAATAATGTTCTCTTCAGAGTTTCACGCGGTCTGCCTCTTTTTCTTCGGCCTGTTGTGTTCCACTTGATAGCTTTTTTTGGGATTCTCTGATCATTTCTTCTCATCAAGTGACCAACATATGTCCACCTCCTTTTCCTGATCACCCATGAGACTGGTTGTTGTTCAGTCATCTGTCTTATCTCTGCATTGTTCTTGAATTCATTCCACTTGATGCCAAGTATTTTCCTTAGGCATTTGTTTTCAAAAGAGTCTAATTTCTTTTATTTTTCTTTAGTTGTTTTCCAGCTTTCATATGCATAAATGAGGGTGGATATTACATTTGAATTGAATAGTCTTAACTTGGTTTTTGTGCTTATAACTTTTGAATTCCATATGTTCTCAAGATTCTTGAAGGTTGATGCTGCTTTTGCAATTCTGATCCTAACTTCCTTTCTAGTGTCACAATCCTGGTCTATGTAGCTGCCAAGGTATGCAAATTGATTGACCTCTTCAATGTCTGTCCCTTCTATGTCTATTTTTCCATTTTGATTGAGAGGAATTTTCATTATTTTTGTTTTGTCCTTGTTAATTTCAAGTCCTATTTTGCTAGCCAGTGAAGACAGGCTATCTGTTTTTTCTTGCATGAAATTCACATTATTACTGATAAGAGTTATGTCATCAGCAAAATCAAGATCTTCTAGTTGGGTCCCATGTACCCAGTCAATACCTGTGTTACCTGTGCAGCATTTTTTCATTATGAAGTCTATTGTAATCCCAAAAAGTAAAGGAGACAGTATACATCCTTGTTTCACACCTGTTTCAATCTGGAACCATTCACTCATCCCTTCTTCTGTCTTGACTGCACAAACATATCCATTGTATAAGTCCTTAATGATGTTGACAATTTTAGATGGTATTCCATATATACATAAAATTCTCCATAATGAATCTCTGTGTATGCTATCAAATGCCTTTTTAAAATCTATGAAGTTCAGTATTAAAGGTTTCTGCTTTTCAATATGTTCTTCAAGTATTATTCTGAGAGTAAAGATCTGGTCGAGACAGCTTCTCCCTTTTCAAAATCCTGCTTGTTCTTCTCTCATTGCAGTATCCACTATACCTTTGAGTCTATTCAAAATTACCTTGCAAAATACTTTTGACACAACTGATATTAAGGTTACTCCTCTCCAGTTGTTACAGTCGCTAAGGTTGCCCTTTTTTGGTATTGTAACAATGATTCCTTTCTTCCAATTAGAAGGGACCTTTTCTTCTTTCCAAATCTTGTTAAACATTCTCTGTAGTTGTCTCATGTTGTCACTATTGATAACTTTTAGCATTTCGGGTGTTATTTCATCTTCACTTGTGGCTTTGTTGTTAGCCATTAGATTCACTGCTGTTTCAATTTCATGCAATTTAATTTCATCTAGGTTGACATTTAGTTGTGGGGCTGGTAAGTCAGTTTCAAGGTTTAACAATTCTTTTGGGTGTGGTCGATTGAGTATTTCTTGGAAGTGTTTAGCCCATCTTTATTGCATGGCTTATAGGGGTGCAGATGTCAACAGTGATCACAACCTGTGCATAGGGAAAATAAAACTAAAATTGAAAAGTCAACACAAGAAATCAGTACACAGAAAGATAAACAGCCACAGCCTACAAGAAGAAAACACTAACATTAATTTCAATCAGGAACTTGCCAATCATTCCAAAACACCCAGTGAAGTTGAGGAGATAGGAATAGATGAGTTATGGAATTCTTACAGCACAGCCATAATCACAGCAGCAAAAGCAAGCACTGGACTGGAAAAACCAAATAGAAAAGCATAGATATCAGATAAAACATGGAAGTATATACATGAAAGACGAGCAGTCAAATTAGACATGTTGAATGCAAAAACAGATCATGAAAGAGATTTAGCAAAAGCAAAATACAAAGAAATAGACAAGAAAGTAAAAAGTTCAGCTAGAAGGGATAAAAGAGAATACATAGACAATATGGCGAAAGAGGCAGAAAAAGCAGCAAAAACAGGAGACAGCAAAACTTTATATAACATACAAAAGAGGCTAACAGGTACTATTACATCTAAAGAAAGACCAATCCTTAGCAAAATCCTGGTCTATGTAGCTGCCAAGGTATGCAAATTGATTGACCTCTTCAATGTCTGTCCCTTCTATGTGTATTTTTCCATTTTGATTGAGAGGAATTTTCATTATTTTTGTTTTGTCCTTGTTAATTTCAAGTCCTATTTTGCTAGCCAGTGAAGACAGGCTATCTGTTTTTTCTTGCATGAAATTCACATTATTACTGATAAGAGTTATGTCATCAGCAAAATCAAGATCTTCTAGTTGGGTCCCATGTACCCAGTCAATACCTGTGTTACCTGTGCAGCATTTTTTCATTATGAAGTCTATTGTAATCCCAAAAAGTAAAGGAGACAGTATACATCCTTGTTTCACACCTGTTTCAATCTGGAACCATTCACTCATCCCTTCTTCTGTCTTGACTGCACAAACATATCCATTGTATAAGTCCTTAATGATGTTGACAATTTTAGATGGTATTCCATATATACATAAAATTCTCCATAATGAATCTCTGTGTATGCTATCAAATGCCTTTTTAAAATCTATGAAGTTCAGTATTAAAGGTTTCTGCTTTTCAATATGTTCTTCAAGTATTATTCTGAGAGTAAAGATCTGGTCGAGACAGCTTCTCCCTTTTCAAAATCCTGCTTGTTCTTCTCTCATTGCAGTATCCACTATACCTTTGAGTCTATTCAAAATTACCTTGCAAAATACTTTTGACACAACTGATATTAAGGTTACTCCTCTCCAGTTGTTACAGTCGCTAAGGTTGCCCTTTTTTGGTATTGTAACAATGATTCCTTTCTTCCAATTAGAAGGGACCTTTTCTTCTTTCCAAATCTTGTTAAACATTCTCTGTAGTTGTCTCATGTTGTCACTATTGATAACTTTTAGCATTTCGGGTGTTATTTCATCTTCACTTGTGGCTTTGTTGTTAGCCATTAGATTCACTGCTGTTTCAATTTCATGCAATTTAATTTCATCTAGGTTGACATTTAGTTGTGGGGCTGGTAAGTCAGTTTCAAGGTTTAACAATTCTTTTGGGTGTGGTCGATTGAGTATTTCTTGGAAGTGTTTAGCCCATCTTTATTGCATGGCTTATAGGGGTGCAGATGTCAACAGTGATCACAACCTGTGCATAGGGAAAATAAAACTAAAATTGAAAAGTCAACACAAGAAATCAGTACACAGAAAGATAAACAGCCACAGCCTACAAGAAGAAAACACTAACATTAATTTCAATCAGGAACTTGCCAATCATTCCAAAACACCCAGTGAAGTTGAGGAGATAGGAATAGATGAGTTATGGAATTCTTACAGCACAGCCATAATCACAGCAGCAAAAGCAAGCACTGGACTGGAAAAACCAAATAGAAAAGCATAGATATCAGATAAAACATGGAAGTATATACATGAAAGACGAGCAGTCAAATTAGACATGTTGAATGCAAAAACAGATCATGAAAGAGATTTAGCAAAAGCAAAATACAAAGAAATAGACAAGAAAGTAAAAAGTTCAGCTAGAAGGGATAAAAGAGAATACATAGACAATATGGCGAAAGAGGCAGAAAAAGCAGCAAAAACAGGAGACAGCAAAACTTTATATAACATACAAAAGAGGCTAACAGGTACTATTACATCTAAAGAAAGACCAATCCTTAGCAAAACTGGCATAGTTTAGTTAGGATTTATTGTAGAATAAAATGCTGGCATGGTTTAGAGGAGATTTATTGTAGAATAAAATGCTGGCATGGTTTAGAGGAGATTTATTGTAGAATAAAATGCTGGCATGGTTTAGAGGAGATTTATTGTAGAATAAAATGCTGGCATGGTTTAGAGGAGATTTATTGTAGAATAAAATGCTGGCATGGTTTAGAGGAGATTTATTGTAGAATAAAATGCTGGCACGGTTTAGTTAGGATTTATTGTAGAATAAAATGCTGGCATGGTTTAGAGGAGATTTATTGTAGAATAAAATGCTGGCATGGTTTAGTTAGGATTTATTGTAGAATAAAATGCTGGCATGGTTTAGAGGAGATTTATTGTAGAATAAAATGCTGGCATGGTTTAGAGGAGATTTATTGTAGAATAAAATGCTGGCATGGTTTAGAGGAGATTTATTGTAGAATAAAATGCTGGCATGGTTTAGAGGAGATTTACTGCAAAATAAAATGCAGGCATGGTTTAGTTGCGCTTTATCGTAGAATACAATTCTAGCATGAGTTTGTGGGGCTTTATTGTAGAATACAATTCTAGGATTAGTGGGGCTTTATTGTAGAATACAATTCTAGCATGGGTTAGTGGGGCTTTATTGTAGAATACAATTCTAGGATTAGTGGGGCTTTATTGTAGAATACAATTCTAGCATGGGTTAGTGGGGCTTTATTGTAGAATACAATTCTAGGATTAGTGGGGCTTTATTGTAGAATACAATTCTAGGATTATTGCGGCTTTATTGTAGAATAAAATGCTGACATGGTTTAATGTGGATTTATTGTAGAATACAATTCTAGGATTAGTGTGGCTTTATTGTAGAATACAATTCTAGGATTAGTGCAGCTTTATTGTAGAATACAATTCTAGGATTAGTGCGGCTTTATTGTAGAATACAATTCTAGGATTAGTGGGGCTTTACTGTAGAATACAATTCTAGGATTAGTGCGGCTTTATTGTAGAATACAATGCTGACATGGTTTAATGGGCATTTATTGTAGAATACAATTCTAGGATTAGTGCGGCTTTATTGTAGAATACAATTCTAGGATTTGTGTGGCTTTATTGTAGAATACAATTCTAAGATTAGTGCAGCTTTATTGTAGAATACAATTCTAGGATTAGTGCGGCTTTATTGTAGAATACAATGCTGACATGGTTTAATGGGGCTTTATTGTAGAATACAATTCTAGCATTAGTGGGGATTTATTGAAGAATACAATTCTAGCATTAGTGGGGATTTATTGAAGAATACAATTCTAGGATTAGTGGGGATTTATTGTAGAATACAATGCTTTCATGTTTTAGTGGGGCTTATTGTAGAATACTACTACTGACATGATTTAGTGGGCTTTTATTGTAGAATACAAAGCTGGCATGGTTTAGTGGGGTTTTATTGTAAAATAAAATGATGACATGGTTTATCTGAGCTTTATTGTAGAATTAAATGCTGGCATGGTTTAGTGGGGATTTATTGTAGAATAAAATGCTGGCATAGTTTAATGGGGATTTATTGTAGAGTACAAAGCTGGCATAGTTTAATGGGTATTTATTGTAGAATACAATGCTGGCATAGTTTAATGGGTATTTATTGTAGAATACAATGCTGGCATGGTTTAATGGGATTTACTGTAGAATCAAATGCTGGAATAGATTAATGGGTATTTATTGTAGAATACAATGCTGGCATAGTTTAATGGGTATTTATTGTAGAATACAAAGCTAGCATAGTTTAATGGGGATTTACTGTAGAATACAATGCTGGCATAGTTTAATGGGTATTTACTGTAGAATACAATGCTGGCATAGTTTAATGGGTATTTACTGTAGAATACAATGCTGGCATAGTTTAATGGGTATTTACTGTAGAATACAATGCTGGCATAGTTTAATGGGTATTTACTGTAGAATACAAAGCTAGCATAGTTTAATGGGGATTTACTGTAGAATACAATGCTGGCATAGTTTAATGGGTATTTACTGTAGAATACAATGCTGGTATAGTTTAATGGGTATTTACTGTAGAATACAATGCTGGTATAGTTTAATGGGTATTTACTGTAGAATACAATGCTGGTATAGTTTAATGGGTATTTACTGTAGAATACAATGCTGGCATAGTTTAATGGGGATTTACTGTAGAATACAATGCTGGCATAGTTTAATGGGTATTTACTGTAGAATACAATGCTGGCATAGTTTAATGGGTATTTACTGTAGAATACAATGCTGGCATAGTTTAATGGGGAATTACTGTAGAATACAAAGCTGGCATAGTTTAATGGGGAATTACTGTAGAATACAATGCTGGTATAGTTTAATGGGGAATTACTGTAGAATACAATGCTGGTATAGTTTAATGGGGAATTACTGTAGAATACAATGCTGGTATAGTTTAATGGGGAATTACTGTAGAATACAATGCTGGTATAGTTTAATGGGGAATTACTGTAGAATACAATGCTGGTATAGTTTAATGGGGAATTACTGTAGAATACAATGCTGGTATAGTTTAATGGGGAATTACTGTAGAATACAATGCTGGTATAGTTTAATGGGGAATTACTGTAGAATACAATGCTGGCATAGTTTAATGGGGAATTACTGTAGAATACAATGCTGGTATAGTTTAATGGGGATTTACTGTAGAATCAAATGCTGGAATAGTTCAGTCAGGCTTTATTCTAGAATACCACTATTGGTATGGTTTAGTGGTGATTTATTGTAGAATTTAATACTGTCAAGGTTTGGTGGTAATTTATTGTAGAATTCAATACTGTCATGGCTTAGTTGGGCTTTACTATAAAATACAAACCTGGCATGGTTTAATGGGGATTTATTGTAGAATAAAATGCTGGAATTGTTAAGTGGGGATTTATTGTAGAATAAAATGCTGGAATTGTTAAGTGGGGATTTATTGTAGAATACAATGCTGGCATGATTTAATGGGGATTTATTGTAGAATCTCTCTCTCTCTCTGAACCTTAAGTGCCCAGGGCACATGGGGCTTCCGCAAGGGTTTTCCACAAATGCCTGTCTTTCGCCTTTTTTTCTGCTCTTGCCCAGGTGAGCCCTCTATTGCTCAACATCCTTTCTGTTGTTCTTCTCCATGTCTCTTTTGGTCTACCCTTACTTCTGCTCCCCTGTGGTGTCCATCTTAGTGCTATTTTTGGTAGTGAGTTGTCAGTCATTCTGAGCACATGTCCCAACCATCGCCAGCGTCTTTCCTCAATAATTGTTGTCAGTGGTTTCATCTGCATTTCTGCCAATAAAATGTTATTTCTTATGGTGTTTGGCCAAAATATTTTTTTAATTCTACGTAAACATTTAGTCTGGAAAGAATTCAACTTGTTTTCTATGGTTTTGGTGATTTTCCAGCATTCACTTCCATAGAGTAGTACACTTAGAACATTACTCTTAAATATCCTGATTTTCATATTTATGCTTAGTTTATTTGATTTCCATATATTCTGTAGCATTGCAAAAGCCTGGTTTGCTCTAGTAAGTCTGCTGTTGATGTCCTCTGTGCTGTCTCCATTTTCTACTACTCTGCTGCCAAGGTATACAAATTCGTTGACCTCCTCCACTAACTTGTTATCTACTCTGAGTACATTTCTGTTGTTCACATTTTGCTTCATTAACTTTGTCTTTCCTACATTGATCTTTAGTCCTATGTTGTTTGCATTCTGGGTTAACTTGTTTATTTTATCTTGCATATCTTTGTGACTGCTTGATAATAGACAAATGTCGTCCGCAAAGTCAAGGTCCTCCAGCACTGTGTCAAGGGTCCATTGTAATCCTCTGCGTTTGTCTGATGTTGCCTCCTTCATTAGCCAGTCTACTGCCAAGATAAATAATGTTGGTGATAGTACACATCCCTGTTTCACTCCTGTTTGTACCCTAAAGCTGCTGGAGGTATGTTCTCCACAGATAACTTTGCACTGAAAACCCTCGTATAGGGTTATTGTAGAATAGAATGCTGGAATTGTTACATGGGGATTTATTGTAGAATAAAATGCTGGAATTGTTAAGTGGAGATTTATTGTAGAATAAAATGCTGGAATTGTTAAGTGGGGATTTAATGTAGAATAAAATGCTGGAATTGTTACATGGGGATTTATTGTAGAATAAAATGCTGGAATTGTTACATGGGGATTTATTGTAGAATAAAATGCTGGAATTGTTAAGTGGGGATTTAATGTAGAATAAAATGCTGGAATTGTTACATGGAGATTTATTGTAGAATAAAATGCTGGAATTGTTAAGTGGAGATTTATTGTAGAATAAAATGCTGGAATTGTTAAGTGGGGATTTAATGTAGAATAAAATGCTGGAATTGTTTAGTGGGGATTTATTGTAGAATAAAATGCTGGAATTGTTCAGTGGGGATTTATTGTAGAATAAAATGCTGGAATTGTTAAGTGGGGATTTATTGTAGAATAAAATGCTGGCATGTTTTAGTGGGGATTTATTGTAGAATAAAATGCTGGCATGGTTTAGTGTGGATTTATTGTAGAATAAAATGCTGGAATTGTTAAGTGGGGATTTATTGTAGAATAAAATGCTGGCATGGTTTAGTCGGGATTTATTGTAGAATAAAATGCTGGCATGTTTTAGTGGGGATTTATTGTAGAATCTCTCTCTCTCTCTGAACCTTAAGTGCCCAGGGCACATGGGGCTTCCGCAAGGGTTTTCCACAAATGCCTGTCTTTCGCCTTTTTTTCTGCTCTTGCCCAGGTGAGCCCTCTATTGCTCAACATCCTTTCTGTTGTTCTTCTCCATGTCTCTTTTGGTCTACCCTTACTTCTGCTCCCCTGTGGTGTCCATCTTAGTGCTATTTTTGGTAGTGAGTTGTCAGTCATTCTGAGCACATGTCCCAACCATCGCCAGCGTCTTTCCTCAATAATTGTTGTCAGTGGTTTCATCTGCATTTCTGCCAATAAAATGTTATTTCTTATGGTGTTTGGCCAAAATATTTTTTTAATTCTACGTAAACATTTAGTCTGGAAAGAATTCAACTTGTTTTCTATGGTTTTGGTGATTTTCCAGCATTCACTTCCATAGAGTAGTACACTTAGAACATTACTCTTAAATATCCTGATTTTCATATTTATGCTTAGTTTATTTGATTTCCATATATTCTGTAGCATTGCAAAAGCCTGGTTTGCTCTAGTAAGTCTGCTGTTGATGTCCTCTGTGCTGTCTCCATTTTCTACTACTCTGCTGCCAAGGTATACAAATTCGTTGACCTCCTCCACTAACTTGTTATCTACTCTGAGTACATTTCTGTTGTTCACATTTTGCTTCATTAACTTTGTCTTTCCTACATTGATCTTTAGTCCTATGTTGTTTGCATTCTGGGTTAACTTGTTTATTTTATCTTGCATATCTTTGTGACTGCTTGATAATAGACAAATGTCGTCCGCAAAGTCAAGGTCCTCCAGCACTGTGTCAAGGGTCCATTGTAATCCTCTGCGTTTGTCTGATGTTGCCTCCTTCATTAGCCAGTCTACTGCCAAGATAAATAATGTTGGTGATAGTACACATCCCTGTTTCACTCCTGTTTGTACCCTAAAGCTGCTGGAGGTATGTTCTCCACAGATAACTTTGCACTGAAAACCCTCGTATAGGGTTATTGTAGAATAGAATGCTGGAATTGTTACATGGGGATTTATTGTAGAATAAAATGCTGGAATTGTTAAGTGGAGATTTATTGTAGAATAAAATGCTGGAATTGTTAAGTGGGGATTTAATGTAGAATAAAATGCTGGAATTGTTACATGGGGATTTATTGTAGAATAAAATGCTGGAATTGTTACATGGGGATTTATTGTAGAATAAAATGCTGGAATTGTTAAGTGGGGATTTAATGTAGAATAAAATGCTGGAATTGTTACATGGAGATTTATTGTAGAATAAAATGCTGGAATTGTTAAGTGGAGATTTATTGTAGAATAAAATGCTGGAATTGTTAAGTGGGGATTTAATGTAGAATAAAATGCTGGAATTGTTTAGTGGGGATTTATTGTAGAATAAAATGCTGCAATTGTTCAGTGGGGATTTATTGTAGAAGAAAATGCTGGAATTGTTAAGTGGGGATTTATTGTAGAATAAAATGCTGGCATGTTTTAGTGGGGATTTATTGTAGAATAAAATGCTGGAATTGTTTAGTGTGGATTTATTGTAGAATAAAATGCTGGAACTGTTAAGTGGAGATTTATTGTAGAATAAAATGCTGGAATTGTTAAGTTGGGATTTATTGTAGAATAAAATGCTGGCATGGCTTAGTGGGGATTTATTGTTGAATACTCTGCTGGTACGGGTTAATTGGGATTTCTCGTAGAATACACAGCTGGCATGGGTTAGTCATGCTTTACTGTAGAATACACTACCTGAATGGGTTAGTCATGTTTTATTGTAGAATACACTACTGTCATAGGTTAGTCATGTTTTATTGTAGAATACACTACTGTCATAGGTTAGTCATGTTTTATTGTAGAATACACTGCTTGCATTGGTTATGGGGGCTTTATTGTAGAATAAAATACTGGAATGGGTTAGTGTTTTATTATAGAATACTCTGCTGGCATGGATTAGTGTTTTATTGTAGAATACACTACTAGCATGGGTTAATCATGTTTTATTGTAGAATACACTACTGGTATGGGTTAGTCATGTTTTATTGTAGAATACACTGTTAGCATGGGTTAATGTTTTATTGTAGAATACACTACTGGTATGGGTTAATCATGTTTTATTGTAGAATACACTGTTAGCATGGGTTAGTGGAACTTTATTGTAGAATACACTACTAGAATGGGTTAATCATGTTTTATTGTAGAATATACTGTTAGCATGGGTTAGTGGGACTTTATTGTACAATACACTACCTGCATGGGTTAGTCATGTTTTATTGTAGAATACTCTGCTGGCATGGGTTAGTCATGTTTTATTGTAGAATACACAGCTGGCATGGGTTAGTCATGTTTTATTGTAGAAAACACAGCTGGCATGGGTTAGTCATGTTTTATTGTAGAATACACTGCTGGCCTGGGTTAGTCATGTTTTATTGTAGAATACGCTACTGGCATGGGTTAGTCATGTTTTATTGTAGAATACTCTGCTGGCATGGGTTAGTCATGTTTTATTGTAGAATACACTACTGGCATGGGTTAGTCATGTTTTATTGTAGAATACACTACTGGCATGGGTTACTCATGTTTTATTGTAGAATACACAGCTGGGATGGGTTAGTCATGTTTTATTGTAGAATACACAGCTGGCATGGGTTAGTCATGTTTTATTGTAGAATACACAGCTGGCATGGGTTAGTCATGTTTTATTGTAGAATACACTTCTATCATGTATTGGTCATGTTTTATTGTAGAATACTCTGCTGGCATGGGTTAGTGTTTTATTATAGAATACTCTGCTGGCATGGGTTAGTGTTTTATTATAGAATACTCTGCTGGCATGGGTTAGTGTTTTATTATAGAATACTCTGCTGGCATGGGTTAGTCATGTTTTCTTGTAGAATACACTTCTGGCATGGGTTATTGGGGCTTTATTCTAGAATAAAATGCTGGAATGGGTAATGTTTTATTATAAAATACTGTGCTTGCATGGGTTAGTGAGGCTTTATTGTAGAATACACTGTTGGCATGGGTTAGTCATGTTTTATTGTAAATACACAGCTGGCATGGGTTAGTCATGTTTTATTGTAGAATACACTGTTGGCATGAGTTAATCATGTTTTATTGTAGAATACACCGTTGGCATGAGTTTGTCATGTTTTATTGTAGAATACACTACTGGCATGAGTTAATCATGTTTTATTGTAGAATACACTGTTGGCATGAGTTTGTCATGTTTTATTGTAGAATACACTACTGGCATGAGTTAATCATGTTTTATTGTAGAATACACCGTTGGCATGAGTTTGTCATGTTTTATTGTAGAATACACTGTTGGCATGAGTTAATCATGTTTTATTGTAGAATACACTGTTGGCATGAGTTTGTCATGTTTTATTGTAGAATACACTACTGGCATGGGTTAGTCATGTTTTATTGTAGAATACACTACTGGCATGGGTTGGTCATGTTTTATTGCAGAATACACTGTTGGCATGGGTTAGTCATGCTTTATTGTAGAATACCCTAATAGCATGGGTTAGTCATGTTTTATTGTAGAATACACTACTGGCATGAGTTAGTCATGTTTTATTGTAGAATACACTACTGGCATGGGTTAGTCATGTTTTATTGTAGAATACACTAATAGCATGGGTTAGTCATGTTTTATTGTAGAATACACTACTGGCATGGGTTAGTCATGTTTTATTGTAGAATACACTACTGGCATGGGTTAGTCATGTTTTATTGTAGAATACACTAATGGCATGGGTTCATCATGTTTTATTGGAGAATACACTGTTGGCATGGGTTAGTCATGTTTTATTGTAGAATACACTAATGGCATGGGTTCATCATATTTTATTGCAGAATACACTGTTGGCATGGGTTAGTCATATTTTATTGTGGAATACACTACTGGCATGGGTTGGTCAAATTTTATTGTGGAATACAATGCTGGCATGGGTTGGTCAAATTTTATTGTGGAATACACTGCTGGCATGGGTTGGTCAAATTTTATTGTGGAATACAATGCTGGCATGGGTTGGTCAAATTTTATTGTGGAATACAATGCTGGCATATGATTAGTGAATGTGAGGGAATAAGAAGCAAAATGAAAGTGATGGTGCAGTGTGAAATTGCATAATTTCAGATTGTGGGGCCATACTTCTTTGTAGACAACAAACGAGAAACTGATTGTAAATTCAGATTGTTACAGCATTGTGTTAAAATCTTTTGGCATGCCATACCAAAGACATCCTTGACCTGGCTCAAATACCTGCATTTTCAGCAGGATAACCAGTGCTGGGGTAACAATCCACATCACATGAAACATTCTGACTGATGTCTGGTGATTATTCAGTTTTTTTTTTATCTCTCATTTTGGTGACATCACGTGCCTGACTTTGTTGCCCTGCCTTAGTGCCTGACTGTTGCCCTGCCTTAGTGCCCCTGACTTTGTTGCCATGCCTTAGTGCCCCTGACTTTGTTGCCCTGCCTTAGTGCCTGACTTTGTTGCCCTGCCTTAGTGCCCCTGACTTTGTTGCCATGCCTTAGTGCCCCTGACTTTGTTGCCCTGCCTTAGTGCCTGACTTTGTTGCCCTGCCTTAGTGCCCCTGACTTTGTTGCCCTGCCTTAGTGCCCCTGACTTTGTTGCTCTGCCTTAGTGCCCCTGACTTTGTTGCCCTGCCTTAGTGCCCCTGACTTTGTTGCTGTGCCTTAGTGCCTGACTTTGTTGCCCTGCCTTAGTTCCCCTGACTTTGTTGCCCTGCCTTAGTGCCCCTGACTTTGTTGCTGTGCCTTAGTGCCCCTGACTTTTTTGCCCTGCCTTAGTGCCCCTGACTTTGTTGCCCTGCCTTAGTGCCCCTGACTTTGTTGCCCTGCCTTAGTGCCCCCGACTTTGTTGCCCTGCCTTAGTGCCCCTGACTTTGTTGCCCTGCCTTAGTGCCCCTGACTTTGTTGCCCTGCCTTAGTGCCCCTGACTTTACTGCCCTGCCTTAGTGCCCCTGACTTTGTTGCCCTGCCTTAGTGCCCCTGACTTTGTTGCCCTGCCTTAGTGCCCCTGACTTTGTTGCCCTGCCTTAGTGCCCCTGACTTTGTTGCTGTGCCTTAGTGCCCCTGACTTTGTTGCCCTGCCTTAGTGCCCCTGACTTTGTTGCCCTGCCTTAGTGCCCCTGACTTTGTTGCTGTGCCTTAGTGCCTGACTTTGTTGCCCTGCCTTAGTTCCCCTGACTTTGTTGCCCTGCCTTAGTGCCTGACTTTGTTGCCATGCCTTAGTGCCCAACTCTGTTGCCCTGCCTTAGTGCCCCTGACTTTGTTGCCCTGCCTTAGTGCCCCTGACTTTGTTGCCCTGCCTTAGTGCCCCTGACTTTGTTGCCCTGCCTTAGTGCCCCTGACTTTGTTGCCCTGCCTTAGTGCCCCTGACTTTGTTGCCCTGCCTTAGTGCCCCTGACTTTGTTGCCCTACCTTAGTGCCCCTGACTTTGTTGCCATGCCTTAGTGCCCCTGACTTTGTTGCCATGCCTTTGTGCCCCTGACTTTGTTGCCCTGCCTTAGTGCCCCTGGCTTTGTTGCCCTGCCTTAGTGCCCCTGACTTTGTTGCCCTGCCTTAGTGCCCCTGACTTTGTTGCCATGCCACTCTTAGAGAGCCATTGGTGGATTTTCGACACTTCTGGCTTTCCCGTTTCGTGCCATGGTCGAAGATCCGACTTTGGTTTGTTTCAATAAAACAACCGGTGTAACATTTAGATTATACATATTTCGTCTGCGTTTCCGGTGACACTTTTCAAAATGCTGGAAGAGTCCTTAGTTACGAGAGATGCCGAGCGAGAAAAAGGAAGAGAAACATCGAAAACTTTCAATTTTTGATGATCTAGATAGGGGTATGGACATGGCCTGTGACCACCCCACTGCTCTTGAATGTATCCCAAGTAGATTTAGACATGTTAGACGACTGGAGAAGTAGTTAGGAGGTTATTTCAGACATTAATTTAGCGAGAGTGCAACACAGAATCACAATACGAGATCGACAAGTAGATCTAGACATCTCAGATGGTAAATAGTGCATATCTAGACCTAGCCGATGGTAAGCTGGGCACAATCATTGTCTAAAAACATCACATTACTTATTTTTTCCCCAAAACTCTGCATTTATGAAATTTTCATACATTTAGTTATATTTTGAAACATAATAAGTACACGGAAGTACATGGAAATGCTGTTTTCTATTCATTTTACAACTATACCCCCCCTCCCCCTATACAGATCAAGACCCGCGCTTTTATTCTGGCACCCATCTGAACGTCCGCGTTTCTTCCTCTGGCACGGGAAGAGTTAGTGCCCCTGATTTTGTTGCCCTTCCTTAGTGCCCCTGAATTTGTACTGTGAGGATTCTTGAAAAATCATGTGTAACATAGATGTATGATGACAATTCAAGAATACAGAGCTGTTGTTGGAGGTTGCT